>CM067354.1:10494230-10551730 GCA_034190875.2 Urechis unicinctus
GGTGCTAGTTGTGGAGTAGTTGAAGTAGAAAATATGCTTGTGGACAAGTCCCTTCATTGTTACATATGCAGCATCGGCAGCATATTTTGACAATTAGGCTAATATTCCTCAAAGTAATGTAAGTGGCAACCGATTATTGTTTTTCTGCTAAAGTGCATTATATCATACGTGAGAGGGTGAATATGAATTTGTAAACCAGAAACTACAAACTGCACGTGATAATTAGGGTCTTTAGTTTAAGCGGATCATGCACCCGCAATGTTTGTCCATGATGCGATCATTCCTGATATATGCGGACAAGAAAAAGAACGAACCGCCAAGGGTCACATAAGGATAATGACGACACTTTTGGTATCTCTCGTCAATTTCTTTTTATGTTTCCTGCGTTGACTTGTTTTCGCTAACTACGGCAAAAATATTGTAACATGGAATGGATGTTCTGCCAAATGATTTGCCATCGACAGTTTCCGCAAACATTAACTAAACTCAATACAACAATCATTCCCGGGGGCATGTTGCCGTTGTTATTCGCATATTTATGGCGCTTTTATGGCAACGCTATAAACATCGCATATGTTATATGCAGATTTTCGTTTGCATTTTTGTTTGTTAACCAATTAACAACGGTTGTGATCGTGTTTACGAAGTGTGGGGATAATGCATGAACATATCTTGGATGTCAAACAGTTTGTATGGCATAAACACGCATGGGTCTATGTTCTAACACAATATACACCAGTCGGATTCAGTGTAATTAGAAGATTTAGAAGTGTATGTACATAAAGACGATTGTCGCCACGCCACGTGTGTAGCTCAACAAACACAATACTACCAAAACTTCCCACGTTGGAGCTGATTAGCATCCATACCAACAACATATGTCCCGGCACCACTAGCGGGTCTGATTCATGTTGCCGTACTAACACATAGAATATTCTGTGAGAGTTGTAGCCTTAGAAAATGATCTGTGTTGTTCTAGAACGGTATCCAAACAATACTGCTTTTATTGAATAGCAGCTTACTGACAAAAAAAAAAAAGCGATTTGTGATCAGTCCTAATTGATATGTGAAGGGATACTTGATTATGGGAGTCAACAATAGCGTCCACGAATATGACATCATGGGAACAAGGATTATTTTTGTGCGCGGTAAGAATAATGAACATGAATGTAGCATTTGGTACACCCGATCGTCAAGGAATCTAATTAATATTGGTGCAAAACATACATAACCGTGACATCAGAATTTGAATCGGTGTGAAGGTTTTAATCGCGTACTGCTAGTATCTAATTTTAGATCTAGTTCAATAACCCAGACAATTAATCGTCAAAGATGGACGTATTTATGTGAGTGATGCACAACTAGTAATATTCAATGTCATGGAAATACTGATACTCTATGTAACTACAAAACGACTAATTACAATGAATTTAACGTTATGTATATAGCTAAGGATGATATTATTTGTAACAAGGTATTACGTCCGCTAGATAATGGTATGATAGAGGATTAGGAACTGCAGCGTGTAACCGGGCAATACAAACGCAACCCTCCTGTACTCCTACTTTATATGCTGCCACTTTGTGTCTCCCAACTTCCTGCTTCCTACGTGAGATGAACTCGAATAAGCGATTTGAACCTCGCTTACTTATTCGTAGGTTTAACAAGTCAGAGATTGATGTGAATGGCATTTAGATAGGTCAGCAGCTTCCGACATGAAACGAGATTGCGCGGGAAAGTTGATTGTTGAAGCCGACAGAATCAAAGGGCTGGTCTCATTATGTATATATATATATATATATAGGTATGTATATGTATATATATATTTAGATACTGTAGCAAAATGATTCTGATTTCATTAAATGATCAGTAACAATACGTAACCTTTTCAATTGTTTTCATGGGGAAGACCACAGAAACCTTTCATGACGTCATTGTGTTACATGCTGATTTTTATGCAGTATTTGTTGCGAATGTGGTCTTCATGATGGTTTCATATTGTTCAGATTTTGTAATGCATTCCCCTCTCCTTCCGATACCTAATTCTAAGACGGCATGACAGAATATAATGTGTGAGTGGTATTTTTTATATCAAACAAAAATGACAGCATTTAAATATAAGTTAAGCAAGCAAGCGTGTACAACTTTTGATAGTTCCCTTAAATTTGGTAACTACATTCTTAAGACTGTAGTGCTCTTGTATAGATACTTTGCCAAGATGTTGCTCGTGGAATTTTACTTGGCCACGGAAGCCACTTTCTGCTGAGTAGAATATAGTGGGCGCTTGATTATTCTTCAAATGCTGCACAATCGCGCCAGATCCCTCCTCTCTATGCATATCTTGGTCTAACGATTCCGGTACCATAGTTTCCATCAAGTTCCACATCCTCATTGAAACCAACGCACAGCTAATGTGACAATATTACTATAGCATAGTTGATATATACTCATACAATTAAACCTTTATCAATTAATTGAAAGTTATGTCTCTCAGAACCACACAATTAAAGTAAAAACTAAGTACACACATTTTTGTCAAGTAGTACAGAACATTATGTGCATAGGCGTCATCGTTAGTGAACAGTCTACTTTATAGCCATAACATATCATACTTCCTGGCGCCATTCACATCCGCCATGATTGACACTATCAAAAGAAAAGTAACATTACTCATTTATAATTATTCGCGGAAACATTACCTTATTGTGAATTAATCTAGCATTGCCATATTTTGTAACTCTATCCGTATATGCAGCTTTTTTCCTCGCTTTCTGCTTTCTACGTGTGATGAATGCAATTGAGTAATGTAAGCCTTTTATTCAATATCGATGGTTTTATCATGCCAGTCATTTACATAAATGGCATTTTTATTAGAACAACGACGTCCTGTGTGAACAGAGACTGCGAGGAGGTGTATGACGTGCTATTGATAATGGAGGCTCAAAACAAGGTGACAAACAAAACACGACGATTTTTCACAGGATATAAAAACTGTGACTGATCATATGCATAACTCAGGCAAACACTTGCTATGTAGGAACCCCTGGGGTACATAGATCACATTGACTTACTCGTCAGTTAATCATTTGGGTATTTTAAGTAACACGGTCCATCAATAGAATGTGTTCGTAGTGTTCAGAAAGCGGATATTGCAGTTACTGTTAGTCGATTAAGGCTAGCGTTCGTAATCGATGTAGCTTTTTTAATACAATATGATTGTCTGTGTTATATAATATGGTACACCACCCTGCATATTTGTTCAATTGATACTGTTGGGAAAGAATGACAACATGCTTGTGGCGGTAATTAATCAGTTACTATGAATACATTATAAACGTAAGCCATTTACGTTATTGATTACGTATATATCCAATAATTGTGATAGCGGTTTGAGCACTTGCATAAGTCTATCGTTAATATTAGTAAGTGCCGGTGATTCACGGCTCACTTACTGCTGGTCGATTAAAGCAGACTTGCGTCCTTAATTGATGCCGATTTTCATACAAAATTGTTACCTACGTTATATTATATGCTGCACTACCCTGCCTATTTGTTCAGTTGATACTGCTGGTACAAAATAACCACATGCTTGTAGCGGTTATTAATTAATAAATTCGGGTGTCATCTACTTGGCCACCACTTTGATCTGTTCCTTTCGGAAGAAAACACGACGCCATCTTGTCGAAGCTATTTTGCATCATTTGGCCGCAATTACGGCAGGTTCCATGACGTCAAACTGCTTGCTCTGCCTCCAAGCGAATTCGACATCAGGTAACAAAAAGCATTTTATATTAAACTATATTATACCAATCCATGGTCACATTTGAATAGATGGAATAAATTTTGTGAAAATGGAGTGACCGATGTCTGAGATGACCTTAAATCTGTATAATTTACAAACTGTTTTTGCAGAGTCTGTCAATTATCAGTTTTTGAAGGTTTTTGGCTCAAACTCTGTAATAATTATAACATTATTGATTTAATTATTCATGTCATGTGCATTAATTGTTTAAATTGAGCAAACTCACTTTCAAATTTAAAGGAAAACCAAACGCCAAGAATGGGGTCACGTACAAGAAGAGGCCGGGGTAGGGGCCGTGGTACAGATTATGACAACCTGTCGAGAACTGAGGTTGGTTCCTATATTATTTAAACTTTCTAGGGGAGTTAGATGTGGTAGTTGTGGACCAAAATAAAATGCTTAGACATGATGCCTATCGGCTATTTGTTCTCTGAATGCACGGCTTTTCGGGACAGGGCAACAGGAGGGTTGTTCCCTCCTGTTGTGTCTGGAAGATCAAAGGCCTCTACCCTGACCAGTATGGACAGTATACTGGCCTTATACAAAGTAGATTTGGTTAATATTCTAAGCTTACATGTTTTAATTTGAAATTTAAATCAGCAAATATCTCATTCTTCTGCTTTTGATTTTTGTGTGGATTATATTGTTGTCCCAGTATTGAAATTGCTTTGTGTCACAAAACGTGTGGTTTTATTTAAACTGAACATTTTTATGTCTATTTCTTTAGTATTATGTAATGAGCATTCATATATCCGTCAATTGTTTTTCTCACAAACACAGAACAAAATATGATGCATAAATCAATTACCCAGGTTTACCACTGTCAATTAGTCATGGCACGTCATCGTCATATTTTACATTTTATGGCCACAATCCTAGTCCTGATGAAAAAAGAAGTGACATTAAAATGGGTTTAGTATTATTTATTTGCCGATTCCATGAGTTCTGTTACAGTTTCCACACATATGAATGTGACTAATAAAAGATATGTACATTTAACCAAAACAAATTTCCATATCTTATACTCTATATAACGAGACACCTGCAACTCAACTATATCTTTGATAGAAGGCATTGGCACAAGAGCAAATTTCAAACTGATGTTGCGGTCACCATGACTTACTGAGATAGTGGTGGGGCAGTAAGTTCACTCTTGTTGCTCGTACTTGGAAGGTTGATATTAATATTGGTTAAAGTAAGTCAATAAAATAATTTAACATCTGATGAAAACATGTACTGAGTCAACAGGTCAACCTTCCCCACAGAACGCTTGCATGCTACTATGGTGCCGCCAATGATAGGGCGGTCAAACGTCACGCAGATTTTGTTTGAGCAAGTAATTTTTGTGCCGTTTGGTGCCTTAATATAACTGGCAATGGATAATCAAGGAAGGCCTTTATTCAGAGAAAAAAGGCCAAAACACAAAATATTATTTTGTCAGTAAAAACTATAATGAATTTAACCATAAAGTTATGTGCTTATAAGTTATATAAGGCGCCCTCTAACATGCCATTTAATATGCAACATTACTCAATAATGATGTAATATAGATTCAATGGCAAACCAATCTTGCCACATGTGAGAAACAGGGAGTTTGTCAAGTGCTTGTCCAAATTATGTGCCATTTTCGGATGGCAGAATTCGCAACAACTTTCTAACTGACAGATATCAAAAATAACAACAGTCTTGAGTATTTCAAAGTGAGACCTTGCAAAGGAAGCAATGGCATATTTGATGAAAGCATTTTGAAATTTTGATTGACCACCCTACCAATGACAAACCGTTCACCTGTTTACGGGTCGTTTTACAATTAACACAAATAGTGCAAAGGACACAAAATAGCCCCTAGCATTTTATTCAATCGGTGACATTTACACCAAGTCTACTTCGAGGAGCCGATACAACAGCAGGATCATTCATAATATACAATTACTTACATGTCCAGCAAAAACTTCGCAGCTTCTTCATTGGTCAAACACCCGCATCCCTGAACGCTTCCCATCTGGCAAACTGGGCCCCTAAAGAGACCCTCGTGTTTTACTCCCTCGATCACGCTTCATTCTTTTGATTGTTGAATCTGTTTATTGATTCTTTCTCTCTCCACCTTTTCTTCGTTTCTTGCTCTGGTCGTCCATTATCGCAATGATAATAATGCAAACTAAACATCCGCCGGCGGCGAAAGGCACAGAGTGATGACGTTTCTGCCCTTCCGGAATTAATTATTCATGAGCTTCCAAATAAGGGTTATTTTTGACGGAATGTGAAAAATAAGGAATTGAACGTTTATTTAAGAACAACAATAACTATAAATGGTCATTCCAACTATGGAATCCGGATATCAGCACCATTTAGAATACTCTTGCAGTTAGCAACATTTTTTTCGTTTAAAAATCGAGTGATTTTTTGATGAAATGCACCTTTAACAAATAGTGTCGTAGGTATATAATTGCTATGGTTCTCTGTACTTAATTGACAAGAAAGCTAATTGTGTTGCATGTTGAAAAAGCTGTGCTACAAATAACACAGCTCGATCAGCATTACAATTAAGCTGACTTTCTGTATATTTTGACAAATTTGCACCAAACATTTGAATAGATACAACAGAACACAGAATGGTCGTTTAATGTGCAAACGTCGTTGGTGGTCCTCGCATTTACATTGATTTTGCTAGAGGGGCTCTTTCAACGGGTGTTGTCTTGAAACATTTCAAAAGTGTAATTGATGAGGAAAATATATTTCATGCGTAAGTAATATTGCTGTTCGTTATAGCCGCCGACTATGAATAGAAATGTGAGTTCTTTGAAAATCATTTAATGTTGTAGTTTCATGGGGGGCTTTCGTTGGTAATTACAACATAACACACGTATGGTAAATACCAACTGTATTTGTGGTCCATCGTGACACCATGGCTCGCTTCTTTACCTTCATATTAGGGTACTACCACTACTGATTACCTTCAGAAAATAAAACAGACCTATTAATGAGACATGGATACATCATATTCATCGACATTAGTGTTGTACACACATTGACTCAAATCGTTTGCATAAAGCGATTTGTTTTGCACGATTTTGCAAGTTTTGCTGGCGTCACATAGAGCCGTTCTCTGACATTCTACTGCAGATAACGGCAGCTTATCCGGGCGGTAGACTGATGTAACACATGGTACTAAACATATTCAAAGGCTACCGATCTCCAGTAATGGAACACGGTGCATCCGATTTAAACAACCATATGAAGAAATAGTTCGCTTCGCATATAACATAATCACAATCATACTATCAGCCCATATTTGGGATTGTTGTTGGTATCCCATGTCAACAAAGTCCACGAATCACATATATCAAAATCAAATAAATTTTTAAACTAACTATAGTTCAATATTTGGGCCTTTTGGGAAACAAATACAGTTGGTTTAAGCTGATTTGACCAAAGTTAATAGCAATGACGCCATCATTGATTCAACTACATTTCAATGACGCCATCATTGATTCAATTACATTTCGATAAGTTGTCCTCTATAAATATACAAATACTGGCACTGCAAGTGCTGATAAAGGTCAGAAGGAGAAAGTCACCAAAATGATTCCACATCAGCGTGTATTTTCACGCGATATGGTGATACTGCTGTGATGAGATCCCTGCCAATATTCGCAAAAAAAAAACGATGAGTTTCCTTATCCATTTTTCTTGGTATTAGCTTTATTCACATTTACGTATTCTTTACAATGCCGACATACAATACACAGAGAACAATATTAATACGAATCTCCGCCATAACTTTACAATAATGATAAATATGCTGTTACTGCGCACTGTGATAAATCATTGTAATAATAGGCCTCTGAAATATACCAGAGAACTATTGTTGAGCAGAATTGCGAAACTTTAGTCACACAACGACTTATATAAGGATCCAATATGTAGCATTAATCTGATCCCAACTCAATATATTCAAATAATACCAAGCACTATGGCTTCGGCATATATATTGCCATTACAATCAACATGCAATGCATGTTGTTTCGTGTAGTCATTACTGTACACGGTGTAAAGTAATTGAATAAGCTATTCATCGGAGAAGCTATTGTCAAGGTTTTGTAAGTAAATGATATAACTGGGGTGAGATCTGAAAATTGACGCTTTCGTGCTGAAGCAATCAGTTAGAAGATTTCTGATGTGTTTGTCTGGTTCATATGATATGTCTGGTTTATATGAATCATCTATTTCTCTATTGAGTTATAATTCATGATATACTTTATTGACAAGGTGATTATTCTGGTTAATATATATTGTATGAACACCGCATGGCAAGACGTATAAATGTACTAAATATCAGTCAACAACCAGTTCACGGGGTTTTAGATAAAGTGTTTACGATCATTGCTAATTACAAAAAGAAAGAATCGGAATAAAATAAGGACAATCAAAAATCACCACCTTCGATTCAAAACGCAACATTTACTGCGTGCATAATTGAGCAGGTGCTGGCTTCGGTCCATATGAAATTCCGTAATACTTTCATCAACTTCATTTCACGTAATAGGAAACAACTGCGTTTGCATAATTCGGAGCCTGAATTGCTGGCTTGCATTTTGGGCGCGTCTTACTTATGGAATCAAAGCTGATTGTGTCGTTCTCACGTGATTTGCTTTTTTAAATGCTTGCAATTAGCTCTCACATTGACCGCGACGATTCCCACTATATCAACATAGGGCGTTCGTTTTGGAAATACATCTTTCAGCACAGTTTGCATTTAAATATATTGGCCCCATATTAATTAATTGATCCATATTAATTAACTTAATTATTCTACGTGTGGTAGGATTTTTATTACTATTACAACTGTCGACCTATGATTCGTAATTCCTGTTTGTGCTTGAAAGGGAAAGCAATGGTACGACTGCCCCTATTTTGTGAGGCTATTGGTTGCCATTCTGATAAGACAAATAACCATGGTCGTTGATGTTTAGAATTGAACAATTACTCTGTAATCATTCAGCATTGGTAGCAATGTCCCTTGATGTCCATGTGAAGTGCGAAAGAAC
This sequence comes from Urechis unicinctus, assembly GCA_034190875.2. NCBI lineage: Eukaryota > Metazoa > Annelida > Polychaeta > Xenopneusta > Urechidae > Urechis > Urechis unicinctus. The sequence goes on from CM067354.1 coordinate 10,503,081, forward strand.
AATGAGTTGTGGGATTCCGTTAAAGTGCTCGCGTATGATTGCTTTGATAGGAGTAACCAACTTGAGTGGGCCTGTGTTTCTATAGCATTCGGTGATGCGTCAGACTTCTTGATTGCGCACATCAATATAATACACCATTACAGGAACCACATAGATGCGATGAATGCTAATGCATCTGGTAAGCCATAACATAAAGCTCCAAACCCTATTGCTTCCCTTAGCCTCGTATATTGAGGGAAGTTGTATATTTAAGTCAATTGCCTTTGAAGAATTATGGAAACTGATGCATGTGTAATGACGCAGCTATCTTACCTACCCATGGCATGGAGCAATTCGTCTAGTTTCCATTTACGCCCGGTCGTTACTCATGTGAAAACGCAAATAAACAGACGTTTACGGTGAAACGCCAAAATAGGGACTTTATCTGGAAGCCGATGTTACAGTCATTACCGAAGTGATGGGCATCTCTAAAGTGCAATTCAGGAGCCTACCATGTTTTTAAAAGACATTATCATATGATAGCTGAAATGATAGATGTCGTCAACCATTTTAAATGGGACAAATTATGTGATTGTGCGGGACAAATATGACATGAATGTTTGACATCCAAACGGTTAAGCAACACGTGCCCCTGACAAATAATTTGGTTGACTCTATGTTTGAATGCTTTATTTCTGCAGTTAATCATTTTCTTGTAGCAAGTGCATGATTATCGATGTACTAGCAAATATTGGTTCACAAGGATAAAACCGATAGGTTTTGGCTATAACGCTTGAACAGCAATTTACAATGCTCAATATTCCGACATTGCAAGCTAAGATGGTATCATTGGCATTCACATCAATTAGTTTGCCCGCAAGGGTTTATGCACGGTGCGCCAAAAGCGGGTAGCACTGCCCGAGTTACTTAATGTTCAATAACATGTTTGGTCCGAGTGATTATATCAGAGCAGCGCGTGACAACAGTTCATACTTGGTAAGGCTTTCAGCTGTTTAAGGGATTGGTCTCATCAAGTACTCTTAATGTACAAATCAGGCGGAATAAAGGTGATGTGGTAAAATAAGCCACCAGGGCAAAGATATATTGTACGTATAAAACCACTGATGCAAAATGAATTGCAACCTATATCTGTCCTAAAGAGAAATCGATTGTAGTCTTGACACATGCACGTTTATATGTGCTCATGTAATTGAGTGAATTAAACAAGTGAGAAATGTAGCCACTACACAGTCAGTTTGGAATCTAAATCGAGTAAATAATGCCAGCGGCCGCTTAAGTGGGCATGATTAATATGGAAGGCGATATCCTTTCCGTACATCCCATTTTCTGCTATGTTTAATGGGGATATTACTGGTCCTTCGTCTACAGTTTCGTTCATGGTTTCGTGTCAATGACGTGACTGTAATTTACTTATTCTAACTTGATTTTGTTTGATGGGTTCTATTTTTTATGGCGTTTTCTGTGCTACATTAGCCCCGTCTAGATGTCGGTGTTAAACTCTTCACTTAAATTACCAATTCATCAAAATACCCATGCTTTATAGTTTCTTATAACTGGAGTTAATTGCTTGAAATCCTTAGATTTTAGCAGATTAAAAAGCCTTCACTGGTGTCTATAAGGTTGATAATTCAGATACGCTCACTTGTACCATTGAGCACCACTTCAGTTAGTAAAGGTTGACCAAACAACCACAAACAGTACACCAAAGGAAAGGATAGATATTTGAATAAATAGGCTATTGCTCATTAACCCTCCACACAACACCTTAACAAGTCATACCATCATTGCAACGTCTTGTCAACTCACTTTAACCACTGCTTGCCGTAACTATCTTGCTCAGATCACAAGTTATACTGAAATGTTGGCTCAAACAAAGGCGTAAGGTTGCGCTATCGGATTGTGCGACCAATGAGCTCCAGGTGGCAGCAGTTTCAGGATTTGCGTTGGTATTAATCGTCCCTAGATCCCATGCTAGTTGAATGACTGATGGGCCACGATAGATTCACTAATCAATGTATGAAACGTTTTGATAACATTCTTCCATGTGCCATACAGATACCACAAAAGCAATCATTGTCGCTAGCGCTGCTGTTGGGATAACTGTCAAAATAATTAAGTTGTATAGTTCCAGTGATTACCACGAACCATCGCCCAAAAAATTGGTAATATTTTCTTGTAGTTGTGAATAAGTAGCAGCCTGAGAATATTTACCTACGCTTTGTCTAAATGTACATCATATCGCTAATAAAAGCGATACAATTAAATGAGTTTGGTGCTTATGTTACCGGTCAAATTTTCAAGATTGGCATTTTATCAGCGCTCTGAGGTCTCGCAGCATATATATATATATATATATATATATATATATATATATATATATATATATATATATATATATATATATATATATATATATATATATATATATATATATATATATATATATATATATATATATATATATATATATATATATGTCTACAATTACTGAAACCAAATTATAAGTAATGCCGATAGGTCGACCACAATGACAAATATATGTCTTATGATAATCTCTGATTTCCTAAGCTGATTAGCATTTCTGAATATTCATGGCCGCGTTTAAAAAACTATGATATGAGCCTAAATGCCCTCGGACTGTTCAATATTAGATGTTAACCAGGCAAAGAACGATCTAACGGAATAATCTTTATGCTGACTCTTCGTGAGCAACAATAATTAACAATCAAATCGCCAACGAATTCAAACCAGTGAACGGCAAAGTAGGCTAGCGTGTTTCTGAGGAATAGTTTACGGGGGTGATGACGCCTTTACTGCAGCAACAGCAATTTAGAATAAATGAAATTTACAGATATTGCATAGGCTGAATCACATAACGTATGCATGAATATTGTTTAATTAACATGTTTGCTCATCTTTGTTTTGTCGAACATACTACTTAGCTTTAAGCGACCTAAAGGTGATATTCACTTAATTTACCATTTGACAAGATCAAGGCGGCGAATATGCTGTTAAACGGGCACGAGTGACGCTATTTTGCTTAGGACATTTACACGCTAAACGTGTGGATAGTATGACGTGCCACAATACCACAACATAAACCTGTTCCTAGATGCATTTAATTCTGCATATGGTACAATCATATCAAATCCAGGACTACCTTAGTCTCCATATTTGTAAAGGCATTTGTGGATAGCTTCCTGTTATCAGAAAAGCATAACGATGACACCTGTTGCCAACGGTGATGCAGTGACTTATTTCAATGGTTTAGTTTTACCGCACTTTAAAATAAGCTTTTTTTCCTGCACTATCGGTCCTAGCACTGTTCAAACTCATATATAAGGCACATAAGCGACGGCGCATAATGTTACCTCAAAAATCTAACCGGCAGCAATCAGTTTCTGACCCAGTTTATTCGCGGTTTCACAGTTTATTTCCATCACTTTTGATACAGCAAATTGTTTTTGTCTTCTGTTTGTAACAATAATAATTTTGTTGCATCGGCTTATCAATTAAGATGCTATTACGCGAGTTCAATCCCGACAGAGGTGGAGTCTGCATCAGAAAAGCAGGAGATAGTGACTGCAAGATTGTTGTTTGAATAATAAACCAAATAAAACCAAATGATATGGCCTAGCTTTGAAAATATCAAACTACCCATTGTCTTCCTTGCTATATTCACAGAGAGCCCACAACCCATTGATTAATAATGAACATACAAATAACAGATTTAATACAGTAAACATACCTCGCATGTCAGATTTCCCTGTATTGCATAATGTACCGTTCGCTGCTCTTCAGTACAATATATAAGGTATGCATATATGCGTAGGTAGAGGCCAATCAATAAGATTGTATGGACAACTAGATATAACAATCAAATAAATCACTGTCTTACTGGGACATTAGTGAGAGAACCCTACCGTCCTGTCCCCAGTTACTAACAGCAGATGTAACATGCATTGACACTCATATATTGCTGCTAAGATAGAGGAAATAGCTGCACTGGTTTAACATATCTTAGCAGTACTTCAATCACATGTTATGTGTATGTGTTGAAGAATAATCGTATTTCATTTGTAGCTGATATTTTATTTAGCCGTTACATGACAAAGTTTAATTAGTTAAATATGGGCGGACACCCGTTTTCCTATCATCGATCCATTACCGCTACGTGTTGGTTCTATCTGGAAATGTCGACCGATTGCTTAATGCCAAATCTTGCCACAGATGAATTCAATTCACAACGTTCAGATATAATCCACTGTGGATGGATTCATTGGTGCTGTAATTGATTATGTAGAAACCTACAAGCGGATCATGCAATATAATTTGTCGTGATACTATGTAGTAACGGCAATGAAGGTTTAAATATCACGTTTCATAATATAGTTACTAAAATAAAGTTTGATTTCTTAATTGTTTACGGGATATGAATTTCAACCCATACATGCTGCATGGTAGACACAAACAAATTCATTGATATCTTAATTGATTTTACTGTCAAAAGGCAAAAACAAGGATCTAATTAGCACAATACATTGAGTCATATACTTGATCGTCCCTCGAAGGTGCAATATTTTATTAAGGACTCTCAAGATGTTGGTGATCTTCTATTTCAAATATATTCAATAAATAGTTCTCAATGGCGAACTTACAAATAAACTCAATTCGACGAACATTCAAGATGTATCAGCAATTATCGCTACCCAAACAATCAAGATTGATCTACATTTATCCCGATTCAAACGAGACATAACGTTGAATCCCGATCGTGTTAGCATCAACATTTACTTTTGTTAGAATGACATGTTTAGTACGCATCAAAGCTGTACTGTCCCAACAAAATCAATAATAGAAAGCTTGTCGGCTCAACATCTTCATTCATAAATGCGAATAAAGAAATTATGAGCATCTTTTGCTCACGTTCATGTCTTGCGAAATCACATTTGTTAGTCCAAATGACGACCCATTATAAGTGTATTTTCGATAAGCAGAAAACATATAATTTATTGAAGCAAGGTAGTCACAGTGAATACAAGGCGTGCTCCCCTTAAAGCGGTCAATATATGCTTGCAAAAATGTGTTCTCGCCCACTTTAGCATTTGACTGTCCTGGCAACGATGTTGCTGAACGTGCCACGTTATGACTGACTCGGCAAATTGACGACCGTCCATGTTGTTATCTATACCAGAACCCGCTGATGTAAATGCAAATGAAATGGAGCAAATTCTGATTTGCGCCAAGGTCACACGACTACGAACTCTATACATAACATTATAACCGCTTTGTGACTAAATTGTAGAGCTAGTAAACAAAAACACGATAGAGTCCCTTATGCAATACGGGTTTCATATAAGCAATCGTTATTGTCTGCACTGCAGTTGCTATTATCGCCAGTGTTCTATGTGTAGCTACATGGCATATCGCGATTTTCTTGGCCATGTTATGTTACGTTTATAAACGATTTGAAAGCGTTCGATCGGGTTGATCTTACACGATTGCTGCGCTTATTGCCAAAGTGTGATATTTGTCTTATGAGTGCTTAGCTCCAACCGAACATGTTTAGGCTGCAAATATTAAGAGTCATTCAGAACAACAGTAAAATAAGGGGCTTTTTTGTCACACTATGTCTATCAACGAGTTATAGTCACTCTTTCTGAAATGAGAATTGGTTTTCAAGTTGCCATGGGCTGCGCTGATAATGTATCATCCATTGCTCTATTTTTGTAGCTGTCACAACTGAGGTAAGGAAAGGTAAGGTAAGTATAGGGTTAGACGACAACACTAGTGTGTTATATTTTGCATAAAGGTGTGAAAAGATCAGAACAAATGAAGAACTAAATGGGAACTAAAACCTTTGTTATTTCATTAATTGAATAGCCAAATGGTGCCCTCATATGTGGGGGAAGATAAGATAATGATGCAAAATGATAACTAACCCCCCCCATCCCCCCCACATCCAATGATTTCATAAAATGAGTCCAACCCTCGGCCAACAGGCTGCTCAATAAGTCGCCTCTAACGACATGCTGGAGGATAAAGTGACATATTCTACCCCGGACCGACAGGGGTTAGGGGGCGGGGGGCAAATCTGTGCTCAAAACATATGGAAAGTTTACAGATGTCCAACAGAAATTTGGTGCTCTTTATCCGATGCGTGAAGTAGATTTATATTTGAATGGTGTTAGAATCGATGTCAGTAAACAAGCTGCCCATATTGGAGCCCACATTGGGAATAATTCAGAACAAAAACAAAGCAGTTTCTATCATCCAAATCGTACACAGGATGGTTTAATGCCACTTCATTATCTTTAGGGTTTGTAGACGTCGACATGTTATTAAATGGGATGTGATCGATGAACCCGTGGGTCCAATTAAATTGAACGTCGAATATATTCCATAATATTGGGTAAATATTTTATAGCGACGTACTATAAATTAAATGGCGTGCACGCAAAGCAACGATTCAAACTTCAAGTTATTGGATCATTCCCATTAATATTCAGATTTAATAGATTACTCTATAATTGTACACAAAATGTTTTCAGTTTTCATCACTATTTTGAGTGATATTCACATGTTATATCACAAGCGACAATGGCTACTACAAGAGCCCAAAGCCATTGTTTACATAGAGACAAACCAGACGAGAATTATCATAAACTTTGCCTCAGGCTTTTGGCGATTAGCCTGACAAATTACTGTTTGATCTTGATAGTGATACTGCTTCCCTAGTGTCGCTATTTGCTGTGATACCTCATGATGTACTAGTTTGATCTGAATAAATAATGACTCAGCATTTAATTAAATATTCGACTTATTCTTACAGTCATGTGATTAAGTGCAACAATCGGTGATACATAATTTATGGATGAATGGTTTTAAAAGCACGTGATGCTGTCCTTGCACATGATTTATTGAACCAAACTTCAAACTAGAGATGATTTATTCAACAAAACTCACACAAGAGAAAGATAACAACAAAAACGAACACTTTGTTTCGAACGACCATTGATATGTCTCTATAACGAGAATACTACGAGGCTATATACTAATTATGATCTATTGATGTTCTGACATACCACTGTGGACATCAAAGGGCTCAATTAAGTACATAGGACAACTATTTGCTCACAAATGCAGCAAATAACTCATAAATGGCCATTTGGATCCAGTGTATTTCTGAAGCTCATATTCGGCTTCACGATAACCCTAAAACATACTTTGAATAAAGTTCATTAAGCAGCTATTCACGAGTGGGTCGTATCTGATGCTTTAGGGAGACGTCATCAGGGTTTCACGCTGCCAAGCATACCACATTTGGAAAGAGTTGTGTGATCACTTCCGGTCACAAACATGGCAGTTGACGTAACGGATGCCCAATGACCAACAAAACACCCTAATTCAGTTTGTTGCTCAAGTTGATAGGCTAGGGATATTGCAATAATTCTTAGTCAGCACAAACGTGTAATCTTTTAACATAATGTATATTCAGTCAGAGGTAACCCACACGCTGCAAATATTCTTTTGGGAATTATATGACCTAGTATCCTGGCTGCCTCCACGGTTGGGCATTGCTATCTGACATCTACACTGAGGACATATCACCATACTCTACCCATCGTGCTGTGGGAGCATCTTTCATTGTTCAACGCAACAAAATTGCAAATTAGGACTAATTTAAATCGCTTCTAGATACCTTTGGCAGGTGGGAAATAGTGACCGATTACGAAAATATACCACTCACCCGAACACACTTTAGCTATACATTTAGCCACCTGTTGTTCGGACGCAGTCATTATCACATAAAAAGAGCACGGTGGTCAATGCAGCCTGGCAGAGACGAAAACATTTGATAAAATATTGTTAAGATTGTAAGAAATATATGTGTTCAAATTGTAGGGTATGCTACCATTTGTACAATCGGTGTTTGCATGTTGGGTATTGGTAAGAATTAAACATAGTAGAGGGAATATGCGTGTCAGTCATTTGTGTTATGAAGAGCTATTGGTGCACCGACCATAGCGTTAATAATGCGGAAAGCCAAGGGCGATATCAGGTATAAGGGTATTGTCTGTTGGAAGCCATTAAGTATTATTATATCGGTAGCTTTGTCACATACATGAAACACAAGAGAATCAGTAGGGGAATTACCAACCTCAACATAGTCGTGTGGGCCTTGCATCTGTAGGCGCTCATACAAGATATGCAATTTAGTCAGTACTTGTCTGGTGCATAAAACAAAATTCTATCCTTTTAGCTTTGATGCTTGGTCTTTGGATGTGCCTTTGTTAAGGGTGTCACTGATTGTGCTTAGCAATATCGTTATATTGTTTACTCAATCAGAACGAGCATATGAAGAAAGAAACGAAGTTGAATGAATACTGGTTCTGTACGAAGGTCACACAATAACAGCATTTTGATATCGATTGATTAATGAGCTCCCCTCGTTGGCATCAATGGTTTTGATTCGAGTACAGGCTATTTATCCAAGAATTGTTCAATGATCGAACGGTTCGGTCCCTCTTTGTTCATAGTATTTTATTTGCTTTGGATTCGAGTCTTCCGCCTGACAACACACAGCCCTGTGGAGTTATTGTTACTTATATGGTTCGTGTGAGTAAGCGTTGCACCTGGCGCTGCTGCCGTGATTACCACCAAGATATTTAATCGGGCCCCATATTTTGAATAATGCTAATATCAATGTGTTGAGTGAAATATATCAGTATGTGGCGCATTGTGATATACTTTTTTCTAGCCACGTATTAGAAAATCGAGTGTTCATTTGTTTCACCTGGTCGCCTTTCAAAACGCAGCAACATTAATCAATAAAAGTCTTCAAATAACTAAGTTCACGATAACCTTTGTAATTATATGATATCGTCTATTTGAGATCAGTAGAGCTAGCAGTGGGGGGTAGGAGCATCAAACAGATGCCTAAAGAACGGTAGTATGATATATGACTGGCGCCGGAGGTTTCATAAAATCTAATTTAATCTACCTGAAATATTTACTACCTATTTAGATCCGAATGTCTATAGCTACCAATATGGGGTTGTGATTTTTAGAGATGCTTGTGTTTTAGTTGCCCTTAGCATAATGGCAGGTTCGCGATTTTGAGGAAAACATCTGTTGCAGCACTAAGCAATCTGTGGTGCAGCACCATATCTCAATTATTTAACTTAACTAGGCCATAAAAATTTTACTACACTAGAGGAGTGAATACTAATGGGCTATAGATAAGCTTTGACATGTCACTAGATGCCCGAAAACCGAACAACCCCACATATAAATCTCTAGATGTCGCATGTAAAGCACACTAGCTATTGAAGTTTTCCATTTGTAAAAGGCCAAAAAGTAAAATCATTTTGACTAAGAAATCTGAAAAATGAACCAATATCCCTTCGTCAGCTTGTGGTACAAGAAATACGAGCGCCATCAAACGTTTGTCGAACGCGAGTGCAGATGTACAATAATTTATGCCCCTATGCGATGGAAAATCTACAGGCTATATACATTTTTCTGTCCATCAGTCAATACAACTTGTGCTTTGTCTCGAGTTGTCATGAATTCTTAGATAAAATTTAAAGCCATTACCTTGCAATTCACAATCCACCAGGAAATTGAAGGTCTTCATTGATTGTTACACGGTAAGGACCTTTTTATCTGTCGATTCTGAGTTACTGATATACATAAAATCAAAACATTAATATGATAAAAAAGTGAATCTGAAATCAAAACATTCACATGTCGATTGCAATGTAGGCACTTTTGTATTACTTAATATTGTAAACTGCCGTTATTAAATTTAAGATTGGTTGAACAATTTACCTGACAGTAAACATCCTTCTCCCCTGCTTGTCACATCATTGGTGCCATTGATCAAATACTCCCAATCAGCCTAGCATTTGTATGTTTTTACTTTGTCTTTTAATGAATAAGATGATGATCATTCGCTAACATTATAGAATACAATACGAATGCAATTGCATCGCTTTATATCATATCGATACTCATAACAAAACAAATGTGTTTGTATAAGTAATAAGCCAAATAAAGATTAATATTAAGACGAATATGATTTCACAATATATCAATCACCGTAAACGAATACTTCTTTCAATGCACGATATACTAAGACACTAAGCCAGCGGTTGCAAAGTTTAACATTGTGATGATGCATCGTCATACAACACAGCAAGAGGCATTAACTGCAGCATCTAAACATCCTGTTATGATGTAGCTGACATCAGAAATTCAGGTGACAAAGTTTACAATAACATTTTCTGGTAGTGAGCGATGATGAGCTAGACCTAATGATGGGTAAGGGTGTCACACAAGCTGCATATACAATTGATAAGAAGCAACAGGGGGAAAGCTATCAGGAATAAATGTAAATAAGTTAGTATGCAAGCAAACAGCAGTATAAATTACGGGGAATCATTGAGTTGGCATTTTCCCGCCAATTGTCTCATGAATAACAGGCTACATGCTGTTATAGTGACATCGCCGCTTTTAAAAACAACAGGAGATATTCAGGCGCACGAACCGATATTAAAACGGAATTGGAATTTGATATATTAGGAATGGCTTTGCCGCACCATTAGTAAGCATATTGATCTGCCAAACGACCACAGAAGAGCGGTTTTTATATTGTACATTATATAAATATGATGCCTAGTCTTACCTTATCTAGTGAGTTTCCTCAATAGAATACGTTTAGCGACACCAGCAGTAATTATGGTACTTATTGTGTGGAAAATAAGCATAAGATCATCTAATGAATCAGTCATAAGGTTAAAGCACCTCAACAAATGTACAAATGACCTTCCTGGATTGACTACCCATTATTATAACTTTTTTTGCTGAAGTGTCCGGTTCGAGTCTTATTTTCATGCTCATAAATTGCCATATATATACGCGCATTGAAAGACCTAGACCAATCTTCAAATATTACTTCCGCAGCTCTATGAAATGTGATGAACTATTATTATGAAGTAAGTTATAATCACGCTGTGTATTTAAATATGTAGAAAGCATGAACTGCTAACATCAATTGCCACCCAAATAGCCGGAATCCTTGACCAAACAGCACGATATTTAAGGAAGTACCATCGCCGATACTACATGCTGGTACTAATCAAGACATCAGCGTTTTAACCAATTTGGTCGGTTCGTCTTACATTGGTTGCTCGGTGTTTTTGCTTGTAACTTTCTCTTGCCCAAGGTTTGGTTGACTAAAAGAAATACAGGTAAGTCTTGTTATACGTATATGAAACCTGTATTGCATTAGGGTTCTTCACATGGTTTTGTTTGCTCGCTCTACAAATTAACCAAAACGCGGAGATGATTCTGTGCATAGGGATGATACTTTTTTCGTTCGATCGTAAAGCCATAACTAGATAAACCACTTAAATACGACGTTAATGCATACACAAAGCTTGGCAGTAAGTCGGTCGGGAGCTCATGAATCACTCACATTCACAACTCTATTATTGGGTGACCTTGGCGCAAATCAGGTTTCGTTCCATTTTATTTGTGTTTACATGAGCGGGTTCTGGTTGAAATACCAACATAGGGCAGTCGCTGATTTGCCGAGTTATTGATAACGTCACATGCCGAGAAACATTAATGCCAGGACAGTGAAATGCTCACGTAGGCGAGAACATGTTAAAATTTCTGTGCCAGCAGATATTGACCACTCTAGCGAGACCGTTGCTTCCAATCATGCCTTGACTGTTGCTCATCAAAACTACTCTTATAATTAGTAGTAATCGGGACAAACAAAACGATTCAGGGTCTAGTGTCGAGATCAGACAATTTGATCTGCTGCAGGGAACAGCCTATTTAAATTCGCGTTAAGTACGACTGCAGCTCCCTCTTCTTGGCGTCATTTGCACGTGATTGCTTTTGAAAAACGGTGTTAGATAAACAAGTGTTTTTATGCCATTGGCCTTGACAGTGTGGGAGTTATCTGTTCTTTTTCTGTTGCAGCGATTAATTGGGTTTAGTACGCTTAATAAGGAAATGATTATTTAGCAGCCAACAGCGATGGAAATTATCCGATATCCACCAGTACCGAGCGGTTTTGAATTAAGCTGACGTCACAGGCTAATGGGTTTTCTCTGAGGATGAATATTGAGGTAAGGACAACTAGGCGATTGCTTTATTGTCCTCCACTGGTCCTTTAAAACCACAGGTATAGAATATTTAGGAGCTGTTTATAGTGTTTGATATATATTTGTCGCTTTTCCAGAAAATGGTTGCTTGGTTTTTTATCTAATATCTCTCGCAAAATGCAATTGTTAGTTGTGCGTTACATGTCTGTACTGCAAGCACCTTGCAAACAATTGCGCATATAATGTTTGAAGAGGCAGTGTTGTTGACATAGTCGCAGTTAAGTAGATGTTTTCAGCGAGTCCTAGGCGAAAGCTTCGTGCATTTATCTATTTGGGTTGAGATACTGCATGCCTCGCGTACGTTTGCATATTATTATGCACACTGCAGTTATTCGAGACATGAACAAGTTTCCAATCATAACATTTAACGAAACTTGTGAATGTCATCAGTATTAATCTAGGAATAGAAAGTAATTTAATGACATGGTTAATGCAAGATGCAAAAACAACACAGATAATATTCTGATTTTAATTAACTGAACTGCATCAGAAAATATCTAATTAAGATTGCCGTTAGATATGTGACCGTATTAGTTCATCAAAAAGTAAATGCATGAACAATCAGGATGGCGTTGTATTTGCATGAACAATTAACTCACCATTTTTTACAGGCAGCGGAAACAAAAAAAGAGGTAGCCAATGAGCAATGTACACGGATTCCACAAGCCACATATTGCTTTTGTGAAATATCAATACATAGCCGTGAAACTGAGTAGCCGATGTTAATGACCTGACTTATTTGCTATGAAGAAGATCAGGTCAGATCAAGTAAACATACCACTATGATAACACCCTAGATAAATCGCTAATAGTATTTGCAATCCCCTGACATTGGTAACCACTCATACGGTGCATGTAAACATGACGAATGCAATGGTAAGTCCATAACATGATGTAATTATGGCTCATATAAATCTGCTTGTGCGACTTGTGGGCACATTTAGGTTGAACTTAGCTGTTTGATGTGCTAGTAGGTGTTTACATAGAGACAAACCAGACGAGAATTATCATAAACTTTGCCTCAGGCTTTTGGCGATTAGCCTGACGAATTACTGTTTGATCTTGATAGTGATACTGCTTCCCTAGTGTCGCTATTTGCTGTGATACCTCATGATGTACTAGTTTGATCTGAATAAATAATGACTCAGCATTTAATTAAATATTCGACTTATTCTTACAGTCATGTGATTAAGTGCAACAATCGGTGATACATAATTTATGGATGAATGGTTTTAAAAAGCACGTGATGCTGTCCTTGCACATGATTTATTGAACCAAACTTCAAACTAGAGATGATTTATTCAACAAAACTCATACAAGAGAAAGATAACAACAAAAACGAACACTTTGTTTCGAACGACCATTGATATGTCTCTATAACGAGAATACTACGAGGCTATATACTTATTATGATCTACTGATGTTCTGACATACCGCTGTGGACATCAAAGGGCTAAATTAAGTACATAGGACGCAACTATTTGCTCACAAATGCAGCACATTACTCATAAATGGCCATTTGGATCCAGTGTATTTCTGAAGCTCATATTCGGCTTCACGATAACCCTAAAACATACTTTGAATAAAGTTCATTAAGCAGCTATTCACGAGTGGGTCGTATCTGATGCTTTAGGGAGACGTCATCAGGGTTTCACGCTGCCAAGCATACCACATTTGGAAAGAGTTGTGTGATCACTTCCGGTCACAAACATGGCAGTTGACGTAACGGATGCCCAATGACTAAAAAAACACCCTAATTCAGTTTGTTGCTCAAGTTGATAGGCACAAACGTGTAATCGTTTAACATAATGTATATTCAGTCAGAGGTAACCCACACGCTGCAAATATTCTTTTGGGAATTATATGACCTAGTATCTTGGCTGCCTCCACGGTTGGGCATTGCTATCTGACATCTACAACGAGGACATATCACCATACTCTGCCCATCGTGCTGTGGGAGCATCTTTCATTGTTCAACGCAACAAAATTGCAAATTAGATCGCAGAACATAGGACTAATTCAAATCGCTTCAAGATACCTTTGGCAGGTGGGAAATAATGACCGATTACGAAAATATACCACTCACCCGAACACACTTTAGCTATACATTTAGCCACCTATTGTTCGGACGCAGTCATTATCACATAAAAAGAGCACGGTGGTCAATGCAGCCTGGCAGAGACGAAAACATTTGATAAAATATTGTTAAGATTGTAAGAAATATATGGGTTCAAATTGTAGGGTATGCTACAATTTGTACAATCGGTGTATGCATGATGGGTATTGGTAAGAATTAAACATAGTAGAGGGAACTGTAGTCAGGACTGATGGTGCCATACGGATGTGATATTTAGTACCATTCTCTAGTCCATGATAGAATTTACACTGATCACTCGAGTTCGACAAACGTTTGATGGCGCTAGTATGTGCAGATGTACAATAATTTATGCCCCTATGCGATGGAAAATCTACAGGCTATGTACATTTTTCTGTCCATCAGTCAATACAACTTGTGCTTTTTCTCGAGTTGTCATGAATTCTTAGATAAAATTTAAAGCCATTACCTTGCAATTCACATTGATATGATAAAAAAGTGAATCTGAAATCAAAACATTTACATGTCGATTGCAATGTTGGCACTTTTGTATTACTTATGATTGTAAACTGACGTTATTAAATTTAAGATTGGTTGAACAATTTACCTGACAGTAAACATCCTTCTCTCCGGCTTATTGCATGTCACATCATTGGTGCCATTGATCAAATACTCCCAATAAGCCTAACATTTGTATGTTTTGTCTTTTAATGAATAAGATGGCGATCATTCGCTAACATTATAAAATACAATACGCATGCAATTGCATCGCTTTATATCATACCGATACTCATAACAAAACAAATGCGTTTGTATAAGTAATAAGCCAAATAAACATTAATATTAAGACGAATATGATTTCACAATATATCAATCACCGTCTTGTCCCATTAAATGAATACTTCTTTCAATGCACGATATATTAAGACATTAAGCCAGCGGTTGCAAAGTTTTAACGTTGTGATGATGCATCGTCATACAACACAGCAAGAGACATTAACTGCAGCATCTTAACATCCTGTTATGATGTAGCTGACATCAGAAATTCAGATGACAAAGTTTACGACGCAATAACATTTTCTGGTAGTGAGCGCTGATGAGCTAGACCTAAGGATAGGTAAGGGTGTCACACAAGCTACATATACAATTGATCAGAAGCAACGGGGGTGGGGGAAGCTATCAGGAATAAATGTAAATAAGTTAGTATGCAAGCAAACAGCAGTATAAATTACGGGAAATCGTTGAGTTGGCATTTTCCTGCTAAGTGTATCGTGAAAAACAGGCTACATGCTGTTATAGTGACATCGCGCTTTTAAAAACAACAGGAGATATTCAGGCGTACGAACCGATATTAAAATTGAATTTGAATTCGATATATTAGGAATGGCTTTGCCGCACCATTAGTAAGCATATTGATCTGCCAAACGACCACAGAAGAGCGGTTTTTATATTGTACATTATATAAATATGTTGCCTAGTCTTACTTTATCTAGTGAGTTTCCTCAATAGAATACGTTTAGCGACACCAGCAGTAATTATGGTACTTATTGTGTGGAAAATAAACATAAGATCATCTTATGAATCAATCACAAGTTCAAGCACATTATAAAATGCACATGTAAACTACCTAGATTAACTACCCATTATTATAACAAACTTTTTTTTGCTGAAGTGTCAGGTTCGAGTCTTATTTTCCTGCTCACAAATTGCCATGGATATACTCGCATTGAAAGACCTAAACAGATCTTCAAAAAATACTTCCGCAGCACTATGAAATGTGATGAACTACTTATTATCAAGTTAGTTATAATCACGCTGTGTATTTAAATGTGTAGAAAGCATGATGAATTAATCGCTAACATCAATTGCCACGCAAATAGCCAGAATCCTTGACCAAACAGCACGATATTTAAGGAAGTACCATCGCCGATACTACATGCTGGTACTAATCAAGACATCAGCGCCAGCTACAACATTTTTTCATATGATCCATGTACGAAAAGGGGACCTAACGGGGTTGTTTTGTGGATGCAGGAGGACTCTAATCAAACGTAGTAATAACAGCGGTATGTCAGGCATTATTTATAGTAGATTCTATCATAAATATGAATGATCGTTTTAACCAATTTGGTCGGTTCGTCTTACATTGGTTGCTCGGTGTTTTTGTTTGTAACTTTCTCTTGCCCAAGGTTTGGTTGACTAAGAGAAATCCTGGTAAGTCTTGTTGCGCAAGAAATGATCACGTGCTCCTCCACAACCATTCAATTGTGAAACTTATTTTGCTGCACTAAATCACAAGACTTTTGATTATTACAAAGAACACAAAATAAATATGTTTTGATGGTAATCACCAAAAGTCGGAAGTAGGGGTTTTGATACGCATAAAAAAATTATTTTCAAAACAATCGAATTGTTAGTATGGCAATCTTCTGCGGATAGCGGTGTTATGTTACATCGAGTTGAGGACCATTAAATTTGTCAATCTACACAGCAAATCGCACAATTAAAGTGCATCAACTTGCGTTGTCATACTTTCAATATAACACTGCGGCTCAGTACCCAGGCATAACGATGACCAACATGACAATCAATCACTTTTTGGAGAGTTGTGACAGTAGCTCGTCGGTATACACAAGAATTAAATGAATGCCAAACAGCCCCTTGTTTGACTTCATGAGTAAAATAAAGATGCTCAGTGAAACGTTTGCTCCATTTGACTCTTTAGATGCTTATAGCCCTAGCAATCGTACATAATCAACCCGATCAAACGCTTTCGTAGCCTTTGTTAACATGACCAAACAAATTGTGATAACACTTGTTACACTGGCGGTAATAACAGCAGCGGCGCCGACAATATATGCGTATATGAAACCTGTATTGCATTAGGGGGCTTCGCATGATTTTGTTTGCTCGCTCTACAATTTAATCAAAACGAGGAGAACATTCTGTGCATAGAGATGATACTTTGTTCGTTCGATCGTAAAGCCATAAGTAGACAAACCACTTAAATACGACGTTAATGCATACACAAAGCTTGGCAGTAAGTCGGTCGGGAGCCCATGAATCACTCACAGTCACAACTCTATTATTGGGTGACCTTGGCGCAAATCAGGTTTCGTTCCATTTTAATTTTTTTACATGAGCGGGTTCTGGTTGAAATAGCAACATAGGGCAGTCGCTGATTTGCCGAGTCATTGATAACGTCACATGCTTAAAAACATTAATGCCAGGACAGTCAAATGCTCACGTAGGCGAGATCATGTTAAAACGTTCTGTGCCAGCAGATATTGATCACTCTAGCTGGACCGTTGCTTCCAATCATGCCTTGACTGTTACTTATCAAAACTACTCTTATAATTAGTTGTAATCGGGACAAACAAAACGAGTCAGGGTCTAGTGTCGAGATTAGACAATTTGATCTGCTGCAGGGAACAGCCTATTTAATTCGCGTTAAGTACGACCGCAGCTCCCTCTTCTTGGCGTCACTTGCACGTGATTGCTTTTGAAAAACGGTGTTAGATAAACAAGTGTTTTTATGCCATTGGCCTTGACAGTGTGGGAGTTATCTGTTCTTTTTCTGTTGCAGCGATTAATTTGGTTTGGTACGCTTAATAAGGAAATGATTATGTAGCAGCCAACAGCGATGGAAATTATCCGATATCCACCAGTAACAAGCGGTTTGGAATAAAGCTGACGTCACAGGCTAATGGGTTTTCTCTGAGGATGAATATTGAGGTAAGGACAGCTAGGCGATTGCTTTATTGTCCTCCACTGGTCCTTTAAAACCACAGGTATAGAATATTTAGGAGCTGTTTATAGTGTTTGATATATATCTGTCGCTTTTCCAGAAAATGGTTGCTTGGTTTTTTATCTAATATCTCTCGCAAAATGCAATTGTTAGTTGTGCGTTACATGTCTGTACTGCAAGCACCTTGCAAACAATTGCGCATATAATGTTTGAAGAGGCAGTGTTGTTGACATAGTCGCAGTTAAGTAGATGTTTTCAGCGAGTCCTAGGCGAAAGCTTCGTGCATTTATCTATTTGGGTTGAGATACTGCATGCCTCGCGTACGTTTGCATATTATTATGCACACTGCAGTTATTCGAGACATGAACAAGTTTCCAATTATAACATTTAACGCAACTTGTGAATGTCATGAGTATTAATCTTAATGACCTGACTTATTCGCTATGAAGAAGATCAGGTCAGATCAGATAAACACACCATTATGATAACACCCTAGATAAATCGCTAATAGAATTTGCATTCCCCTGACATTGGTAACCACTCATACGGTGCATGTAAACATGACGAAAACCATCGTAAGTTCATAACATGATGTAATTATGGCTCATATAAATCTGCTTGTGCGACTTGTGGGCACATTTAGGTTGTACTTAGGTGTTTGATGTGCTAGAAGGGTACCGGGTGTGGCAGCAAAGTAATGCGCGATATGGTATTCGCATGTTGACCATGCACCTACCAGGACAACATTTACGACATGTATCCAAATCGCTCATCATAATCGCTTTTATTGTAACGTGATTGGTTGTGTGGCCTTTTTGACTCTTGGGTAGCGTGAAGCCTTCGGGAAGCTTATATACCTTCCATATTTGCAGTCGACCTTGGAATAAAAGTGCTGTAAATACCACTCATGCAAAGGTTTCGCAAACTATTTGATAAAAGTTCATTTATTGCAATGACGAGTCAGTTGAACGTAGATGAATTTGTTGAAGGAAATTCATGCTCGCTTGTGCACTAAGTATTTTGTTGTTGAAGAAGACATGCTACCGTGCCTCGAAGAAGACTAAGATGTTGTTTTGGGGGCGTTTGGATGTTCAGGTATGTGCAAGAGGAATGGGTAGCCTATATTCCTACGAAGATCTACAAGTATACCTTATTTCTCTTTCCTGGCTGGCAACTTCATATAATCATTGCTATTATTTCATTAAAAACTTCATGGATGTAGCGACTATCAATGGTCTATGAATACACTATGACGTACAGCTGTGAGCTTTGAAGGGCCCAAGGTAACTCTTAACCGCTATGATGGGTCATAAGTACAGCACATTCCATATTGTAGGCTGCGGTAATCGTGGTATACCGCTGACATGCATACCGCGCATATACACTAGGGTCATCCTGTTAAACCCTGTACTCTTTGGCTGCAATTAAGTCTGCGTTAATGCGCCTGTCTGTAAATTTGATGAATGCAATAGCCAGTTCAATTTGGTACAACACCCAGTAACAGTAATGTCATTGCATGTATTTCGCTTATGAGGGTTTAAGGGCTAATGCTTGATCTGGCCAAGATCCATGGTCAGCGCCATTAAGATGATTTTGGTGCTGGACTTGACTGTCTAAAAGAATATGATAAACAAATTGGATCAACGCATCTCAAAACACCGAAGGTATGATGCAGCGTTTGATAATCATATAGACAACATCTGCGTCTTTGTCTGCAATGGATATCAAGAGATCACTTGCATTCTAAGCTGCCAGTGTGGATAGTGCCTTTGTTTGACTGATATGACGACGCAATCGCTAGTTAAATTGTTTGCCTCTATAGAGTACAGTCGTAGCATTAGTTACAATCTTGTTGCACTCGTAAGCGCTAAATTGAGCAAAGAGCTTCATTGATGTTTATGTACCATTACCGCCAATGTATA
Organism: Urechis unicinctus; assembly: GCA_034190875.2. NCBI lineage: Eukaryota > Metazoa > Annelida > Polychaeta > Xenopneusta > Urechidae > Urechis > Urechis unicinctus. The sequence goes on from CM067354.1 coordinate 10,523,028, forward strand.
TGGAACTGTCGGTTCTGACAATTTGCTGGTCACATATCGCCTCATCTTTACACATACGGCTGTACAAACCATGACTTTTTCAGTTCGATAGGTCATATGCTCTTGAACTATGTTTGATGCCATTGGTTCTAAGGGCTAACCTTGTTTTTTTTCCGAAGTGCATTTTCATATTTAAGGAAACATTGAGTTATCAAATGGTAGCATGCTTGTTTAGCTAGCATGTTCATCCTGTTAGCATGTTCGTCCTGATTACAGATACTCACACTAGCCTTCTGACTATGACCGGCATCAGTTGCTGTTGTGTGGTATATAACTAAAGTCCTTGATCATATGATGTGTATAACTGACTGGTTACATTAGAGACTGTGGGTCCTTCGTGGTACAGCATTCAACTAAACCATATATATATCATCAAAACGAAATGCCTTATTACGACGATGATGCATAAAGATGAAAGCCCTCAAACAGACTTCAAGGCTTGTCTGATATTCGCAACTGATGACACAGAAATGTCAAATGAGCGTCAGCATCCCGAGGTTGTAAAACTATCCTTATTGCTATATGACTAAGCCGACCGGCGGCAAGCGCGTGCGTTATTGATGAACAGAGGTATCTTAATCAAATGCAATTTAGGCCCTCGTTTAACAGTCTCTCCTCACTAATAACTGAATACAGTAGCGTATCTGCAGTGAATCTTTTAATCTTAACATTGAATGATCGATAGCAATTTACTGTCAGGCTAATTTCAGGTGATTGATCTTATCAAATCATCAATGGAATTCATTCTAGGCTGTTGTTAAGCACTGATCCAAGCTGATCGATAAAACGTTGCGCTGTAGGCACTTTCGGATCTCAAGATTAATTGAATTGTACAATTTCACTTCATCAAATATGATTATATCAATTGTGGATACGCCGTGAATAAGTAGTTTGCCTAAAGATGGCAGTACGATTGAACGATACTAATAGCCTATCTATTCATTGCCTTATAACTGCTTTTGATAAAATACTTGCGCTAGCCACAGCAGGTTTTGTACGGGGATTGGCATGTTGTATATCCCGGGATTTATGATATTTTAAATCATCATCTATTTGCTGTCAAAACTTCCTATAGCTCAGCCCAGATGTATACAAAAGATATCATAGGAAATATGACCAATGCCACTGTTTGACTGTTACTTATTATGATTCTGAGCATTATGAATTCATAAAGGCATTAAAGCTTTCAATGACAATATTGTTATTTTAGACAAAAGCTTTGTTTGAAGCTGCCAGTCTGCGTATATTCGTAGAAATGGCAAGCAGTCGGCGAGTTTGAATATTTTGGTTATTAACCAAGATTTTACCAAAGCAAAGATCAACCACATGAGAGAGAGGGCAATTTCACTGTATGTGGGGGAGAGGGTAGTCTAAAGTTGTATCATGTAGGCATGAACATGGCACATATTAAATCATTTTTCAGTGATAAATATATGAAATATATTCTTAAGTGCTGAAGAAGCAATAAGTGTAAGGAATTGGTATTTGTTAGGGACTGTTGGTCAACTTGTAAATACTATGGAAGAAAATTCTTTGGTTGGTACAGACGATAGAAGCAAAACTAAGAGACATAATATTTGAATTTTTTATATAAACATGTATCTCTAATTTTCTTTTCTGAAACATTTGAAACATAGTCAGCGTCCCGTTTTGAGGCCACAGTAAGCACACTGAACCATAGAACCATGAAGCGTTTAAACGTTTGGCATTCTGAACCGAATCCTTTTGTGAATGTTGCATCATAGTATGTAGGACGAATTCACCATATAGCCGATACACGTTTTAGCCATTCCTATAATGGCTATTCGATACTTCTCTCTGTAATAGTACGCTATCAAAGGAGGCAATAGCGTGCCAGTATACACTGGCAGAAATTGAAGTATTCGTTTTACATTTAGAGCTTAACGTACACTAATCAGCGTTCCTATGCCATTTAATCGTTGCTCTGGAAGTACGTCCTTTAATACAGACTGCGTCACCATATCTTGTTTGCTGCATTTGTTTGTCCTACATTCAGTTGCAGTTAAACTATAGGTCCAGTCAGACGTGGTATAGTGATGGCAGTCAATTGCGTTATCAAATAACTTCTACTGTGAATGATCTCTTTCACAATTGTACGCTAACTTCTATTCTATCATAATGAAAACTCATGTATTCCGACTGTGTCAACACACCTCGTTATTGCCAAGCGCAGAGCTCGGTCAGACATCAAACACAAGTCTATTTCCCATCAAATCCAGGTAAGCATTTTAGTGAAATATACCATGGAGCATAAGATACGAGCAATGAGTTAATACCGAATAATTACATTACAAAGGACATCATATGGTTTTCATAATATCATACAAAAAAAATCAAAACGCAGTAAGGATAATGTTTTCTTGAATAGAATTGAATAAATCGCGCATGTAGAGCTGAGAGTCATAGAGTACGCACCCCCTTATGCTGTACTGGTGCAGTTTGAAACCATTTGAAAAACATACCGGTGGTGTTTGTTCGCTTTATATACAGGCAACACAGTGCACTGCTAATCAGATTTGTACATATACATTTGTGTAAACAGTATTGGTAGGCAGATTTTTCAGATTAGAATAAGCCCAATAAATAAGCTCAATATATGTCAAATACTCAACCGCATCAAGGAAACACGAATATCTCTGTACTCATTATTTGTTTTTTCGTAGTAATCAACTATAAGGTAGATTGTTTCTGAATGTTTTGATATCCATGAAATTGGTGCAATAGTTAGCAAGGTAGCACGTGAGATGGTTTCTTACATCCCCTGTGACTGTCTGCTTTTCAATAATGCTTTGAGGTCAGTTTTTGAATGCATCCATGGATATTGAGAAATATATATCTGCTAATGGAAGCTGTATGTAGTCTTAAAGGTCCATAGTGTGGTTTGCGTGTGAACGATCAATCTCGACGTCATTGGATAGCGGTAATGCAAATGTGAAGTATCATGAAAGAAACGGCATTGGTAATATTAGGGTTTACTTTCAACTATGAGGAAATATCGCGACGGTGGTGGATGAGGATGATTGCGATATATTGGACTCCCTCTAAGAGTCAGCGCCAACTTGGCATAAGCCGTTACCAGAGCGGGCGGCAAAACCCACCCAGCTGGGACAAAGACATTATCTTTATTGTCTTATTAGTGTCATCATCGTCTCCAAATGTTATTTACATCGAAAGGTCAAGTAACATTTGACTGGCGGCTTACTATTGCTATGTATGTATACAATATATACAATACGATTGTCAGGCAAAACTGACATCGGCATGTATTGACAATTAATTGGAACTCAAGGATTTTGTTGTGGCTTGGTGAAAAAAAATAGAATAAAAAATCACGATAATATACGATAATGAATAACTAAAGCCACAATATTCTCAACAATGAGACGAAAAATATTGAAGATCTACATCAACGATTGCTTATATAAAACTGCACTAAAAGGGTGTCCCAGAGGGTTTTGTTAGCTTGCGCTAGAATTGAATCATAAAGTTATAATGCTATGAATGGATATGATACCTTGACCGCTCGATTACACAACCATCATTGGATAAACAGCAAGGAATTGCAGAACTATTAATGAGAATTTAATCATAAAGTTATAATGCTATGAATGGATATGATACAACAAGGAATTGCAGGATCATTAATGCACACAAAGGTTGGTTAAACGGCCACCTAGAGGTCATTTATCCCTTAGAACCACAAACTTTTTACCATGTGATATTGGTGCAAATCAGGTTTCATTCAATCTTGTCCGTGCGTAGATGTGAACATAGTTACGGGTTCTATTTGAGATTGCAATATGAGCTGCCATTAATTCGGCAAGTCAACAATTACTTAATGCAAGAGCATTGTCAGAACAGTTTAATATTCATGTATTCGAGAATATGTTTATCATTTTCTATAGAAGAATATCTTGGTAGCCCACACGAGTGCACGACTAGCCTAGTTCGCTTCTGGTAACAACATTGCTATAATTGATTCATTTATCGGCTGGTAGTCAAATGTATGGTTATGATTTAAACAAATACAATTTTGCACGGTTTGAAAGTGAGCAAATAGTAACCACAATTACTCAATCACTGTGAGTTTGATATGTCAGGTAGACAAATACCTATTTTAGATTAATGCGTATCATGCATGAATACTTGTCCAATTTATATGCATATTACTATGTAACAAATGCTGCTTGTACATATGATGTTGTACTGGTATAAGATGAACATGCATTTAACTCATGTAATCTATTGTCGAATGCACTACATGTGCAAACTAACATTGCCCATTACAGTATAAACCAAACCAAGGCATATAAAGCACATATCACTAGCTTGTGCGATGTGCTTTGATCTATATATGACAATGTGTAATTGCAAGTTCAGATAACTGCCATGCTGAATTTTGTGCATCATTGGCAAGCATTAAATGGACCAATGTCTTTACAGCAGTACCATAATGGAATATTTGGCTGGTCACTGCACGCCTATCACTTGATCACAACACGAGAACCTCTGATCAAATGCTATTGCTAAAATGATGCAATATCTGACAGTTGATGCCGCAAAGCGAGACATTGTTTTGTCCTTTCTGATGGTTCGAAGTATTGATATATTTTTCTTCAATGATATGATTTGGCAGTGGCCTCGAGTAAAAACTGCTGCAACCAGCATTCCATTGTTTATGTTGCTTTGTGGTAGTTAAAACCGTGGATTTGGTTAATTAGACTTTCAGGCAATGGGCGATGTAAGCTTTTAAATGACAACGGTTTTTGAGCGAATGGAATCAAGCAGATATCACAGTGTAATTTCTTAGACGCCAGACTATAATGCATTAACACATGTGTCATGCATTTGGCTATTTAAACCGCAGGTACTTATGTTTGAGAGCCTAAGAGTTATTTTGTATGTTGATTGGTATATGTCATTTCAGTCTTTCCTTGATAGAAGCAATCATATTTGTATTGCTTAAAGTAATGTCACCTCAGCTTAGCCTCGATAGATTCTAAAATATGTTACTCATAGGAAACACCAATTGCGACTACTTCCATTTGCTTCTTGTCCATAACTAGACTACACATATGTAAATATTTAGTTAACAAGATGCCATTAACCCCTACTACATTATTTCATGTTAAGTAACAAAGAGTAGTCTGTCTGTGCATTAAGTAGTCAGGAGACTAAATAGATAGATCTAAATGAGCTTGCTCAATGTTGCTTGCATTAATCTATACCGTTATTATGCAATGATAACAGCAACTGTTGGGCATATGATTAACATCTTTTAAAACACCTACGGCGATGTCTGGTCAGACCACGTAACTAATGCATATATGCCATATGTAATTCTTAAATAATAAAAGCCTACATAATACAAAACATAAAACAGAGCAATCATCATCCAAAACCACTAGCTGTACGAAGCTAAGCTGTTGTTGGGGAAAAATGCATTCCAAACAAACCTAACGATATTGTATGTGTTATATATGTATGCATTGATGCATGACTGACGTGATTTAACCAGCAGAAGCTTAGCCAGCAGCAAGTTTAGCTAAAGACATAATAACGTTAATCGTGTGTTTTCAGTTGTCAAGAAGTCGTACAAACATCTCAATATAGCTTTCATTACATTGTACCCGGCGAAGGTGTTGCATATTAGAGTTTAGTCATTTGAATGCGCCTACAGCCAAATAGGCATCCATCAAGCAGAGTGTCACAATTGGTGGTTAATTCTTTCAAGCTCTGATGTAAAAGTGCAATCAAAATTGCTTTTAAATGCACCGACTTTAGTTTATGTTGGTTTTGAAAGATCCAAGACAACAATAATGACATTGCAATGAATAAAAACTTGGCTTTGCACATTTGTCGGTCCTATACTGAGAATGTATTACGAGAACGTTTGCTGAGCAATGTCATTACTTCAATTCAGATTCTAGGCGTCACCATCATAAATCTGCCGTTTGAAATTCAGCATTCCGTCTGTCAAATTTGCTGATTAATGATTGCTATTCCTAGGCACCCAGGCTTATTGATATTCTACAGGGAAATGTATTAACCCTGGGGTTCAATAAATCTGTGCACAAATTCATCTCACTTTGTAAATTTCGTATTCTATTATATTGATGGCTCAGGTCACAATGGTTAGACATCCATATAGTGCTATTATTATTGGTTGTTATTAAGAAAATTGAACAAGCATAACACAAATGTAACCGATACTGATGTAATAGGAATGTCAGAATTTAATATAGCTTTGTGAGTAGCGAACATGTCACAACTCTTGCAATATGGTACAGCTCTTCTGAGAAGGGGTAAGATTTCCTCGGAGATCGCCTTACCTACTGCCTTCACGTCGTATTTAGAATAAGTAGATAAGGCAGCTAACCTAATTGTATTGCACATTATTTCATTTCATGTATTTCATGGTTATGAACAACTTTAGTACTGTCCTAAATAACACTATTGACTGGGTCGGTCGATGAGTCGTGGACTGAACTGCAAGTCAATATTTTTATGTTTTTCTGCGAGTCAAATTGGTTAATCTTGTATCTTAAGTTCACATAAAATGTGATTTTTGTTCATGTCTAGTATACCTCTAATCACATACCTGTATCATAGTACTTCATATGCATACGCACCAGTACCTAGTGAGATTTTCATTGATCTAATGCGATTGCTGTTCCACTGTTTTACCCTAAAGCAACAGTCATATATATTTCACAAATGAGGAGAACCGAGGTATATTGTTTGCAAACAAAATGTAGACAGTGTGATTGATCATTGATTTTACAAGGTAAACAACCATACCCATGACTTTCGATCCATAAGAATTCATCACCTGAATAAAACAAAACATCTAGTCTATAATACTATTCAATAAACACAATGTAAAGAATTAATGGGGCACACATTATTAATCGCATGTTCTTTTGCAACAGCTTGGCAGTGGTCAGTTACGACAGTGCAGTAATATTGCTCCATCTTTGTATCAGATCATGGGAAATATCTCGCATATTCATTACTTTTACCAAGGAGAGAGATGCCCCATTAGCATACAAATATGAATGGAAGTGAGTTTGACAAGGGATAGAAGTAACAGCAAACTAATACAAGACTCATAATGCAATTTCAGTACTGGGCATAAGGTCGTTGCCAGGTACTTGCGAGTGCTTCATTCTCTAATATAACTAGTGCATTGTTTTGTTTGGCATATTAAGAATGGCAGCCATATACCTTAGTCTTGTGTTAACAGAAGATATTGCTTAACAAATTTGGGCCACATAGAAATATTGTAACATAAAAGTAACATGTCCATTAAAAGTTATAATAAAGCGTCGCACTGATACACAGCGACAAGGACCGTAAATATCCACATGTTGTCGGGAAGCTTTCGGGTGCTGCGATGAAGCACTTTGTGTTGGTTAACTCGGTAATGAGTTTGGAGATAATGCAAGATGTAGGATTCTGAGGGTCAGCGAGGTAACTATGGTAGCTTCATAAATATTTTAGAGAAACAGAAATGATATCGCACATTCAGGTCAGCTGTGGTTAATTTATCCTTAAGCGATCAGTTAACATTCATCGATGGGGCGCACACATAATGCACCACTGAGGGCATAAAGGGTCGCCCTGGATCGGATCGCATCAATATATGTAGCCTCGTCAAGGATAGACAAAATGGCAAGTAATGCAAGCATCATATGCCGTCGTTTTAAAACTTTTTATGCAGTGTCATTAATTTTGGGTCCAATAATGTATGATAATTAATTTACTTACATTTATATGCTAACACATATTAACCAAGTGCAGTTAGTTGTGTCATCTTGCTGGGAATATATATGGATCGATACATTTATCATCTGACAGAATCTTGCAAACTGAAAAAGTGACCATTGTTTTTTAATGATTGTTCTGGTAATGCGATTTATTTAGCTAGTCATTTGGCTATACTAACACAGTGCTCGAACTTTACATATACATATACGTATTCACAATATATTTTACTGCAGAGCGCCAACGCCAGCAATGCTGGTGGCAAAAATACAAAAACTTGATCTGCGAGACATGATTGATCAGATTCTCTTTGTCTGCCATTTAATTAATTAGCATGAAGTTCTGTATGAATATTTCACTGCGCCAAAAAGAAAGTTGATTGTGTTAGTGTGCTTGTAGGGTACTGAGTGCCCGTGATATTTGTTACGATTATTTGATATTTTTAGCGTTAAGAAAAGACATAGATTATGTGATGATATTACACCATACAAGTTAGACTTAGTTATACACGACGGACACAAAACAATTTGATTATTCTTGGAGCTTTCCGTCCTGAAAGTAACACTCATAATAATTTAGAACCTTAAAAGCACAAGGCTTTAATTCAAATGTGCGAACGCAGGATTGGTTATCTGAGAAATGGTCTTGACTTGGGGTAAGGTGTGAATTTGACATCGATGCTAGATTTCACACCTTTGGTAGATCTAAATACGATGTGTGTGTCTAAATCTGGCATCGATATTGAATCTAGCATCGATTGCTATTTTAGCCCCAAAATAGAATTGAGCAAAGTTGCTACATCTAGCATCGGAAGAAATGCAAATGGCTGCGTATGACGCCGACGAAACAAAATGTAGGCGCTCCGTGATTGGCTGCGCAAAAGACTAGTTTCTTGTCGAGCATATGTGGTTGTTCGCGCCAAACTCAAATCGAAAACAAATATTTATGTAATTCATTAGCGGTTTTCTCTAAATTAACATCACGGAATAAATTTGGCACAATTATTTTACACCTAAAACAAAACATATCTAATGGAAACCAATTAGAAATCAGATGGTTGAATTTTACCATATTGAAGGTTTGTATTTATAGCCATGTCGTTTGGTTGCGCATTGCCCGCTTTGTTGTCATTAAAGTATCAGTCAGTGGTGAGGTTCTGCTTGAGAGGGGGACAAATGATAGGTCGTTGGTTCATATGTGGAAATAAGCACAAATGATACTTTATATTACCTTGAACGATTCCACAGATTTAACTGCCATGTCAATAACCTTGCTGCTGGTTGCTTTTGCGGATGCAAAGCCTGGTATCACAGGGCTATGATCTTGTATATTTGCCATACTCAATGTCTATTATGTCATTATTTTTGCCAGATTACGGAAATATAACCCCGAAAAACCTATTCTGTCTATGTATCAGTCGGATCGATATTCGACTTTAAAGATGAGTCCGCGTATCGAGACGACGAGCTCCTGAATAATTATTCGCCTCCGCGTGACGTCAGCTCCGACATTGTTTTCGTTGCGAGGCACTATCTGCGCTACGATTAGCGCAAAAGGGCTGCTGTTAATTTCGCTATTTAATCACTTTGGGAGAGAGACGAAGAGACATGGGGTGGCACAGATCATTAGCAGACCATGGTTGCTTCGGCAGAGTAAATTTCTAACCAGAAATTAGCGATTCAGTCGTCGCTGATGAAGAGAAAATAAGACACCGGCGATGTCACTGCTGCGCCTGGGACAACGGGGAAATCCCTGCGTCTCTGAGAACGGGCTTACTTTACTGACGTCACACGCCTGGGTCTGACCTAGATAATGGCTGCCGCAGCGTTTTGTCGGGCGCGCTAATTTGACCTGACATTTTATCAAATTTTGGCCTTAACTGATCAGATGCAAAGGTTATTGGACCGGTTTGAGTTTATTGATCACATTATGAATTGATTTCAGCGAAGCACCTATAACCGTGCGATAGGTACTTTAATACTGGATGATTACATCGGCATAACACGAACACAATCATGATGAATATTACTCGCTCAGCTGCAGTGAGCTCTGTGCTTATAGCCGTCTGCATAGAATGGCCATAAGACATTAAGAGAAGGATTGTACCCCAGCCACACTGGTTACAGCACATTAGGAATGATAGAGCAGAAGTAAGATTGAGGAATCTCGTAGCACACATGACTGGAGTCTACTCCAGGCATGTGTGCTACGAGAATGCGTGATAACCCCTATAATTGTACTTCCCAATTTTTCGTCAATGACATATTGTTGGCATTGTGGGGTAAAATGGTCACAAACGGAAATCGTAAGCCATATTTTATGAGTAATTGCGAGATCCGAGCGCAAGAAATAATGTGCATATGAAGAACTTGTTCATAGTCTAAAGTGAATCACGCATCGAAATCACCATGTCGTCGCCTACCAATGATACTGTAACACGGGTGCTTTAAGAAAAAATTATTTATAGCTTAGAGGTTGTATGATAACTGCGTCGGTTTCCAAATGTGATGTGCATGTCAGTGTTAAAATTCGATTGCATGTCCGCGGAAAGCATAAAATAAGATCTGCACGTGAATATTCGCTTAAGAAGTTTTGCTCAAGATACGCTGAGGTATGTAACAACAAAAAGCCCGATCATAAGATTCTTAAATATATGTGCTGTATAAGTAACACTTCAATATGTCACCTAAAACAACCTGACCGGCTCCTCATTCACTAGCTTCACCTGGTTGGCTATAATGCTCAACGGTTACCTCCATATAAAACAAACAATGATAAATATTGCATCAAATACAAACTCGCTTAGCTGCTTTGAACTCTCTGCTTGAGGCCGATAGTTGCGATTGCTATAAGATATACGGGAGAAGATTTTACCCGGGCCACACTATTTCAGCTTCAATCGACGCATCTTCGTACCACACTTTACTGAAACTGATGACGATCGCTTTGATTGTAATGCCTAGTATTCCTGATGACGTCTTTTTGTTATTTTAGAGAAAATTGGTGGGAATCGTTAACCGTCAAACGCAAAAACAATATGCATATGTGCAACCCTGCTCAGAGTCTGAAGTGAGCCAGGATCACCATACTGGCGCCAACCATTGACAAGGTAATAAAGAACACAAGAGATGAAATATGTTAGCCATGCGCCAGTTACTGGATGAATGACCAAACTGTAACACTTGCTGCATCTTTAACACACATCTCACTGACTGTTGGGTGCTTTAAGGAAGGTTTAAATATAGTCTAGACGTTTTGTGTTTACTGCTCTGGTGTCCAAATGTGATGTGCATACCAGCGTTAAATCGTGATGACAAGGTTGCTCACCGCATAAGATAAGACTTACGCATGAATCACCGCTTGAGGAACTATTCTCGGGATACGTTGGGGATCAAACCAAAAATACCTGACATATGCTTCTGGAATTTTAAAAGGGCAAAAGGTCTTTCTATGTATTAACAGATTTTGACTGTGTCGAGTTGGTCATTAATGAATGTCCAGGTGTTAGCTTTCTGAATGTGTTTTCGGAAGCAGCGTGGTCGATTCTGCTAACTCGGGTCGCGTGGTGTTTCATCTGTCTTTCTCATACATGCAGTATGAGTATATGTAAACAGTAAAGTGCTAAAACAAAATTGCGTGCTCCATCATTAGTTCAACCCCAGAGGAATTTACACACGCATTAAACATGACACTTGTCTATGTTCTGAGGCGTTACAACTGTATGGAATACTTGGATACTGTTTTCTTTTTTGCGTGTCTGGTCGAGTAACACAACCGCATTTACCAGGAAATTTCTGTTAACGCCACCGTACTACAAAGGTGCGCCTCAACGTGCTAATATTAATATTCGCGTATCATCCGATGAAAATACTAACGAGTTTAGCGACTGCTGTGTATATTTATTAATTATGTATGCTCCATGATACAGTTTACGCGGGTGATTGTGTATCAGCTTGATCAAAGTGATTTATTTAGTATGCATTAGTGATTGCGGCTAATTATATATTGATTTGGTTACATACAGCTACTATATTCAATATATTTAACAATCATAGGTGCACTAAGACCAATCATACATAAACGTACATTGGCTACTATGTGTTTATTTTACTTATGTAACTATTATCCACAGCTATCCGAGCAGTGATCTATACAGAAGCTGTTATGGTGCACCGTTATCTCCCCGTTTGACAAGTATGTGCTGGTGACAGGCGCCGGGATATAAATGAAAAGTTGTTCAATACATTGTATCAAGCAATTTGTGTCAGCCATCTCTAGTGCGCCAGAGTATAGAACACTTGAACCCAACTACCTCCCCCATCGCCCTGAATAGAAGTCCATGTCCGTAGATGATTAATGGTTGTGTCATGCAAAAATGACTGCAAAGTTGAAGCCTCAAATGATGTTGATCTGAGCACAAACATGAGTACATAAGTGAACAAGAACAAAACAGTGGAACAAGACCTTTGGTTCCAGTTAGTGGACGCCATTTTGCTGATTGGATCATGCTAAATGCGTCGGAGGTATCTGGGTACCGATTGAGTAACATCGGGCAGATCTATGAGGCGCAGAGTGAAAAATTGGAACAATACAATGACTGTATGAAACGATATAAGCAATATTATAACCTGCATTATTCTGGGAACTCTATCTCGGCGTTGTTCGTCATCGTTTCATTCATTAACCCCTCACACTTACAGAGAAATAGATCTATGACACATTATGTGCATTTGCCTATGTTTTTCTATAGTGCTGTATTCTTGAATCGATGAGATATGCAACTGCATCACCGATTGCATAATGTTGCATCATATGCCTCAGTCAAAAGAGCCGTTATTCTTTTCATGAAGTAATTCACACATGCCGCTACTTATCTTAATGCACCAGTGGTTCGGCTGTATGAAATGAAAGTTTTGCGCATACTTGCTATAGGTTGGAAGCAAACCGTAAACGAAAGGTGCAATGGCGGTTAACATAGTCGTCTTTTGAACATATTTGTGTGCGATCTTAGCCATTATTAGGTACACCAGACAGCCTAACTTCAAACATGACGGTTAGAACAATAACAAGTTCGTCTCCCGTAACACCATTAATGCTTAGTCTTACAGCCGCATCACCTGGTTGTCATTATAACAGGTACAATCGGTATTGTATGTGCAGATAGATTTGTATAGGAAAAACAATAAAGGCGATAATATATTGACATAATTAGTGACAGTCATGCTTATTTATTTAAGGTAAATAATGTTAATGTGTTTACTGTGGGCTTACTAATCACTTGAAAGAAGTCTTCATCGCGATAACTGACTGGAGGTCACGACAGCTGAACTATCAAGTATAATGACGTTCTATGTTCTGGATAACCAGTTATGATTACATGCTTGCTACCCAGTGCTTTGTCCCTCCTAAATATTTATAGCATTATCCATTGTGGTTACTGTTATTGGCATACGTTGGTTGGCTTCTTACTTTGGCTGATGCACTTTCTGTCAATGTAAGCGCAATCGTAGAGTTTTATCGGCATCATGAATGTCTGTCGTCACCAGAAATGCATAAAAACATCTGGAAACTGCCAAACTTATTGAACAAATCGAACGTTTCCGATGAAAGATGTCTCAACATGTTAAAATGCTAAGACCTATTCACTTAATCTGACTTCACTAAGTGTATAGGGTTAGTTAAGTGTGAAGGAATAAAATTAACCTTGGAACCGATCGTAGTGTTAGGCAACACAAATACCATCTAATTGCATTATGCGCATGCATTGGTAATGAAGATAAGCTATTTGTTCATCCGAAAGACGACCTTAAGATGCGCCTTCATACGTGATACTATGCAATCAACATTATGTTTAGATAATCGGGAGGGTGGGATTCAGCTACGTATGGTAATGCGTAATTGGAGCATACCATTACCTGATCAGTATCCACACTGCTCTTAAATGGAAACCGCCGACATATGCTGCTTTCGAACACCATAGCAGCATCTGCGTCATTAAGATAATGCACACTAGATCTTTACAACGTAATAAGAATGCAGGATAAGGAAACTGTGCCCAGATAGCCCTAAACAAAAGCGATATAATCATGAAAAATAAGTCATTCTAGACTTATCAGATAAACAGGCAGTGGAACTAAATATTCCGTCTAGCTATACACAGAAAATGATTGATGTATCTCTGAATCTCTGAATCGCTGAGCTGAGTTTCTTGCTTAATGATTTTATTCACAAATATTTAGCCAATTCCAACAACAGTTTACACAGGTCGATTACCGTGATTCGAATATTCACTACCAAACATGAATTAAGTTCTATCACCCCCTTCAGTTGTGTTATACTATCATGATTGTTGGTGCTCTTGACTGTTATGGCATAATACAGTGTCAATAGTTGTCGCCATATTCTAGGGGTAAGTGTGTTGGGTATTAAGAGTAACAAAAATATGACCAAGTTTATATCGTCATACTGTACTAGACCTACATATACACACCTATACACCACAATTTAACATTCATATGTCTACCTAAATGTTATCTATTTGCAAAGCCACATACATGTGATGCTACTGTTTATTCAACAAACAGGAATATTTCTCACTATCTGATTACATTACAGATACACAGACGGAATGCAAACCACCCAATATGTGGGACTTAAAACTAGCAATATTGTAAAATACTGATGCCAAAGTCCAAATGCATATTCCATGCGCTTCATACATAGAAATTATTAGCTATGCCGAGATAGAAAATGGTGTCTTAGTCATGTTGTTGACCTGAGCTGTCATTGAAGGAGACGAATCAAACATGACCCCATAATTGATGATTGGCCGCTTAGAAACCTGAACTTTCTACCCTGCAACTGACAGGGATGACAAGGGAACGTCGCGTAGTGGTTTGTGTAAGCCAAGAGAGCAGGATCGCGGTTTAATCTGAGTTGAACGCGAAAGGCAGTTATTTTTATAACTTTACATTCTTTTTGTTAGGCTGTACAATCAAGGTGGCATGTGTCATCAAGGATATTTGATGTGCAGCATTTTCCGCTGATCAATATAATTTGAGAAAAGCTGATAGCATTAGCTGCAAGTCAACAGCATTAACATGGTATTATATACCATGATCACGCACAATCTTTCTCAGTGGGTCACGTACATTATAAACTGAGGGGGGGGGGGGGGTGGGAATTATCGCTCAAGCTCGAATATTGTATTTACAGGATCAGCCATGGTTATTGCCTTGTAAATTCAGCAGCACCATTAAATGAGGGCTACACGCTGCATTTCTATTCTACGCACAACAAACAGGGCTGCAGCAAATGGTACAACGCCAGCAAATGTGCCTTTCTATTGACAAGATAGAATGTCTAGGTTGATTGTTTGTGCAAACCCGATAGATTACTCAGTAAGATTCATTTGTGCCTTATTAACAACAAATGCGTTCCTACGGTTGAACATCATTCTATTCCACTGAAATCTAATGTTGCAATATTGGCCAGCCGTTTTATCAAAAGCTATCTGCATTCAAACGATTCTCTTAATCGACTTTCTGGACAATGTTTATAATGGTAAGTTTTACCATTGCATTATAATAGACAATGTGCTTATGTGACGGTTATTGCCAAATGCGGCCATAAAAGCGATCACTGTTGTCTGCCTTATCACGTCGCTATAAGTGAAATACTATAAATAGCAACAGTAAATCCCACGCATAAGAATTTAGTTATAACTAATGCTATAAGCTGACAAATTCAACAGTAGCTAATGGTGGTACGAATGTTTCCTTTTCTCGATCACCAAGACGGTGATATCGCCTGGTTTGCCAATGGATTTCCATTACAAGCTATTTCTTTTTGACACACGACTTACTGCGTACTTATGTGGTTTCGAGTAAGGGGAAGTTTTCAGTGGTGCCTTATATTGCCGTATATAGAGCACCAACGAATAAGTATGGATGATTTTATTATATAGAAGACATAATTCAGTTTTTATGAAGCCTAAAAGTATATCAGACGAAACTGCCTGAAAAAGTTGTGTCACGCAATCTCTTATACTCTGTAACAAACCATCGTCAGGGAAAACACCTTCGTTATCGTTGCTGTGCAGATAATCATAAACGCCTTGCAAGAGGTGGTGTTGCAATGTCTGTGTTGCAAAGTCAACCATTATGAAGGACTGCTGTCGTCTTACTGGATTCCATTTGTAGATTCTGATGAGGAAAACACAATTTCCTCTCGAAGGACGGGACAAACCAGGATCATCATGAGAATATTTCTGCAAACAACAAATGTGCCTTCAAATGATTTACATCTATTTCCATTGTTCTATCGATATCACCATTGTATGTGTCTCGGATAGGACATTGTCTGACACAGCACCAACATCCGAGGACTACCTTCGCGCGCCACTGATTCATACTGTCCAAATGAAAAACACTTCATCAATGTAGATTGATCATTCTTCTAACGACTCATGAATCAGCACCTTCTTGCCGCTCATCGTGTCGGATTAGACAGCACGCATAGAATAGACATCCATTGCAGGAATGATTGCTAGAATGCTTTCACAATTATCCAAACCAAAATATCCAACTTTATATAGTACAATAAAAACATTTTATCCGAAGTATTTATTGACTTCTTTGAACATAAAACTTCTGCTTGTTCATAAAATTTGTATGCTGCGCCCGATTCTGGGTTCCGTTATAATGTCACTAGTTGCCCAGAGTCTTTCGTTTGCTTCGCTTTCCATTATGCCTTTGATTTGGATCAAATATCTTCCGCTGTATTGTTAAGGTTTATCCATTCTATTTACCAACTCATTATGCTTTTCTTTCATCTCTTTTATCACTTAAAGTGCCTATCGCACGAAAAAATCATGTCATTTTTTTCCCCGCCAGATTACGGAAATATAACCAAGAAGTACTTATTCTGTCTATGTAGTAGTCGCCAAAGTGCTCGCTTTCGGATCGCAATTCGACTTTAAAGATGAGCCTGCCGTATCGAGACGACGAGCCCATGAATAATTAATCGCCCTTACATGACGTTACACGCATGGTTGACCTAGATAATGGCTGTCGCAGCGTTTTGTCGGGGGCGCTAATTTGAACTGACATTTTATCAATTACCTATTCTATGTATTAGTCGCCATAGCGCTCACTTTCGGATCGAAATTCGACCTTTAAGGATAAGCCTGCCGTATCGAGACGACGAGCTCATGAATAATTAATCTCCCTTACCTGACGTAATACCCATGGTTGACCTAGAAAATGGCTGCCGCAACGTTTTGTCGGGCGCGCTAATTTGAACTGACATTTTATCAAATTTTGGCCTGAACTAATCAGATGCGACGGTTATTGGACCGGTTAGAGTTTATTGATCATATTATGAATTGATTCCAGCGAAGTACCTATAACCGTGCGATAGGCACTTTAATTCATATCAGTTATTGTCCTCTAGTGTATGACTTTTGATGCGGCAACTGCTTTTCAGCATGGGTGAAAATATTGGAAAATAATGTGGCCCTTATTCTGCATTCTAGGCTTTGATGATCAATAACTAAGTGTACTTGTTAAATTAGACACTATAAATGATAGTACGATGCTTTATTGATGTGTTGCGTCCAATGTTAAGCGCAGATAGTACGATGCTTTAGATTGATGAGAGTCGCGTCCAATGTTAAGCGCAGCACTTGGTCGGATGTAGACGTAAATAGCCTATATATAGTGATATATATATATATATATATATATATATATATATATATATATATATATATATATATATATATATCTATATTCACCTATAGGCATTTTCGCTGTTTTATATAAATTGTCTCATAATTCACGTTCAAAGCCTTTAATTATAGATGCATATTTCGGCGGGCTCGAACTTCGCCTGATTTCGACTTCTGGAGTCACCGATTTGACTCGACTTTTAATAAACACCTACTTGGTGTTGCTATGTTAGAGCTGTGGTGCATATATATCGCTATGGTGAGGGACATTCTAAAATCTGGAGGCAGCTTGGTGATACTTCGACACGGTCGCAGTTATCGCACGGTCATCTGAGGCGATCTGGGAAAAAGACCAGATATTAAGATTAACGTGGCAACCAATGTCTATGTTTTATTGTGCTTGGTTAGTACAGAAGAAAAATAGCCTACCAAGTGACTTATATATACATACAGGAGGCAGACTTATGTTTTATTATGCTTAAAATGGCGCTAGTATAACGCATTGTTCATTATTTTTTGCAAAACACAACTATCAGAGTTATATACTCTTTTCCACCCTTCTGCCACGCACAGCGATATCAAATGGCCGAAACAATATACTCTGAATGGCCGTATCTCAATTGCATCAACCTTTTTACATACATAAATGCTTTAAACTATCCATTTGAGTTACCTTTTCCCATAATTATACTTGCTGCATCACCCGAAGCCAAATGTAGCAAATGGATTTCAGTGACGTGATTGTGTGCAGTTCCAGTCATGCGCTTGTCGGTGCTTAACCCTTTTTCATTTGAGCTAATGTTGTTTTGTGTCTAGCTACTGAATTTCAATGTAAAATGCATTTCACTCTGCCTTGTTTATCAATATATGCTCAATTGACTATAATCAATACTTACCCTCTCATTCTGCCATGGCACACGTTAGAGGGTGCCTAAATGATGTGCAACTGGGGCAAGGAGAGCCGACTACGTTGGTTCCGAAGACAAACCATAAAAAGACCAATTGTAATTGCTCGATAACTTACCCCTGACTTATCGCCAAGGGTTGATACGAAACCATAGGGTTATCAGCAAGCACATAAAATGTCACTAAGGACACATAAACAGACGATATAAAAATTATGTTCTTGCTTTAGCTCTCAAATGTATCTTCACACTGGTTCATTAAGCGCCTGTCCTCCTGTGGGAAATATTTCAAGCTTTCAGCAGACATGTAACCCGGGTTGAACACTGACACGCATACCTAACCAGTAAAAACCCGACGTCTACGGTTCAATTAAACTTCCATAAAAGCTCCTGGTGATGAATGACGTATGCCTGCTCAATCAGACGGCTACATTCAATGCGCATTGCGGTTTGTTAAACCACCAAGGACCGTGGTTAAACATCTGGAGGAATTCACAGAGCGTCTCCGTCAGGCACTCTTGCTTTAAGGCACTGCGTTATGGATGCATTGTTTCTGCGCTGTTAAACTGTGCTGGTTCATCAAATTGATCATGCATTATTTCGTTAAAGTAAGTATTGCATCACGTATGGGTGGGCATTGATATTTACAGACGCAGCAGAATGTACACACATATTTACACATACATATTCACACACACACACACACACACACACACACACACACACACACACACACACACACACACACACACACACACACACACACACACACACACACACACACACACACACACACACACACATATATATATATATATATATATATATATATATATATATATATATATATATATATATATATATATATATATATATATAATATGATTAATCAATTATCTGCGTCCAAACAAAATCTGTTTCACTCGATTACCTGCCTTGACTATACCAAAAGCTCTCAGAGAAGTATGTAGTATCACAAGGTAATGTAGCACGACTTTAATGTCAGTAAGCAGCATACAATGATGACCCGTATCACACGCCTATCTAAATGATTCATGTACAACATTTTTAGCTAATATTTGCACAAGGTGCGACATGCATGCGACATATTGTCTGGGTAACTCATGGGAAGGATTTCAAAGAAATATCTGCTCGATGAAAGATAGTAAAATTACATCTTCAGCTGATGTTTGCCGCGTTTATTAGGTAACAGTGTACGTCGTAGTCAGTGCGCCGCTTTACGAGCGATCACTAGTGAAGCTTTATGCTTGGGGTTTGATCAGTGTTGATGTCTCTAGCGTCATGTCAAAGAAGACCATTGGCATTCACTCCATCCTCCTAGCCCACGTTTTATGGCGTGGTAAATCTGAATCATTGAGGTGTGGCACTGCATCGCAAGTTTCTAGGTGCTGCAACAAGTTATTACCTCAAAACGCGCCTTGGCTTGACTGTACCTATAAAAGCAAGATGCTATCATTCAAAACTATATACGTTCAGATGTAAAATGAATAAGTATTTGACCATCAGGTACGTTTGCATAGATATATTTATACATCAAGCGCCAGTACATTTTCCGTTCTCGTTCAGTGGGTAAACTCCATTGAATCGCACTCTTACATTACAATATGCGCCTTTTATACAGCCACATATTCATACTGAATATCACACAGAACCAATAATTAACGCAATTTAATAGGCGTTTTCTTAGAACAACGTAAAATGAGTTACCTATTCGCACTAGAACACTAGGCTAGACTAAATCAGGTCTTCCTGATAAATAATTTGATTAACCTCGGTCGAATACTAAACATAAATCATTCAACTTCTCTATCCTTTTCAATCAGTTATTGATTATAGCATGCTTGTACTATGCATATGCGGCAACTAATGGGGAAAGCCAGGAGTTACAGACGCATAAATTACATTTTTGATCCACTAGTAATTGAAATTTATCAAAATGTAGTTATGCTGTTTGGAATAGAATGGTATAGTACCACTCTTATCATTTGACAAGCAGGCAGACCAAATTGTACTCATGAATACAAGAGCTTTAACTTCACATAAAAGCCAGCTGGAGATTTTTGATTGCCTTAAGTCATTGAGGTTATTTCTACAATTTTCAATTCATAGGCATTAAACAATAGCAGTAATAACTGACTATTTTATCTACCTCCCCAAGCGATAATGGCATGATGCGAAGTGCGCCAAATTGCATTTATCATTCAAATGAACCCTGAAATGTGCCTACTGTATCATCATGTTTATTACCGGGTTCGTCATTTACATCACTTTGCACTTGCCTAATGTTTGAAAATCGGTGTTACAAAATTACTAATGGTTATCGACGAAGACTGGGGATTGCAACAAAGTTTCAGTGCGCTTTTGAAAGACGATCAAGTCATTCAGTGCTCAAATATGCCTCTAAACATTTGCCGCATTCTGGAATATCTCATTCAATAAGACATTATTTGAATTGCAATTTAATTTCAAATCAACTGGTTAAACAGACAATTGTGTGATAACCGAGCATACTAAACAAATATGCTGCTCAGCACAACTCGACGTAAAAACTATTGGTCGCGGTATTGTGAAATACGGTTTATGAGTTTTGTTTACGATGATAAGCAATGGGCTTTTATGTGAACGGCAACGTCATCAGAAGAATACCCCAGTATGAGACCGCTCATACACAAGTCTTCGATAACATTTTCTGTATCGACGATGCTCACTGAGAACAAAATATAGGTGGCTGACCACGCAGACATTTGCATTTCATATAAACGTAACCCTTCAGTCCGCGTGTTTGGTGCATTTTGAATGACCAGAAAAAGATTGTGAGATAATAGTTTTCTTTACCATCGAGTTTATCCCTTTTTGCTTAGATGCAGTATAAATCCTACACTTCATTAATTATAATTTTATTATCATTCAGAACGCAAATAAATGGCAGAGGTTGAGTTGGCTGTTAATTCTATATCGAAGATCTTACGTACCTCCGTATATATTGAACATACTTAGATACTTTGCTCGACTGTTAGAACGATATTTGCAAAATCAAAAAATAAACGAGAACTAAAGGGTGCTAACGAATTGTACAAAATATTACATCGATGCTCAGCACGCTCTGGTACAATGCAGGGTGCGTCATCACACCACATCTGCTGCATGCGAAATAATGTGTTCTACGTGTAGTATCTTAGATGACCCGAGGAACATTGGTGCTCAGTCAAACGAAATGTATCGATAAAATTGTTATCATATGGCTCTTGATACAACTGCCTTTTAATCGCATTGAAAATGCGTCCGCAGTGGAAATGAAATGAAACAATACGACTACGTTGCCAGAGACATGTACCATACTTGTTGCTTCAGTACTCTGGTATATATATATAGACTATCCATACAACTCTGTCACTCTGTCCATACAACTTGTGCTCAATCTTGAGGTGGCATAAGTCAAGCAATCCGCATTGAAGTAGGCGGCGGAAACATCGACTGCAACTATGAAAAAAGAGATAAGAAATAAGTTTGATTCTAATGACTATGTTGTTACGTTATACGTGTTGCGATAACAGTGGGAGTGACATTCCCGCCTATATGAGCAACATGGGATGTTTTGGTACATAATTCGCTCTCGGAATCCTATACTTACTTAGACTCTAGAATCACCTGCGCTGATTGCGTTAGCAGCTGTAAGCATATAGATCTGCTGAGAGACCTCAGAAGTGCAGGTTTCATGGTCAATAGATTGTGCCTTGTTTGAATGCCTTGCTGACAACTCCAACCATGGCTGTTTACTATTCCATAGAGTCCTAACAATTGATCAACTGCCCTCTTCTACGTGGTAGTCATGTTAGGTACAGGCTGTTATTATGGCCGCTGTTTTATAAAAAATATATAAGACAATCATAGAAGTCAGTCACAGTCATTTTCTTGACAAGCCCTTTTTGTGCTTTCCTGCAGTTAAGAAGGCGAATACATGCATTATATCAGTTATCTAAGCGGAAGAGTACGATTTTTATGGTATTTAAATGTGTAAACCAAAGGCAGTTAGAGTTATTATGTTCGAGCAGCGCATGAATGCTTGGTTCGTTTCGACCTGCAGTAACAGTTGTCAACACCCTGGTATCAGATAACGATTTCCTACAATATAGACGTATCATGAATAGCAATACAATTCTAGCGATCTCGACTTTATACAAAAACAACAAGAATGGTTCACGTTTACATACTAGTCAGAAAAGAGGGCATAGTGCGCTGGCTTGTCGATTTGCAATTGTAAAGAAGATCCAATTATGTTCAATGCATTTAATCACGGGCGGCAAGCACCGATATAACCCACAGAGGAATGAGTGAGCCGCTGGATGTATATATGTCCCTGAGAGCAAACGTCCCTGATTGAACTTTGTATGTGAGTTCTCAGGAGATTGCCTATCAGGCATGTATCTCTGAACGCACTTTGTCACATTGACATGGGATTGGCAGATTGGTACATTCAAATGAACTGTGAGACAACTGAAGCATGATATGCCCGAACGATAAAGTCCCCTAATGTATAGTTGACTACTGAATTGCTCTAATATGTCTAAACTAGAATGCCAGCCTTTATTTAGCGCTTAATTTGCTAAATATTCCGGATAATTCTTTCCTGTGTCTGTACCCTGGGTAGAATTCATACATAAGTGGCGAGAGCAATTGCAAAGATGATCGTATATTAATACGCCTCGAATGGTCTCGTTAGCAATCCGCATGTAATGAGGACCAATGTTGCAATTCGTTTATGACAAACGCAGTTAGATTGGGAATTCATACAATGAATATGGCTGTCTGTACCATGGTTGTAAAATCGGAGTGAGCGAGTGTTATAGATAGGTAGGAGATTAAAATTGGTTGTGGCGATGGTGAAACAAGGATGCATTCGGGCTACAGTGTGCTAAGGCGCTATTTCATCATAGGGGAATCTGTAATACATAACCAAAAAAACATTCGACTCATAATCAACAGCGAACAGCAACAAATTGAGATTTACCCACAATTATTGCAAACAACCTCGAGATAGGTCGCAAAGACCTCTTTACTTTAAGAAACTATTCGGAAAATGTGAAGGTAGAATATTAGGAGCATTGAAAGACTGTATGTGCGGTATTAGTTAGGAATAGTTAAGATAAAATCATTGATGGCTACACCTTCATCTCTGGCTTCGGTATCGGCCTTAATTTGATTTTCATTCACACCGTCAGGACAGAGAGAAAGGTTATAGATGTAACATATTCCAACATTTCATAGCAGTTAATTGCATACTGATCACGCGATTAATGTACACGTTTAAACTGTTTTAATCTTCTATTGCTACAAATATTTTTACTATACACAAACTGTCATTAACTGGGATATTATGACTGACAATTTGACCGACCCGACTGTAAATATTTGAGTCTCATGACATCAGCGATAGCAAATATAATTAGCAGATGCGTATGGTTTTGTATTAGGGTAGCATTAACAGCGTTAATGACTTGATATAATTGATTGCAATCATCCGATAAACACAGCAACGCAAATAATGTACGATCTAAAACGTGTTAAATCTGTGTTTTTTTGTTGTTGAGGCTATAGTGACGGCTAGGTTGGACTACACGACGATGCAGCCATCAGAAGTATTTTTTAAAAGTGGCTGCCCTAACACGTGCCGCTAGCAATTGTTGTTGAACACAATTCACTGCTTGGGGTCATACATCCCCGTAGTTGGAGAGGCATAGGCTATTATGATCA
Organism: Urechis unicinctus; assembly: GCA_034190875.2. Lineage (NCBI taxonomy): Eukaryota > Metazoa > Annelida > Polychaeta > Xenopneusta > Urechidae > Urechis > Urechis unicinctus. The sequence goes on from CM067354.1 coordinate 10,547,262, forward strand.
GATGACGCAAGCAAAGCCATAAGGCTTCAGAAATATTTTGCCATTGTCAATGACATGTTTTGATGCCATACTTTGCCCGCTGGACTGTTCTAAGCACCATGAGTGCCTTTTACATATGCACTCTATACCACCTCCTTTTGTAATTATAGCTTTATTAATGCTAAGAGCGCTTCACCACATTGGCAATGGAAGCTTCAGTAACACTAGTATTGACTATCAAACCTCATTTCTCGGAATGCATATGTAATCACAGCAAACACTGCAGCAGGGATGGAAAATGAAGCATTTATTTAACATTTAAAATGAAATGTATATTGATGGGAAGGATCTAATACTTTATGGTTTAAATAATTGCTGCGCAAGCATGCCATTGTGAAACAGAGAATCAGCACTTTACTCGATACTGCAATTTAGTTGCAAGGTCACACGAACTCTATAACCCCAAGCTTTTGCAATCCTTTGTTAGTGCACAAATTTATTAATGCGATATACATTTATTGGGTCAATGATGCAACAATATCTGTCATGGCGGAGACCATGGGGCTATATTTAGACTCGAGTCATAAAATGATTTGTGCTAATTGCCTATTTGCAAAAGGGTTTTGATGCCTATTTTCATATGTTGTAGCCATGTGAATGAATGGGTAACTATCAACTTAAAAAAAGCTTTCAGTTCCGAGGGGACTATCTTTGAATTCATTCACAACCTGTTCAACACCAACCAAATCTTTCTGATATATTAATATTGGATGGATGTATATGACAACCACAGGCAATAGACGTAATAGCATCTAGTGCGTTTCACTGCATACCCAAACACGGCAGTTGCTGAAGATACGATGTAACTACTAGTTATATTTTACAGATCGCCTGCATTGGACTGGCGTATACTCCTTCAAAGCAACTTGATTAAAACACTTCTCGGTTTACTGTTTGGTTTTGTCCGATGTGCTTTTATCATTTAAACAAATCTTGCTAAATACTATTTAAAGCAGTATTTGCAAAATGAGTAAAACAGGAAAGCTGCCCGAGGAATATCTTCCTCATAGTACAGACAGCTTAAATAATGTGGCGATGGCTTTAAGCCATCTATATTGAAAGAAGAATATAACAGCATCTGTATTTTGAGACGCTAGTTAATAGCACATAGTGTCCTGTTGGTCAATTACTATTAAACCAAGTTCGAATATCGCGGTGTTACAACCAAAGCATATATGTGTGCGTATACAACGGTTGTTGCATAACCGGATGCCATTTTAAAATGCAGATTGACGATTCTCTGAGGCTTATCACGCTAAATGTGTAATGTTTTAATAAATTGTCGATCGAATTGTGGAGTGTTGAATTGTTTTGTATAGAGGAACATTAATTGAATTGGCAGAGCAACATATAATAATTGTGATAGCATATGATAATAACTATGTACAAGTAGTTCATTGGCAGCAATTACGCGTCAAGCATCGGGATAACAATATACAGTGGATCCAATATCACCTCAAATGTACATAAGGACACACTAAATGTAACATTCAATGGCTGAAACGTTTAATGCAGTAAATGGGGACAAGCAGACAGATCCATATTTGTTAACTGATATGGGCTTTGAATCTACCAATTCCGAGCTGATTACCACATTGGGAACGGCTTTTTGTCAGTTATTGTAAGCATATATACCTGTCGAGAGACCTTAGAAGTGCAGATTGTATAGTCAAGAAATTGGATCTTGAGAAATTGGATATGTTGTGCGTATCACTTAAACCATGGCTATAAACTGTCCAACAACTGCGACAACTCACCTAATGCAGTGGTTCAAATGACCCTCTTTAATATGGTAGTTTTGTGAAGAGGTACTGGTAGTTACAGGGGTAGTTGTTTTTAGAAAGTATATGTAAGAGTATCTTAAAAACCATTCACGAGTTAACTCTCGCTGGTTGAAACCTTGATGCGCAGAAAGTTTTGTTAAATAATACTACATTTTGAATGCCAAAAGATATTTTTATGCACAAATGACATCCCATTAATCAATAAAGCTGCTTTCGCTGAACTGTCGGATTTAAGTTCGTTTAGTCGATCCGTTTTACCCAAAAGACAAGAAGTATTTGATAGGGTACATTTTAGTCATATGAACTATCCAAAAACACTGAAGCTTAATGAAATAGATTTGTAGACCAAACATATAGTCATTGATAACATTTGCATAATCTTTTTATTACAACTCAGACGATTGTCGTTTCTATCTTCTCCCGAAATAACCTCATATAACATGACAAGATATACCATGCAAAACTGTCTATGTCGATAAGTTTAATGTACCTATTCGCGGATTGTGATAAGATAATGCCGCTCGGGAGCTGGCGAAAAGGGTTTCCCAAATGGATCCGTTGTATGATCTTAAGTTCTTCTCGACTTATCCTGGCTTTGTCAAATACTTTTTCAGGCTGATGCGCATAACGTCGGTCAATGGCGGAGGTTTAATTCTTAATCATGTAGCAACCAGCAGAACTTGTATAAATTGTGCAATGAATGTAGGACACCGGCTTATGCTGTGTCTATCAAAGAGAATATCTTTTTTTGCATCATCGCTTCATTAGTTTCATAAGGAGTCATAAATGATACGGGGTTCCGAATGTAACCGGTTAGATTGTCTTACCTTTGGATAAAGTCCACAACAATAGTTCGAGAGGCAATTGAGTTAAGAAATATGAAAAGGGAAAAAAATTAACATATTGGCGCTGACCAAGGATATTGTCCTGATCAAGACTTACGTCCTATGTCCCTCGCAAGTGACATATATGTTACTGTACCACTGTTACTGGCGATTTATACCAGCTGAACAAAGTAACTAATTGATCAATTGTACGGATAGGCGCTTGAATGAATGCTCGATTATAGCTGGGGTTTTCAAACGATGACTTTGGTTTCTATATGTGATATTCTTGGCAGCGTAAGACTCTGATTACGTCTGCTTAAAACGTGAGATACGACACAGACGTGAATAACCACCTAATGAAATATGTTGAAGCAATATGGTAAACATCGTTTATGAGAATCCCTAGGGCCATCAGTATCGGACCTGTAGCAGCGTTTTATGTGCTTGGTTGGACCCTTTTTACGATCCGATGGCTCATTTATAAACATTAAGAAGTCTCCATTGCTGTATAGTCTTCATAAAATCGGAGGTGTGGCTTGATAAGTAACTTACCGACTAGTGTAAATCATCGATAATTGTACATACGTTTATATATAATACACAGTACACAAGTGTTGTCCAACACACACACACACACACAACACACACACACACACACACACACACACACATACACACACATACATATATATATATATATATATATATATATATATATATATATATATATATATATATATATATATATATATATATATATATATATATATATATATATATTACAAACATTTCAAAACAGCTCGAGATATGTTGTAGAGACTTCCTAGCTATTATAAGCTATTCACAGCATGTGTCACTTTGTATGTAGAATAAGGATAGTATAAGACAAGTATTTGCGACGTTGCCACTCTATATATATCATACCAGACTTCAGCATCGTTTGCTAAATATCGAATGGACATCGTTGATTAAGTATAAATATGTTTAATGAGGAATAACTTTGATAACATATCGTTACCTCTTGTCGATGGATGCCGAATGCCGACCATTCATTCCTGGCCTCGGAATATGCATCATGTAAATGGCAAAGTTTGATTTACATGACACGACAGAGTAAACAGCTGTAACATATTCAACTCTGATTACACACGCTAGTAGTATACTGATTTCGAGATCATATACATATTACTGAGATATCATCTCAGTTGGCTACAAAAGTTGGTTCTATTCTAAATCACTTACAGTTCATGATTTCATGACAGACATTATAAACGATTGCTGATCAGAAGAGCAACAATTCATGAGGTTAATGGTATCAGCAATTAACCGTTGAGAAAAAATAATTAGCATTTTAATAAGCTTTTGTAAATTAGTTATAGTTGGAATAGCAATAAAAGCTATGACCTGATAGAATATATAGCAGTAATTCGTTAAGCTGAACAAAGCACACATATTTTTATTCTCGAATAAATTCGAAGAAGTACCCTTCTAAAGCTGGAAGACCAGTATAACTAACCGTTCAGCGCCGTATTGGTATGGTTTGAAAACATTTAAAATCAGGGGTTTGGTCAGCGATAATGTAGCGTTCATATTTCCATATATGATTATAATGTTAGTGCGGTTTGTGAACATATTTCAAATAAACGAAATCGATGCACCATATAAACTACCAGGTTCTCAGTGTTACTTGTCGACATGTTCCGGATTATATGATGCCATTCACTGGTTGCAAAGCATTTATAAATAGAACGTCCGGGCACTGCTCATTATATTGGTTCAACATTTGGTAGTAAATCAAGGACAAGAATTTTCAAATACT
>CM067354.1:10556730-10616730 GCA_034190875.2 Urechis unicinctus
TGAATAAATTACTCCTAACGAGTCTTTCTAGTCACACATATATCGCTACGAGTTGTTATTAGATAATTCCGGGAATATCAAAACGATTTTGCTAAGGCCGCTGTAGTATAGCTTTGCCCAGTACTCGGCGCTCACCAACTCCCATATTACCAGTTGCATCATAGAATACAACTGGCTGAACATACCCAAGACATTATATGTATTTTCCATTTTTCATTATTCTGTGGCAATGACAGTTATTTAATAAACCAATTTGATGTAGATGGCGACACCATTGAACGAAGAGTGGTCTAGAAGTGAGCATCTTTTAACCCCAAACTGCATAGTTCTGTTAGGATATCATACAATACGCTACCGTATTGAAACGTTTCACAAAGCTCTTTGAAACACAATGCCAGCTGACTAGCAGTCTGTTTTAGCCGGCGAGTCATGCACGACATAAAAAGCTATATACATGTTATTGTCTAGTTTTGTGTTAAGTTTTTCCAAAGAGTATAGACCTCCTCAGAGACCCGAGTTCCGCTATGGTGACGCTACCAGTAATAATATATGTCCTGTTGTCCAATCACAGCGCGGTAAGTCTATTATCGCTGAATATCAAAGACAATTACTGCTAAGTTGGCACTTCACATTAGAACCTTTTCTATGATGTCTACACTATTGGCCACGTTGTGACTATGCTTTTATTACGTCTGAGTGTTTTATAGATACTCGTGTAAATGCTGACAATCAGTAGTTATTAAATGTGCAGGTATTACAGTAAACTTGACTGCTCCGAATGACGACGTCTTTGTGAAGTTCTATCTGGTGACCTCAACGTCTGAATCGAACATTGTCATTGTTGACAGTCTCATTCCAACAGCCGTGTGCGAAGCGTTACCTGCCAAAACACATGCTCATACAAATCGGGTAACATTGAGCCCCAAAAATGTGTTATTATATCAAATGCATTTTGCTGTAAAAGGGAAGTACAATCAATTCAATGGTAGATCGTAATATCCAAAGTGGCCAATAAAACTATTAACTCGGGTAAAACACGGCAGCGTTTCTATTTTCTTCACATTGGTTATGAGTCACGCCAAGGTGATATGATGATACAAATAGCATTGTATGTACCATTGCTCCCCTATCTCGGTCCACCAGACGGCGAAATCGCCGGGCATATAATGTATTTAACCGATTGCAATCCATTAACAGCTATTTCTCCTTTACCCAAGATTTATTGTGTACTTAAATGGCTTTTTCACTTAAAGTAAGCCGACGGTGCATTATATTGCCCTATATAAAATAACAGCCAATAAGAATGTACGGCACTATTGTCGTGCCCTACTTTGCTTATGAGTTTATAATACCTGAATTCGTCGAGGTATATTAACTGATAATCAGGTACAGAACCTCTGGTGCCTGAGATATGTAATAAAGGCCGCATTCGAAGTGTTTGTTGTCAATACAAGCTATATCGGGATAAGACGCATAGTTTTGTAATGATAATTGCATAATCTGGCAATCCAAAGCCTAAATTGACACCCCTACGCTGCCAAGGGCCCCCATTATAGGCCTCGTTGCTCGGAGGAACATAATGCAAGAAGAATGGTGATTGCAGCATAGCGGCATCCACTTTATAGACAATTGTATAGTTTTCGTGGCATATAAGCTAATGCAGGTCAAGCAAAACAATGCATATTTGCAATACAGCATCATAATGATCGAGGAACAAGTGCGGCATGAAACAGGATTATCAAACCCCAGGACACTGGCACCATAAACAGCGCCACATGCGACACAGAACAATAAATCAAGTAACAAACTACCACTGGAGGTAATGCAGATTGAATATATCATTACTTAGAGGGTTACCACAGAAACATTATGCGTTATATGACAACATTAGAATCATACTCAAAAAGATTAAACAAAGATGGATAATCATGTAAGTGTTTATCAGGTAACGTCAGACTAACTATTTTTAGTAATCAAATTTTGATACAAAGCAAAAGTACTTAGGTAATGTCCTAATGCGGTAGCGGTGTAGTTTTTCCCCTTACGGAACAAATTGTGCATTGTGATTTGCGTCTTCTTAGTTTTTGGTATTAGACAGTGTTTAGTACCTCCTTGTAGGTTTACGGGGCTCATGTTTATCATTGCGGATGACGTGACCTTTAATCTGACCAAAAAGCACTGACCTTCCTGACATCTCTAAAATTGAACAGTACTATATCAAAATGATTTACAAGCCAATACACGTGTATGCTCTATCTGCTCGGATGCATTTGTGAACCATTTTGTTCGCTAGGTTGCATTGTGTAAGCAAACAACAAATCGTTGTTCAGCCCATTTGTACCAGTGTTATTATATCATTTTACAAATAGCAAGCTGCAACTTGAATACATTCGACTTCCTCATGATAAACTTAAATTACACGTGTATCGTAACAATGTCCGCATCTTTTTTGCCGCCCAACTTGTCTATGCTAAACTTTTCGGCTTTGCCTTGAAAATGTCCAATTTCCAAAAGCATTTATTCAATGTTTTTTTTCTCATATCGGCTGCACCTTGCCACATTGCTGGTAAAAAGAATGCTTACCATTTGCTTATGCATATGTATTACAAGTTAAGCTTTAATGGTGATTACCAGTGAGGTATATCTGACAAAATCGATTCATATATCAAGTAGACTCTAAAACTGAGCTAGTGGCTTAATGGCTTAAAATGCAATGAACACTCCCCGAGCTTGTTCTGTTATGTTAGTTTCGGGCTAATTGGCATTTCCCTTCTCACTGAGTTATATGTCTTTACAAATCCTGGCAAAGAACTGCCCGCCTATTTTGTAAAATTATGAACCAGTCAGCTCACCGCTCTTATGTCAATGAATTATATATTGGTCTCATACTCTCATTATTCTGTGGGTTATCAGGTGTTGCAAATAGCAATTTTTTCGAAAGTGTAGATTACAATACGAGAGATTTCATATGCTCTCAACATAAACCGGCACTTGTGCCGGTAGTCAGGACCAAATAATAATTTGCCACCATGCATCATATCGGACCTCATCCGATTAATCATGCATAACATAACGTTAATAATAATTTCTCTTTTCCTTAAACTGCTGCGTGTTGTAAAACAGTAAGTAATATAATAACACAATTCAAAAGTATACACATGGAGCTGACGAAATGTGCTATGAAATGTAAATAAACCAAAGCTATGATAAAACGGCTTGTGTGTGAGCCTTTTTTAAAAATAAATCCCGCTCATTGCATTATACAGTCGGTAATATCTTTAAAGAAGCTATTACAAAAAAACATCATAACATGTGCATTGAATACAACTGATCCACCAGAATTTATGTAATAAATGGTGGTTTCCTAACTCTTAAAACACACCACGCCATAACCTAGGTACATAAGACGATATTTACACGAGTTCCCAGAATTTCAAGATAATATAGCTAATACCCAATAAGCAGTGCAGATGGTTGTTTTAGCTGTTCTGAGTGCGTTTCGCTGGTAGATGCTGATTAAGTTTTGACGAAATTGCTTGAAATTATTTGAATCGTAGTGTGTGCTTCATCCGCACTGCGTTGGACTTTATCAAGGAACAGTTAGCTATCTGTATATTCCTATGAGATTGATAGGTTAGTTGATTTATGTCACGAGCTTCATGGACCGATATTTGTCCATGTTCATGTCAGGGATACCACACATCTACGAAAGTAGCTGGGCATAAAATCGACCAATATGTTGTCTGGGAACAGCAATGCATTTTCTACTTCGTTTGGTTTTGACATTTGTAAGCAGAAAACTTTGCAAAACGTTAGAGCTTTATCCGTTATCGTGCTTTTCCCACTTCGTTAAATAAAGTTGAGTTTGTATCAATTTAGACTCCATGTATCTTTACGATTGATGCAATATGAAAACCCGCTGTCCCATAACCACTGATTCAGGCAGGACAGATGAGCGTTATTGCGATGCTTGGTCAGAGCACATTATGCATCATTACCCACTGGCAGAGCAGGTTGTCTAACTCGATCCCAAGGATCCATTTGTGTTTGGGAAGCGAACGTTTAGAGAATATTAGTGGATGCATGCTTTGAACAGACTCGTTGATTATCAAACGCGGTCGCACTGTATACTAAGACAGTAGATTATGATATATGATAAGTTGCGGCGATTTGCAATGCAAATACGTCAAAGCGTGCATTTGATAATCGCAAGGATTGTAGTTTACTGCTCTTATTGTTCCCTTAATGAACACGATTATTTCATTACCGTGTCAGTGGGCAATATATGTGTTCAAAAGCCTTATGGGGTCCTATATATAATATTATTTATCTCTAAAATTAGGTTAATGTGAACAAAAAGCTTTTGTGTGTTTTGAGTTACGAATTATATTGCCAGTTTAGTCGCCACCTTCCAAATATGTTATCATCTCATGAGTTTACAATTCTTTTTTGGTGCGTTAAGTATGTACTTGATATAAGCATCGGCGGAGAGTAAGCTGGTAGGTGATCGGCGAGCATCATCAGCAGAGCAATTACCCCAATTCACAAGCTATTGTACAGTTCTTAGAGTAATAATCAAAGTGTAATATGATTTTACTGAGGGAGATTTACGAACTTGACTATTTGCTCTTGGCAAGTGTCTTATTTCTGTAGGCGAGTACAGACTAAACACGACTAAAGTTAATGCTACTCGCATCAGCGATATAAGTTCAATAACAGGACATCTGGATCCTTTCTGTAGCACACCCTTCGTTGCATGGTCTTTTCTACTTAATACAATACACTATCATGCAATGATCTGAAGATGTCCCTGCCTGTTTAGGACCTCTGGCACAGTAAATGCAACGCAACTGATTTAAACTAGTCAATATTTACCGCAGCTGTCTAAGTGAGTAATAGATTCATATACGTTTTTAATCGAGCATCAACCATCTGGGTAACAGCGTGACACGTGTTTGCTTCTGTATTATTTTATCATTTTCAATTCATAGAGTCATTGTCTCATTTCTCGAATCGCATTTTCAACCGCCACATACGTGAATGATGAGGAAGTACCGCTAAATGTTACGCTGAAGAACGCGCACAGTAGCATGCCCCACGTTTAAACCGAATTTAAGCCCCCCCCCCCCGAATTCTATTAATAACATCTTCCCATAAAGTCAAGCAGTCCGTGTACACTTTTCTAATTACCATATCTACGGGATAAATGAACCCCATGGAAAAGGAATTACTAAAACCAACGGTATTCGCATGGGCAATATCTGATCGGATATATTGCTTGAAATAAAATCATGAAGGCTAATTTATGTTAAGTGACGAAATAAGCTAGACGTGCATAAGAATGACCTTTGTTTCCAATCACCAACCATCGCTCACTATAATCTCTCACGTTTATTGACGCCTGATACCCAAATAGTGCCGCATGAAAGTTTATTTGTCGTAGGAGAAAGATAATAGTCACACATTACTCAATTAAATAGACGCATTGTTTTAGGCAAAAGGATATTTATTTGATGTTTAGGACGTGGCAGATTCATGCGTTTATAATGAGGCAAGCATTATTTATTCAATGGAGTTTATGTGACAGATCCCAAATAAGCTGCGATAGCGATAAATGCACTGGTTAATAGCTAAAAGACGCAATTTTGGGGGGGGGCCATTTTCAGTTTTGACTTTGCGACCAGTTTGTACTTGCTAAAACGACACCAAAATGTATGAATGAATATCTCCGTGCATGCGCTATTCCTTCATGTGCAGGTATTATCGCCCAAACTCCGCCCGTTTTCAGCCTCGAATGTCTAGTAGCACCTGTTACATACCATATTTGAGTTATAATTGACGTTTCGTCAACAAGAAGCCATCGGACATATCAGGAGGCACGTACTTGATTTGATCTTGCAGATATCATTTTCAAAAGTACTAGGGTATGGATGCATTGTGTGTTTTTTACAGCAAAATCTTCACGATTGACAGTGAAATGTATCACAGAAATGAAATCAATTGTTTGTGCAGAGCCTGTTGGGACATAAGTACATTGCTCCATATTACGAGGGCAACTGTCTGATTAATTCGTGCTGCCTAGCCCATTATGATTGATCGCGTTTCGACATTGCTTAAATCATTCATTCGTTATCATCTGTCCCGTCTTACCGCATCCGTAGAGATCAAGACAATGCATTGGTATTGTCCTATCATAAAACAAGCCAAAACAATGCCTGATTCAACATGCGTCGTTCGTCTATTCGGATTCAGCAATATGCATGCATCCACAAAGAATACCAATTTTGCGTTGTAAAATAACATGAGCAGAGTTTCAGGATGCCAAAATGCCTTCGCAATGGCGAAGCTAGCAATTAACAAGTGCGCTAACTACACGCATGTTCGCCAAATGCCTTATCCGGCAGCAGATTTTAGTCGTCATACTTGTACTGGTTGAGTATGAATGTTTTGCAGGAACAGACATGCTGACAATTTGGTGTTTCGGTGCTTTCTTAATGAACAACGTTTTTTACCATTTAATGAATTGTTTCAGTCAGAATAAATGGGGGCGCAAGTAAAGTGTGTGTAGGCTAAAAGGTAGATAGAAATCTGAAGCAAGCTCTTAAAGACGTAGTCACTCAATAAAAAGTTATGAAAGAAGTTCCTTGAAGACGCCGTAAGTATGGCTGGTGATATTTGGACAACACATGGTACACTTGCGATTTTGTATCAAGACTTGTCTAAGCGACCGGCGTTGATGATGATAACTTTGTATTTGTATCATCAGCCGATTAGAGTTGCATTCTGATAACGGATATATCGTTTGACATGAGAAAGAATTATTTATTGTGCTAATGCTGAATGAGAATCAAGCAAAGGGAGCAGGTGTTATCACGATTAAATACAATCTTCTCTGAAGCCAATGGAATAGCGAGTGTATATATTCAATACAATACTTGTTAAACTAACTAGCGATTGCTATGCTTCGGATTCGAAAGCAATTGCCAAAATGTCTTTTTGTTACATAATCATATATACTTCCATCATGTAAGGATAAAAAGATGTTATTTTAACTCATTCCAGTTCGTATGCAACGGGTATTGACGATTTCAGTGCGCTTATTTATTTCTGCACATGCTTATAATTGATCAATCGGACTGGATTAATTGAAATGATTAAAGCGGACAGTTAATAAATATAAGTTTTAAGAATAAATTTGTTTTTACTGTACATTATATATCAATACAGAGTGGAAATTTCTATTTCAATACAATTACAATGCATATGTATGGCAGATACTGAGATGTTTGTTTTTGCCTAGCAACGTGTAGAGTGTTATCAATTACGTCATGAGTTTTATCAACAGATATATGTCTAAAAACCGCTGTTGAATATCACGTTTGATTTCCGTTTTCTAACTACTCTCATCTGAGCGATATTGCCCAGAGATATTACCCTTTCAAGGACAACTTTTTATCACCATGCTAGAGTCGGTACGGCAAGATTGTATTTTCAAGTTTATTAATAGGCATATAAGCAAAAGTAATGCATTACTTCCCCTGTAGATGATAGTATCGTTCTAAATTGTAACAGGACCTTTCCATTGTAGCCCTTTTGTCCTCCAATATTAAGGCATGCAGGCAAACGGCGGCGCTATATATTCATCTGTTCCATGAAAATATGTTAATTGATGCACCTAAATTAGAGCATGGTAATCATTGATACATTATTATTCCAGTACACTGTGCTAGAATGTATCGAGACGCGCGCAAAGTCTAAATGAGCTTGGTTTGCATTTATCGTTGTCGATAATTTCAAGATGGTCAGGACTTTACGTTAACGTGACGCGCCTTTCCTTTACCTTATCTGTACTCCCCAGTGACCAACATTCCCCATAAATTGTCAATCCTTCCCATTCCAAACACGTTGCGGTTAACACATCGAATCGGGTAGTTCGTGTCGACTGACACACAAGCACAAGTGCTGCTGTAGCTATTGGTAAGAGTCGTCTCATTCATTTAACATTTACTATAACCACGTTAGACCATAACCCTGTAAGGTGTGACGGGCTTGTTGTGTATGCTGACTATAACCACGCCAAGCATGTCTGATATGTTGAGTATAACCACGTTAAGCATGGCGGGCATGTCTGCTTTTCTGACTATAGCCGCCTTAGGTTTAGCGGCATGTCTAGCATGGTGAGTACAACTATATTAGTGAAGTGTATGTGGGGCATGTTGACTTAAACGAAGTTAGGCGGGTAGGCAGGAATGCTAATCATTACATACTAACTTAAGTTATCCCTATATCTGCTCCCTTACTTACTTGATTCTCAACCACAACTGCCATTTAGAGCTTCTTCATTCTAAGTCGCACTAACATCGGCCGCATTTCCCAACCTGCTTTGTAGCATTCTTGTACGTGAGTAACTAGTTTAGTGCAAGACTAGCCCCCATATGTGTGCGATACCCACACCTCCCCCTATCATACTGTAGAAAGCCGACACAATGGCTGATTCAATATGCATCGTTCATTAACCCATCAATCGGAATATATCCATATATGGTACCAGTTTTGGACGATTAAATGGTAGCACAGCTGTCAGATTCTGTGAGGTTCTTTAGTATGGCATACGTTAACTACAGTATGGCAGACGTTAACTACACATACGGCAAATGATTTCGACTCATCAATTACCGTTTTAAGATTTGTTTTTAGTTTGTTTAGCTTGAAAAAGCACACCATTAATATGCTACTGGGACAGACAAGAAAGATGTTTTGCGGATCTTTGCAGGTTTAATGATATTTTTGTCACGATGCTGAAATAAATGCGGATGTTCAATTAGCCAACACAAAATCCTGTTTGTCACCAGCAAGTCATTTATCATGGTCCATAGAGTCGATGGAAAAAAAACTCCTAATCATTCGAGTGTACAGATACCATGCGTTACTTTGCTGTAAAACGCCCTAAATGGCTATTCATATCCATGGTGAAATCTAACATCACACGATATTACGAATCTATAGCTCCTGATGAAATAGAATCTGCAGATAGCTGGCAGTAGGAGTGTACCAACAGAAAGCGTCAGGTACATAATTAATAACACATTTTGCTCTTGTCATTAAGACTCCATTACGATGTATATCAAGGAAATGCATGAAGAACAGATTTCTCCTGTTTCGAGTACAGCACGCCATATATCAACAATAGGTGCAAATTCACGAACCGAGCAATTTCCTGCCAGTCCGTACCACAGCGTGTACATATACATGGTGCTGGTTCATTCATGCGTCTCTTTCAGTATTCAATGTTTTGATTCCCATCGAAATGCATTGGATGCCTTCGTTGCACCTATGCATAGCTGATTTACTATGCATTGTCACCAGAGAGAATCTTTATTTATAATCATTACCCACTGAGTGTGCGTTAGGTAACAGGATATGACGTCATCAAGGCTTAAACTATTTTTCAGTGACGTTGATCAGACAGCATGCGCATATATTGTATTAAGCATGTGGTAGGTTACACTCTATTCGGCTATTATTGTGATCCTAGGCGAACGTTGGTTTACATTGGCTCATTCCCTTATCATATATTGGCAAAAGAGTGCGACACAAAAGTGACAAATGTGATAGCATGAGCCCATTGCGGTAGGCGATAATTCAATGATTACGATGGACGTAGCATTTAAGAGGAGAGCAAACAAATATTGAACAGATAATTGTATTGCATGTAGCGCATTTACCAATGTCTCCTCACTCACGCACATGGATGTTGTTCGAATGTCTTGACCGATTTGATATCAGGCATATCTCTTCTCCATATATCTTGAAAACAGTCATACAAACAAGCTAGAATTTTTTAAAACATAAGCTTTGGGGGGGGGAGGGTGGTGGTGGGGGATATAGTTTGTAATACACCCATGGCTGTCTGAACTACACGTTGTGTTTGGTCAGAGTAGTTAGATGCATCCATACCATGTCAGGACCTGTTTTTAAACAGCTGCTATTTTATGTTCTTCATTGTTGCATATTGCGTTAGCTTGCAAAAGCCATGCACTTTCTCTTATAAACGGTTGTTTTGTTAACAGTTGCAGAAAATTCTGATGTATATTAGAGGATGATTGCTTTGCTTAAGTAATGCGCAGAAAATACTATTAGTGTCAGATTGTTTGCTGAAGTACGCCGCGGTTCGGTCCGTACATAGCTGCACGCAGATCGTCCAGGTCCGTTTATGAGTTATTTAGCGTTTGGCGAGGGTAATGTCAAATTGGGTAGAGGTAACTCGTCATAGTAATGGAATGGAGCTTTATGAGTGCTGGCATTAAGTTTTTGCCCTGTAAGCGCTGTGTCGGGCGCGTCTTATATAACGGGATGGCACCATGCATGAATACTGCAACAAGAATGGAATGTTATTATCTAGGCTAAAATAGGTTATTAACCATTGTCCATTTGAAGCGCTGCTCTTTCATGATTTAAGTAGTTTAGTTTTTTACTACAATAAGTGAAACCTCTTTGCTATTTGTAATACCATTCTCCTTATCGCCTGAAAAGAGTTTATTCATTGATTTATAGTTGCATACGTTGTAGCATTGTACAATCAGAGCCGCATACAGTGCATTTAAGAACTTGTTTACTGTCAATATTTATATTTGCTATCAATGGCTGCAAGACACAATCACATAATCATCAATGAATCGGGTTCCAGATGTCAACTGTAACATTGTGTATTGAAAATGTATCTTGAGGTGTCTGATGACGTTTAAATATTCATAGGAAAGTGAAACCATCATCTTCCAGTCAATCCCGTTTCGTACACGAACCAAAACCTTTACATCGCGATTGGACTAATGCCAATATTAAGTTGCATGACGATTTATGTTATTCCATTTTTCAAAAGTTCAATGCGTGAAAATCGGTCAAGATAGAGCTCGAGACGATTCATGAAGTTCTGGACTCTTACGTCACACACGTTTTTTCGTGAGGATGAGCAAGCGCCGCCATCTTCATTCTTCACGGTTCGTTGAATTATGACATTTACTCTTCTTTCCTCGCGGATTCGTACGTTTTTGGCGTGAGTAATGTCTTATTGTTGTGCTTTCGGTTGTCGGAACAATGAGAAGTCGGGCATGAGTTCTTTTTGGTTTCAAAAAGTCAGCTAACTGCACCGCATATTGTAGATGAAAGGCAAGCTTAAAAACTGGAGGACGACCCTCACGCTTGTTCTACGTTCGGATTATTTCTAAAATGATGCTTACTAGACTAAGCCAGGGCTGTTCAAA
This sequence comes from Urechis unicinctus, assembly GCA_034190875.2. Classification (NCBI taxonomy): domain Eukaryota; kingdom Metazoa; phylum Annelida; class Polychaeta; order Xenopneusta; family Urechidae; genus Urechis; species Urechis unicinctus. The sequence goes on from CM067354.1 coordinate 10,567,992, forward strand.
GGTCTAGCATTTCGTAAGAAACCAAGGCGACGAGATGAAGCTATACCGAATATTAAGCCACGTTGGAATTGGTGGCAGCAAAACTAAACGACAAAGAACCTCCGAGAAAAGGCAGCGACAACAGGTGATATCAGCTGGCAGAACCTTTTAGTCTTGTGTTGACTTTCATTTATTGAGATGTTCATAAATTTGTCCCCAAGTTGCAAGTATTTCAATCTCGTCATGCAGGTTGTAAATGAAACGGTTTTAGCAGCTAAGGGAGCATGTAATTCAAGTGACAGTGACAAATTAGAAGCAGAGCCTCAGATACCACACCCAAGCACTACCGATCCTGAAGAATGCTCTCACTTGTCATTTGGAAAGCAGGCAATTGTGTCGGCAAGAGTCTTTAGACAAATCTATTACTATATTTGATTAATTGCATTGACAGAAATAACTTGTTGTATGTAGCCATGTGTTTCATAGTCAAGTTATAAACATACTATTGATAACATATATGGCTGACAAGTCCCTACAGATACCGGGGTCCATCTTTCCCAGAAAAAGAAACAATCCCGATTTGTCCAAGTTTCTATAGGTCCATCTCAGCATTGCATTGGGACACAGTGCAACTTGCTGATCGAACTGTCACCAGGTGCACCCAAACGTGCCTCAGGAGGAATCTTTTGAACTTGTGATCAGCGATGATGGAATGGATGACCCTGACTATGACTTTAGTGATGATGCCGGTATGGACAATGATGATAAAATCAAATGTGTGTGAGAGTTGTTTGTGAACCCTGCTGCCTTATGCTGCTTGTGCGTTCGCCGCTGTTGAGTCATCGTGAAGCCGATACGTGGAAGTTTTGCTTGTCTTGAGCAAATCTGTGTGAATTGGCAGCGGAAGATGTAGGATAGCCAACCTTTGACAGGAGCTATGCCTTCATGGAATTCATTGATAACCTCTAATAGCAGTAGTACTGTTAGATCACTGAAAATGCATGTTAATATCCCAAATATTTTCCATGTCAACATTCCTTGTAATTCAGAGAAGCTACCTTGTTCCAGCTGCAAGGCTACTTAGGCAGAGCCTTCAGATCTCACTGACGACCAACATGTCCTATTCAGCAGACAGTAGTTGATGCTTCTTTGACCATTTAACACCCCACAAGCATCATCTTGGCAAAGTATCTATACAAGAGCCCTATAGTGGTAAAAATGTAGTTGCTACCATTATAAGGGAACTTTCCAATGTTCTACATGCGTGATGACTTAACTTATATTTAAAGGTTGTTTTCATTTGATCTCAGTCAAAATATAAAAAGAATCGTCTCACACAAAGTGTTTTGGCATGCCGTCTTAGTATAAGTTATTGGAATGAAAAGAGAATGCATTATGAAATCCGAACAATATGAAACCATCACGAAGACCTCATTCGCAACAAATACAGCATCGAAATCAGCATGTAACAGTATGACGTCATGTCAGCTTTCTGTAGGCTTCCTTATGAAAACAGTTGAAAAGCCCGGTCACGCTGCAGTCCCTCTTCCTCTAACATATCATCACCTAACAGGCGTTATATGCTGTAACAGATAATGTCATCGTTAGCTATATACATAACGTTAAATTATTGCTATTCCATAAATATACGCAAAAAATTTGGGCACGAAAGGTTGGATTTGTACGTATAATTTAGTATCTTGACCATTCGCGAAAGACCATTAAAAGACCAGAAGTATATACCAGGAATAAAAAGTGAAAAACTTATAACTGATATCCAATAAGATTTGCCGAATCTAAAATTATGAAAGCAAAAATATGCTAAAAAATATGTTCACGAATAGTTAGAGTCTACGAAGGGGTTGTAATCGTAACTAGATATATATATAGATATATATATAGATAGAGAGATATAGATAGAGATATATAGAGATATAGAGAGAGAGATATAGAGAGATATAGAGATAGAGAGAGATATAGAGATAGATATCTAGAGATAGAGAGATGATAGATATAGAGAGATCCTCTCTATCTAGATATATCTAGAGGGAGAGATAGAGAGAGACATCTATATATATATATAAATATCTATTTTATATATCTACATGTATATATATATATTTATTTATATATATATTTATATATATATATTTGTATATATATATATATGTATAAAATGATGCAATGTCTTTATCAAGGTTGTAGATATCTGAATCGCAAAAGCGCGTACATAAAATACAGAAGCGTTTGTTATGGCATGTATCAATCTTAAGTGCGATTTGACGACTAACGTCAGATACCTGGTTTATCTGCAATATATCCCCACAAATATCTATACAATAGCGCATAATAATACACGAAAAACAGTGTTCAGATACAATTGAAAACTAGAAATTATAATGCAAAGGAAGGCAGTCCTAAGCGAAGGCCTGATTACAACGATGAATGAATTCATGGTGCTGTTTTTGCTATCTCTTAAAATGGAAACCCTCACTCTCGACCACGAGTGCAAACGGCAACCAATACCACCCTACATTTGTATGACTATATTGAGGCCCAAGTCATCCAATTTATCTGTTTAAGTCGTTTGTGTATTCAATCATATGGTAGCCTAGCAATATATTAAGCATTTAAATGTCCAGGCGTCGTCGAATGGGCAAGCGTCGCTGGTGGTCCTCGCATTTACATTGAGTTTGTTTAAGGGGCTATTTCACGGATCTTGTCTGGAAACATTTGAATCAAATAACCTAATGTAACCACATATGGAGAGTGGTTTGGATGATTGGCCAAAGTCACCTACATTCTATATAATTCAGCATGCAATCACTGTTTCCTTAATTCTCTGAAAAACACGCGTACCATGTGATTGTATACATTAAAGAGCACACCAAGAATTATGATCGTATAAGCCGGCAGGTCACCTTGTAATCATTTATTTGGAAATTGCTTACAGATGAACAAACCTGTCACATATGAAGGGCAATATATGTGCCTAAGTTATTCATTAACAGTTCAGTTTCCTTATTCGTAATAATGATAGCGTTGTTATATTCTCGTTTCCCCATATATTGACAAGTGATCGATTTGCGGGTCAGATGTATTTGCATAACTGCCATACAATTTGCATTTTGCTTGATAAATAAGCCTTGGTATGGAAGTGATGTTGATTACCTCGTTCATTTCTTTTTCCCGTTACATAGTCTACATACTTTGAGTATGTTCATAAGTGAAATACGACCATGGCGTCCGAGTTTCGGCCGTCCATTGTACGACTGGTTTTTGCCTTGTCCAAATTCCTTTAGTTCAGTCATTTCTCGAGATCCGGTAATTACAATACAAACTTACCTAAGCAAATCCCTGAAGTCGTTAAACCCTGTTCATGCTTGAGAGGGAAAGCAATGGTACTTCTGCCATTATTTTGTGAGGCTATTGGTTGTCATTCTGATAAGACAAATTACCATGGTCTTGATGTTTAGAATCGAACAATTACTCTGTAATCATACAGTATTGGTTGCAATGTACCTTCATGTTCAACTGAAGTGCGAAATAACAATGAGTTGTAGGATTCCACTCAATAATGTTCTCAGATGTTAACTTCATGATAGCCGTGATGACCTAATGAAGCGTTTATTCGGCAGTCTCACGCAGCATTGCAAAAGGCACCGCCATAATGTCGTTTCTATCAGATCATTCATATATCATTCACTTACTGAAGCAGTATTCTATAAGCACAGCGTTATCATTTTGATATACAATTTGCATTCTCATAACTTTTCGTCTGATGTATCTGATATTTCGTGCGATTTGAAAGGATGACAGCTAGAATCCTGTCCAGCCAATCAAATCGCTCTACCGAAACACGCAGAAACAATGGGTAATGTTCAGGTTTTTGCCGACCCTTGGTTGGATAAGAGAAATGAATAAGCGTAGAACATAGCTTCCAAAAAGAGGTGATATTGTAATGGAAGTTTCGTCTTACAAGCAAAAAAAGCAGCACACACTGGATTTAAGCCTCGCTGCTGGATAGTAATACAACGCTACTCCATGGAGCCTGACGGCTGACAAACGATTGGACTAACATTCTGTAGTCACAGTGACAGTTTTATCTTTTCTTATCGACACATCGGTTTAGTACCCGACAGTTATATAACAATAATTGATCAGTATCATTGTGTAATTAATTGTGTATTGTGGATATTGCAATCGTTTCTAAAATGATCGCACGTTTCACATTTTCCTTGTTTGCTATAGAGCAACGATGATAATACGTTTATGATCCTGATAATGTCGCGCGTATTGTGATCTTAATGGGCAAAATATTCCCATTTATAGTGTGCTTTTGTGATATTAGCTGAACAGTTCCAGATAGTAATAGTCGGTTATGGTGGTAATCACATCAAGCACGCTAATGCTTATTATGGAACATGCTCCGATAAAAAATACGCACAGTTTGGTAAGCAGCAAAACCATACTGGTGGTACGCTGGATGGCTAAAAATACCCGTGGATGAATTAACTATAATTGGTCCGTTACATTTGCAAAAGTTTTCAAAATATATTACAACAAATTCTAAACTCCAATTGCGTCGGCAATCAAGGAGGTACATTCTTAAATTTAAAGTCGGTTCCTGTCAAGACAACAACAGCCGACAAACGCGCGCAATCTGAGAAGGCAACAGCATACCCACTGGCGCTACCTGGGGCAAAGACTGCATGCAAAATGGCGCTGACCCGAGATGACAACAACATAATCAACGGCCCAACCTTAAACGATAACAGCATAACCATCGGCATCACCTGAGACGAAGACAACATAAATTGGTGCTACCAGAGACGACAACAGCATAACCACTGGCGCTACCTCGGACGGCAACGGCATGACCACTGGTGCTAACTGAGGTGTCAACGGCATAACAACTAGTGCTAACTGAGTTGCCAACCGTATAACCACTGGCGCTAACTAAGACCTTCCATACATTCCGTGATCAAAGGCAACGAAGCTTGGAGGAGGATGAGAAGTATTAGTGTCGTGTCATGCTTTCAATGCCGAGTACGTCATTAGTGTTGCATTGAGCTAATACATTCCGTCTACCTTATCACCATGAGGCAATGTTGCACTCGTAAAAGCTACTGCTCTGTCTCATATTCCTGCTCAGCAATGACATCATCCGGCATCATCCGGGTGATTGAATTATTTCTTCTATGGAATATGACACGCCCCACATTGGCTCTGATGATAGCCAGTCGGCAGACCATTACACAGTCAAGCATCATAATTCATTCACATTCCATGTATAGCGTAGCGTGCCATTGGCAAATCAATAAACCGAATTCTTCTTTGTGCAATGTGTTTAGAAGCGCTCGGTTTATTAGCAAATTATCAGCGGTGCTATGACACTCGCCCTAAATAGTTCCATTCCAACACATCCTTGATTAAGGGAAGCTGTATTCCCATTCGGTGATTGTTTATCGGCGTGCCATAAACACACAATATCGCAAGGCTTTATAAACACACCTTATGTTATATTAATACGAAGCTAAATAGACAAGAAATCTCAGAGTGTAGAGGCTTATCACTTCAAACAGCAAGTTTGCTTTAAGGGGACACATTAATTTATGCAATATTGTTGGTCAGTACTACTGTCAATTAGACCAGTATACACATTATGATGACGCAGTTCCGATGAAATATTTGTTATGTAGATCAAGCAAATATTTTATATTCAGTAAACCCTAAGTCCTTGTTTTATAAGAGTGATGGCTGGAAAAAAACACCTGGATTGGACATATTGTTTCCAAGTGCAAAGTGCGAAATACCGGTAGACATAGATTAGTAGAAATTAAGAATACAATCGTGATGAAATATTCCCTCACAGCGCTAAGAATGACTGACTATTGCTATACATTGTCAACAATAATCAATGCGGCCTAACAGCAAACTGTAACAGTGTCACATTGAGCTGCCTTGATATTGCCAAAGATTTTATTCCGTTTAGTTAGGTAAGAGAAAATGTTGTCCTCTGGGGGAAAACGTAGCATATATTATAGACAGATATAAGCTCCTTCTTGTCGTTTGATATCCTTACACTGATATAAATTTTTAACTGAAAATGCTTTGTTCTTGTTGAGTCTAATATTTGTTTTACCCTTTCAAGGAAGAGTTATTGAAAGAGAGCATGTCTGAAATGAGATAATGTTAACATAAATTGTCATATGCTTTGTATGTAGGTCATTAAATATAATGAAAAACGCATGACTTGATAAATACCTTTAATGTTAAGGTATCGTGTAAGTCGATAATGTAAGCGTTTTAATGCTCATTTGTTTTGGGCATAGCTTCAGAACATTCATTTTAGTGTTGTATTACAGGGGGCAGATTTGTAAGAGGTACTTATCTCTAGCTTTTACGCGAACTAGCGAACTCATCGTATTATCACAAACCATTAGCGTAGAAAAATAACCAACTTATGCTTGAGATACGGATGGATTAGTTGATCTCCTCGGCATAAACCGCCACTTAGATGGATTGCGCTGACACTTGCACAGACTGTTTCCCATGGGTAAACTGTAAATACCAAGTGAGTTGTCCGAACCGGTTAGATGGATTGCGCTGACACTTCTTCCCAATAAACTGTAAGCGGATATAATGCGCTCTGCATTGGAGGGATATAATGATCAATTGCTAGATATGCTTGCCCTTCTTATTTTAAACGACGATGGTGTGGTATGTAAAGCATAATCCGATTCAATATGTGCATATTTAATGTCATAAGTGAAGGCCATTCAACGTGAGCATATGACTCAGAGTAATCCAACGATTAAAAGACAAACATGAAAAACACTCGGATGCTGCACACTGACACATGTGTTAGTATTCCACCGTCTGGGATTAAGTTTTCGCGTATTATTTCTTTGATAGGAGTACAAAACATGAGTGTGCCTCTGGTTCAATAGGATTTGGTGATGCGTCGGACCCCTTGATTGCGCACATTAATATAAGACACCATTACAGGAACCACATAGATGCGATGAACGCTAATGCCTTTGGTAAGCCATAACATAAAGCTCCAGACCCCTATTGCTTCCCTGAGCCTCGTATATTGAGGGAAGTTGTATAGTTAAGGTCAATTGCCTTTGAAGCATTATGGAAACTGATGCATGTGTAATGACGCAGCTATCTTACCTACCCATGACATGGAGCAATTCGTCTAGTTTCTGTTCACGCCAGGGTCGTTACTCATGTGAAAACGCAAATTATCCGTTTACTAGTCAAGGTCAGCTAGCCTGATGTCTGCGGGTACTGTTTACATATTACTAATAATCAATAGTCTCGTCATCAGGTCTAGGGCACGATAGCGTCTTGAACTGGACGGACATCCCAGATTTGGGATGTACCAATCACAAGCCGTGTCTATCGGTCACTCTCGTGTACTTTTGAGTCGTTGTCTCTCATTGGTCAGTTCTACATTTCCGAAGATTCGGTGCCATATTTATTTTGGTACGCTCCGTTTGAAAGACTAGTTCGCTCGGCTGCTTGATGGGTTGTGCCTGTTTTGTGAATCTGGCTGCTTGGACGGGGAAACATTTTGCTACACGTTGTTAGCTACTGCTCTCGATGCAATGCTTGGAATGGGACAGGGTTCGACACCAATGGTTGCCCGCTTGCTGGGAAAATTGTTCAACCAGACGAGTGATTTTTATTAGCCGGGCACACATTCTACAACACATCGATTTGTTGTTTCACGCTGAGTGGCACCGTTAATCACACAGTCGGCGAGAGAAGCAGACACACAACTGGTTCTTTTTAACTAACTATTACGTAAACATACTATTGTGCAGCTAAGTGATTAAAACGCTTGTTGTAGTGCCGATTTGAACTTTTGAGACGCCCCATAATTCCAGACCACATTCAATGTGTTCTCATTGGACGCAGACCACAATAACGACATGACGTCACATAAAACCAAGAGTGCGTATCACAAGCCAGGTTCATGAGCCAGACACGCGCAACTAAGGTCAATCCGGGTCATAACCTTTGCGTTGATTGGTCACGAAGATTAGCAAACGTGTCTAATGTATATTCGGACGCGCCAGTTTAAGACCTTGTTTGTCGTAGACTCTAGGGCGAGAAGCGTAGCGGAACCCCTGGAGTCTGGGACGCAGACTTGACGTTTACGGCGAAACGCACAAATGAGGACTTTTTCTGGAAGAAGATAATACAGTCATTACAGAAGTGTGGGCATCTCTAAAGTGCAATTCAGGAACCTACCATGTTTTTAAAGACATTATCATATGATAGCTGAAATGATAGATGTCGTCAATCATTTTCAAATGGGCCAAATTATGTGATTTTGCGGGAGAAATATGACATGTATGTTTGACGTCCAAACGGTGAAACAACACGCACCCCTGACTATCTTTGAATAGTTTATTTCTGCAATTAATAATTTTCTTTTAGCAAGTGCAAAATCATCGATGTACTAGCAAATATTGGTCGATGCTGCTGCAAGGATAAAACCAACATGATTTCTCTTTAACACTTGAACAGCAATTGAGGAGGCTCAATATTCCGACACTGTACGCTTAGATGGCAGTCTTAATGAAATTAACATCAATTAGTTTGCTGGCAAGGGTTTATACACGGTGCGCCAAACACGAGTAGCACTGTCTGAGTTAATGTTGAATTAAATGTGTGGTCCGACTGGTTACATCAGAGCAGCGCGTGACAAAATTACATTATTGGAAAGGCTTTCAGCTGTTTGCTAGATAAGTCTCATCAAGTACTCGTAATGTGCAAACCAGGAGGAATAAAGGGCATCTGGTAAAATAAGCCGGCAGGGCAAAGATATATTGCAGGTACAAAACTTCAATTGCAAAATGTCTTCCAATCTCCGTCCACAGCTTTTGCAAGCCTTTATATGTCCTATAGAGAAATCGATTGTAGTCTTGTCAAATGCACGTTTATATGCGCTCATGTTATTGAGTGAATTAAACAAGTGAGATATGTAACCACTACACAGTCCTATATGGTGTCTATAATCCAGCCCACTTATACCATTTAGCACCACTTCAGTTAGTAAAGCCACAACGAACAGTACATCAAAGGGAAGGATGGATGTTTGAATAAACAGGCTATTTCCTATTACACCTCCACACAAAACATTAACAAGTCATACAATCATCGCAACATGTCTTGTCCACTCACTTTAACCACTGCTTGCCATAACTTACTTTCTCAGCTAACACGACAAACCGAAATGTCGGCTAACATAAAGGTGGGAGGTTACGTGATCGGAATATGCGACCAATGAGCTCCAGGTGGCAGCAATTTCAGGTTTTGCGTTGGCATTAATGGTCTCGCAGCGCTTTGTATCCCATGCTAGCTGAATGACTGAAGAGCCCCGATAGCTTCATTAGTCATTTCATAAATCGTTTTGATTACATTCTTCCATGTGCCAACAAAGCCCAGTAGGGCGCACATGTCATACATAAAATAAACTATAGTTGCTAGCGCTGCTGCAATTGGAAAAACCGTCAACATAACTTAGTTGTTTAGTTACAGAGATTATCACAATGTTTCGCCCGAACATTTGGCAATATTTTCTTGCTGTTGTGAATAAATAATAGCCTGATAATATTTACTTATGCAATGTCAAAATGTGTACTAAGGCCAAAGCCATCAGTGTGACGTGGTTGCTCGTTGTGATGATTGGTCCATATGTATCTGCACTATGGTTGTAAACAATTAAAAATACAAAATTTCAATTGCATATTCGAAAGTAGGGTAGTATGAAAGGTGTTTAATCTCTGAAATAACCATCAAAAATAGGGTCAGCATTTGCTGGTTGATATGCCTTGCAAAGGCTCAATAACAAATCAAGAAAAGAACTTGATTGAAATGTAACGACGGAAAATGGCAGTTTACATAAGGGTGGTAAAACCATAAAATATTATCAAAATATCATATATATTATGTAAGTAATGCTATTGTTTGAGTTTGGTGTTGTTGATACCTGTCTATATATATATATATATAATATATATATATATATATATATATATATATATATATATATATATATATATATATATATATATATATATATATATATATATATATATATATATATATATATCAACAATCTAATATTAATCTCTGATTTATTAGGCTGGTAAGTATTTCAGAATATTCCTGGGTACGTTTTAATCCTGTGATATGAGCCTACACGCACTCGGACTGTTCAATATCAGATGTTAACGAGGCAAAGAACAAACTAACTTACCAATGTTTATGCAGACTATGCGTGTGCAACAATTATTAATAAACGAATCGTCAAAGAATTTTAAAAATTTAACTGGCTTCGTTGAAGCTTTGTACGGCAACCCGCTGCTCACTCAGTAGCGATAAAACAGTCGTCTTTAAGTTGTAGGAAATTGGCATAATTTAATATCTCCGGCATGAAAGGTACAACGTTAGGATATAATACGCCATTACAGTCACATAAACAATTCATGACATATTGGAGGTCATTTTATCCCAGTATATTCAGGATGCCAATTCCTTTTAAAATTGACTTTCCAATTGTGGTCATTGCAATTTCTAACCCCCACACCATTATAAGTAGCACCCCTCAATAGTAGGATTTGCTGCAAATGCTCCTATCTGGTGAATTATACAAAACATGAACTAATATCTTACTTATCAATGCACACCTACAATACCCTATTGACTATCCATCAATATTTGCTGCAAATGCTCCCATCTGGTGCAGACTTTCAACAACAAAAATAAAAACAACGATACTTGTAAAATCTGAAAGCTACTCAGTTTTCTTCAAGCGTGCATGAAATTATTTCTTCCATGCGCAGCGTTATACCAAAAACCCATTGATTAATTAATTAACATAAAAATAACCGATTTAATACAGTAAACATTCCTCGCGTATCAGTATTTGATTCCCTTATACCGTTTGCTGCTTTTTAGTTCAATATATTAAGTATGCAGATATGCGTAGGTAGAGGCCAATCAATCATATTGTATGGACAGTAAGATATAACAATAAAATAAATGCTTGTCTTACTGGAACATTAGTGGGAAAACTCTACCGCCCTGTTCCTGGCTACTAACGCAGATGTTATATGTATTGACACGTCTATATTGCTGCTAAAATAGAAGAAATAACTGTACTGGTTTAATATATCTTAGCATTACTATAACGACATGCTATATCATTTGTAGCTAATATTTTAATAATTAGCTGTTACCTGATAAAGTTTAATTAGTGAATTATGGGCGAAAGTGTATTTTCAAAACTACAGTTTATGCTAATTTTCAGGATGAGTCAGTTTGCAACAATGCATTTTAAAATTGAGACATGGACATGGTCGGTTTATCGACTGTCAGCACAATACATCGTAATGAAATCTAACCCAGGACTATCCGTTTTTCCCCTTATACTTGATCGTCTCGTGAAGGTGCAATAATTTATTAAGGTCACTTAAGATGTTAGTGATCTTCTTATTCAAATTCATTCAATAACTTGTTTTCAATGGCGAACATATAAATAATCTCAATCCGCTACCTAACAATCAAGATGGATCTATATATATCCCGATTTGAACGAGACATAAAGTAATAACACGATCATGTCAACATTGAGATTTAATTGGTTTGTTACAATGACATGTTCAGTACACATCAACGCTGTACTGTCACAACAAAATAAATAATAGAAAGCTTGCCAGCTCAACAACTTCATGCATAAATGCGAATAATGCATTTGTGAGCATCATTTGCTTACTTTCATGCCTTGTGAAATCACAGTTTGGGTCCAAATGAAGACTAATTATAAGAGTATTTTCGACGAGCATAAGACAACTAATTCATTGAAGCAAGGTAGTCACCAAGGAATGACCAATACAAAGCGTGCAAAAAAGTGTTCCCATCCGCTTGCGCATTTGACTGTCCTGGCAATGATGTTGCTGAACGTGCCACGTTATGACTGTCTCTGCGAATCAACGACCGCCCATGTTGCTATCTCTACCGGAACCCGCTGATGTAAATGTAAATAAAATGGAGCAAATTCTGATTTGCGCTAAGTTCACAGGATAATAGGTTTGTGGCTGCGAACGATTAATGACTTCCCGACGGACTTACTGCCAGGTTTTGTGTATGCATTAATGACCCAGGCATTCCGAATATAAGTGATTCATCCCGTGATGGCTATATGATCAAACGGCTTAGGTATCATCTCTATACATTACGTTATAGCCGTTTTTCGATTAAATTGTAGAGCTAGCAAACAAAAACACGATAGAGTCCTTTATGCAATACGGGTTTCATATAAGCAATCGATATTGTCTGCACTGCAGTTGTTATTATCGCCAGTGTTCTATGTGTAGCTACATGGCATATGGCATATCGCTTTGCCATGTTGTGTCACGTTAATAAACGATTTGAAAGCGTTCGATTGGTTTGATTTTACACGATTGCTGCGCTTATTGCCAAAGTGTGATATTTGTCTTATGAGTGCTTAGCTCCAACCGAGCATGTTGAGGCTGCAAATATTAGTCACTCAGAGCAACAGTACAACAAGGGGCTGTTTTGTCACCCATTGTTTATTAACGAGCTATAGTCACTACATAATTGGTTTCCAGGTTGCATCGGGCTGCCCTGTGGATGAATCATCCATTGCTCCTTCCTTTGCAGCCGCCAATTCTAAGGTTAGGTAGGTAAGTATAGGGTAAACTAACAACACTAGTGTGTCAAATTGTGCCTATACAGGTGGGAGAAGATAAGATCAAATGAAGAAGTAAAAATTGAATCACGTTGACCAAAAATCACCCTAATTCAGTTTGTTGCTCAAGTTGATAGGCTAGGGATATTACAAGAGTTCTTAGGCAGCACAAACATGTCATCTTTTAATACAATTTATATTCAGTCAAACGTAACCCACACGCTGCAAATATTCTTTTGGGAATTATGTAACCTAGTATCTTGATTGTCTCCAAGGTTCGGCATTGCTGTCTCTTTCATTGCTCAACGCGCAAAAATGCAAATTAGGGCACAGAACATAGGACTAATTTAAATCACCTCAAGATACCTCTGGCAGGTGGGAAATAGTGACCGATTACGGAAATAAACCACTCAACCGAACACACTTTAGCTACACATTCAGCCACCTATTGTTCGGACGCAGTCATTATCACATAAAAAGAGTACTGTGGTCAATGCCGCTCAGCAGAGACAAAAATATTTGATACAATATTGATTAAATTGTAAGAAATATGTGTTAAAATGTTAAGGTATGCTACACTTTGTACAATCAGTGTATGCAAGTTGGGAATTTACAAGAATAGAACAAATGAGACGGAATTTGCGCGGCAGTCATTGGTGATATTAAGAACTGCTGGTGCACCGACCAAAGCGTTAATAATGCGTAAAGCTATGAGCGCTATCAGCTATAAAGGTAGCCATCAAGTTTGATTATATCTGTTTTGGGAGATTTGTAACACACATGAAACACAAAGGGAATCAGTCGAAAAAATTGCCAACCTCAACGTAGTCGTGTGGGCCTTGCATCTGTAGGCGCTCATATAAGATATGCAGTTTGGTCAGTACTTGTCCTTTTAGCTTTGATGCTTGGTCGTTCTGGTATGCCGTTGCTAAGTATGACACTGATTGTGCTAGGCAATATCGTTATACTGCTTACTCAATCAGAACCAGCATATGAAGAAAGAAACGAAGATGAATGAATACTGGTTCTACAGGAAGGTTACACAATAGCAGCATTGTGATACCAATTGATTAATGAGCTCACCTCGTAGGCATCAATTGTTTTGATCCGAGTATAAGTTATTTATCCAATGATGGCTGAATGTTTGAATTGTTCGGTCCCTCTCTGTTCATAGTATCTGTCACTTATATGGTTTAATCGGTGTCCGTATTTGGAAATAATAATATTGTTGTGTGAAATATAGCAGGATGTGGCCCATTGTAAAATGCTATTTCCTAGCCACGTATTAGAAAGTCGAATACCATTTGTTTCACCCAAACTGGATCGCCACTCAAAATGCAGCTACATCAATCTAAAAACGGCTTTAGATAACTTAGTCTACAATAACCTTTGTAATTATATGCTATCGTCTATTTGAAATCAGTACAGCTAGCAGTGGGAGGTTAGAACATCAAACAGGTGCCTAACGAACGGTAGCATAATATATTACTGGCACCGGAGGTGTGATAAAATCTGCTTTAATCTACCTGATATATTTACACGTACCTATTTAAATCTGAATGTCTATAGTTACCGATATGGGGTCCTGATTTTTAGAGATGCTTGTGTTTTAGTTGCCCTTTTCGTTTTTGAGGGAAACATCTGTTGTCGCAATCTATAGTCCAGTACCATACGTCAATTATTTTACTTAACTAGGCCATAAATATTTTACTACACAGAAGGAGTGAATTTTAATGGGCTATAGATAAGCTTTGACATGTCACTAAGGTCCCAAACACAATCAAACCTACATATAAACTCTAGATGTTGCATGTAAAGCACACTAAATGTGGAAGTTGCTCCGTATATGACGCGTACTGTTCCTTTGGAAAAAAGCGCCAGACAGCAGTCGCAAATTGTAGCTTTGATATAGTTCAACTAGTGAATATTCCGTTGAAATCCAAATGACCGCTTTAACCAGTTAGTGTATGGGTGATATCCTGTACCATACTCGCCCAAAGATATTCTATATGAATCGTTCACCGTCTTTTCCCATGAAACGAACACTTCTTTCAATGCACGATATATTTAGATATCAAGCCAGCCTTTGCAAACTTTGACTTTGTGATGACGCATCGTCATGAAACACAGCAAGAGGCATTAACTGCAGCATTTAAACATCCTGTCATGTCAGAAATTCAGATGACAAAGTTTACGACGCAATAACATGTTCGGTGAGTGAGTGCTGATGAGCTATAGCTAAGGATGGATAAGGGTGTCAAGCAAGCTGCATATAATTGATCGGAAGCAATGGGGAAACGGCAATCCGGAATATATGTAAATATGTTAATATGCCGATCTACTAAAGCAAGCAGCAGTAGAAATTACGGGGAAACGTTGACTCGGTCTGGCTTTTTCCCGCTTAGTGACACGTGAATAACAGGCTACATGCTTTTACAGTGACATCGCGACAGGAGGTATTCAGGCGTACAAACCGATGTTAAAGTGAAATATGAATCTGAAAGATCATCTTATGAATCAGTCACAAGGTTCAAGCACATCATCAAATGCACAAAAAACCTTCTTAGATTGACTACCCCTTATTATAACTATCTTTTTTGCTGAAGTGTCAGGTTTGAGTCTTATTTTCATGCTTGCAAATTGCCATGTGTATACGCGCATTGAAAGCCCTAAACAAATCTTCGATAATGCCTCCCGCAGCTCCAATAAATGTGATGAACTACGTATTATGAAGTTGGTTACGATCACGCTGTGGCAAACCTCCGATAAATATGTAGAAAGCACGATGACTTAATCGCTAACACAAAATGCTATACAAATAGCCGGAATCCTTGGCCAAGCAGCACGATATTTAAGGAGGTACGATCGCCGGTAATACATGCTGGTAATAATCAAGACATCAGCGCCAGCTACAACATTTTTTCATATGATCCATGCACGAAAAGGGGACCCAACGGGGTTGTTTTGTGGCTGGCGCAAGACTCTAATCAAAAGCAGTAATAACATTGGGACCGTTTGATCATTCATCCATCATAGGATAAGCATCTTATACACTAATCAAGACCATTGATACCAACACAAAATCAGAGTGTCTACCGGGAGCTCATTAATCGTCTGTTATCGCAATACCATTATTGTGTGACCTTCGTGCAGAACAAGTATTCAATCATCTTTGTTTCTTTCTTTATATGATCATTCTGGCTGAGATAGCAATATAACGGTAATGCTTCGATACTCAGCGAAATACTGACATACGCACTAATAATAGCATATACGGCACTCCTGTTATTTGATGAAGACAAGGCGAGGCTGGAAACGACGCACCAATGCTGGCGTAGTCAACGGCTGTGATATTTCAATTTTTTCACCATTTCCCGTTCCCTGTTGACAGCCGGATCGACTGGGATGCTAAATGTACAAGGAAGAGCTGTAAAAAGGTATAACTTCGGCCCTTACGCGTGCACTAAGTTGAGAATGAAGCGTTAGAGATCCGTGGTGTAGATTTCTGATTATTTATAGGTGAAAGATTTTCTAAGATAGGCTCTCGATGTGCTTAATCACTAATTGCAGACAAAGAACATTGGTAGCACGGTTCGTGAAGCACGTAGAAACGCATCAATGAAGAATCTTATCAAGCATTTTCATATCGTAATGACGTAATTTATGATTATTTATAGGAGAAAGATTTTCTAAGAAGGCTCTCGATGTGCAGAATCAGATTTTATACATATCATCTTTACGCAACTGGACGCCACGGGACATTATTTCTTAACAATAAAGCAACTTTAATGTTGTAGTGAAAGCTCCAGTCAGAATCAGATTTATATATATATATATATATATATTGCAGATATAAAGAACATATATATAATAGCACGTATTTATGGTATAATATATATTAACATATTAGTTATATAAAGATAATGTGCAAATAAATAAATATCTATATATACATATATATATGTACATATATATGCATATATATATATATATATATATATATAGCATTTATCATATGTAGTTTATTTATATATACGATATATATACATGTATATATGAATATGTAAATATATATATACACATATATATACATATATATATATATATATATATATATATATATATATATATAGCTGGATAGCATATGTATATATTTATGTACATATATATATACGGGTATATATATATATATATATTTGTAAATATATATTTATATATATATATATATATATCATCGGATTTTGCTTTGTAAGAAACATATATATATATATATATTTATATATATATATTATCTTTTTTATACATATACATATATATATATATATATATTATATATATATATATATATATATGTATATATATATATATAAATATATATAAATATATATATATATATCTAACTGCTTGGTGTTCTGCTTGTTAAACTGCGTTTGTAAGCTGATGTGAAGTAGACGTAAACTGCTATGAGCTTTATGAATACACTGGATCTAAATCTCTGTTTATGAGTTATATGCTTCATACGGGACCCGATAGCGGCGACCTATGTGTTGTGATGGCGGTATATCAGGACTTATTTATTGTAGATTCTATCACAAATGTGAATGGTCGTTTGAACCAATTTGGTCGGTTCCTATAATATTGGTTGCTCGGTGTTTTTATTTGTAACTTTTGCATGTTCAAGGTTTGGTTAGATAAGAGAAATACAATCAAGCCTTGTTATGAAAGATCTGATCACGCGGTTCTCCAGAACCATGCGAATGTTAAACTTATATTCCTGCACTAAAGCTTTTAGACTAAGTAGATTATTACAAAAAACACCAAGTAAATATGTATTCATAATAGCAAACACAATGTTTTGATGGTTATCACCAAAAGTCAAAGGTATGGGTTATGATACGAATTGAACATTATGTTCAAAACAATCGTACTGTTAGGGTGACAATCTTCTGCGGATAGCGTTGTTATGTTACATCGAGTTGACCACCATTCAATTATTCAGTCTACACAGCAAATCGCACAATTATAGATCATGAACTTGCGTAGTCATACTTTGAATATAACACTGTGGCTCAGCACCCCAGTATAACGATGACCAATATGAAAATCAATCACTTTTTGGAGAGTCGTGACAACAGCTCGTCAGTACACTAAGAATACAATGAGTGCCAAACAGCCCCTTGCTTGACTTTATGAATAAAATACAGATGATCAGTGAATCATGTGCTCCATTTGACTCTTTAGATATATCATATGACTTGAATACTCATAGGACACATCTCATGCTTTAGTAATAGGCCAGGCAATCGTACAAAATCAACCAGATCAAACGCTTTCGTAGCCTTCATTAACATAACCAAACAAATTGCGATAACACTTGTAACACTGGCGGTAATAACAACAACGGCGCCAACAATAACGCTCGCTTATATGAAACATGTGTTGCATAAGGGGGCATTACAATTTAATCAGAGAGCGACGATGATGCTATGCCTAGAGATGATACTTAAGCCGTTCGATCGTAAAGCCATAACATGATCAACCACTTATATACGACGTTAATGTATACACAAAGCCTAGCAGTAAGACGGCCGGGAGCTCATTAATCATTCACAGTCATCACAGTCACAATCTTATTATCGTGTGACCTTGGCACAAATCATGTATCGCTCCACTTTATTTGTGGTTACATCAGCGGGTCCTGGTTGAGATAGCAAAATGGGCAGTCGTTGATTTACCGAGTCAGAGATAATGCCAGGACAGTTAAATGCTCAAGTGGGCGAGAAGATACTGGGTGAATACTTTCTATTCCAGAAGATATTGACCGCTCTAACAGGATCCTTGCTTCTAATCATTCGTTGACCAACAGTCTTAATCGGGACAAACAAATCTAATCAGTGTATAGTGTAATCATTTGTCACTGTACAATTTGATCTGCTGCAAGTGACAGCCTATTTAAAAACGCGTCAATCAAGATCACAGCTCCCTCTCCTTAGCGGCATTGTACGGGATTTCTTATGAAAAGCGGCGTTAGATAAACAAGTGGGATTATGCCATTGACCTTGACAGCGTGGGAGTTATCGGTTCTTTTTCTGTTTCAGCGATTAATTTGGTTTTGTACACTTAATAAGCAAATAATTATTCAGCAGCCAACAAACAATCCGGTATCCACCAGTATCAAGCGATTGAAATTAAGCTGACGTCACAGCCTAATGGGTTTTCTCTGAGGATGAATATTGAGGTAAGGACAACTAGGCGATTGCTTTATTGTCCTTCACTGGTCTCCACAGCTATAGAATATTTAGGAGCTGAGTATCGTGTTTGAGATATATTTGTCGCTTTTCCGGACAATGGTTGCTCGGTTTTTCATCCAATATCTCTCGCAAAATGCAGTTGTTATTTGGGCATTATATGTCTGGAATGCAAGCACCTGGCAACCAATTGCGCATATAATGTTTGAAGAGGCAGTATTGTTGACATAGCCACAGTTAAGTAGTTGTTTTCGGGCATTTATTCATTTGAGTTGAGATACTGCATGCCTCGCGTACGATTGCATTTTATTCTGCACACTGCAGCTACAGGCAGCACAACAACAAGAGGTAGCCAATGCCCAATGTACATAGATTCCACGAGTCACATATTGCTATTGTGAAATAGCAATACAGAGCCGTGAAACTGAGCTTCCAATGTTTATAGCATGTATTATTTTCATGAAGAAGATCAGGTCAGATCAAGTAAACATACCACTATGATAACAACCTGGTTAAACCCCTAATCGTATTTGCACTCCTCTGACATTAATAACCACTCATATGATGCATGTTAACATGACGAAAACCATCGAACATCCATAAAATTATATCGTCCATAACGTCCATAACATTATAAATACATAAAGTCTTTTAAGCTTTTAAGGATAGTATTATTACCTTAGGCAGCTGACGAAGGATTTGTTTGAAGCTCTCAGTCTGCGTATATTGGTAGAAATGGCTAGCAGTCAGCAAGTTTGAATAATTTGGTTATTAACCAAGATTTTTATCAAGCGATAAAAAATGACGGCATATGAGGAACCAATTTTATACCCTGGACCACTAATTCGTTAAATCTAGCTATAATATAACTAATGGCTGTATTGTAATAGTATGTATACTTGAAACTTAATGGAAGCTATCCATAATAACAGCAACAACTAACTGCTAAATGTACCTGTGCATACTGTTTCGTATAAGGATAACAGTGCAATTTGTAATAGCCTGATACAAGTGATGGCAATTTTCTGTTACACTTAACAACGCAAATAATTTTCTTCTCTGAAACATTTGAAACATAGTCAGCTACCCGTTTTCAGGCCACAGTAAGCACACTGCACCTTGGTACCATTAAAACCTCTGAAGGGTTTTAAAGTTTTGCATTCTGAACCGAATCCTTTTATGAATATTGCATCATAGTATTACGGACGAATTCTCCATATAGCCGATGCACGTTTTAGCCAGTCCTCTACGGGCTATTTGACACGTTATCAATGCAGGCAATAGCGTGCCAGCATTCGTTGTACATTTAGAGCTTAACGTACATTAATTAGCGATCCTATGCCATTTAATCGTTGATCTGCAAGCAAGTCATTTAATAAGACTGCGTCCCAGTATCTTGTTTGCTGAATTTTAATGTATGTATTCCACGTTTAATTGCAGATGATCTATAGGTCCAGTCAGACGGGATTTATTGATGACAGTCAATTGTGTTATCAAATAACTTCTACTATGCATTATCTCTTTTACACTGACTTCTATTCTATCATAATGTCGCATTCCAAATGGAAAGTGAGTAGACTTCCAGGCAACTGGAGATGTTAGCTTTTAAATGACAACCGGTTTTGAGCGAATGAAATCAATCAGACATCACAGTCTGATTGCTGAGACGCCTGACTATAATACATTAACACATGCGCCATTCATTTATCAATGTAAGCCGCAGGTACTTATGTTTGAAAGCCTTAGAGTCATTTTTAGGTCCAATCAGACGTGGTTTATTGATGACAGTCGATTGTGTTATCAAATAACTACTATGAATTATCTCTTTCACTATTTTACACCGACTTCCATTCTATTATAATGAAAACTTTTGCGTTCCCAAGGGAAAGTAATATTGCTAATGCAGTGGAATTGATAATAGCCGTGCTTCTACAGAGCCTCCCATCCCATCCATTGGTTTCCAATGGCAAAGTTTGATTCCTGTATCCTTTTGGCTTTGAGTTATCATTTACTGGTCATAAGCGTTTATATAAAGCTTCGCCATCATCGTTTGCTGACCTTTGCGACCTTTGCTAAGTTAAGTAATACCTCATGTCAAAACATTGGGGGTGGCAATATTTTGGTGTGGTCATTTTCGACGGATCTATTTTTGGAAAGTGTGCGCTTTTTTATGTGCTTCAGGTAGCTACTTTGGTCAAGCAAAAGCACACAATATTCGACGCGACCTTGAAATTGAACCTGCACGAAAATCACTTTGGTTACTTAAAAAACTTTGACCTTTATAGCAAATCATATATTTGTGGTACCTGTCAGAAGCTGTGGAAAAGTGAAAAAAATACAAGTACCCAGGTGGTGTTTTTCATCTACCACCCACTATCTTTGAAGCCTTACGGGACGAAGGAATCGAAATAGAAGACGGTATTTACCCTTACAAAACCACCTATGATAAGTTATTTTGGAGACGACAACCCACCCTAACCCAGTTACAAGAGAAAATGGGATCCGGTCGACAAGGGATAACACCCATTGCAGAAATTACAGAGCAGATTTGACAACTATTTACACGTATTACCGTTAGTCGGATTCATTATGACCTCAACGTTGTGAATATACCGTTGACAACTTACCTGCAAGAACACTCATCAATCAAGAATACCATCAAACAAAATAACTCAATTATGTGCATTGAAACGGACCATGTACGGGTTTTGGATATCACCAACTTTATTGCACCTGGATATACATACGACAAATACCTTCGAGCCTTTCAATGTGAACCGAAAAAGGAATATTTCCCCTACGAATGGGTGACACTCGATCGTTTGAACAATACAGAATTACCACCCCATGCAACTTTTTACAGTGCGTTAATACAAGAAAACATTACAGCTGACCAATGTGCTGAATGTAAAAAAGCATGAGAAGCAGGTCATATGCTGACTTTTAGAGACTTTTTGATATATTACAACAATTTAGATATGATATAGATATGTTGAAGGATGGGATATCAGTTCCTGGATTAACCATGCGATATTTGTTTCCAGACTTGGAAGATTATTTTACCTTACAAGACGGAAAAAACAACATCTATTAGTTAATAAAAAATATAATAGTGGGCGGACCCTCAATCATCTTTCATCGTTACCACGAAAAGGTTAAAACTTACATCAGGCGAGAAAGAACAGAAATGAAGCAAAGTTGTGTGAAGGAATCGTGGGTTACGATGCAAACGAGTTGTATCTGTGGAATTTGTCTCAACCCATGCCAGCCAACATTCCTACCCGACGACACGCACCTGAGTTTAAACGGGTACAGACACGAAAACATTGAACTGACACGAGATGAAATCGGACCCTTTATGCGTGACTTTGCTGAACAACGGGACATTATGAATGTGAGTAAACAAGGGTGACAAGGGGCGTGGGGATTATAAGGAATTTTGTTGTGATCATTATGCTGTCATAACGATTTTTATTATTTATTTTCATATAGACGGAATGGCGGACCTTGATAGGGAGCTACAATGGTGTGAAAATATTGCTTGCTAGCCCACTACTGTAATGGTACTTGGAACATGGACTGGTAATCACAAAGATATACCAAACATTGGAGTATGAACCCACAACCTGTTTCAAACGATTTGCCAGGTATGTGCGAATACACAAATGTAGTTATATGTTATACTCTTTTAAGCGCTGTATTTTGTTGTTGTTGATAATGTTCTTGTTTGTCTGTAGACGTGGCGGTGATGCCGACCCGAGTCAGACCGTTATAGTCGAAACTTTTATGCTTCTTGGAAATTCGGCATATGGTAAATATACTAAAATGCATTTTTTTCGAATTGTTATTTTCAAGTTTATTTCATATTTGTGATTTGAAAAATAACCGTCAAGTACATGTGTTTGTATACGTTTGCAGGTAAATGCGTCATGGACAAAACTAAACACCGTGATGTCAGATACGCTGACCACCCACAGGGTCAGAAATTGATCAACGACAAAAGATTCAGAGCCTTAAACGAATTAACCCCCTACCTGTTTGAAATTGACATGGCCAAAACCACCATTAATCTCAACTTACCCCAACAAATTGGCTTTTTTTTTATCAATACGCCAAATTAAGAATGCTTTAATTTTACTATGATTTTATTGACAAGTATGTGGCTAGATCTGATTTGCCTTTGTACAGATGGACACTGATAGTAGTTATATTGCCCTTAGTAGTACTCATCTAACGGATGTCATCAACAAATCACACCAACAAAGTTATACAGTGTGAAACGAACGGAACTGCGTTGGTACCTCAACCATTATGTGTGACCCGCCAAAAATATGATAAACGGGGTTATTTAAAGAGGAGTGGAGTGGAGATGGTTTTATCAGACTGTGTAGTAAAACTTATTACTGTTATGAGACTACAGATAAAGCCTCGCGTAATGGACTCAATAAACGTCAAAATTATCTGAAAAAGGAGAAATATATTATTGTGCTGAGAGAACAAAAATCGGGTCGCTGTGTGAACCGTAGCTTTTGCGTTAACAACAACACAAGGTATTCGTATACGCAAGTTAGAGATGGAATAAGTTATTTTTACCCCAAAAGAATTGTTAGTGCAGATGGTGTAAGCACTAAACCGTTAGACTTGTGATACGTTAATATGTTATTTAATACATTGATATGTGTTATTATGTAATAAATTGAAGCTAAGGTATTATGTAATCAATTGATGTGCACTCTGTAAGAAATTGATGTTTAAACGCTGTGTGAGAAACTAAGAATAAAAACACCCATCGTATATTTTCAACAAGCGTTGTTTATTTGCCTTGAATTAAACATGTCACCAGCTTATCGTTGGTTGAATAATCGTCGGTAAATGCATCCAGCAATGGTTTCAAACTTATTCCACGATATCGTCTCTTTAAGTAATACAAACAATAAAGTCCACAAGTACTGGAATTTAAGTCTTGTAATGTCTTAGAATAATAAGTCCAGCTCACACAATTCTTGTCAAAGTACTTGGCAAATACGTTATGAATAGGAGGCAGTCCATAAGAATCAAAATATTCGCCTCTTTCATTATGATCCATGAAATTAGCGACCCAGTGCTCGCCTTTTTTGGAAGTGGGATCGGTGTTACAAACAAAACCGCTGGGGTAATTGAAGTGGCGGTGTAATTTATTCTGCGCAAACACTCCGCCCACACTAGCTCGAGTGAAAGCGTATTTTTGTAAGAGCTCGTGTAATTGCCTGGTATCCATTGTTAGGCAGCGTAATCAAACAGAACGCTATGGTTTCAGTCAATGTGAATCATATTTTCAAATTCGGCGTACACAATGACATTAGTGGTACGCGCTAGGGCCGTACCAAAACGCATTTCTGAGTGCACGTTTCCTTTGTTGAGTGCCACTATCAGCCAGGTAGGGGGTCAGATCAAAAGCGAATAGTGTATAGCCATTGGGATAATCTCTCCTTATGGCGTCGCCTTCGTCTTGGTAGAGTTGTCCAGTGCTAATGAATAAATAGGCATAACTGTGGGAGTGTATATGGTGATTGAAATCGGGTTGTAAGGGTTAAGCAGGTACTTGTTGTCCGTCAACGTACAGAGCTAAAAATGTGAGGTTGTTATGCTTAAAGTTGAAGGGGTTCTTAGTGTAATCACTTTTGATTGATCGTCATAGCTCCTTGAGATGCAGAAAACACTTAGGTTTCTATGCATCTTATATGGTATTTAGCTGGGCGTTCTAAAGCCTTTATTTGGGCTAGTTGCACGGTGGGGTTCAGTTTTATTTTGATCAAACACTTCCTCTCCGGTTTGTAACATTCGTTTCTTAGCAGACTGTTTCAGAGACTTCCCTCCCAACCAATCTCCAACCACCCTCACTCCTGTTTTCAAGGCGTGTTTTTTAACGACAGGTAAAACTTTTGGAACCAGCGGTAACGCCATTTTAGACAAACCTCCAAGCACACTACCAAGTCCATGACCACTCTGACTCTTTGAACCGGAAAACACAGGGAGCCCACCACTCGCTTAATTTAGATGATACGAGGTGTAAATATCAGCCATGGTTTTCAAAATATATCTTTCTTGGTTTTACGGAAATGTAACATCACCGTCACTTTACCAGATTCAAATGAAATGGGTCTACCCGTGTCATCTCTTATGTTGATTTCTATATTAGAAAAAGTCTTGGTGGCTATCGGGTATAAAATATCTTTTTATATGTAGGGTTCATCAACTACCCGCGACGATCGTGATCGATTGGAATCATACACAGAAGCGGAACCACAGTGTCTTGTACCACCTGAGCTTCGATGAGATAACAATAGACATGAAGTCCATACAATCCTCGATCAGGGTCAACAATATGCTGACTGACTTGACTATACTCAAAATTCCCCATTTCAAGACCGAGTCTTTGACGCAACCCCTCGTCCATGTAACCTACAACTGACTCATTGTCTAGGGTCATAGTTGCTGTATGTCGTGTTTGATTGAAGATGAGATGCACTCACTCCTCATTTTGCTCCTTTAACTTGGCTGCAAAGGCTTCTATGAACGATCCGGTCGTATAAAAACCCAGGTTAATGTGAAAATATTTGGGACGGGCCTCTGCAAATTCACTCACAATGTCATATCACTCGCTGCAACAGACATCCAGGAGATTAAACACACGGGCCACGCCATCCAACATTGTAACACGTGTAAGGATACTGAATTTCCATTAATCACACTTCCCAAGCCACTTCGAACTGTACAGCTTTGGGGAGTCGAGTAAAGTAACATGTCAACGTGTTGTTGGTGTGATAATTCGTTGAACTGTTGGGTCAGAAAGAAAATCATGATGGTGATGACTTGAGACTCACATTAAGCTCTTCTTGGTTTCACAGAAATGTAAAGTCACCATCACATGTCCATCTTCAAATGCTACGGACGTGTCGTCTCTTATATCAATTTCTATGGTAGAAAAAGTTTTGGTGCCCACAGGGTAATAAAATATCTGTTCGTATGTCTGGGTCACCATTTTGTGCATCTGATCGTAGTCCACGGGAACTGTGCGTAACAAGGGGGCCATCGTGTCACCGACCACTTGTGATGCAATTATACTACTATAAACGTACAGTGCGTGCAACCCTCGAAATACATTATTCTTTTATTTAGTTAGAGAATCGTAAAGGGTAAGACATTCCTCACACCACAATATTTGACGGTGACCTTCGGGCATGACAACTTGAAGTTTGGGGTCGGTTATTTTTACATCCGCGGTCTGTGAGTGGGAATTGAATTGAAATCAAACAACGCCTCTGAGATGCGATTTGCGGATGCGAATATTGAGCGTGTCTATCAATTGATCAGCACTGTAGGAACCGAGGGTCAGGTTAACGACCAAAGACTCGACCAAAGTATCCCCTTCTACTGGTCTGTCTGTTGTATGGTACCTACCTTGCTGATCCACTATGACAAAACCCACATTCGCCCCGATGTTGTACCAGGAAACACGGTACTGAATTTCCGCTGATCCAATTATCTTTTAATTGTATGATTTTAGATAACTGAGTAAGGTAACGTGTCAACGTGTTGTTGGGATGATAATTCATTGAACTGTTGGAAGGCAGGATCAGAAAGAAACTCATGACGTCGCTTCAAAGTGGGGTTGTCAACAGAGCAGTCCACAAATTACTGTCTCCTTTACCCGCCGATAGATTGTAGATGCTGACGATGATTAAGGTATATAAAATTAGGATTTGTGTGAAAAATACGATTTCGCTTTCAAAATATCCCGACCAAATATGGTTGCACCCGATCACTTCTCTGATGTTCCATCCTAATGACGCTTCTGTTACCTCTCGAAGGCTCAAATCAAACTGTCTCCCGTTTTATTTTTTAGTAGTATCTCCCACGCATATTTCGAGAATACATCGATACAGGTCAAGAGAAATTTCATGTCTTGGTTCTGTTTGGCTAAGCGGGCTATATCCACTAAATCCACTTGCCACTGATGGTCAATCCCTCCTACTATGACGCGTCGTCTTTGAAATCCCTCCATACGCGGCTGGTGACTTGGGGTCGAAATACACACTTAACTTTTCCATGACGCCCAACATTGTGTTACAGCCGCCTCCTCACCAGGTCTTCTATCGCCTTGCACCCTGCCAGATATAGTTCCATCGATCAGGTTGACCTACTAAATCTTGGGGAATGTTGGAGTCTGGCAACACTTCAGCAAATCTTTTACAACTCTGTGGTTCAAAGTGTTTACATCGTCTCAACACATCGTTAACTAAGTCCACCACGTTAGTTCCACTAATCGTTAATTCCCCTTGTTCATTCCAACCCACGTCTGGGTTTTATAGAAGCTGTTCTAATTACAAACACCCTTTTTTCTGAAATTTATCAGGGATGGTTTCTACAACTTCCGCAATAGACACATCTTCTTGTTTGGGTATGAGGGACTGGGCATTAGCTAAGGCCGTGAGAGGTGTCAGGGTTCTGTGCTGGCTGTAATACTCGCGTTGTTTTGATAAAATCATGTTATAAGATTCAACTTTAGCCTCCTCCAATGAATCATTATGATTCAGGATATCCCTCATCTCAGCATCCAAGTTGGATAACACATCGACAATGGGAGCCTGATCATAACGTGTACTTGATAACACCCGGGGATCAACCAACATCATTTTCTTAGCCATAATTAGCCGAATTGTTTCCCTAACAACAGACCAGTGATAACTAAAATAGGTCCTAATAACGAAGGAAGAAAACCGCTGGTTTGTAATACTCTTTTCTTTTAGGTGAGATCAAAGCATGCAGACCTTGTTTGTGTTGGGTTAATTTACGCTTCTGAACTATAGTCAAGGATATGTTTCCTTTTAAAACATTGAGGGCACATTCAGATAGAAAATTTATGAATTCTTTGTCAGCCATGTGAATCAAAGCCCTATTGACAGAGAGTTTGGCTTTAGCCATCACTCGTAACGTATCAGCGTGTTTTCTGAGACGCTCTGCCATGATCTATGTCTAATGATAAGAATGGTGGTCGCCCGATGATCGACGGTATTTATTTTTGTAGGTATACAACTTGATTGAGTCGTAGTTTGTCTGTCCGTTAAAGATTCAACCTCTGCTGACAGTAAAGTTGTTGTTAACCGACATTTATAATTACTTTAATCCACCTCATCTTCAGACATGAACGTAGTTAACAGACGATCCATTAAACACGCTCTAGCTTTGATTGCTTTACTAAAAGCCGTATCAAAATCGTAACCATGCTCCATCAAGAGCTGTTGATTTATACTAATTTTTCTGTAGATCTTATTGTCTCTCAGTTCTTGAGTAAGTTGTGCATGCATCTGTAACTTGTCTTTTAAAACAGACCACCTGCTATATTCATCCGTCATGTTGATGTCACTCTCATGCTATCTTAGTCATAAATGACCACCTATAAAATTTTAACTCTTTATAACATACATTCCAAATAAAAACACCGTTCTATATTTTCACTCATTTATTTCACAATCTGTTAATTACACGTATTTCAATATCGGATTTCACCGACTCTAACCAATATTTCCTACAGTCTACACACAACCATTTGCTACATTCCAAACACGAAGGAAAGGGGTGAATTAAAGCTATACTCAATTCCCTTAATCTTGACACATACAGTTTACATTACGTTCGAGGGCATCCGCCATACACTTCCGAACTTGTTCCTCTGGTTCGGCCATCAAACAAAGATTATGCTGTCTCTGACTCGGGTGGTCTATCTGGCATTCTTTGCATTTTTCTGTCATTAGGGTCTCTAATAAGTCGAAAAGCGTGTCTGTGTACACCACCGTCAAATATTCCTCCATTAATTTCGCTCTTAGCACGTGGGCTCCGTAGAGCTGTTTTAACTCGTCCCATGTTTCTACAAACATATGCCACGAGTAACTGTTCATTCGCATTGTCACGTGACCCTTCTTGACTAGCACCATAGGGACCGGGTATCTTACACTCATCGTCACATCTTCGCCAATAGAGACCTCGACGCGACTCTCGTCTCCCCCTTCTACCTGTTTCAAAGTTTCTGTCACAACAGCTATTTCATATCCACAGTCTAATACACAGTTCATCCCCAACTCTATGTGGCATTTTATGAAATTGTTTTTTTCAAAAACACCACCTCTTTATTCCAAACCACTATTGCATACTACGCAAAGTAGCGCGTGTATAGCGGTTTTACTTGATCCATCTCAATTTGTACCACCGCTTTTAACATGTCCGCATCGCTCATCCGTTTGCCACCCATGGTAAAATGCTGAAATAAGAGATCCAGTTCGATTTTATATACATCCCCATGATATGAGGTATTACTTAACTTAGCAAAGGTCAGCAAACGATGACGAAATATCCGAGGAGATTGTGAAATCACCTAGAGTTGATATACGATTCAATATATCACCTCATTACCTGGGATAGAGGAAGTTAATAGCTACTAATAACCCCGTAAAGACCACCTTCATATTTAGAGAAACAGGTGAAAGCTCACGCCAAGCTTACAATAACACTACCCTTGGCATCTCAATCTATCAACGCCATCACCGCTTATTAACTTTTAATAGCCATTTACAAACTCCTTTCCAAGACCTTTCACAAAGTTATCATTAGTATATCTTCAACACTTTCTAAACCTTTTCAATAAACAACTTACCTCATCATCCAAAAATAGCAAGTGACGGCATTAGTAATATTGGGGTTTTACGTCACTTTGAACTATGAGGCGATATCGCGACAGTGATGAATGAGGGTGATTGCGATGATTGGACTCCCTGTAAGAACCAGCGTCCACTTGACACAAACCGTTCTTATTGTGGGCGGCAAAACCCACGCTGCTGGAAAAATGACATTAGCTATATTATTTTGTTAGTGTATCATCGTCTCACAAATGTGATAAACAACATGGACTTGCAGTACTATTAATGAAAACACAGAGGTTGGGAAAACGGCCGCCTAGAGGTCATTTATCACTCAGAATCACAACTCTTTTACCATGTGATATTGGTGCAAATCAGTTTTCATCCATCCTTCTCCTAGCGTGGCTGTAAACATATTTGCGGGTTCCGTTTGAGCTTGCAATATGAGCTGCCATTGATTCGGCGAGTCAGCAATTACTTAATGCAAGATTATTAGCATAAAAGTTATATATTTATTAAATCGAGAATATGTTTATTATTTTCTTTGGAAGGATGTGTTGGTAGCCCACAGGTAGGCATGACTAGCCTAGTTCGCTTCTGGTTACAACATTGCTTTAATTCATTTATCGGCTGCTAGTTATATGTATGCTCATAATGTTACGGATAACCCAATAACCGTGAATTTGCAAGGCATGGAAGTGAGTAAATAGTAGCCACAAAATACAACAACATCTATTTTAGGCTTTCAAGCATGCGTAACACGGATGAATACATTACTACATGCTCTGATGAATGCTGCTTCAACATATAATGTTGGTGTGGTATTAGATGAATACGCATATGGGCGATGTAAGCTGATAAATGCCAACCGGTTTTGAGCGATTGAAATCAAGCAGACATCGCAGTCTAATTGCTGAGACGTGCATTAACACCTGTCGTTTATTTGGCTATATAAGACGCAGGTACTTATGTTTGAGTGCCTAGAGTTATTTTCTATATTGATTGATATATGTCCCTTTAGTCTTTCCTCTACAGAAGCAATCATATTTGTCTTGCTTAAAGTAAGTAATATGTCACTCATAGGAAACTTCAATGGCGACTACTTCCATTTGCTTCTTGTCCATAACTAGGCTGCACACATGCAACTGTCTACTTAACAAGATGTCATTAACACATGCTACATAATTTCATGTTACTATTTAAACTATTTTAGCTTGCTCAATGTTGCTTGAATGAATCTTTTGCGTTACCATGCAATGAGGGCAAATACTGTTGAGCATTGATTTAAATACTTCAGGTAATCGCGCATGCTTTTAGCGCCCATATTGGTAAGGAGCTTACATGATATCAAACACCCACAGCGATGTCTGGTCAGATTGCGTAACGAACGCATATATGCATAATATAACTTAAAAGCCTACATAATACAAAAGATGACAAAGAGCAATCATCAGCCATAAACACTAGATGTACGAAGCTTAGCTGACGTTAGCATTACAAACAAACCTAACGATACCGTGCGTGTTATATGTAGGTTCATTGATGCTTGAATGACGTGATTAAACCAGCAGAAGCTTAGCCATCAGTAAGTTTAGCTGAAGACATAATAACGTTATTGGTGTGTTGTCAGTTGTCAAATATTCGTACAAACATCTAAATCTAGCTTTGTAACTGTTCTTAGTAATGTATTGCGAGTACGTTTGCTGCGCAATATCATTACTTCAATTCAGATTCCAGGCGTCACAATCCAAAATCTGTCGTTAGAAATTCGGCATTTAGTCTGTCCAATCTACTGATTATTGATTGCTATTCCTAGGCATCCAGACACATTCTATTGCATGTATGGACACTTAATGATGTATATTGATATTCTACAGGGAAATGTATTAACCCTAGGGTTCATTAAATCTGTGCGCAAATTCATCTCATTTTGTAAATTTCGTATTCTATTATATTGATGGCTCAAGTCGCAATGGTTCGATATCAATATGGCTCGATTATCATTGGAAGTAATTAAGCAAACTGAACAAGCATAACACAAATGTAACCAATACTTCTTGTGTTTATGCACGAACATAATCTCTATTGTAATTCCTGCGCTGATATACGATTATAAAAGCCAATTAACCCTATATGAGCCTCTGCGTTTACATTTTCAACAACAACAGCATTTCTATCATACAATAGCTTTCACTGGTTATGAATTCCGGCGACTTTCGCCGCAACACCCATTTATAATGTCAAAGAATGTAATAGGAATGTCAGAAGATGGTATAGCTTTTCGGGTAGCGAACATTTATCAACTCTTGCAATACGGTACAGTTCTACTGAGAAGGGGTAAGATTTCCCCGGAGATCGCCTTACCTGCTGCCTTATCGTCTCATTTAGAATAAGCAGACAATGCAACAGTGTGTGTACTAACCTAATGGTATTGCACGTTATTTCATTACCTGTGTTTCATGGTTATGAACAACTTTCGGTCCTTAATTACCCTATTTCTGATCTTTCGATGACCCGTACGCTTCATCTCTGACTGACAAAATTATGTTCTCAATTATCATTCAGAACGTAGACTAAACTGCGAATCTTTTGTTTTTCTGGGAGTCAAAATTGTTTTTCTTGTATCTTAAGTTCACATAAAATGTGATTTTTGTTCATGTCTAGTACACCTAAAATCACATCACACTACTTGATATGGCTACGCACATTTTCACCCAGTACCGTGTGAGATTACCATTGATCTAATGTGATTGCTGTTTTACGGTTTTTTACCCATAAGCAACTGCCATATTAATTTTCCAAATGAAGGGAGCCGAGGTATATTGTGTGCGAACAAAATGTCGACTGTGTGATTGAATTGGTGATGGCTTCAAGTCATTGCTTTTGCCAGACATAACAATACAGCAACTAAATAACGACAAAGATGCAGTAGATATGTGTGACATTCTAGGTACAGAACCATACCCATGACCTTTGATCCATACGAATTCATCACATGGATAAAACAATACATCTAGTCTATAATACTATTCAATAAACACAATGTCAAAAAATGGTGGGGCTCAAATTATGAATCACATGTTCTGCTGAAACAGGTTGGCAGTGGTCAGTTACGACAGCGCGGTAATATTGCTCCATCTTTGTACAGCTTTTTGATCAGATCTTTGAAAGTATCTCGCATATTCATTACTTTTACCAAAGAGAGAGATGCCTCGTGCGCATAAAAATATGGATGGAAGTGAGTTTGACTAGGGATAGGAGTAACAGCAAACTAATACAAGACTCATAATGCAATTTCAGTACTGGGCATAAGGTCGTTACCAGGGAGTGGTGTTTCATTCACAAATAATAACTTGTGTATTGTTTTGTATGGCATATTGAGAATGACAGTAATATACCTTAGTCTTGTGTTTACAGAAGCTATTGCATTGCAAATTTGGGCCACATAGAATTATTGTAACATAAAAGTAACATATCCATGAAAGCTATCATAAATCGTCACATTGATACAATGACCGTAAATATCCACATGTTGCCGGGGCCAGGGTGCCATGGTCGAAAACATTCCAAAATCTCGAGCAGATTGCCTATACTAAGCCAACTATTTTCTTCAGCCAAAGACTCATGTACAGCGGCACCATCTAAGTTGCGCAGTAATGCAAAACAATATAACACTAAGCGAGGACATTCTAGTCCAAACAACAGTCAGAAATGCGACCAATGGATTGATATGTTAACATTAACTAGATAGGAATGATGAAGTACTATGTGACTCATTTACTGGATGTGACATGCCTGATATTTGATTATCGATGGCCAAACCTCCAACAATGGATGATTTTGGGTGCTGCGATGAAGCACTTTGTGTTGGTTATCTGGGCAATGAGTTTGGAGATAATGCAAGATGTAGGATTCTGAGGGTCTGCGAGGTAACCATGGTAGCTTCATTAATATTTTAGAGAAACGGATATGATATCGCACATTCAGGTCATCTGTGGTTAATTTATCCTTAAGCGATCGGTTAACATTCCTCGATGGGACGCACTAATAATGCACAATTGAGGGCAGGCAGGGTCGTCCTGGATCTGATCACATCAAGATATGTTGTGCATATTGTCAGGTATATGGATGCCACTAACCATGCGTCAGGAGATGTAGCCTCGTCAGAGGTAAGGACAGACAAAATGACAAGTAATGCAAGCAACTATGCCGTCCGTTTTGAACTTTTATATGAAGCGTTGCAAAATCAGAACCAAACTGTAACATTCGACGCATATGAGTTATCTATTATGCATCGTCATTAATGACTAAATAACATATTGGGTCCAATAATGTATGAGCATTAATTTACATACACACGACGTCTATATGGTTGAATGCTACCACATCTTCACCAAGTGCAGATAGTTGTTTGCCGAGCATATGTGGTTGTTCGCGCTAAACTCAAGTCGAAACTGAGAACACTTATTTAATTCATTAGCGGTTTTCTCTAAAATTACATCACGGAATTTCACCATATAGAAGGTTTGCATTTATGTGATTTGGTTGCGTATTGCACGCTTTGTTGTCAATAAATTATCGTCTATTGTGAGGTTCTGCTTGAGAGGGGGACACATGATAGGTCGTTGGATCATATGTTGAGATAAGCACAACTGATAATGTATATTACCTTGAACGATTCCGAAGCAGATTTTACTGTCATGTCAATAACCTTGCTGCTGGTTGCTTTTGCGAATACAAAGCCTGGTATCATAGTGTTATGATCTCGTGCATTTGCCAAACTTATGCTCAACAGTAATATTGGGTGATTACATCTGCATAACAAGAACACAATCAGGATGAATATTACTCGCTTAGCTGCAGTGAGCTATTGGCTTATAGCCGTCCGTTTAGAATGGCCATAAGATATTAGGAGAAGGATGGTACCCCAGGCACTCTGGTTTCTGCCCAATAGGAATCATAAAGCAGAAGTATGATTGAGGGATATGCGTGATAACCCCTATAATTGTACTTGCCTATTTGCCTTTATTGACAAATTGTTGGTAGTGTTGGGTAAATTGGTCACAAATGGAAATCGTAAATCATATTTTATGAGTAATTGCGAGATCCGAGCGCAAAATATAATGTGCATATGCAGAACTTGTCTATCGTCTAAAGTGAATCACGCATCGAAATCACCATATCGGCGCCTCCCACTGATTCTGAAAGACGGTTGCTTTAAGACAGAATAAAATATAGCCCAGAGGTTGGGTGATAACTGCGTCGGTTTCCAAATGTAATGTGCATGTCAGCACGTGAGTATTCGCTTAAAAAACCTCGCTCAAGATACGCTGGGGGATGAAACAACAAAAACTCGATTATAAAATTCTTAAATATATGTGCTGCATAATGACACTTCAATTTGTCTTGTTAAACAACCTGGTCGGCTCCTCTACCGCTAGTTTAACCTGTTTGGATATAATGCTCAACGGTTACCTCCACATAAAACGAACAATGATAAATCTTGCATCAAATACAAACTCGCTTAGCTGCTTTGCACTCTCTGCTTGAAGCCGACGGTTGTGATAGCCATAAGATATATGGGATTTATAAGGATTTAACCCGGGCCACAATATTTTTAGCTTCAATCGACGCATCTTGTACCACACTTTACTGGAACTGATGATGATCGCTTTGATTGTAATTCCTAGTATTCCTAATGACATATTGTTGGCATTTTAGAGAAAATTGGTGGGAATCGTTAACCGTAAAAGCGCAAACAAACTTGCTCATCATCTGAAGTGAGTCAAGATCACCATACTGGCACCAACCATTGACAATGTAACAAATAACGCAAGCGATGAAATATGTTAGCCATGCGCCAATTACTGGATGAATGACAAAACTGTAATACTTGCTGCATCTTTAACACACATCTCACTGACTGTAGGGTGCTTTAAGGAAGGTTTATATATAGAATAGACGTTTCGTGTTCCATGGTCTGATTTCCAATTGTCCTGTGCATACCAGCGTTAAATCGCGATGACAAGGTTTCTTACAGCATTAGATAAGACTTACGCATGAATAACCGCTTGAGGAACTATTCTTGGGATACGTTGGGGATAAAACAAAAAGTACTTAACATATGCTTCAGAATTTTACAAGGTCAAAAGGTCTTTCCATGTATTATATGCAGTATAAGTGACGTTTTCTGTGTCTGGTTGGTCCCATTAATGCACAAAAGCTACATGTCAGATCGTATTCATAGACCATTCCAAGTCGCAGCATCCATGTACTAGCTTTCTAAATGCGTTTTCTGAAGCAACGAGGTTGATTCTGCAAACTAGCATCACACGGTTTGTCATCCGTCTTTTTCAAACATGCAGTCTGAGTATATGTAATCAGTAAGGCACTAGAGCAAAATCGCGTGCTCCGTCAGTAGTTCAACCCCAGAGGAATTTACACACTTCTTAAACATGACACTTGTATATGTTATGAAGTGTTATAACTATATAAGATACTAAAGTTATTGTTATCATTTTGCGTGTCCGGTCTAGTGACACAACAACATTTACCATGAAAATTCAGTTAACGCCACTGTACAACAACAGTGTGCCTCAACGTGCTAATATTCGCATATCATCCGATGAAAATACTAACGAGTATAGCGACTGCTGTGTATATTAATTAATTAATGTATGCTCCATGATACAGTTTACGCGGGTGATTTTGTATCGGCTTGAACAAAGTGATTTATTTAGTATGCATTAGTGATTGTGGCTAATTATATATTGATTTGGTTACATACAGCTACTATATTCAATATGTTTAACAATCAGCCATAGCTGCACTAAAACCAAGCATACATAAACGTACATTGGCTACGAAGTGTGTAATTTACTTATGTAACTTTTATCCACAGCCACCCGATCAGTGGTCTATACAGAAGCTGTTATGGTACGGCGTAATCTCTCTATTTGCATTTCAACCCAGAAGAAGAGTAGTTCAATACGTTGTATCTAGCAATTTGTGTCCGCTGGATACTTTTTCAGCACAGCCAGCTCTAGTGCGCCAGAGTATAATTCGTATAGAACACTTCACCCCAACCCCCTCCCCAATCGCCCTGAACAGAAGCCCATGTCATTGCATGATTAATGAATGTAACATGCAAAAATGACTGCAAAGTTAATACCTCGAATGATGTTGATCTGAGCACAAACGTTTGATTGGATCATGCTAAATGTGTCTGAGGTATCTGGGTACCGATTGAGTAACATCGGGCAACTCAATGAGGTGCAGAGAGGAAAATTGAAACAAGACAGCGGTGACTGTATAAATGATATAAGCAATATTATGACCTGCGTTGTTCCGGGTGATTGTATCTCAGCGTTGTTCGTCGTCGTTTGTGTATCTTTCACTGATTAACGCCTAATACTTACAGATAAATAGATCTATGACACATTCTCTGCATTTGCCTAGTTTGTTCTATAGTGCTGTATTCTTGAATCAATGAGATATGCAACTGCATCACCGATTGCATAATGTTGCAACATATGCCTCAGTCAAAAGCGCTGTTATTCTTTTCTCTGAAGTAATTCACACAACCCGCTTTTTATTTTTGTGCACAAGTGGTTAGGCTGTATGAAATGACTGTTTTGTGCATACTTGCTAGAGGTTGGAAACAAACCGTAAACGAGAGTAGCAGTGGTGGTTAACATAATCGTCTTTTGAATATATTTGTGTACGACCTTAGCCATTATTAGATACACCAGACAGCCTAACTTCAACATGACGTCGCCCACAACACCTTCAATGCTTAGTCTTACAGCCGCATCACATGGTTGTCATTATTACAGGTATAATCGGTATTGTATGTGCAGATAGATTTGTATTGGAAAAACAATAAAGTCGATAATATTTTGACAGAATTGGTGACAATCATGATTATTCATTTAAGGTAGATGATGTTAATGAGTTTACTGCAGGCTCACTAGTCACTTCAAAGAAGTCTTCATCATCATAACTGAGTGGAGACCTCGACAGCTGAACCATCACGTAAAGTAACGTTGTAAGTTCTGCGTAACCAGTTATGTTTACATGCTTGCTACCTAGATATATAGCATTATTTATAAGTGTAACTTAGCGGTTCAATCTTATATATCGCGCATGTTACGTCATATGCACATGCCTGGTGAGCTCGAACGTATACCATTTAAAGTACTGCTGCTGCCAATTTCATGCAGTGCACACACACGATATCAGCTATCTAAAATCGTAAACATCATTTGGTGGGAAGACATCATCATCTAGCAGCATCATCTATCGTTGCTTTTGTTAGAACACTAGTCAGTGTTAGGGCTCGCGCTTGGTCATGCAGTTGCGTAATATGTTGCTGGGCAATGCAACACTGAATTCGGTGTTCGCTTAGAAGCAGGGGAGGTTGCATGGATGACACTAAAGGCTTATATTGTCCTGTGATATTCCACATCCTCCTTGATACACCGTTGTTGTAACATAGTAACATAATGTTATTGAATGAATAACTTATTGTAGTTACTGTTATTGGCATGCGTTGGTTGATTTCTTACTTTGGCTGATATATGTTTAAATTTTGATGCTCTTTCGGCAATGCAATCAATATAAGCGCCATCGTACAGTTGTATCGCCAGAAATGCATAAACAAATCAGGAAACTGCCAAATTTATATCCCTGGATTGAACAAATCGAACGTTTCCTGTAGAAGGTGTCTCTACATGTCAAGATGCTAAGACCTAATCACTTAGTCTGACTTCACTAAGTGTATGGGGCTAGCTAAATGTGAAGGAATAAAACGAACATTGGAACCGATCTTAGTGTTAGGCAACACAAATACCATCTTATTGCATTGTGCGTATGCATTGGTAATGGAGGTAAGCTATTTGAACATCCAAACAACGACCTGAAGATACGCCTTCATCCGTGATACTATGCAAGCAACATTTTGTGTAGAAAATTGAGAGGGTAGGATAAAGTTTATTCTATGAAACATCTGCATGTATAGTAATGCATAATTGGAGCATGCCATTACCTGATCAGTATCCACATTGCTCTTAAATGGAAACCGCAGACATATGCTGCTTTCGAACACCATAGCAGCATCTGCGTAATTCGCCATAAAGATAATGCACAATAGATCTTCACAACGAAGTTAGAATGCAAGATGAGGAAACTGTGCCCGGAGAGCCCTAAACAAAAAATATATAATCAGGAAAAAATAGTCAGATCAACAGGCAATGGAACTAAAGATGCCGTCTAGCTCCATCAGTGAGACGCAGAATAGATATCAGCAATTGATTCAGTGGCTAACTCCTCAAATGTTTTATAGAAAATATCGAGTCGTTTTCTACATTCGGTCACAAGAGGCTTCTGCTATGCACAGTAAATGATTGATGTATCTCTGAATCGCTAGCTGAGTTTCTTGCTAAATGAGTTTGCATCCAAACTGAGAATGTTTAGACGCATTCAAGTAATATATTTATTTGTTATACAATTAAGTCCCTAGCTGTCTTTGCGGAGCAATACCATTAGGGTCAATAATATCTGCATTGATAATTGATTATCGAATGTTATTCATATATTTTTTTAATGCAGTCCATACAGATATTTCCTTGACAGCTTTTCAGTACAACCATTTGCAATCAAATACTCAATGTAATAGTTGACACAAACAAATCATTAGACGGTCATTTATAATATTTGCATATAATTACATCAAAGACAATGCGAAATCTGAGAGAAAGTATGCATTGCATAAAGAATGAAATAGTATCCAATAAATAATTGCCAATGAAATAAATGCGGCAGATTTAACATTTTTTACAAAAAATGGCTACGAGGATTGCTATTGAAAATACTCAATGGACAATCTTTTAAAAAATACGGTCATTAAGATTGTTGCATTGAATGTATATATAAATAAACTGCAAAATATCATGCGGTGAATTGTCAGCAAAATATTTATGTCCATACTTGACA
This sequence comes from Urechis unicinctus, assembly GCA_034190875.2. NCBI lineage: Eukaryota > Metazoa > Annelida > Polychaeta > Xenopneusta > Urechidae > Urechis > Urechis unicinctus. The sequence goes on from CM067354.1 coordinate 10,607,621, forward strand.
TTCACCCCTAAAAACATATGTATACGTATGTTTTATTTTACTTAATTCAGAATATTCTTGTTTCCTGTCTCAATAGCAGATAAAAGATATCTTAATCAATGGCTAGTTTTGACAAGCGGCGTATCACTGCAATAGACATATAGGTATTTTTTTATTTAACAGATTATGTTTCTAATCTGTGGAACAAGTACCATTAGAATGTTTGCAAAGCACCATCCTCGGTGCTGGGCTCCGGTTCTATGTTCCATAGATAATAAAATATAAATCTTGGGCAGACCAAGAGTCGAGTGTGGTATGTAATGCTACCCATAGATATTGCAACTTTACATAAAAGTGTGTATGAATGAGGGAAACGAAATATTTGGATCTTTATTAGAATTAGAATGGCAGAATCCGTTTTGAATATAATTGAAGGTTGTTTGATTAGACGAAAAGCAAACAGAAATTATACCATAAAACAATTGTTCTTATTCAATAAACGCATCACAGTACTAAAGTCATTTTGTTTCACATGCTGCTAAGATGTACTCGGCAAACAAAAAGAAGGCAATTTGTTTGAGCGGCTGCAATGCAGCAGAACAATGCAGCCAAGTAGCCTTTTGCTGATGAACCCTTTTGCTAATGTAAGGTTGATTAATTCAACTAAAGTGACCCTAGCCCTGCAGTTTGTTTGATACTGTATCACCATAACAAGCGACAACCGAGAAAATTCAAAGTTGAAATAATTCAATGGAGTCGGTGATCAAGTGATCGAGGGATGATATTGTTGCGCGACGTAACTGTATTATCTGCGCTTAGCAACACGAGCTGCTGTTACGGGTGCATTTCATTAAAAATCATTACAATGTTGTTCTGAAAAAATATTCGTCGATCGATTCCTTACTAGGTTTAGTAATGATATCCACAAATATTTAGTCGCTGACCCTAGCTATGACGGTACGTGAATTTTAACCAAAATATGGCACACAACAGACTCCAAAATACAACGGGTTTTAGCGATAATACCTGAAATGGTAATTCTGCGCATGCGCAGTCACTTGTTCAGTTCGCTATTTATTTCGGAAGCTGTCTTCAGTGCTCCTTAATCTTTTAATTATCAGTAATTCGGTGTTCCAAGTTACACGTAAGGATAATCAACTAGTTATTATAACAGCTACAATAAAATGAAAGCCAAATAGAAATTGCACACAATCGCCAAAATAATGCACCTTTAATCATGACTAAACTGAATAGAACAGACATGCCAGAAAATTGGAGTCGCGCATATTGCCTCGCCAGACAGTGCCAGGCTGGGCAAATGGAAAACACAAACAGTAGTCATTCAAGTAACTGATACTTGTTCAAGTACAGTTAGTGGGTCGTTAATTGCGTTAGAGGGTTTAATTACATACTTGTCTATCACAAGCACAGCTCGACGATGGCATTTACATATAATAGTAATATCTTGTGATGTAATTGATGCAATGTAGCTTGAACTGACAAACACTCGGCTAAATAAAAACATTGTGAGATTTCTGTCATGATAGAAACAAATGCTTGCTGGTCATTTTGAAAATATATTGCCTTCAACAATATAGTTTTTGTTGGAATTTACGACACCAGTTACCGCAAATCTTTGTGCCTATGCACCGTGGCGTCCTAAACGCCTAGTCGGTCTTCCTATTATTTATATAACTATATTTGGTACATACCAAATCCTCATTCTAACACTGGATTACTCACACCATCAAAAACATTTGGTGAGACAAAAAGGAGAAATCGAGCAAGCAGGCACATTCCTTTTTGATCTCATATTCAATTCAAATATGCAACTTGTGTTAGCATGCAATCCCTAATTGGGTTTGGGGGGCTGGAATTGAATATCAAAGTCCATCGGAGGCATTAGCATTCACTGCACTTTTTGTTTTATGACTCTGTGTATAATATTGATGTGTGTATTCATGAAGACCTGTTAAGTCCCCGAGAGATACCGAACAATTAACCAATTTATAAGTAATCGATCACACACGCAAATACTGAATCCCAGACACTTACAAATTCACGGGAACTATGGTGTGCGTGCTAAGGCAGAGCATAGTGGAGATAAGCATGCCATTGCATAGTCGTTAGATCACACAGAATGACATACTCGCGGGATCAATTGGGTATTTACAAATTACTGTTAATAATCCTCATTGAATAATTGTTTCCTGCCTATTTGTCAAGCATTCTCATTTTGTATTGCAGGGATGGCTCTGGTTGCAGTTATCTGTACAAATTATCTATGCAGCGACTTATATAGGGAACTGATATTCTCAACTATGTACATTAACTTTCTATATAAATCCACTTTACAATTAGGCAATGGTTATCATAAATATTGTGAACGCATCGCCACAATGCATCTCATCACCGAATTAGCCAACTTACAATAACAGCTTGGAAAAATGGAAACAACGGCCATCAAAAGCAGTAAAGGTGATGACTGTGCATTCGGTCCATAATGTGTTATGTTTGGGGGGGGGGGGATCGAATTAGATCGAATTGTGGATTGGCAACATTATCTGACTTAAATCCACTTCAGGACATTTAATCTACATTATCCCCAATAACTCTTCAGTCAAACCGCACTGATTGCTTGGAAAATACACCAAGGTACATAAACTCTGCTTATGTGCTTTTTCGGGTGATTACAATCTATCCACAAACGTGTGCAGATTGTATACACACCTGTACACCATAATTTGCAAGGACTAAGCACATATGTATGATGCTACTGTATATACCAAACGTGAATGTGTCTCACTATCTGATTACAAGACAGATACACAGACGGAATGCAAAGCACCAATTATGTAGGACTTACCAATATTGTACAACACTGGTGCCAAAGTCCAATTTGTACTTTTATTTGCCATATTACACGGCACATACTATTATAGTTGTCGATAACACGCATGATAAACTAGCTGAACATATCCGACACATCATATGTATTTTCCTCATAATTTCAATAGCAATTAGTCGGAGTGTATTTTAAGAACTGTCAGCCTTAAGCCACCTATTATTGATAGGATTCGGCACAATCGTGTTTGAAGCATGACATAAAGCAGCTTTTATCGAAATGCCAGCGAAATACCAGAACCCGTTATCCCATCCACGAGGTCACTGCTCGCCGTAAGAAGCTATGTGGTTTCCGAGAAAAATGTGTTTTCAGCTTTTTCTTTGATGTGTTGATGTAAAGCGAATGTCAACTTGTAATTGGTTCCACTGGGATGGTGCTGCTACTTAAAAAGCACGTTCACTAAACGACTTCACTTTGGTCTTTTGGGTGACAAATAGTTGTTATTCGGATGACCAGAGAGACCTTGGTGGTTGTAACGTCTGTAGATGGTTTATATGTACATTTGATATGCCGTACCATGGTCCATTTTCCGAGTAGATTCGCGATGTTTCTAATTCATGTGCGAGTGTTCCAGGGTCTTAATCAATCAGTAATTGTCGTATTTGATGCTGTTTAGCAAGTGAATGCATGATGATTTACACTTGTTCAGACATCTTAAGTAAGATTCATCTCACTCTCCCAGATTGAATGCAAATTGCGCACTGGATAATATGTTGGTGTTAATGGTGAAAGTAAGCGAGCATTAGCTGCATGTCAACACCATTGGCATGGTATTACATACCATGATCACGACCTTTCTAAGTGGGGTCACATACACTATAAACTGGGGGGGGGGGGTGCATTATGGTTAGCCCTAAAGCACATCACAGTTTAGTGGATGGGCTTTTGGATGTGTTCCCGTGAACAATGCTGCTGAAAAATCCATGCGGATGAAGTTGGATAATTTGTGGTCGTCCATGATACACATTATGTCATTAACTATGTTGCGGGGCAGTTTCCACACCGTGGTCCTTGCTACTACTGTCTTCAGCATTTCCATTCAAAGCACTTTTCGGGAGGTGTATCGTATCACCTATACGCATCATCACCATCTTTTTACTCCAGTTGATGATGTTTGCGTGTTCTACAGTTTAAAGTGCGGTCAGTCTAAAACGCAGTTAGTTTCCGGTCATCACAATGTACTCGACTAAAATCAAATACTAACCTATGGAATGCACATGTCAAATGTGAGTATTGGCTTTATACGGATTTTCTGAGACTCGCAACCCCGCTAATCACCTGGATGTTGCTAGCAACGTCACAACTCAACATTATATTTCATTGCATTTTCATTGCGGCGATAGTTATGTACATGCGTTAGGTGAGAAAAGCGGTTTGATGAACCATATAAGAGCTCCATGGCTGTAAAACATATATGTTCTCATGGAGGGTCACATATACTTAAGTACTACTATCTTGGAATTGATCATAACATCCACTTCAATGCAGCTCGCATAAACCATCTGACAACAACAAGTAATGAACCATGAGCATATATGCCAGCAGCAGTTCGATCCAGGGAAAAGCACCAGTTAATGCTCAAGCCCGAATATTGTATTTACACGATCAGCCATGGTTATTGCCTTGGAAATTCAGCAGCACCATTAAATGAGTGCTACACGCTGCATTTCTATTCTACGCATAACGAGCGGGGCTGCAGCAAATGGTACAACGTCAGAAAATGTGCCTTTCTTTTGATAAGATAGAATGTCTAGGTTGATTGTTTGTGCTCACCCGATGGATTACTCATTAAAGATTAATTTGTGCCTTGGGAACTAGAAATGCATTCCTACAGTTGAACTTCATTCAATTCCACTGACAGCTAATGTTGTAATTTTTGGCCACCCGTTTTTTCAAAAGCTAATCTGCATTCAAACGATTCTCTTAATCGACTTTCTGGACAATAGCATTATAAACGACAATGTGCTTGTGAGACGGATATTGCATAATACAGCCATAAGAGCGATCACTGTTGTCTGCTTTATCACGTCACCATATGTGAGATACTATAAATAGCAACAGTAAATCCAATGCATAAAAAAATCTCTAGCTGACAAATACTATTCAATAGTAGCGAATTGTATGTCCCAATAACAGCGCTATATATAAGCATCAATTAAACCAATCAAACTGTAGGCTCATGAATTACTACTGGCAGTTAGTATGAATGACGAATAGTGTCTTCTGGCTGCACAGTGGCTATGTGTACTGTCACGGTGATTAGAAATAACAAATAGCATTGTAGGTACGAATGTTTCCTCTTCGTGATCAACAAGACGGCGATATCGCCTGGTTTGCTAATGGATTTCCATTACAAGCTATTTCTCTTTGACACACGACTTACTGCGTACTTATGTGGTTTCAAGTAAGGGGACATTTCCGGATGCCTGATATTGCCGTATATAGAGCATCAACAAATAAGTACGTACTGCACTATGTCTGTGTTCAGGTGATTCATGTAAATATTATACCTGTTGAATCATGCTTCTTTTGATCAGTTGCGTACACTTCTGTGGAAGAGTCACTTAACGATTTCATTCAGAATGGTTTGCATTATAATATTTTCCAGAAAGTAGTTTATGCTAGTCATTATGTAAGTATGTTTCCATGTTTATCATAGCATATAAGATACAGCATACAAGAAATTATTGCTAAACGGTATGCGGTGGTTGGAAATGTTAAGTCGGAAGAAGGATCCCTATTAAGACACAGCTACAGGCAAGATGGAGCACCTGCCACTCACAGGCCGCGGATGTTACTCCTATATATTGTTAAAATGCATTGAAACCTAAGGGCAATTCATACAGAAAATCAGAATAATGCAGAAGGGAATAATGCTAGGTTCCCACTATCACGATTCGCAGAACGATTAAAATCGTGGTCTCAATCGTGGACTAATCGTGGATATCCTATCAGATCTTATCAGATCTTGAGGTCAGTCGTGGCAATCGTGCTAATCGTAGAAACTTGTTGAACGGTTCAAAATTTTTCTACGATCAACACGATCAATTGTCAATCGGGATCATCGTATCAGATCGTATTGCATCGTAACAAAGCGCGACGGATCGCATCTAATCGTGCTTACAAATCGTGGTGATCGGCTGAAGAATCGTGCCAAGAAGAGTGGGGCAGGAGGAGATGCAATTACTGACATGAACAGCACAGAGAAGTGGGCATGGGATAAGTTCTCTTTTTTTATCCCTCATATTGAGACGGTTGATGCCAGAAATGTGACCTCCTTTGCAGCAGAAGCAGCAAGTACCAGTGGCACTAAATTCACACCTTCCACCGAGCAAAACTCAGTTGTTGCCTCTACCACAAGCAGGGTTCCATCACCAACATTCCCAGCAGCCGCATCACCAACCTCCCAGACAACCTCCCAGCCAGGGTCGGTCGGCTCCAGACGGGGCAGTGAGGATAGGATGATCTCTGCAGAACTAAGTATTATCTCTCCTAATAACACTCTACACAGCAGAAAGCACACAGGAATCCGTGATCTCACGAATTTACCACACTGCCGAATTCAACGAAAATAGGCCGCAACCATGCAATAATTACAAGAAATAATAACATTTCTAAAGAAGAAAAGGCTCCCTATTTGGTGTAGCGGGAGGGTAGAAAATATTATATTTAGTGAAACTTAAAATAATAATAATAATAATTTTAATCCCACTAAAAATAATCCCTTACTTGTTCTCTTTCAGAAGAACTGTTGGTTGAATTCTCGTCCAGAAGCGCTTCTGCGTGTGGCAGCTCTTACTTTAGAAAGTATGTGAATGAGATCCTGTCCAAGTTGCCTGGGGCGATTAGGAGGGATGCTGAGGCGAACATCATGCAGGAGTTACACAGGGCCTAACGGGCAGCTGAGCATAGCCAAACGAAGCCACCACCAAGCCATGACCAGCATTCCCCCATCGAGTTCCAGCAGCAGTTCCAGCAAGCCACGTGGCAGCCTCAATCCTCCCAGCGGCCACCTCGCCATATGGGACCTCCCACCCCGTATCTGGGGTAGTCAGGATCGCAGCTACGTCCAGCGACAGTTCCCCACCCTCCAGATGACCTGCCCACAAACCAATAAGCCTCAGTCAGGACCCGCCTTCGTCAGCCTGTTGGGACCCAGTACACCAGATGCCGACAGTTTCAACCCATCCTCACATCTATTACATGTACACTGAATGGTACAGATACTCATTTCAACAAATCAATAAAAAAGAAATTTAAAAAACTTTGTGACAAAAAGAGAAATAGCTCATAACGATCAAATTTTCCTTTTGTCACAAAGTTTTCTACTCTGTCATACGATTTAACCACAATTTAGGCAAGTTTTGAATTGTCGTATGAGTAGGTCTTCGATTTGTTTCAGAAACAAAATTCAAAATGTCAAATATCAGCCTCTCCACCTTCCGCGTCATGCAGGCCGGCCATCCTGTTTTGCCATGCGACCGCACCTTGTGGTGAGAAAAAGAAGTTCAGGAGTTCCCTCTGATGCTTCGCCTGTGCTGTAGCTGAGTTGCTTGGTGCAGGAGATTGATCCACATCTAGCCAGTCCACTTGGTCCCTCCATGTCCCTGGGATGACATTGTGGTTTTTATTCTCATGGTCCGCCTCTTCTGCTGCAATGTATGGATGCCTCAGCCTCAGTAGGTTGTGAAGAACCACTGCCGCCTCCACTATATCCTTCCCGGTATTTGACTTCTGCTCTAGAGTCCTGAGAAGACAGCTGAATCTATTGGCCAGGATCCCAAAGGCGTTTTCCACCACTCTCCTCCCCCTTGATAGTCTGTAGTTGAAAATCCTCTCCTCCCTGGACATCGCTCTTCTGCCGATTGGGTTCATGAGATAGTTCCTGAGTGCGAAGGCGTCATCTCTTAGGATAAAGAAGGGCATGTCTTGATGGTCATCGGGGCTTGCAGTCAGAGGGCAGGGTGGGGAGAGTCCGAGGGACTCTTTTTCCAGGCCCCTGAACAGGCAAGTATCTGAGCATCTGACATGTTTCCTTTTCCACCAAGCTCGATCCATATAGACTTGTAATCTGGATCCACCAGGGCCAGGAGTGGTATCGAAAATAAGCCCTTGTAATTGAAGTACAAGCTGCCAGTGCGTGCTGGCTTCTTGAACATGTGTTTGCCATCCAGGGCCCCAATGGCGTGGGGGGATGTTCCATCTTTGCTCAAACTGATTAGCTACAGCTTTCCATGCTTCAGGGGTCGCAGGTAGGTTGAACACTTCATCTTTGTACGCATGCACAATTGCCTTGCACACTTCTGGAACCATCTTTGCGATACTGGACACTCCACACCTAAACACATACTCAAGGGACCGATAGTTGTCTACAGTTACAAGGTGCTTCAGTGTCACTGTCAGTTTCAGTCCAGACGAGAGGGGTTGCCTGAAACTGGTGACTTCACCCTTGATTGCTGGGGTAACCTTCTGCAAGACTTCATCGAAGATCTGTGATGTTAACCTTGCGTAGTTTTGAAATGCTACTGGATCCTCAAATGGGTGTCCAGGAGGCTGGGGAAGTGACCAAGCTGTTGTCTCCTCTTCTTTCCGAGCCATGGTATCACCCAGAACTGCTTGACTGCAGTTCTCTTGGCCCTTTGTGGTTGAGATTGTAGCTGGTCTGTCTGCTGCTCGTCTTCCTCATTTCTGGCGATAATGTAAGTATACAGTAATACTGCAAATGCCACGCTGTCATCATCCTCAACTCCTGCCATCATTAATGGTTGAGGGTTGTAGTGTTTACTCTGTAAAAGTTCAAGAAACAATGAATTCCATGGTCAGTCGGGCTCTATATATACCCGTCGGGGTCCAGTCGTAGCTCAAATCGTGATCACCCTCGATCATGATCGTGAAAGACATCTCGACCACGATCGTATCCTAACGTAATGGAGCGCACCGGTTCTTGATGAACGTATCGGAACCTATCTGCACGTACCAGATCATCCCAATTCGGGGAACCCGATCGCGGTGATCGTGTCAGTTCGCGACCCAATCGTGGACGCAATCGAAACAATCCTATCGGAATGTATGTGATCGTAACTGAATGGAAGATCAGACCGTGACAGATCGTGATGGCTGAAATTGCAAAAATCGTGAACGGATCGTATCCGAGCGCAACAAATCGTATCAGAACGTATCAACCCGTATCACCTCGTATCCAAACCTGAGATTTCAGAGAAATTCC
>CM067354.1:10619230-10754230 GCA_034190875.2 Urechis unicinctus
TCATGTAAATTACCGGGTTACTCAATCACAAAACTTTGCACTTACGTAATTTTTGAAAATCGGTGTTACAAAATAACTAATGGTTATCGACGAAGAATTATCTAGTAATGGGGGTTGTAACAAAGTTTCAGTGGGCTTTTGAAAGACGATCTAGTCATTCAGTGCTCAAATATTCATCTTAAAATGTGCCGCATTCTGAAATATCTCATTCAATACGGCATTATTTGAATAGCAATTTAATTTTAAATCAACTGGTAAACAAACAATTGTGTGATAACCCAACATACTAAACAAATTTGCTGCTCAGAACAACTCGACGTACATCTATAGGTCGCTGTATTGTGAAATGCGGATTTTTAGTTTTGTTTACGATGATAAGCAATGGGCTTTTAAGTGAACGGCAACGTCATCAGAAGAATACCCCAGTAAGAGACAGCCCATGCACATGAGTCTTCCATAACATTTTCTGTATCGACGAATCTCAATGTGAACAAAACACAGGTGGCTGACGACGCAGATATTTGCATTTCATATAAACGTCAGCCTTGAGTCCGCGTGTTTGGTCCATTTTGAATAACCAGGAAAAGGTAGTGAGATAATAGTTTTCTTCACCATCCATGACTTGTTTTTAAATTGCTGTTATTGAGAACGCGATTAAATGGCAGAGTTGGAGATGCCAGTAATTCAATATCGAAGATCTCACGTACCTCCGTATATATCGAACATACTTAGATACTTTGCTCGACTGTTAGAACGATATTTGCAAACTCAAAAAATAATTGATAACGCAGTCAATTAAATGGTGCTGATGAATTGTTAAAACATATTACATCGGTACCCACCACTCACTGGTAAAATGCAGGGTGCGTCATCACTGCATGCTGCATGCGAAATAATGTGTTCCGAGTGTGGTACCTTAGAAGACCCGAGGAAAATGCGTCCACAGTGGAAATGAAATTAAACATTATATGTCTACGTTGTCTGAGATTTGTACCATACTTATTGGTTCAATACTCTTGTATATCTATAGGTTATCCATGCAACTCTATCCATACAGCTTGTGCTCAATCTTGAGGTGGCATAAGTTCAAGCAATCCGCATTGAAGTAGGCGGCGGAAACAACGATCAGCTGCAACTATGAAAAAAGAGATAAGAAATAAGTTTGATTCTAATGACTATGTTGTTACGTTATACGTGTTGTGAATAATAGTGGGAGTAAAATTCCCGCCTATATGAGCAACATGGGATGTTTTGGTACATAAATCGCTCTCGGAATCCTATATTTACATGGACTATAAAATCATCTGCGCTGATTGCGTTAGCAGCTGTAAGCATATAGATCTGCTGAGATATCTCAGAAGTGCAGGTTACATGGTCAATAGATTGGACCTTGTTTGAATGCCGTGCTGATAACTCAACCCATGGCTATTTACTATTCCATAGAGCCCTAACAATTGACCAACTGCCCTCTTCTACGTGGTAGACATGTTAGGTACAGGCAGTTATTATGGCATCTGTTTTATAAAAAATATATAAGACCATCTTTGAAGTCAGTCACAAGCTTCAGGCTCACTCTTGCTTGTTTACACTGTATAATTGAGCATTGTGTCGGTAGAAATCTTTGTGACGAACCGAAATATTAAACCCCGAATTGATATATTATTGAATATCTTCTGGACGGGCAAGTTATTCAGGATGTTCAGAGGTACATAAAAACAAATTCGAACCGTGATTGAGGTCATTGCGGTTACTCCCGACGCCATAATTATTGATGCAATGCATTCGGGAATCTCAGTTGGTTGAGAGTTACCACCTGCTCATGTGCTCTAAAATGGCGGATACTCAGATGATTATATGGGAACTAGAAAACGCACGTTACAATATTGATCCAACGGATGCTTGTTGAATGTTGTTGTTAGGAAGCTATCGGATGATTTGACCACAAAAAGAAAATCATTTATACATATAGCCAAATACCTAAGCCAAACAACACGATATTCCAAGTACCAAATCAGGCAAAATATGCTGGCGGTAATCATAAAAGCGATGCCAACATGCTTAAAATGGAGACGCCACATGAATTGTGGTTGGCTCACGGACGAATTTAATCAAAAGCAGTTATGTTGCTATGAATTGAGAGTCTGCTGGGATCGTTAGGTCATACAGCAACCATAGGACAAATGGAACTGCTAGTACATAAAAGTACATATAACTCCATCCAAAATGCCACGTAAGACTCAATCATCGGTTAGAATAACAATAATGAATATGTCACCTTCTTGCAAAGCCAGGATTCATTCATCATCGCATATGCAGGTTCTAACATTACGAGCGGCATTGTGACTTCGCAAGACCTAGCTCTGGGGCAAAACTGAAAGTTTGCAAACATTGCTCTGTAAAATTAGGTTACAACTGTAAAATTAGGTTAGTTTATTATAGTAATTACCGTTTAGATGCGCTTTCTTGATTCATCGTGCCTAGTCTGCCACCAGGTAAGCAGCGGCTTCAGTGCGGTTTACCACAATATCGCCTAAAAATATCATTCCGTATCGTAATGAATTTAACAACAATCACACGGATACAACTGATATGATGCCAGTTGGCCATGTTGTCACATGCTCGGGTTAACGGAGAAATAGAGGAGGAGGAGGTGTAGCAGTAGAAGACCAAACAGACAGTGCACCTCACGAAGCTCACGTTAAAAGGCCCTCGGGATGTTACTTGGCTGATTTATTTGATGTTGGGCTGGGTCGTCATATAGACAGCAATCATTTCATCCTGATTCCAATTAAGGCAATCATAACAGAGATGTTGAACAAATGTCCAAAGGGATCCCTTCAAATGAATTGGTTTCGATTGCACCAGACGTCCCAGTATCACACACACACACACACACACACACACACACACACACACACACACACACACACACACACACACACACACACACACACACACACACACACACACACACACACACACACACACACACACATGCACACACACAAATACACACACATACACACAAAATGGTATAGCATGTAGAGTTTCCACTCGACTATTGTCTTCCATTGTTATGGGACGATACTCGATGCAATAACAGCGCAGATAAAGGCCATTTTTACTCTTTGATTATTCATTCAGGCACATCAATTTGGTTTCAACATACAACGACCGGTTCTGTTTAGTACAATATGATCATTAAGTTCACGGATTCATTTAACCAGCGAATTCAATTGCAAAGCTTGAGCAGCAATGTATTCAAGAGGGACGTTGCTGCTTTTAGAATAACTGCTCACCGGTTCTCTTGGCGAGCTTTATAAGTGCCTCCCTGTTTTTAAAAATGCAAATTGTATTGCACTGTAATACATGCATTATATCAGAGATCTAAGCAGACGGGTACTACGATTTTTATTGTATATAGATGTATAAACCAAAGGGGGCTTTAGTTATTATTTTCGAGCAGCACATGAATGCTTGGTTCGTTCGGACCAGAAATAACAGTTGTCAACACCCTGGTATCGATTTACCTACAATGTAGACTTATCATGAATAACAAAACAATTCTAGCGATCTCGATTCTATACAAAAAAAACAGTGGTTCGCGTTAACATACTAAACAGAAAAGGGGCATAGTGCACTGGCTTGTAGATTTGCAATTGTAAATAAGATCTAGTTATGTTCAATGCATTTAATCACGGGCGGCAAGCACCGATATAATCCACAGAGGAATGAGTGAGCCGCTGGATTTCTAAATGTCCCTGAGGGCAAACGTCCCTGATTAAACTTTGTATGTGAGTTCTCAGGGGATTGCCTATCAGGCATGTATATCTTAACGCACTTAGTCACATCGACATTGGATTGGCAGATTGGACATTTTCAATCTTGTACATTCAAATGAACTGTGAGACATCTGAAGCATGATATGTCCGAAGGATAAAGTCACCTAATTTAAAGTTGCTCACTGCATTGCTCTAATATGTCTAAACTAATATGCCAGCCTTTATTTAGCGCTTTATTTGCTAAATATCCCGGATAATTCTTTCCTGTGTCTCTCCCTGGGTAGAATTCATACAAAAACGGCGAGAGCTATTGCAAAGATGATCGTACATTGATACGCCTCGAGTCGTCTCCTTAGCAAGCCGCATCTAATGAGGACCAATGTTGCAATTTGTTTATGACAAACGCAATTAGATTGGGAATTCATACAATGAATATGGCTGTCTGTACCATGGTTGTAAAATCGGAGTGACCGAATGTTATAGATAGGTAGAAGATTAAAATTGGTTGTGGCGATGGTGAAACAAGGGTGCATTCGGGCTACAGTTTGCTTAGGCGTTATTTCACATAAGGGGGATCGTAAATACAAATAATCATTCAACTCAAAAGTAACAGCATAGTAAAAAGCAGCAAATTGAGATTTATCCAAAGTTATTGCACACCTAGCTCGAGATAGGTCGCAAAGACTTCTAAGCCATAATAAACTATTCGGAAAATGTGAAGGTAGAATATGGAGAGCATTGAAAGACTGTATGTGCGACATTACTCTATTTGCATCATGTGTGCCGTAACTATAACAAATTTATCATAGTTGGATAAATATCAAATGGACAACAAGCACAGGCTATTATGATCAGATGACGCAAGCAAAACCACAAGGCATCTTATTTCTGCTTTATTCCATGTGCTTCAGAAACATTTTGTCATTATCAATGGCATGTTTTGAGGCCACACTTTGCCCTGGATCATTTCCTATGCACCGTGAGTGCATTTTAAGCGTATTTTACTTAAGCATTCTATACCACCTCTTTTTGTAATTATAGCTTTATTAATGCTAAGAGCGCTTCACCACATTGGCAATGGAAACTTCAGTCACACTAGTATTGGCTATGAAACCTCATTTCTCGGTATGCGTATATAATCATTGCCAACACTGAGTAACCTTCCAGCAGGGACGGAAAAAGAAGCATTTATTCAACATTTAAAATGTAATGTAAATTTTGAGGGTTATTCGTAGACATCTGGTCGGCAGGGATAAATTAATAAGGTTTGTATCTCACACATGTTCGATATTCGTATTTCGAAGAGGCTTTTAATGTATGCGTGTCCTCTGTACAACATAATTTGATCATACTTATTTGGTGTTTAACATTGGCTTCCGCGTGGATATATTCTCTGTCAACGTTAGTAATATTTGCCATTTAATTAGAGACGTAAAAAAACACGCATGCTGTGCCGTTATTACAATGAGCATTGACGTATATGGCACGCAATTTATCTATATCACTTGTATCACGTGAATTCAACGATCGGACAGTATATATTTTATATTTGAATAGGATGTCACCTAAATATATTTCACAATATATCTTAAGGACACAGATTGACGCTATACGTGGGATTCTATAGACTACAATTATGCTTCAAAAACGCATCAACGATAAGACTAATATGAAATACCATGTTTCTTAAAGTCTTCTCTCATGCATCGCGACAATAATCGTGAATGTAGCATCGCTGAAAGAATATAAAGCGACGTTAACGTGCCTGTATGCATAGAGCTTTAACAAATTCATTTGAGTAATCCTCGTCAATCTTTTCCATCATGCTATGTTTGCATATTGATATGATGCAATGAGTCGACCAACACCCTCCGTAGATGCATTTCGTGCTTCGAATTAATTGTTCTGTTTGCCATCTGTAACGCAGCAGATGCTATATTTAATTGAATTTGCTGTAACGACGCGACAAATCAAATATCGCAGTTTTACAAGTATGGCATATATGTGTGCGTATTCAATGGTTGTTGCATAACCGGATGCTACTATTAAAATGCAGAATGTCTATTCTCTGAGGCGAGTCACGCTGAATGTGTTATGATTTAATAAATTGTTGAATTGTTTTGTATAAAGGGACGTTAATTAACTTGGCAGGGCAACATGTGACAGCATATGATTATAAGTACGTGAAGGTGGATCATTTGGCAGCAGTTACGCGTCAAGCATCGGGATAACAATGCGCAGTGGAACCAATTTAAGTTCAAATGTACAGATGGACACGCTAGATTATAACATTCAATGGCCGAGGCGTTTACTGAGGTAACAGGGGACAAATCCATATCTGGAAACTGATATGGGCCTTGAATCTATCATTTCTGAGCTGTTTACCACATTGGGAACGGCTATTTGTCATTTTTGTTAGCATATATATCTGTCGAGAGACCTCAGAAGTGCAGATTGTATGGTCAAGAAATTGGATCTTGTGAAATTGGATATGTTGTGCGTATCACTTAAGCCACGGCTATAAACTGTCCAAAATGGCCCAGTTTGTACAATATTGCGACACCTCACCTGAAGCAGTGGTTCAACTGACTTCCTTAGTATGAAAGTTATGTGAAGAGGTAATGGTAAATATAGGGTTAGTTGTTTTAGGAAAATATATGTAACATAATCTTAAAAATCCCCACAAATAAGTTCTCGTTGGTTGAAACATTGATGCCCAGAATGGTGTGTTAAATTATACTACAATAACAATGCCAAAAGATATTGTGATGCACAAATGCCGTCCATAGATTGACTTCCCATCAATCACTAAAACTGTTTTTGCTAAATTGTCTGGTTTATGTCTATTCACTTTACCCAAAAGACAAGAGGTATTTGATAGAGTACATCTTATTCATATGTTATATCGAAAAATACTAGAGCTTAATGCAATAGTTTTGCATAACAAATAGATAGTCGTCGATAACATTTGCATAATCCTTTTATCACGACTCAATTACCATGCACCATGATATGATATACGATGCAGAACTGTCAATGTCGATAAGTTTAATGTACCAATTCGCAGGTTGTGATGGAATAATGCCACTCTGGAGCTGGCGGAATGTGTTGCCCAAATGGATCGTTACATAACCTGAAGTTCTTCTCCTCTTATCCTGGCTCTGTCAAATACTTTCAACAAGCTGATGCGTCAAAAGTCGGTCAATTATGGAGGTTTGATTCTTAATCATGTGGCAACTAGGAAAGTTTTTATAACTTGTGCCATTAATTTAGAAAACCGGCTTATGATGTGTCTATTAGAGAGAATATCTCTTTTTGCATAATCGTTTCGTTAGTTTCACTAGGAGTCACAAATGATACACGGTAACTAGCAGATTGTAACACCAAAAGTCCACAGCAATCGTTAGAGAGGCGATCTAATTAAGAAAAAACAAACCATATGCATTCATAAGTGGTATTACTTTTGGTTATTGCTTTGTAAGGCGGCAAATATACAAATGGGGCAATTGGTAAACACATGATTTCATTCAACGTTTACAAGATGATTATCAGATATCTAGCGACAGTTGTCACCTGAGACTTAAAAAGTCTTATTACTGCTAATGATGAATATGGCGGGTTACAAATGCTATGTTTATTTTGTAAACCAGCCCCCGAATTGACGTATTGACGCTGATCAAGGATATTGAACTGATCAAGACATTCGTCCCATGTCCCTCGCAAGTGCTATGTATATCACTGTACCACTGTTACTGGCAATATAAACAAGCTGACAAAGTAGCTAATTGATCAATTGTACGGACAGGCGCATTAATTAGTGTTTTATTGTAGCTGTGGTTTTAAAATGATGACTTTGGTTTCTATATGTGATATGAATTGCAGCGTAAGACTCTGATTACGTCTGCTTAAAGCGTGAGATACGACCCACACGAGAAAAGCTGCCTAATGAACTATGTTGAAGCGTTATGTTAAACATCGTTATGTTAAAATTGAGGACCTATATTCGACGGGCAGCGGTATGCCATGGATTATTTATAGACATTACTAACTCACCATAGCCGTGTAGTGCCGTTTTTATGGAGTGTTCCTAAAATCGGAGGTGTGGCTTGGTAAGTACCATATAGACAAGTATAAATTTATCGATTATTGTACATATATTTACACATAATACACAATACACAAGTTCTGTCTAATACATAGATAGATAGATAGATATAGATAGAGATATATATATATATATATATAGAGAGATATATAGAGATATATATATATATATATATATTTATATATATGTATGTATATATACATAAATATATTTATGTATATATATGATATATATATATATAAATATATACATTTTATATATATATAAATATATATATATACATATATGTATATATATATATATATATATATATATGTATATATATATATATATATATATATATATATATATATATATATCTCTATATATGTGTGTGTGTGTGTGTGTGTGTGTGTGTGTGTGTGTGTGTGTGTGTGTGTGTGTGTGTGTGTGTGTGTGTGTGTGCGCGTGTGTGTGTTTGGTTGGTTCTTGTCGCCCCTGATGTTTATGTGTCACCATACTGCTTGACCTGGACCCTTGTTCTGGACCTGATCGGAGGTACCCGCCAAGCATCGCGATATATAAAAAAAACTGGCACAGCCTCAGCGCTGGTTGCAACGATTACTTATGTGAAGCATACATAGGCTTTATATAACCTGTAGTGTGCGTCTGCTAGCGCTAGAATGTAATCAGTTAGCGGGTATTATGCTATTAATAGAGATGAGACACGGGCCGCTTGATTGTACAGCCATCATAATATGAACCGCTAATCCATTGCGCTGCTAGATCATCAATGCGTGCAACCTGATAATACATCCACCTGAAACTCATTATTTGCTCGAAATCACAATCTTCGTATGAAGTTATGTGTTTAGTATGTTCATGATGATAATTTGTTTGGCGCACCCTGTGTGACCCCCTGCGCGCGTATTATTTGAGGTGAATTCAATAAAAAAAAACGCAATGATGCTATTCTTGGTATACCATGACTTAATTGATTTAAGTTGTCGCTCAGGAACCTATTAAGCTGCTTATTGCTCATGCACTCAGTCAAAGAACTATTGCGACAAACACACACACACATCACAAGCACTTGTCGTGTGCATTTAGTAGAGGAGTTCTGCATAATGTGCGGTTATCATTTCATAGCTGTTTTGTTTCATTCCAACATTCGTTTTGAATATAGGGTACCCCTATAAGCACATACAGTGGGAACAGTCGAGCATGGTGGATAGGGCTGGAAGTAAAATAAAGGTGTAACGTTGTTGATTGAACTATACGGCAGTGAAACGCTGTGAATATTATGATGTCATGTCTTCTGTATTTATCGAAAACAATACTCCTCAGCAACTACATTCGCTTCTTATGAAATGCCATGATATCAGTTGCTATACAAAGCTGCATTTTTATCTTTAGCGCTCCGATGTTTGAATATACACAGGGGGCATATAGGATCAAGCAAGGCAGTGATTGATAGCACCAATCTTTGCAATTGAAAATCATGCGTTGAAAAAGGCTACTTTAGGCTTTGCCATGAAAATGTCCAATTCCCAAAAGCATTTATTCAATGTTTTTTTCTCATATCGGCTTCACCTTGCCACATTGATGGTAAAAAGAATGCCTACCATTTGCTTATGCATATGTATTACAAGTTAAGCTTTAATGGTGATTACCAGTGTGGTATATCCGACAAAATCGATTCATATATCAAGTAGACTCTAAAACTGAGCTAGCTAATGGCTTAATTGCTTAAAATGTAATGAACACTCCCCGAGCTTGTTCTGTTATGTTAGTTTCGGGCTAAATGGCATGTCCCTTCTCAATGAGTTATATGTCTTTACAATTCCTGGCAAAGAACTGCCCGCCTATTTTGTAACATTATGAGTCAGTCAGTTGCAATGAGCAATTTATTAAAAAGTGTATATTAAAATACGAGAGATTACATACGCTCTCAACATAGACGGGCACTTTTGCTGGTGGTCACGATCAAATAATAATTTTCCCTAATACATCTTATTGGACCTCATCCGATTAATCATGCATAACATAACGTTAATAATAATTTCCTATTTGTTAAACAGCTGCATATTGTATAACAATAAGCAATATAATAACATAATTCAAAAGTATACACATGGAGCTGACAAACCACGTTCAACTGCGGATAAGGCTAGCGTTAGGACTTTACCTAGGAACAACTAGCTATCTGTATATTCCGATGATTTTGTATAACGTAGTTGATTTATGTAGATGGCTCAAAGTTTCCATAACTGGTCACGAGTTTCATGGACACATATGTTCATGTTAGGGATACCACACATCTGCGAAAGGAGCTGGGCATACAATCGACCAATATGTTGTCTGGGAACAGTAATACATTTTCTGTTTCGTTTAGTTTTGACATTCATTTGCAAGCAAAACACCTTGCAAAAGTTAGAGCTTTATCCATCTTCGTGCTTTTCCAACTTCGTGAAATATAGTTGAGTAGGTATCAATTTAGACTGCATGTATCTTTACGATTGATGCAATATGAAAACCCGCTGTCCCATAACCGCTGATTCAGGCAGGACAGATGAGCGTTATTGCGATGCTTGGTCAGAGCACATTATGCATCATTACCCACTGGCAGAGCAGGTTGTCTAACTCGATCCCAATGATCCATTTGTGTTTGGGAAGCTTTCGTTTAGAGGATATAAGTGGATGCTTGGTCTATGTTATCGAGGTTAAGCACGAAATAAATGCACATATTGGCTCATGCAAAAAGACGGCCATTGCTTGCTATACAAGCTCGTTCAAACGCGGCATGATAGGTTCTACAATGTGCCGATACTCAAAAAGTATTTAGAAAAGAAAAAAGTGAGCAGAGCAAAACAAATCGGATTTGACATATACATCGGAACGCACCAATTTATATAACCCAATAGTCAACGTGTGATGTTTCTCGTCCATAGGTAGTTGCGAGCAGTATTGACGGCCATTATGGAAACATGGCGAGCTTGTCTGGTATGTTGACTGCAACCACGTTTACGTAAAAAGCAATCGCTATACATAGAGGCCAAATCAGATCGTCTTGGTACTTTGATGACCTACTCAGCATTCGGCGAGGCACAGTAATGTGTGAAATCGGTCAATAAACCGGTCGGGACTATTCGTGATGTTCTGGACTCTGACGTCATTCATGTTAGTGTCGCGAGAATAAACAAACGCCGCCATCTTCATTCTTCACGGTTCGTTAAATCATGAAATTTACTCACGGTTTTCGTACGTTTCTTGTGTGAGTAATGGCTTATTGTTGTGCTCGGTTGTCCGAACAATAAGAAGTTGGGCATGAGTTCTTTTCGGTTTTCTAAAGTCAGCATACTGCACCGCTTATGGGTGATGAAAGGCAAGCGTAAAAGCTGGTGGCTAACCCTCAAGACTGTTCTATGTTATGATCATTTCAAGAATGATACTTATCAGACTAACCCGGAGCTGCACAAGCGGCTAGGATTTCGTAAGAAACCCAGGCTGCGAGATGAATCTATACCGACTCTTTAGCAACGTTGGAATTGGTGGCAGCCGTACTAAACGACGAAGAGCCTCCGAGAAAAGACAGCGAAAATAGGTGAGATCAGCTTGCAGAACCATTATTCCAGTCTTGACTTTCGGTTATTTATTGCCAATGTATCTATCCAGCTGATTCTCGTCATGCGGGTAGCAATTGAAATGGTGTTGGCAGCTAAGGGAGCATGTAACTCCAGTCACAGTGAGGAATTAGAGACAGAGCCTCGGGTACCGCACCAAAGCACTACCGATCCTTAGGTTTGCTCTCACTGGTCATTTGGGTTTCAGGCAAATGTTATGGCAAGAGTAACAAGGCAACTCTATAATAATATTAGATTAATTGCATCGACAGGGATAATTTCTTTTGTATGTAGCCATGTGTTATTTAGTAGTAAAGTTATAAATATAGACATTTGTAAGACTTCGATGAATGAAATAGTAGCAGACGTATGGTATTGATAGCTTATGTGGCTGACAAGACCCTGCAGACGCAGAGGTCCATCTTTCCCTGAAAAAGAAATAGTCCAGCGGTACCTAAGTTCCTAAAGGCCAATCTCAGCACTGCATAGGGACACAGTGCAACTTGCTGACTCACACTTTGACCCAATACGAGCTTCATGTTGAACTAATGGGCAGCGATGATGAGATGGAAACTGACCCTGACTATGACTTCAGTGATGATGCTGAGATGTGGTTTTTAACCATAGGCTTTTATTTGATGGAAAACATTAAGCTCTCACAAAGCTTATGTTTGGGATGTTTTGATATTGTTCACAGTGATATTGAGCTGGAGCATAGCCTTGCATATAATATAACGCACACATCAATTTTGTATTAAAAAAGCTGCATCAAATACGAACGCAAGTCTGCTTTAATCGACCAACAGTAACTGAAATATCCGCTTTCTGAATACTACGGACACATCCTATTGATGGACCGTGTTACTGAAAATACCCGGATGATTGACTGACGAGTAAGTCCATGTGATCTATGTACCCAAGGAATACATACATAGTAAGTGTTTGCCTGAGTTATGCATATGATCAGTCACAGCTTTTATATCCTGTGTACAAGCTGTCTGGTTTGTCACGTAGAAAGCAGGAAGCGAGAGAGAAAAGCTGCATATACAGATGGTGTTACGAAATAAGGCAATGCAGGATTAACCTATCCAAATATATCGACGTCCATTTACAATTAGGTCATGTTTCCGCGTATAATTATAAATGAGTAATATCAGATTGCTTTTCCTGATATCAATCACAGCGTATGAGAATAACGCCAGGACGTATGATAAGTTATGGCTATAAAATAGACTCTTTACTTACATATACATCTAACGATGACTACTATACAAATAATGTTCAGTATTACTTGGCAAAACTGTGTACGCTTAGGCTGTTTCCCCTTAATTGTCTGGTTCTGAGAGGCGTAACTTTCAATTAATTGATAAAGGTTAAATTATATGAGCATATATTAACTTTGCTGCAGTAAAATTTTCATTACCTATGCGTTGGTGTCAAGGAGGATGTGCAACTGGATGGACACAGTGGTACCGGAGTCGTTAGACCAAGATATCCATAGAATGGAGGGATCTGGCGCCATTGTGCTGCATTCGATTATGAGCTCACTATATTCTACACAGCGGAAAGTAGTTGATGCATCTGTGACGATGTAACACTCCACAAGCATCATCTTGGCAACGTTTTTGTACAAGCGCCATATAGCTCTAATAATGTTGTTGCTACCAAATTTAAGGGAACTTTCCAATGTTCTTTACGCTTGCTTATTTAACTTATATCTAAAGGTTGTCATTTTATTTTATCTCAGTCAAAATATAAAAAATCCCACTCACACATAGTGTTCTGGCATGCCGTCTTAGTATTAATTATTGGAATGAAAAGAGAATGCATTATGAAATCCGAACAATATGAAACCATCACGAAGACCTCATTCGCAACAAATACAGCAATGAAGTCAGTATGTACCATGGTGACGTCATGTCAGCTTCCTCGTGAAAACAATTGAAAAGGTTCCGTATTGTTACTGATTATTTGTTTAAATCAGAAGCACTGATCCGAGCAGTACTAATTAGGCAGTATGATAATTTGCTAAGTAATCAGGTTTGCTAAAGTACCTATTTGTCGCAACCCACAGTCAATCAAATCTAACTTAACTGCGATTGTGTGGAAAAAACAACTCAGATATAGCCTATAACGGTCAAAATATTTTAATTGCCGTCAATTTTATATTAGCATTATTATGCAATACATATTGGAAAACATTAAATTACCGTTTATGTAATCTGCGTGACCCTTTACTGACAGAACCGTCGATCTACAATTTATGAATATATGGTGTTCCAATAAGCGATGATATTTATCCGCCTAGGGAAGGGAATATAATCAATACGCATAATTATGTCGCCTTGATGATCGTGTTATAATATTTGCCATCACAGCATGTGCTTTTGAATGTTGTCATTATTATAGTGCCTTTATATCTTTATATTATATATATATATTTATATATATATATATTTATATATATATACATATATATATATATATAGATATATATATATATATATATATATATATATATATATATATATATATATATATATATATATATATATATATATATATATATATATATATATATATATATATATATATATATATATATATTGATAGATAGCGGACGCCAAGAAATTTATAACCAAAGTCTGGTTACAGCATAATAAGCCATTTTGCCTACCATAATGATATGCAATGCACGGAAATCGATTGCAACGCTGCCTATATATTCCACAACGAGTCCAGTTCGTTGATTCCGTTGGGACAATCAACCTTCTCGCGCGATCTCTTTTCATGCCGGAAGCTGCTGTCCTATCTAAATGCCATTCACATCAATCTCTGACTTGATTAAACCTTCGAATATGTAAGCGAGGTTCAAATCACTTATTCGAGTTTTGTTAGTAAGCTGCTATTCAATAAAAGCAGTTTTGTTTGGATACCGTTCTAGAACAACACAGATTATTTTCTAAAGCTACTACTCTCACATAATGTTCTATGTGTCAGTACGGCAACATGAATCAGAACTATTAGTGGCGCCGGGACACATATTGTTGGTATGAAAGCTAATCAGCTCCAACGTGGGAAGTGCCTCTCTGTTACATATTGAACACGTTTACAATACCTGGTATAGCCACTGCGCCACTCTAACAATGCGGCGACTGTTTTGGTAGCATTGTGTTTGTTGAGCAACACGCGTGGCGTGGCGACCATCGTTTTTATGTACATAGACGACTTATACTTCTGATCACACTGCACCCGACTGGTGTATATTGTGTTCGAATATAAACACATGCGTGTCTATGCCATACAGACTGTTTGACATCCAAGATATGATCATGCATTATTCGCGCATTACGTAATCACGATTAATACCGTTGTTAGTTGGTTACCTAGCAAAAATGCAAACCAAAATCTGCATATAACACATTCAATGTTCATAGCGTTATCACAAAAGCAACATAAAGATGCGAACAACAACGGCCCAAGATAAATACGCACCCGGGAATAATCGTTGTATTGAGTTAAGTTAATTTTTACGGAAACTGTCGATGGCAAATCATTTGGCAGCACATCAATTCCATTTTATAATATTTTTGCCCAAAATTCGCCGTAATAGTCTATTTTCCGGTAACCCCTATTACGCATGCACGCATGCGCATCAACGCACCTGGCGTAACTAGGCACGTGACCCGGGTACAAACAAAGAGGTTCATGTTCGCATCAATGGTGCATAAAACAGATTTTTCGCGTTGGAAAGTCGAACAACTGCGGAGTTTTTGGAAGGATAAAGAGGTTACAACGACGGATTACCGACTTCAAGATCGAGTGAAACTTGGACATACTTTGCCCTGTGATCCTGACTTTAGTCGTGCGAAATTGGAATTGCCCCCCGTGCTTGGAGTCTAGTTTTCAGTTCTCCGCTGACTTTTCTGTGGTAATCCAGAGATTACTCTCTACGATTTTTTAAACTATTTGATAGCATCGCGCTCTGACTTCGACAAAAGGAAAGTGAAGTGCTACAAGTCTTTCGAAGACTATAGTCTTTTTGCGGATGGCCATGTGCTCCAGCAGAGACGTTCAAGACAGCATAGCTGTCCTGTGCCAGTACAGGATATGACAATTAGAAGTGCGAGGTGAGACAAATATTTTGGTTCATATGAGATAACATTAGCTGTATTTATCCAAGGCCTAAGTTGTCAGTTAGGATTATTAAGTCCATGACTAATTTCTACTATCATTTTTGTATCGGTTCTAGGTATAGAACCACACTAGAGTCATCACTTGGTAAACAAGTTAATGCCTTGGACCCTTGTCAAGTGACAGGTTGCTCACCTCAGAGGAACAGCTACAGGGCCTGGCACACAAAATCAGACAGGCATGGAAATGCTTCAGTTTATAGCACATATGCTAAAATGAAGCCGAATAAAGTGTAATATTTATAGAACTGATTGTACAAAATAGACAACTGGGGTATGCAAACAGAATGAAGTCACTTTATTGATTCTTTCTGTTTTACAGAGCAATCCTCACGCTCAAGTCCTCGAACTACTCGAAAGACACAAGTCAACCTTCATCTCAGTCTCCAGAGCCAGAACCCACATGCCTCTCACTGGGTGTGCTGGATAGAGCAAAGGAGTTTGTCGGGCACATCATACGTCTGCTCAAGCCTTACCGGGAGCTTCCACAGTTGCCTGCACTGCAGATGATTTTGTCTGATTTGTCAAATACGCCTCTGCTGATATTGAACTCATTGGTTCAGATACATAAGGGCAAGCCAATAACTCACCCTGGCATGCAATGAGGCTAGGACGAATCACAGCCTCGGTGTTCCAACCATCATGAACAAACCAGATACTGACCCGTCTGTGCTCATTTCTAAAATAATGGGAGACAATTTACCCGCTACCATTCCAGCTCTCAATTGGGTTCCAGGAAAGAGAAATGTGCCGGTTAATTGAAAGATGCACAGCTTCTTCACATCAAGCACAGCAGTGTTTATTACACTCAAGTGCAGGGACAGATGGGAATATATGGAGTACAGAATTGTGACTTTGTGTTGTATACAATGAAAGGCTTCCACATTATCAGTGTACCCTTTGATGAAGAAAAGTTTGCAGAAATTGTGTGTAATGTTTCGCATTTTTCTTTTCATCATTTCTCTTTCCAGCAATAGTATTCTTTTTTCTGTGCATTCATGTTTTGATGTATAGTTTGTTTTAATTGATAATATTTCTTTTCATGTTCTCGTGCATAATAGCCATAATGTTTATAAATAAATAGTACTCGGTTAAATGCAATGGAAGTGTGTTTGTTATTCTTTATAGTAAAATTAATCAGTGTTTTGTAGAGTTGGCAAGTTGTTATATTCTGGGGAAAAATATAAACTGGTCTTCAACAATTATTTTTTTCATAACTGCAGTTAAGAAAAAAAAATCATACTTTTAACACAAACATATATTTGAGTCTTGAGAACCTGTTTATGTTTTAATATGGTTACATGGTTCTTGCTACACACACTCGGTTTTTGATGCTTTAGCATAGGGGGATCAACACAGAATGTTTCGTCAGGTGCAGGCCTTTGTTTTTTCGCATGAAGTTCAGTTTCTGATTGGGAAGTAACAGGTATTGGGTTAGCATGCTCAATTGTTGGACCGTTTCCCCCGATGAAATGTTTTGTACATATATAGGTGCTCTCATTAACCTTCTCTGGCCCAAAATTTTCCCGTCCACTAGCCGCGCACGTCGGTAATATAAATATATCAATAAGAAGTCTTGCACGGCTACCCGTCCACATGCCCTGGCCTACTCTCTGCATTTCTTTGGATTGGAGCATATCTTTGGAAAAGGAATGAAAGACCCACGCCATTCATTCTTTCATGATCTCTATATCGGCTGTCTGAGTTGCACCTACCCCAGCAGCAATGTTTCGTGGTCATTCTGGTTCGATGTGATCGTAAATTATTCGGCAAAAACAGATTCAAAACATCATTGTTGGTACGCTACAAACTG
This sequence comes from Urechis unicinctus, assembly GCA_034190875.2. Lineage (NCBI taxonomy): Eukaryota > Metazoa > Annelida > Polychaeta > Xenopneusta > Urechidae > Urechis > Urechis unicinctus. The sequence continues at coordinate 10,636,726 of CM067354.1, forward strand.
ATCATACAGCGTCGCTAAGGAAAACGGGTAGCAACAACACTGGGTACGGGAAGAACTACTTCCGGGTAACCGGGAAACGGCCTATTATCAAAATAGAGTCATCGCAGGAAGTACAAGAAGAAATTGACGAGAGGTTCCAGAAGTGTCATTACTATCCATATATGACCCTTGGCGGTTTGATCGTTTTCCTAAACCAATTATTCTACACCAAACTCTCTTACATCGAAACATTCAGAGGTGTAAAGCATGATATATGAATATATTTATTGATGAGTGGAGATGACTCTGATGTAAATTGTAAATATTTATGTATATATATATATATATATATATATATATATATATATATATATATATATATATATATATATATATATATATATATATATATATATATATATATATATATATATATATATATATATATATATATATATATATATATATATATATATATATATATATATGTATATATAAATATATATATACATATAAATTTTTTCCAATCCATGATGACAGAAAAATGATTTCCAAACATTGCTATTCCCCAAATATACGCAAATATATTTGGGAGCGAAAGGTTGGATATGTACGCATAAATTAGTACCTTGACCAGTTATTTTTTATGCATTAAACTTATGATAACAAAAATGTGCTTTAAAAAATATGTGTATGTGTGTGTGTGTGTGCGTGCGTGTGTGTGTGTACATTGTGTGGTAAATGGACTTCCAACATAGAGGCCCCTGATAACATGTTAAAACATAACGAACAGTACTAGAAGAAGCTCGCGTCAAAATGACACAATGTCTTTATCAAGGTTGTACATATCTGTATCGCAAAAGCGCGTACATAAAATAAAGAAGCGTTTGTTATTGCATGTATCAACCTTAAGTGTGATTTGACGACTAACGTCAGATACCTGGTTTATACCCACAAATATCTATGCAATAGCGCATAATAATACACGAAAAACAGTGTTCAGATACAAGTGAAAACTACAAATTATTATGGTGTATAATGCAAACGAAGGCTGTCCCAAGCAAAGCCCTGATTATGACGATGAAATGAATTCATGGTGCTGATTTGCTATCTCTTAAAATGGAAACCCTCACTCTCGACAACCAGTGCACACGGCAACCAATATCAGCCTACATTTGTCTGACTAAATTGAGACCCAAGTCATCCAATTTATCTGTTTAAGTCGTTTGTGTATTTAATCATTTGGTAGCCTGGCAACATATTAAGCATTTGTATGTCCAGGCGTCGTTGAATGTGCAAACGTCGCTGGTGGTCCTCGCATTTACATTGAGGGGCTCTTTCACGGGTCTTGTCTGGAAACATTTAAATCAATTAACCTAATGTAACCACATATGGAAAGTGGTTTGGATGACTTGCCAAAGTCACCTTTATTGTATATAACTCAGCATGTAATCACTGTCTCCTTAATTCTCTGAAAAACACGCGTACCATGTGATTGTATATATTAAAGAGCACGTCAAGAATTATGATCGTAAAAGGCGGCAGGCTACCTTATAATTATTTATTTGGAAATTGCTTACGGATGAACAAACCTGACACATATGAAGGGCAATATATGTGCCTAAGTTATTCATTAACAGTTCGAAATAATTATAGCGTTGTTATATTCTTGTTTCCCCGTATATTGACAAGTGATCGATGCGTGGGTCAGATGCATTTGCATAACTGTCATACAATTTGCATTTTCCTTGATACTTAATGATAGTTTGCATTTCCCTTTTCCCTTTTCCATCTATTTCTCTACTGAAGTTTAATTCATGATATACTTTATTGACAAGGTGGTTTGAAACAAATTATTCTGGTTAATAGATATTCTATGACCACAGCATGGAAAGATGTATAATTATAGTCAACCCCAGTCAACAACCAGCGCCCGGTGTTTTAGATAAAATGCTCGCGATTATTGCTAACTAAAGAACGAATAAGGAATAAATTCAAGATTTTCAACGCGTATCACCACCGTCGGACCAAAACATAACATTTCTCAGAACAACTGGAAGCATAATTGAGCAGGTGCTGGCTTGCTTTGCAACATATAAATTCGTAACATCATTTAAACGTAATTTGATCACGAAATTTCTTCCATTTTTGGTTATTTAATGTCGGATGCCTGAATTACACGGATGCACCCTTGTCTTACTTCCTGAGTCTCAGTGTTGGGCTTCAACTTTCAAAGCTGATTGTTTACTCCTCAAACGTTGTTGGAGAAAAATGTGCTTTTTAGTAAAATAACGAAAGACACATCCTAAGCAGCAGTAATATAACAATTTATTAAGCCTTTGATAATTTGCTTGCAATTCTAGTTCTCACATTGACCGCGACTATTCCCACTATAACACAATTCGGACGTTAATTTTGGAAAGACACCAAACCGAAATCAAGTCAGAGTTTAATGATATCTCGTTCTGACGCTCGCAGTTAAATTAGTTTTCATAACTCTATCAAATGCCAATAAATGCAAAATTCAAATTTGGTATCATTGCAGCTCCGCAATATTGATGCATATTGAATAAGTTTATTGTTCTACTTGTGGTAGGCCTTTTATTGCTATTATAACTGTCGACCTATGATTCGTAATTGTTTTGAATTATGTTATATTTCAAATGTCTGAAGCAAATCCCTGAAGTCGTTAAACCCTGTTCATGCTTGAGAGGGAAAGCAATGGTACGACTGCCATTATTTTGTGAGGCAATTGGTTGTCATTCTGATAAGACAAATTACCATGGTCGTTGATGTTTAGAATCGAACAATTACTCTGTAATCATACAGTATTGGTTGCAATGTACCTTCTTGTCCAAGTGAAGTGCGAAATAACAATGACTTGTAGGATGCCGCTTAATAATGTTCTCAGATGTTAACTTCTTTATAGCCGTGCTGACCTAATGAAGCGTTTATTCGGCAGTCTCGTGCAACATCGCGATAGGTACAGCCATAATCTCGTTTCTGCCATATTATTCATATATCATTCACTTACTGGGACAGCATTCTATAAGCACAGCGTTATCATTTTGATATACAATTTGCATTTTCATAACTATTTTCCTGACGTATCTGATATTTCGTGCGATTTGAAAGGATTAACTTGTTATGCATCCGAATGTAGCGATAGAATCAAATTAGATGACAGTAGATAGTGATAATGTTGAATTCGCATGATGACAGCTTGAATCCTGCCGCATGTCCAGCCAAACAAATCGCTCTACTGTAACACGCAGGAAACAATGGGTAATGTTCATATGTAGCCGTCATTGAAGCACCACAGCTGATCACGTGATTATGTGGTGATATTGCAATGGAAGTTTCGTCTAACAGGCACAAAGCAGCACACACAGGTTTTAAGCCTCGCTGCAGGACAGTAATCGCACGCGACTCCATGGAGCCTCACGGCTGACAAACGATTTGTCTTACATTCTGTAGTCATAGAGACAGTTTTATCTTTTCTTATTGACACATTGGTTAAGTAGCCGACAGTTATATTAACAATAATTGATCGATGTTATTGTGTAATTATTTGTGTATTGTGGATATCGCAATCCTTTCTAAAATGATCGCACGTTTCAAATTTTTCTGTTTTGCTATAGAGCAATGATGAAAATAAGTTTATCATACTGATAATGTAGCGCGCATTGTGATCTTAATTGGCAAAATATTCTCATTGATAGTACGCCTTAGCGATATTAGCTTTAGGGAGCAGCTCCAAATAGCAATGGTCAATTATGGGTGTAGTCAATCAAATAGTTTACAACTAACTACAAATACTAAGCTCCAATCGCGTTGGTATCCAAGTAGGTATATCCTTAAATTTTAATGAGTCCGTTCCTATCAAGACAACAACAGCTGACAAACGCTCGCTATCTTAGAAGACAACATCATTCCCACTGGCTATATCTGAAACGACAATAGCCTACCCACTGGCTATATCTGAAACGACTCCAGCCTATCCACTGGCTATATCTGAAAGGACAACAGCCTACCAACTGGCTATATCTGAAACGACAACAGCCTACCCATCGGCGCTATCTGAGAAGACAACAGGCTATCCAATGACTATATCTGAGAAGACAACGGCATACCCACTGATTATATCTGAAATGACAACAGCCTACCCACTGGCGCTACCTGAGACGACAACAGCCTGCCAACTGGCTACATCTGAAACGACAACAGCATACCCATTGGCTATATCTGAAATGACAACAGCCTACCCCCTGGTGCTACTTGAGACCACAACAGCATACCCACTGGCTATATCTGAAACGACAACAGCCTACCCCCTGGCGCTACCTGAGACCACAACAGCATACCCACTGGCTATATCTGAAACGACAACAGCCTACCTACTTGCGCTACCTGGGGCGAAGACAGCATGCCAAATGGTGCTACCCTGAGATGACAGCAACATAACCAACGGCCCAACCTTAGACGATAACAGTATAACCATCGGCATCACCCGAGACGAAGGCTCCATATAAATTGGTGCTACATGAGACGACAGCAGCATAACCGCTGGCGCTAACTCAGACGGCAACGGTATAACCACTGGTGCTAACTGAGGCGACAACAGCATAACCACTGGCGCTACTTCAGACGGCAACTGTATAACCACTGGTGCTAACTGAGGTGTCAACGGCATAACCACTAGTGCTAACTGAGGTGTTAACAGTATAACCACTTGCGCTTACTAAGACCTTCCATATATTCCGTGATCAAAGGCAACGAGGCTTGGAGGAGGAGGAGAAGTATTAGTTTCGTGTCATGTTTTCAAGGCCGAGTACGTCATCAGTGTTGCATAGACCAAATACATTCCGTCTACCTAATCACTGTGAGGCAATATTGCTCTCGTAAAAGCTACTGCTCCGTCTCATATACCGGCTCAGCAATTACATCATCCGGCATCATCCGGATAATTGAATTTTTTTTATGGAATATGACACACCCCACCTTGGCTCTGATGATAGCCGGTCGGCAGACCATTACACAGTCAAGCATCATAATTCATTCACATTCCATATATAACGTAGCGCGCCATTAGCAAATCAATAACCCGAATCCTTCCTTGTGCAATGTGTTTAGAAGCTTTCTGTTTATTAGCAAATTATCAGCGATTCTATGACATTCGCCCTAAGTATTTCCATCCCGACACATCCTTGATTAGTAAATGTACCCTGATTGAGGGAAGCTGTATTACCTATCGTTGATTGTTTATCAGCGTTCCATAAACACACAATATCGCAATGCTTTATAAACACACCTTATGTTATATTAATACGAAGCTAAACAGACAAGAAATGTCAGAGTGTATAGGCTAATCACTTCAAACAGCAAGTGTACTTTTTTATTCCACTTAGTTCTATCTTCGTTCTGCGAAGAGAATATATTGTCCTCTGGAGGAAAACGTAAAATATATTCAGACAGATATAAGCTCCTTCTTGTCGTTTGAAATCCTTACACTGATATAAATTTAAACTGAATAATGCATTGTTCCTGTTGAGTCTAATATTTGTTTAAAAAGAGATCATGTCTGAAATGAGACAGTGTTAACATAAATTATCTTTGGTAATGGCTCTTATGCTTTGTATGTCGGTCATTAAATATAATAAAAACGCATGACTTGATAAACACTTTTAATGTTAAGGTATCGTGTAAGTCGATAATGAAAGCGTTTTAATGCGCATTTGTTTTGGACATGGCTTCAGAACATTTATTTCAGTGTTGCATTACAGGGGGCAGTTTTGTAAGAGGTGCGTATCTCCAGCTTTTAAGGGCACGAGCAAACTCATCGTATTGTCACAAACCATCGGCGTAGAAAAATAACCAACTAATGCTTGAGATGCGGGTGGATCAGTTGATCTTCTCTGCGAATGTCTATTCTGTCAACAGATAGCACAATAATGCAATACAGATCTGTTGAGTCCCTCACTTTATGGCATTGCTGGAATGCCTGGATAAGTACCATTGCCGATTGATTCAACACAATATTTGTACTGGAGCATAAACTGGCGCTTAGGTGGATTGCAATGACACTTGCACATATTCCCAAGGTTAACTGTTAGTGGTTGTCCGAATGGGATAAGCGCTTTGCATTGAAACGGATATAATGATCAATTGCAAGATACGCTTGCCCTTCTTCTTCGACGATGGTGTGATAATTGATGTAAAGCATAATCCCATTCAATATGTGCGTATTGAATGTCACAAGTGAGGGCCATTCAGCGTGAGCATATGACTCACTAATATGAGTAATCCAACGATTAAGCGACAAGCATGAAAAACACTCTAATGCTGCACACTGAAACATGTATTAGTATTCCACTGTTTGGAAGTGCTCGCGTATGATTGCGTTGATAGGAGTATAAAACATGAGTGGGCCTGTAGTTCAATATGATTCGGTGATGCGTCCGACTTCTTGATTGCGCACATCAATATAATACACGATTACAGGAACCACATAGATGCGATGAATGCTAATGCCTTTGGTAAGCCATAACATAAAGCTCCAGACCCCTATTGCTTCCCCTAGCCTCGTATATTGAGGGACGTTGCATAGTTAAGGTCAATTGCCTTTGAAGCATTATGGAAACTGATGCATGTGTAATGAAGCAGCTATCTTACCTACCCATGGCATGGAGCAATTCGTCTAGTTTCTATTCACGCCAGGGTCGTTATTCATGTGAAAACGCAGATTATCAGACGTTTACGGTGAAACGGCAAAATCGGGACTTTATCTGGAAGAAGATATTACTCACAGTCATTACAGAAGTGGTGGGCATCTCTGGAGTACAATCCAGAAACCTAACAAGTATTTAAAGACAACATATGATAGCTGAAATGATAGATGTCGTCAGCCATTTTCAAATGGGCCCAATTATGTGATTGTGCGGGACAAATATGACATATATGTTTGACGTCCAAACGGTGAAACAACACGCGCCCCTGACAAATGATCCATAATTTGGTTGACTATATTTGAATGCTTTATTTCTGCAGTTGATTATTTTCTTGCAGCAAGTGGATAATTATCCATGTACTAGCACATATTGATCCGATGGACATTAGCTTAATATGTTTCTAATGCTGTATTCAGAAACACTACAATCAGCTAGAATTGCCAAAGTCTCCATATGTGTATAGGCATTTGTGGTTAGCTTCCTGTTATCAGAAAGGCAAAACGATGACATCTGTTGCAAACGGTGATGCAGTGACTTATTTCAATGGCTCAGTTTTATGGCACTATAAATAAACGCTAATGGGTTTTAAATAAGCTTTAACTGGCGCTTGTACTGCCCTTACTCATATATAAGGCTTAACCAGCTGTCGCATGTCAAGCATACAAGCGGCACATAAGTGGCGGCGCATAATGTTACCTCAAAAATCTAACCGGCAGCAATCAGTTTCTGACCCAGTTTATTTGCGGTTTCACAGTTTATTGCCGTCACTTTAGATACAGAAAAATGCTTTACGTGTTCCGCTTGTAGCAATAATAATTTTGTTGAATCACTTAATTTATTAAGATGCTATTACGCGAGTTCTTTAGTGCACTTTCACATTATTAGGTCCTCGACAATATTTAATTTGCACTGTACCCGTATCTAGATCCGACATTATTTCATAATCGTAATGGCTGGTATATTTTCTAGGCTATACCAGTCGTACACAAGTAGACACCATTGTCGGAATCACATAAGACCCTAAAAGCTGTTATTTAAGACCAGCATAAATTCATAGACTGGGAAAAATCGCTGAATTTTAGAGGCTAAATAAACATCGTACAACTGATTGGGACCAATAATGCTGCCACTTCCAATGTAAAACTACTCGGTTAAATTAAAGTATATATAATGGGCTAACCACCCTTGAGTCGGGTGACATCCATACCAATATTAAAGTGTGATCGGCTTCAGGAAACAACACACCGAGAAAGAGATTGGAGAGTATTCTACCGCGTACTGGATAAATAGGCGGGCAGCTTGTTCAGTGGACACAGCTTATTCCACCGTTGCTTTGTGATTTGAACGAGACCTAACCCGATCGTGTTAACATCACGATTTACTTAGAATATTATTATATTAATTATATCATTTATTCGCAAATCAAAGTTTACAAAAAGATATATTAATTAAGCAATAAAAAATAAAAAAAATACATGAGTACCAATTAGTTTGTACAAAGAAACACATGAAGCTCATCTGCCTTTTGCAGTGTTAAAGAAGTTAACAAACTGCCTTCGCGCTGCTGACCCAGTTCTTGCAAAGCGCATATTGTCGCCCTGTCTTCTGCTGATACTACATTGATATTTAAAAGCAATTCGCGTACATTATTAAGGTTACCTTCATTAATTAATCTTAGTTGTTGGTAGTCTAAATTTAGTAATGACAGACATGATCTTACATTATTCGATACGACAGATGAGCTTACATTAGTGAGCATAGTAGCAAGTCGAACTTTTGGGTTGTTACTAACGGTGCATTTAACCCAAAAATTAACAAAACGTAACAATAACTGAGTGCGTATATCTGGTCTATTAAGTTTAAGAACTCTCCTTACACACTTTCGCCAAGCAACACTTATTTTTTCAAGTGACTTTAAATCCAATTTCCATAAAGGACTACCATAGAAGCTTGAACAAAAGGTATCAAAAAGCCTAGTGCGAACGTCAGTGCGGCAAAAGCGAATCTGGACATCAAAATGTTAGTACGATAAAACAATTCTCCTACAGCTTTATCGATATTCGCATCGTTGTTTTCATAACCAATATAACTGCCTAGATGAACAACCTTAGAGTACTTTTGTAAAATAGCTCCATTCAGCCGTAATTCGAGATTGGTATAACATTGCGGAATATTGTAGCACAGCAGCATACTTTTTTCACTATTGAACATTACATCGTATTCTTGTGCGTATTCTTCGCATATTGAAATCATAAGCTCGGCAGCAGTGACTGAGGGAGCAAGGAGTGTTAAGTCGTCAGCATATCCAAATGCACCCATAAACTGATGACCGACATGACAACCAACATTACTACGTTCAAGACGATTAAGCAGCTCATCGATATAAATACAGAAAAGAATCGGCGATAACACACGCCCTGCTTTATGCAATTACTGCATTGGAATGCCTCAGACACATTAGAGCCCCATTTAACTAACAACGATTGGTTGAAATACATATAAAGGAGCAACTTTACAATAGTAGGACATAAACCTCTACGTATCAATAACTGAAACAATTTAATATGATTAACCCTATCAAATGCCTTCGATGCGTCTAGCATCACAACATAACATGGCGATTTTGATTGACATAAAAATCTATAACTTCTTGAACTACATAGGTACACTGAGAAGTGGAATGGTCTGGTTTAAAACCAAACTGGAGGTAACTGGTGCTTAAAACATTTGAATACTTTGACAAAATAACGTTATCTAAAACCTTGCCTACAACACTACTCAGCGCTATCGATCGATAGTTATTGCTGTCGCTTGCCGATTTCTTTTTGTTTTTCAATAACGGAACAATCACCGACCTTGTCATTTCAACTGGAGTGAATGAATGAACAATCATTGAATTGAACAGCAAAGATAAATGTGTGAACAATTTACGAGTGCCATTTATAATATGGTCCGAATTTACATTTTCATTAATGTCAGCCTAATGGGCCTTAATTTTCTCCACTGCTGCCGTAACATCACTGACTGAAATATAATGATCAGATTCGCATTTGCCTGAATTGCATCTTTGCTCAACTTAGTCATTCAGAACCACTCTCAATCGCTCATATTCATCAACATTATATGACAACATTATATGACATGTTAAGTACACATCAAAGCTGTACTGTCGCAACAAAATGAATATTAGAAAGCTTGCCGGCTCAACATCTTCATTCTTAAATGCGAATAAGGACATTTTGAGTATCATTTGCTCACTTTCATGCCTTGTGAAATCACAGTTGTTGGTCCAAATGAAGACTCACTATAAGAGTATTTTTGACGAGCATAAGACAACTAATTCATCGAAGCCACAATAAATGACCAATGCAAGGCCTGCTCTATTTGAAGCGGTCAATATATGCTTATATAAAAAGTGTTCTCGCCCGCTTGAGCATTTGACTGTCCTGGCAATGATGTTGCTTAACTTGCCCATGTTGCTATCTTAACCAGAACCCTCGGATGTAAATGCAAATAAAATGGAAAGAAACCTGATTTATGCCAAGGTCACAGGATAATAGGATTGTGACTGCGAACGATTGATAACTTCCCGACGGACTTACTGCCAGGCTTTGTGTATATATTCATGGTCCAGGCATTCCGAATATAAGTGGTTCATTCCGTGATGGCTATATGATCGAACGGCCCGGCTATCATCTCTATACATAACATTATAGCCGTTTTTTTATCAAATTGTAGAGCTAGTAAACAAAAACACGATACAGTCCCTTATGCAATACGGGTTTCATATAAGCAATCGTTATTGTCTGCACTGCAGTTTTTATTACCGCCAGTGTTCTATCTGTAGCTTCATGACATTGTGCGATTTGCATGGCCATGTTACGTCACGTTAATAAACGATTTGAAAGCGTTCGATCGGGTTGATTTTACACGATCGCCGGGCTTATTGCCAAAGCGTGGTATTGGTCTTATGATTGCTTTACTCCAACCGGACGTGTTTAGGCAGCAAATGTTAGTCATTCAGACCAACAGTACAATGAGGGGTTGTTTTGTCACCCATATTGAGCAATTATTTGATTGTAACGTACTATCTATAAAATGGCGTGCATGGAAAGCAATTTCAAGATATTGGATCATTCCCATTAATGTTCAGATTTTGTAGATTATTCTTTAATTGTACATTTTCATCACTATTTTGAATGAGATTCTCATGTTTTATCACAAGCGACAATGGCTACAAGTGCACAAAGCCATTATTAACACAGAAGCAAACCAGACGAGAATTACTCTTTGAACTTGACAGTGATACTGCTTCCCATGTGTCGGTTTTTGCTCTGATTCCTCATGATGTACAAGTTCAAACTAGAGATGACTTATTCAACAAAACTCACACGAGGGAAAGACTTATTCAACAAAACTCACACGAGAGAAAGATATCAACCAAACGAGTAACCAATGTCAGCAGAACCGAACACTGTGCTTCAAACGACCGTTGATATGTCTCTATAACGAGAATACTACTAGGCTATAAACTTCTAATGGTCTATTGATTGGGCCTGGCATACCGCTGTTTAAAGGGACCAATCAAATACATAGGACGCCACTATGGGCTCACATATTTAGCAAATAACTCATAAATGGCCATTTGGATCCAGTGTATTTATAATATTCGTTTTTACTATAACCCTAAAACACACTTTGAATATAGTTCATTAAGCAGCTATTCACGAGTAGGTCGCATCTGATTCTTTAGGAAGATGTAATCAGGGTTTTGGAATTAGGAATCGGGGTCGGCATGTGTGATTTAGCGTACCGCGTCAGTCAACCGTCTACTTTAAAGGCCACTTCAGCTAACAGCAGCATTCGACCTAGCAGAACACACAGCATTCCAATGGCCATATAACAAACCTTAGTATTCCGATTAGTGAACATGGTATAAAAATGTATTTTGTTTTTGCGGGAACTTGAACAAATGCAATTTCGCTTCTGCATTATAAGTTTATTCACGTGATTGAGTTATACAAGCAATAATTGCCTACTCAATGATGGTGCTCTATGCGTATGTGCCTTAAAACCATCATTCTCAAAAATGTTCCATCTTGTAATTTTAACATTAAATGATCTGATAGAGGTTCCTGTACTTTAGCTGCAATGCCACACATAGACTGACAGTCAAATGTTGAGCACACCCAAAATGAGACACAACATTTAGTTTGTACTGAGCAAACTCTGCAATACATACCCACAGAGTCAGTAAAAATAATAGTTTTTTATATCTACTTAAAGTAAGGCAGATCATAAAACCATTTAACGAGTTGTGTGATCACTCCCGGTCACAAACATGGCAGTCGATGTAAGGGATGCACATTGACCGAAAACTCACCCTAATTCAGTTTTAATTCAATTTGTGTTAAGTCAAACGTCACCCATAATCTGCAAATATTGTATTGAGGATTATGCGTCCTATCATCTTGGTTGTCTACATAGTTTGGCTTTGCTGTCTGACATCTACAACGACGACATTTCACCATACTCTGCCAATCGTGCTGTGGGAGACTCTTTCATTGTTCAACGCAAGGAAATTGCAAATTGGGGCGCAGAACATAGGACTAAGTTAAATCGCCCCCAGATACCTTGCGTAGGTGGGAAATAGTGACCGATTGCGGAAAAAAACAACTCTCCAAAACACACTTTAGCTACACATGCAGCCAACTATTGTTCGGACGCAGTCATTATCAAATAAAAGAGTACTGTGGTCAATGTCGCTCGACAGAGACAAAAATATTTGATACAGTATTGATTAAATTGTAAGAAATATAATGTTTGAAATTTAGGGTATTCTACACTTTGTACAATCAGTGTATGCATGTTGGGTATGGACAAGTTCACGGAATATGCGTGTCAGTCATTTTTGATATTAACAGCTGCTGGTGCACCTAAGCGTTAATAATACCTAAAGCTAAGAGCGTTATCAACTATAAAGGTATGGTCTGCTGGAAGCCATCAAGTATGATTATATCGGTTTGGGGAGCTTTGTCACATACATGAAACATAAGGCAATCAGTAGGGAAAATTGCCTACCACAACGTAGTCGTGTCGGCCTTGCATCTCTAGGCGCTCATATAAGATTTTGTTTGGGCAGTACTTGTCTTTTTAGCTTTCATGCTTGGTCGTTCTGATATGCCGCCGTTGTTAAGTATGTCACTGATTATGCTAAGCAACATCGTTATACTCAGATAACCTAGTCACCGATAACCTTTGTAATTATATGCTATCGTCTATTTGAAATCAGTAGGGCTAGCAGTCGGGGTTGGAGCATCCTAACAGGTGTCTAACGAACGGTAGCATGATATACTACTGGCGCCGAAGGTTTGATAAAATCTCATTTAATCTACCCTAATCTATATTTAGAAGTACCTATTTAAATCTGAATGTCTATATTTACCAATATGGGGTCCTGATTTTTAGAGATGCTTTTGATTTAGTTGCCCTTGGCAGAATGATAGGTTTGCGATTTTGAGGAAAACATCTGTTGCAGCGCTAGGCAATCTGTGGGGCAGTAACATACCTCAATTATTTAACTTAACTATGCCATAAATATTTTACTACACGAGAGGAGTGAATGCTAATAGGCTTTAGATAAGCTTTGACATGTCGCTGGAGGCCACAAACCCACACATAAAACTCTAGCTGTCGCATGTAAAGCACACTAAAAATTGAAGTTGTACTGTATTTGACGCATTCTGTTCCTTTTGAAAAGCGCCAGACAGCAGTCGCAAATTGTACCTTTGATATAGTTCATCTAGTTAATATTCCGTTGGAATCCAAATGACTGCTTTAACTAGACAGTTTATGGGTGATTTCCTGTACCATGAATGTCGCGCTTGGTCAATTAATACTCGCCCAAAAATATTATATATGAATCATTTAAAGAGGGCAATGTGTGATCTGGGTTCACGATGGTCGACTGAACAATAGTCAGGTAATACTGGTTTATCAATCTTTACGGGAGGTCAAATGGTTAATAAGGGGGAAGAAAAACACTGGAAGGAAGATAAATAGCACAATAAGCCACACCAAAGATTGCATTTTTAAAAGGCCAAACAATAAAATCATATTTCTATCCCTTTTTCTGCTTGCGGATGTGAATACAAGAAATACGAGCGCCATCAAACGTTTGTCAAACGCGAGTGATCAGTGCATCGAATGATTGATGGCGCTCGTATGTGGAGATGCACAATGATTTATCTACAAGCTATGTACATTTTCCTGTCCATCGGTCCATATAACTTGTGCTTCGTCTCGAATTGACATGAATTCTTATGTAAAATTTAGAGCCAATCCCTTGCAATTTACATTCCACCAGGAAATTGTAGGCCTTCATTGATTGTTACACTATAAGAACCTTTATATCAGACGATTCGGAATTACTGCTATATACGAAATAAAATAGTTATATAACAAAATAAGAAAAGTGAATCTACAATCAAAATATTTACATGTCGATTGCAAAGTGGGCACATTTGTATTACTTAATATTGTAAACTGCCGGTATCAAATTTAACATTGGTTGAGCATGTTACCTGACAGCGATCATCCTTCTCTCCGGTTTATTGCATGTCACATCATTGGTGCCATCGATTAAAATACTGCAAACGAGCCTAGCATTGGTATGTTTTTACTTCTTTTGTCTTATAATGGATAAGATGATAATCATACGCGCACATTATAGAATATAATACGCATGCAAATGCATCGCTGTATATCATATTGCTATTCATAACACAACAAATGCGTTTGCATAAGTAATTAGCCAAACATAGATTATTAATAAGTCGAATAGGATTTCACAATATATCAATCACGGTCTTGTCCCATTAAACGACTACTTCTTTCAATGCACGATATATTAAGACATCAAGTCAGCCTTTGCAAAGTTTGGCTTTCTGATAATGCATCGCCATGCAACACAGCAAGAGACATTAAATGCAGCATCTTAACATCCTGTCATACTGTAGCTGACATCAGACCTTCAGACGACAAAGTGTACGACGCAATAACATGTTCGGCGAGTGAGTGCTGGTGAGCTATAGCTAAGGATGGGTAAGGGTGTCAAGCAAGCTGCATATACAATTGATCGGAAGCAACTAGAGTAGTATAGACACTGGGGGTACGAGCGCAGTTTCAAAGTGGACGCACATGCGCAAGCGAACCGCTCACACCTCCCCCTATACCATATGTTGTCAACCAGCCCTTCTAGCCCCATATGGTCCAGGGCCACACCAGTAGTTAGTCACCATAGAGTTCATCAAGTGAGAAATATCAGTGACCGTCGCTGTAAGTTCAATTTTTCACTGGGTCGAGGTCATGTATAAACTGGGCAACCTTAGGGTCGTTCTTCCCGAACAAGTCAGGATCAGGACGAGCGGTTATCAATCTCATCATAAAAAGCTTCCAACAGTAGAAAGCCCCCGTCGGCCTCTCCGTGGTCCCACTCGCTCTTCCCAACCAAGGACCGTAATGCTCCTGTACCAATCCCAGGCAATTATTTAACGCCCCATTTGCGCCATAGTCGCCGTCTTCAAGCCCCTCCATCCCCGCCCACCCCCAAGCCACCGTCTCATTATACTTCTTTCGATCCTTATGATACACCTGGTTATACGCCTCACCCCTCCCCAGGTCCTCAAAGGAGCACAATCTGAAAACGCAATCGACAAACACCCCGATGGTCGCCACCGGACTATGGTGCAACCCCAACAGAATTTGAGGCTTATACATATTCGGAGTTATCCTCCCAGGACTCCGAGTGTAGGGGCACTTTATCTCGAGCAGCACAATTTCCTCAGGATGCCTCAGTCAGAGAGCATCCACTCCACCACCAGTCACCCAACACCTCAGCCGGATAGGTAGCACACAAAAGCCATCTGGAGAGTAGGCCGTTGCGCCACCCTGAATATAGATATTATTTCCGTAGACCTTGGTGTTGTACACCTTATCCAATACCGCAATTGCAGCCTCCTCAAAAGTCGTACCCCAGAGGCAGGGTGCGCTAAAGCGAACCCCCTCTTTGCTATTTTTTCAGTCAACTTCTTGCTATAGCTGCTGAAGTAGTTTTGCCCTATGATAGCGGAGTAGTCACTTCCTCCTACGCAGTCCTTCCTCGTGGTCTCACACTGGTCTGTATTCTGTTTGACTCAGGTATAATCGTTGCAGAAAGATTTTATCATCGCCTCCATTATACCCAACAAATCCACACTTTAAATGGACAGTCAGCCAATTATATTTGCCTTGGGGGTGGTCGACCTAGGCCCTAGCCATCATCTTAGCCTTAATGTCGCTTTTCATTTGAGTATATTGTTCGATCTTGGCGAAACGAGTTTAAACTTATCGTCTGAGATAATGCCGTCTTCAAACGCCGCCGAAATAATATCTGTAACCGTGTTTAGTTTGCTCTGTGCCGGAATTTGAATCTGGTCGTGCTTCTTTACCTTCGCCGACAGCCGCTTGCTGATGACCTTTCCTGCGATTGCAACAAGCCCGCACACAGCCCCCACAGCCCCCAACACCGTAACAACTGGGGCAGCAACCTCCGTAGACATCTGACCCGCACCACTTGTGCCAAGACATACACCCACAGCAACTAAAGCAGTGTCTACAGCGTCCACTGAGTTTACTGCACACCTATATTTTTTATACATAGCACCATATTTTTCAATTTCTTTCTCAAGGTATTGCCTCTTGAGGGTGATCTCATTCAACCGATAGGAGTGCCCCAGACCACATGGAGGCAGCTACGGATTTAACGGTACAGTCGTTGGTTGCTGTTTCATACTACGGGTTAAGTTCAATTAGGAGTGATGCTACATACCATGTCGCCCCTCTTTTTTGAGTGGTTGTATAAAAGTTAATAACGTTGCCTTGTTCTAGCTGTAAAGGCTGGTCTAAAGATGTTACAACAGCCCGTTGGTCAGCAGTCTCACTTATTTCTACAACTTGATTCGTTCCATAACAGGAACGACTGCTATAGGACCAGTATCAGCACCAACACCCGAAGACAACCCCATACGAATGATCTTGCCATTGCATAACATGGTATATCTACAGCTTGAGTCTTATGAGTCTCGACCCCTAGCCCCATGGCCCAACGACCATTCGTATCCTCTTCGAAGCGCACCACTTGCTTCTGCCCATATAGAAATGAGATGTTTCGTTTGGGAGTTTATGTGTTCTCTCAGGTTCCTGCAATGCTGTCTGTATTGTGCATCAACATATTTTTTATTAGAAGCATCTTTAGGCGATATTAGGTCTCCCAACTGAACGATTTTATTATCTCCCATTTTAAGGTCTCCAGCCATAGTACCGCCACTTTTATCCATTTTTTGTGAGTTACCAATAGATACATAGATCTTTGTGGCATATTCCGAGAGATCGGCACCCTGAACAGTGCCTGCCGGTTTTTGCCTAGGTCCATTAATACTCGTTTTTATTGACATGTTGTAAATTCAAGAACAACGCTAACAGGTAAGTCGTGGTTATCCAATAACCTTTCTTTATTATCGCGTAACTGAACCTTCAACTCATGCACAGTTCCGCTAGTAACACGCTTACAGACAGGATTAGCTATGAAAATGGTTATAATATCACCGAAAGAGTCACCCTCTAAGCCAACAACTTCAAGAAGCGTAGTGGGTGCACCATCTAGCATGTTGTGCGTGGTGCTGACTTGATCGAGATGGACATAAAGTGTGTTAAAGATGTTAAAGTTGATGGGCCGGTCACCTATGTATGTACCTGAAGGAATTGATTGCCTACCCTGACCGTCATCAAGACCCAACATCTTTAACACACCGTCTGATATGCGCGCAGCCCCATTATCAGGAATTGTAAGGGTTATAAACCCATTTGCAGCGTCAACCTTTAAACCAAGACCTATTGGTGTAATCTGCTGCTGAAGAAGGCTGAAACTTCAGAGACAAGGTTTTAATTGGACAGATCCTCCCTCTTCTGAAGTTTTTGAACGCCAATGAATGGTCTCGTTTGATTGTACCAGCCCACAGTATACGTGATTGACCTTAAGCCAACACATAGATTGCCCGCAGTGGTGTCGATAGCATTGTGCAGGGACACAGCGTCGCCGCTTTGAACATTTGACAGAGTGTGATACATAGCACTATGAATAAACAAGCCTTTAATTTCAATAGAAAAGCTACATATAAAACAGGTGGAGTGTATCCAGCCATTTCGACGGGAGATAAACTATACCAACACACAATTCAAGAGGTTCACAATGGCGGTACATTCACAGCAAAGTTTCCTGATCTATTCAGTAACTACAAAGTAGCAACAGACTGGTTGACAAATCCAATGCAGTTTTGGCAGAACCAGTTAAACTTTGCAGTGTGGTGTGCAACAGCCAGTTGCGGCGTGTCATCTCACGATCACCTCAAGGCTAGGATTCCACTCGTGAAAGCTCTCTACACCTTTTACCTTTATTGCACAGTGAGTCGCCTATTAGCAGAACTGAAAGCGCTTCTACCTCAGGATCATGCCTATGACCCCTTTAACAATACATATGACAAGAGGGCATATGAGAGAATCTGCACTAACATTGGTGTTCAACCAAACACAGACTGGCGCAGAAGGCAACCGAAGCTAATAGTGGCCTTGGTATCTTATATGCACATGATGCGTATGGTTACGGGAGTGTCGTCAAGGTTGCTGGTCGAAACGTTCGTTATGACCCTACACGGTTGGCCTTTGAGGCGGAAAAGGATACAAAGCCAGGTTTTGCCCACGCGAGTAACCTACAATCCTTTCAGGAGAAAATGGATGCTGTTCTTTATCTAGCACAAGGACCTGAAGCAGACTAGGCCTGGAGTACCTTCATACACAGCCTGGCGTTGAGCAAATTAACGACAGCATTTGGACTTATGTCTGGGCCATTCTTAGAGCTTAGGCACAGACCCGCTCAAATATACTAGGTGTTGGCACGTCCTTTGATGCTCAAAAGCAATTTCAGGCCAATGTTGAGGATGCCATTAACTCCCCAGTGGACATTTCGTCATCTATCCGACGGTATCAGAACGTCCTCCAGAAAGCTTCCTCAAAGGTTGATTATGTGTTTGGAGCACGCCTGTACATAGCTCCATCTGATATGAGCCTCGCCATTGAACACGTTGCTGGGTACAACAATCTGATTACAACTGTGGAACAGCAGATCGGCAGCAATACTGATGTCAACGCGGTTGCTGCTCTTCCAGCTAGAGGAAACTTTGACCTTCCGCCAGATACAGATGTGGGAGTACCCTCTCTAGATCCGGCCCCTGTCGGCGTGCCCGAAACCGGTCTACGTGGGACGCACGAGAAAAATCAGTTAGCATATTGATCAGCCAAACGACCTCAGAAGATCGGCTTGTATATTGTACATTGTATAAATATGTTGCCTAGTCTTACTTTATCTAGTGATTTCCTTCAATACAGTACGCTTTGTGGCAGCAGTAGTAATAATGGTACCTATTGTGCGGAAAATAAACATGTGAACAGCTTAAGAATCAGTCGAAAAGTGCATCATCAAATGCACAAAAAACCTTCATGGATTGACTACCCATTATTATAACAAGCTTTTTTGGCTGAAGTGTCAAGTTTGAGTCGTATTTGCATGCTTGCAAATTGCCACGGATATACGCATATTGATGAACTTCGTATTATGAAGTAAGCATGATGACTTAATCGCTAATACAAAATGCCACACAAATAGCCGGAATCCTTGGCCAAACAGCACGATATTAAAGTACCATCGCGGATATCATGCTGGTAATAATCAAGACATCAGCGCCAGATACAACATTTTTTCATACGATCCATGCACGAAAAGGGGACCCAACGGGGTTGTTTTGTGGCTGGCGCAAGACTCTAATCAAACGCAATAATAACATTAGGACCGTTCGATCATTCGGCCATCATAAGATAAACATCTTATAGACTAATCAAATCCATTGATACCAACGCAACATCAGAGTGTCTGCCGGGAGCTCATTAATCGCTTGGTATCACAATACCATTATTGTGTGACCTTCGTGCCGAACCAGCTTTCCTTCATCTTCGTTTTTTTCTTCATATGATCATTCTGATTGAGGTAGCAATATAACGGTATTGCTTCGATATTCAGTGACATCCATGCACACTAATAGTGGCATATACGGTACTCCTGTTATGTGACGAAGACCGCGTCCGAACAAAAGGTGTTTAGATGCATGACAGAAGGGTATTTGGGAGAGTGGTAAGCTTATAGATATATATATATAGCCAACATTTATCACTATTTTCCGACATAAAATCATTGCTATTGTTCAAACCGGGCAAGTCTTTGGTCTACGCGTAATTTCCCGAATTCGCCATTGTGTTATTGAGTAGGCTAGTGTTTGGTGACAAGGTGTCACCTTAAACGTCAGGGTTTATTTGGTACAATCATGTCTGTCGGTATATTAAGCTGTGCTTGATCAGTACAAACGGAATGTTGTGTCTCATTCTAGATGTGCTTAACTAATTACCATCAGTGTAGGTGTAGCCGTACAAGAACCTCTATCAGATCATTGGATTGTCACTAGTGACAAGCACCCCACCCACGGCAAGGCTGGTAACGACGCATCAATGCTGGCGTAGTCAGCGGCTGTGATTTTTTTCACTTTAGCAATGCTTCCTGTACCCTGTTGACGGCCAGATTGACTGACTAGATAGGTATGCTAAATGCCAAAGGAAGAACAGTAAAAGGTATTACATCGGCCCTTACACGCGCACTAAGTTGAGGATGAAGCATTAGAGATCCGTGGTGTAGAATTATGATTATTGATAGTAGAACATATATATATATATAGATATATATATATATATATATCTATATATATATATATATATATATATATATATATATATATATATATATCTATATATATATATATATATTATCTATATCTCTATATATATATATATATATAAATATGTATATACATATATTTATATCTATAAATATATCTATATATATAGATATATTTATATGTATAACTATATATTTACATATATATATGTATATATATATATATATGCGTGTGTGTGTGTGTTTTGCGTGTGTGTATATATATATATATATATATATATATATATATATATATATATATATATATATATATATATATCTCTCATCTCTATCCTATATATATATATATATATATATATATATATATATATATATATATAATATATATATATATATATATATATGTTCGCTTTACCCACCTATGCCGACCCTAATTTCCATATATGGTATGCTTAGTAGCATGGAACCCCAATTGCGCCTGCGTAAAGTGTAAGATATAACCCAGATGTGAATAGGTGCTTTAAGAACTACGTTCAAGATATGATTGTAGTAAAAGCTTCTATGAGCTTTATGAATACACTGGATCTCTATGTCTGCTTATGAGTTATATGCTTCCTATGGTACCCGATAGCGGCGACCTATGTGATGTTATGGCGATCACTATGATGTTGACAGCAGTATGTCAAGGCTTATTCATAGTAGATTATATCACAAATATGAATGGTCGTTTGAACCAATTTGGTCGGGTCGTCTAACATAGAGTGCTCGGTGTTTTTTTTATAACTTTCTCTTGTCCAAGAGAAATACAGGTTAGTCTTGTTGTGCAAGAAATGATCACGTGCTACTCCAAAACCATACGATTGTGAAACTTATATTGCTGCACTTAATCACAAGACGTTTAATTATTACAAAGAACACAGAGTAAATATGTTTTAACATAAGCAAACAAAATGTTTTCATGGTAATCACCAAAAGCCGTATGTAGGGGTTATGATAGGCATAGAAGGTTATTTTCAAAATCGTCTGCGGATAGCGGTGTTATGTTACATCGAGTTGAAGACAATTCAATTTGTCAATCTACACAGCAAATCGCACAATTAAAGTGCATCAACTTGCGTTGTCATACTTTCACTATAACACTGTGCCTTGTACCCAGGCATAACGATGACCAACATGACAATCAATCACTTTTTGGAGAGTTGTGACTGTAGCTCGTCGGTATACACAAAGAATTAAATGAGTGCCAAACAGCCCCTTGTTTGACTTCATGAGTAAAATAAAGATGCTCAGTGAAAAGTTTGCTCCATTTGACTCATTAGATGTATTCTATGAGTTTAACACTAATATGGCACATGTCATGCCTTGGTAATAGGCCTGGCAATCGTGCAAAATCAAACCGATCAAACGTTTTTGTAGCCTTCATTAGCATAACCAAACAAATTGCGATATCACTTGAAACACTGGAGATAATAACAGCAGCGGCGCCGACAATATATACGTATATGAAACCTGTATTGCATTAGGGGGCTTCACATGATTTTGTTTGCACGCTCTACAATTTAATCAAAACGCGGAGATGATTCTGTGCATAGAGATGATACTTTTTTCGTTCGATCGTAAAGCCATAACTAGATAAACCACTTAAATACGACGTTAATGCATACATAAAGCTTGGCAGTAAGTCGGTCGGGAGCTCATGAATCACTCACAGTCACAACTCTATTATTGGGTGACCTTGGCGCAAATCAGGTTTCGTTCCATTTTATTTGTGCTTACATCAGCGGGTTCTAGTTGAAATAGCAACATGGGCAGTCGTTGATTTGCCGAGTCATTGATAACGTCACATGCTTAAAAACATTAATCCCAGGACAGTCAAATGCTCACGTGGGCGAGAACATGGTAATACATTCTGTGCCAGCAGATATTGACCACTCTAGCGGGACCGTTGCTTCCAATCATGCCTTGACTGTTGCTTATCTAAACTACTCTTATAATGAGTATTAATCGGGACAAGCAAAACGAGTCGGGGTCTAGTGTCAAGATTAGACAATTTTATTTGCTGCAGAGGACATCCTATTTAAATTCGCGTTAAGTACGACCGCAGCTCCCTCTTCTTGGCGTCATTTGCACGTGATTGCTTTTGAAAAACGGTGTTAGATAAACAAGTGATTTTATGCCATTGGCCTTGACAGCGTGGGAGATATCTGTTCTTTTTCTGTTGCAGCGATTAATTTGGTTTAGTACTCTTAATAAGGAAATGATTATGTAGCAGCCAACAGCGATGGAAATTATCCGATATCCATCAGTACCAAGCGGTTAGAATTAAGTTGACGTCACAGGCTAATGGGTTTTTTCTGAGGATGAATATTGAGGTAAGGACAACTAGGCGATTGCTTTATTGTCCTCCACTGGTCCTTTAAAACCTCTGGTATAGAACAATTTGGAGCTGTTTATAGTGTTTGAGATATATTTGCCGCTTTTCCGGACAATGGTTGCTCGTTTTTTTTATCTAATATCTCTCGCAAAATGCAGCTGTTTGTTGGGCGTTATATGTCTGTACTGCAAGCATCTTGCAAACAATTGCGCATATAATGTTTGAAGAGGCAGTATTGTCGACATAGCTGCAGTTAAGTAGATGTTTTCAGCGAGTCCTAGGCGAACGCTTCGTGTATTTATCCATTTAGGTTGAGATACTGCATGCCTCGCGTACGTTTGCATATTATTATGCACACTGCAGTTATTCAAGACATCAAAAAGTTTACAATCATTGCATTTAACGAAACTTGGGAATGTCATGAGTATTAATCTAGGAATAGAAAGTAATTTATTGACATGGTTAATGCAAGCTGCGAAAACAACACAGATAATTTTCTGAATTTAATTAACTGTACTGCATCAGAAAAGATCTAATTAAGATTGCCGTTAGATATATGAACGTATTAGTTCATCAAAAAGTAAATGCATGAACAATGAGGATGGCGTTGTATTTGCATGAACAATTAACTCACACCATTTTTTACAGGCAGCGGAAAAAAGAGGTAGCCAATGGCCAATGTACACGGATTCCACAAGTCACATATTGTTTTTGTGAAATATATAAACATAGCCGTGAAACTGAGTTGCCGATGTTAATGACCTGACTTATTCGCTATGAAGAAGATCAGGTCAGATCAAGTAAGCATACCACTCTGATAACACCCTAGATAAATCGCTGATAGTATTTGCAATCCCCTGACATTGGTAACCACTCATACGGTGCATGTAAACATGACGAAAACCATCGTAAGTCCATAACGTGATGTAATTATGGCTCATATAAATCTACTTTGTGCGACATTTGGGCACATTTAGGTTGTACTTAGCTGTTTGATGCGCTAGTAGGGTACCGGGTGTGGCAGCAAAGAGAATGCGCAATATGGTATTCGCATGTTGACCATGCACCTACCAGGACAACATTTACGACATGTATCCAAATCGCTCATTTTAATCGCTTTTATTGTAACGTGATTGGCTGTGCGGCCTTTTTAGCTCTTGAGTAGAATAAAGCGTTTGGGAAGCTTATGTGCCTATAAATGCCATCGACCTCGGAATGAAAGTGCTGTAAATACTACTCATGCAAAGGTTTCTCAAACTTTTCATAAATGTTCATTTATTGCAATGACGAGTCAGTTGAACGTAGGTGAATTTGCTGAAGGAAATTCATGCTCGCTTGTGCACAAGTATTTTGTTGTTGAAGAAGACATGCTACCGTGCCTCGAAGAAGACTAAGATGTTGTTTTGGGGGCGTTTGCATGCTCAGGTATGTGCAAGAGGAATGGGTAGCCTATATTCCTAAGAAGATCTACAAGTAAACCTAATTTCTCTTTCCTGGCTGGCAACTTCATATACTCATTGCTATTATTTCATTAAAAACGCTACTTCATGGATGTAGCGACTGGACATTCCATATTACAGGCTCTTTGGATTCAATGTACTAAATATCCCCATATTCTTTTTGCTACTACAACCCTTAAACAAATCATTAAGCAGCTGTTCTTGTGGGTCTAATCTCATGCTGTAAGCTGCGGTAATCGTGGTATACCGCTGACATGCATACCGCGTATATACACTGGAGTCGTCCTGTTAAACCCTGGACTCTTTGGCTGCAATAAAGTCTGAGTTAATGCGCCTGTCTGTAAATTTGATGAATGCAATAGCCAGTTCCGTTTGGTATAACGCCCAGTAACAGTAATGTCATTACATGTATTTCGCTTATTAGGGTTTAAGGGCATATGCCTGATCTGGTTAAGATCCATGATCAGCGCCATGAAGATGATTTTGGTGCTGGACTAAAAGAATATGATAAACAAATTGGATCAACACACCTCAAAACACCGGCGGTATGATGCAGCGTTTGACTTAAGATAATCATATAGACAACATGTGCGTCTTTGTCTGCAATGGATATCAAGAGATCACTTGCATTCATGTCACTAATCGCCGTTTAAGCTGCCAGTGTGGATAGTGCCTTTGTTTGACTGATATGACGACGCAATCGCTAGTTAATTGTTTGCCTTTATGGAGTGCAGTCGTTGCATTATTACAATCTTGTTGCACTCGTAAGAGCTAAATTGAGAAAAGAGCTTCATTGATGTTTATGTACCATTACCGCCAATGTATGTGGTCATGTCGGCACTGACAATTTGCTGGTCACATATTGCCTCCTCTCTACACATACGGCTGTACAAACCATGACTTTTTTCAGTTCGATAGGTCATATGGTCTTGAACTATGTTTGATGCCATTGGTTCTAAGGGCTAACCTTGTTGCCTTTCCAAAGTGCATTTTCATATTTAAGGAAACATTGAGTCATCAAATGGTAGCATGCTTGTTTAGCTAGCATGTTCATCCTGTTAGCATGTTCGTCCTGATTACAGGTACTCACACTAGCCTTCTGACTATGACCGGCATCAGTTGCTGTTGTGTGGTATATAACTAAAGTACTTGATCATATGATGTGTATAACTGACTGGTTACATTAGAGACTGTGGGTCCTTCGTGGTGCAGCATTCAATTGAAACCATATATATATCATCAAAACGAAATGCCTTATTACGACGATGATGCATAAAGATGAAAGCTCTCTAAAAGACTTCAAGGCTTGACTGATATTCGCAACTGATGACACAACAATGTCAAATGAGCGTCAGCATCTCTAGATCGTATATCTACCCTTGTTGCTATATGATTAAGCCGACCGACGGCAAGCACGTGCATTATAGGTGAACAGGGGTATCTTAAGCAAATGCAATTTAGGCCCTCGTTTAACAGTCTCTCCCTACTAATATCTAAATACAGTAGCGTTTCTGCGGTGAATCTTCTAATTTTAACATTGAATGATCGATAGCAATTTACTGTCAGGCGAATTTCAGGTGATTGATCATGGAATTCATTCTAGGCTGTTGTTAAAGCACTGACCCAAGCTGATCGATAAAACGTTGCGCTGTAGGCACTTTCGAATCTCAAGATTAATTGAATTGTACAATTTCACGTCATCAAATATGATTATATCAATTGTGGATACGCCGTGAATAAGTAGTTTGCCTAGAGATGGCAGTATGATTGAACGATACTAATAGCCTATCTATTCATTGTATTATAACTGCTTTTGATTAAATACTTGCGCTTGCCAACAGCATTTTTTGCACTGGAATTGGCATGTTGTATATCCCGGGATTTATGGTATTTTAATTAATCATCTATTTGCCGTCAAAACTTCCTATAGCTCAGCCCAGATGTATACAAAAGATCTCATAGAAAATATGACCAATGCCACTGTTTGACAGTTACTTATTATGATGCTGGGCATTATGAATTCCAGTAAGCACACTAAACCATTGTACCATGAAGGTTTAAAAGTTTGGCATTCTGAACCGAATCCTTTTGTGAATGTTGCATCATAGTATTTAGAACAATTTACCCTAAAGCCGATACACGTTTAAGCCATTCCTACACTGGCTATTCGACACTTCTCTCTGTAATAGTACGTTATCAAAAAGAGGCAATAAAGTGCCAGCATACGCTTGCGGAAATTAAAGCATTCATTCTACATTGAGAGGTTAACGTACATTAATCAGCGATCCTATGCCATTTAATCGTTGCTCTGGAAGTAAGACATTTAATACAGACTGCGTCACCATATCTTGTTTGCTGCATTTAAATGTATGTATTCCACATTCATTGCAGTTGATTTATAGGTCCATTCAAACGTGGTTTATTGATGACAGTCGATTGCGTTATCAAATAACTTCTACAGTGAATGATCTCTTTCACTATTTTACCCTGTATTCTATTCTATCATAATGAAAACTAATGTATTCCCAATGGGAAGTAATATTGCTAATGCGGTGGAAATGATGATAACCGTGTTTCAACACACTCGTAAATGCCAAGCGCAGAGCTCGGTCAGACATCAAACACAAGTCTATTTGCCCATCAAACCCAGGGAAGCATATTAGTGGAATATACCATGGATTATATGATACGAGCAGTGAGTAAATACAGAATAGTTACACTACAAGGGACATCTGATGGTGTGCAGAATATCATACGCAGTAAGGATAATGTGTTCTTAAATAGATTGGATAAATCGCGCATGTAGAGCTGAGAGTCATAGAGTACGCACCTCCTTATGCTGTACTGGTACAGTTTGAAACCATTTGAAAAACATGCCGGTGCTGTTTGTTCGCTTTATATACAGGCAACACAGTGCTGCTAATCGGATTTGTACAGATACATTCGCGTGAACAATATTGGTAGGCAAATTCTTCAGATTAGAATAAGCCCAATAAATAAGCTCAATATATGTCAAATACTCAACTGCATCAAGAAAACACCAATATCTCTGTACTCATTATCTGTTTTTTCGTAGTAATCAACTATAAGGTAGATTGTTTCTGAATGTTTTGATATCCATCAACATGGCACGTAAGATGGTTTCTTATATCCCCAGTGACTGCTTGCTGTGCTTTGATGTCAGTTTTTAAATGCATCCATGGATATTGAGAAATATATATCCGCTAATGGAAGCTGCATGTAGTCTTAAATGTCCATAATGTGGTTTGCGTGTGAACGATCACTCTCGGCGTCATTGGATAGCGGTAATGCAAACATGAAATATCATGAAAGAAACGACATTGGTAATATTGGGGTTTTACGTCACTTTCAACTATGAGGCTATATCGCGACGACTGTTGTAAATGAGGATGATTATGATGAATGGACTCACCCTATGTGCCAGCGCCTACTTGGCACAAACCGTTCCGATACGGGCTGCAAAACCTGCGCCACTGGGACAAAGACATCATCTATATTGTCTTGTTAGTGTCATCATCGTCTCAAAATGTTAGTGACCTTGGACCGGCGGCTTACCATTGCTATGTATGTACACAAAATGTACAATCCGATCGTCAGGCAAAACTGATCGACATCGGCCTGTAATGACAATTAATTGGCTCTCAAGAAATTTTTTGTGGCTTGGTGAGAAAATAGAAAACAAAATCGTGATAACATACGATGATGAACAAATAAAGCCTCAATATTCTTAACAATGAGACGTAAATCATTGAAGGTCTGCAACAACGATTGCGTCCTGCACAAAAAGGGTGTCCCAGAGGGTTTCGTTAGCTTGCGCTAGAATTATGTATATACGGGAACGTCTGATCAAATGCTATTGCTCAAACGATGCAATTCGTATTCAATGCTGGTAGGAAATGTACTTCTTTGCTATGTTACTTCCTATGCTCTTTGTCTCATCAGTTTGTTTGAGAGGAACCTGCGCACATTGTCTTTCTTATCCATTTCCACATACAGGATAGTTGACAGTTGATGCCGCAAAGCGAGACGTTGTTTTGTACATTCTTATGGTTCGAATTATTGATATATTTTTCACCAATGACATGATTTGTCAGAGGCCTCACTCTCAGTAAAAACCGCTGCGACCAGCATTCCATCGTTGATGCTGTTTTGCGGCAGTTAAAACCGTGGATTTGGTAAATAGACTTCCAGGAAATGGGCGATGTAAGCTTCTAAATGACAACCGGTTTTGAGCGAACGGAATCAAGCAGACATCACAGTCTAATTGCTCAGACACATGCGTCGTTCATTTGGCTATTTAAGGTACGTATGTGTGAGAGCCTAGGTGTTATTTTGTATGTTGATTGATATATGTCATTTCAGTCTTTTCTCGACAGAAGCAATCATATTTGTCTCGCTTAAATAATGTCACCTAGGCTAAGCCTCGGTAAACACTTAAAGATGACCAATGGCGTCTACTTCTATTTGCTTCCTGTCCATAACTAGGCTACACACGTACAGCTGTGTATTTTACAAGATGCCATTAACCCCTGCTACATACTTTCATGTTAAGTAACAAAGAGTAGTCTGTCTGTGCATTAAGTATTCAGGGGACTAAATAGATAGATCTCAATGAGCTTGCGCAATGTTGTTTGCATTATTCTATAGCGTTATTAAGCAATGATAACAGAAACTGTTTGGCGTACGGTTTACATAATATAAAAAAACCCACGGCGATGTCTGGTCAGACCACCCAACTAATGCATATAT
Organism: Urechis unicinctus; assembly: GCA_034190875.2. NCBI lineage: Eukaryota > Metazoa > Annelida > Polychaeta > Xenopneusta > Urechidae > Urechis > Urechis unicinctus. The sequence goes on from CM067354.1 coordinate 10,665,910, forward strand.
GCCATATGTTATTCATGACACAGTAAAAGCCTGCATAGTACAAAAGTTAAAAAAGAGCAACCATCATCATAAAGTACTAGCAGTACGAAGCATAGCTGTCGTTGGATGGAAAATATGCATTTCAAACAAACCTTACGATATCGTGTGTGTTATAACTGTTTTCATTGATGCATGAATGACGTGATTTAACTAGCAGAAGCTTAGCAAGCTCTAAGTTTGGCTGAAGACATAATAACGTTATTGGTGGGTTTTCAGTTGTCAAGTAGTCGTACAAACATCTCAATCTAGCTTTCATTACATTGTACCCGGCGATAGTGGTGCATATTGGAGCTCAGTCATGTCAGTTTGCGTAGAGCCAAATAGCCACAGACATTCATAGAGCAGAGTGTCACAATTGGTGGTTAATCCTCCAAGCTCTGATGTAAAAGTGCAATCAAAATTCCATTTAAATGCCCCGACTTAAGTTGATGTTGGTTTTGAAAGATTCAAGACAACAATCATGACATTGCAATGAATAAAATAGAAGACATTGGATCAAAACTTTGCTTTGCACATTTGTCGGTCCTATACTGAGAAGTATGTGGTTATGTATTGAGAGCACTTTTGCTGCGCAATGTAATTACTCTAATTCAGCTTCCATGAGTCACCATCATAAATCTGCCGTAAGCAATTCAGTATTTAGTCTGTCAAATTTGCTGATTATTGATTGCTATTCCTAGGCACCCAGGCTCTAAAACTGATTTTCTAATGCATGTAGGGACACTTTATGATGTTATAGATATTCTACAGGGAAATGTATTAACCCTCGGGTTCTTTAAATCTGTGCGCAAATTCCTTTCATTTGGTAAGTTTCGTATACTATTATATTAATAGCTCAGGTCACAATGGTTAGATATCCGTATAGTGCTATTATTATTGGTAGTAGTAAGCAAATTGTACAAGCATAACACAAATGTTACCGATACTTCTTGTTCATATGCACGAACACAATCTCCATTGTAATTCCTGCTGGGATATACGATTAAAAAAAGTCAATTACCCCTTGTATCCTAATTTCACATAAAATGTAATTTTTTGTTTAAGTCGAGTACACCTCAAATCACATACCTGCATCACGCTACTTCACATGGCTCCGCACACTTTCACCCAGCACCTGGCTAGATTTCTATTGATCTAATGTAATTGCTGTTTTCTTTTTTTTACCAAGAAGCAACAGTTATATTAATTTTCCAAATAAAGGGAGCCGAGGTATATTGTTTGCGAACAAAATGGAGACAGTGTGATTGATCTGGTGACTGCTTCGTCATTGATTTTACAAGACATAACAATACAGCAACTAAATAGTGACAAAGATGCAGTAGATATTTGTGACATTCTAGGTACAGAACCATACGCATGAAGTTAGATCCATACGAATTCATCACCTGAATAAAACAAAACATCTAGTCTATAATACTATTCATTAAACACAATGTAACCAAACTAGTGGGGCTTTAATCATTAATCGCATGTTCTGTTGCAGATTGTTGGCAGTGGTCAGTTACGACAGTGCAGTAATATTGCTCCATCTTTGTACAGCGTTTTGATCAGATCATGGAAAGTATCTCGCATATTCATTACTTTTACCAAGGAGAGAGATGCCTCATGCGCATTAAAATATGGATGGAAGTGAGATTGACTAGGCATAGCAAACTAATAACACAAGACTCATAATGTAATTTCAGTTCTTGCGAGTGTTTCATTCTTTGATATAACTTGTGCATTGTTTTGTTACGCATATTAAGAATGGCGGCCACATACCTTAGTCTTGTGTTCACAGAAGCTATTGCATTGCATATTTGGGCCACAGAATTATTGTAACAAAATAGTCACATATCCGTTAAAAGTTTTGATAAAGCGTCACACTGATACACAGAGACAAGGACCGTAAATATCCACGTGTTGTCGGGGCCAGGGTGCCATGGTCGAACACATTTCAACCTCTCGAGCAGATTGCCTATACTAAGCCAACTATTCTTCAGCCAAAGACACAGTTCATGTACAAGGGCACCATCGAAGCTTGGCAGTTTTGCGGAAATATGCGGAAATATAACAATAAGCGAGGACATTTTAATCCAATCAGTCAGAAATGCGACCCATGCATTAATATGTTAGCGCTAACAAGATAGGAATCATTTAGTAGATGTGACATGCCTGATATTTGATTCACGATGACCACACCTGCAACAATGGATGCTTATGGGTGCTGCGATTAAGCACTTTGTGTTGGTTAACTCGGTAATGAGTTTGGAGATAATGCAAGATGTAGGATTCTGAGGGTCTGCGAGGTAAATATGGTAGCTTCATAAATATTTTAGAGAAACGGAAATGATGTCGCACATTCAGGTCAGCTGCGGAGAATTTATCCTTAAGCGATCGGTTAACATTCTTCGATGGGACGCACACATAATGCACCATCCAGTGCATACAGGGTCGTCCTGGATCTGATCACATCAAGATATGTTGTGCATATTTTCAGGTATATGGATGCCACTAACCATGCGTCAGGAGATGTAGCCTCGTCATTGTAATGCAAGCATCATATGCCGTCCGTTGTAAACTTTTATATGCAGTGTTACAAAGTCAGGAAAAACATTCGACGCATCTGAGTTTTTAATTATGCATCTTCATTAATGACTAAATAACATATTGGGTCCAGCAATGTATGATAATAAATTTACATACACACAACGTTGTTTCATCTTGCTGGGAATATATATGGATCAATACATCCCTCATACATTTCTCATCTGACAGCATCTTGCAACTCAAAAAGCGACCATTGTTTCTAGTAATGCAATTGATTTAGCTTGTCATTTGTCGATACTATCTCAGTGCTCGAACTTTTCATATACATATACGTATTCACAATAGATTTTACTGCAGAGCGCTAACGGCAGCAATGCTGGTGGCAGCAATGCTGAAAGTTGATCTGCGATACATGATCACTCTTGATTAAATGGATACTTTTTGTCTGCCATTTAATTAATTAGCATGAGCGTCTGTCTGATTATTTCCCTACGCCAAAAAGAAAGTTGATTGTGTCAGCGTGCTTGTTGGATATTGAATGTTAAGTTTCAGCATTACGAAAAGACAGATTATGCGATGATTTTGCACTATACAGGTCAAACCTAGTTAGACACGACGGACAAAAAACAATTAGATTATTCTCGGAGCTTTCCGTCCTGAATGTAAAAATAAATGTGGAAATAAGCACAACTGATACTTTATATTACCTTGAACGATTCCACACCAATTTACTGTCATGTCAATAACCCTGCTGCTGGTTGCTTTAGCGAATGAAAAGCCTGGAATCACAGTGTTATGATCTCGTATATTTGCCAAACTCAATGCCTATTATGCTCAACGTTAATACTGGGTGATTACATAGGCATACAACGAACACAATCAGGATGGATATTACTCGCTTAGCTGCAGTGAGCTCTGTGCTTATAGCCGTCAGTTTAGAATGGCCATAGATATATTGAGAAGGATTGTACCCCTGTCACTCTGGTTTCAGCCCAATAGGAATCATAAAGCAGAAGTAAGATTGAGGAATCTCGCAGCACACTTGACTGGAGTCTACTCCAGGCATGTGTGCTACGAGAATGCGTGATAACCCCTATAATTGTACTTCCCAATTTCTCGTCAGTGACATATTGGTGTCATTGTGGGGAAATTTGGTCACAAACCGAAATCATAAGCCATATTTTATGAGTATTTGCGAGAGTCGAGCGCAAGAAATAACGTGCCTATACAGAACTTGTTCATAGTCTAAATTGCATCATGCATCGAAATCACCACTGATACTGTAACACGGGTATTTTAAGAAATAATGAAATATAGCCTAAGGATTGGGTGATAACTGCGTCGGTTTCCAAATGTGATGTGCATACCAGCGTTAAATCGCGATGACAAGGTTGCTTACAGCATAAGATAAGACTTCCGCATGAATAGCCGCTTGAGGAACTTTTCTCATGATACGTTTGGGATCAAACAAAAAATACCTGACATATGCTTCTTGAATTGTACAAAGTCAAAAGGTCTTTCCATGCATCATTTGTAGTATAAGTGAAGTTTTCTGTGTCTGGTTGGTCCCATTAATGCACAAAAGCTACAAGTCAGATCGTATTTATAGCACATTCCAAGTCACAGCATCCATAAATCTTTCTAAATGTGTTTTCTGAAGCAATTGTAGCAGATTCCGCTAACTCGGGTCGTGCGGTGTTTCATCCGTCTTTCTCATACATGCAGTATGAGTATATGTAACCAGTAAAGTGCTAGAGCAAAATCGTGCGCGCTCCATCAGTACACACAGCTACTATATTCAATATATTTAACAATCTGCCATAGGTGCACTAAGACCAAGCATGCATAAAAGTACATTGGCTATCATGTGTGTATTTTATTTATGTAACTATTATCCACAGCTATCCTAGCAGTGATCTATACAGAATCTGTTATGGTGCTGCGTTATCTCTTTATTTTCATTTCAACCCAAATGAAAAGTAGTTCAATATATTGTATCCAGCAATTGGTGTCCGCTGTTTGCTTTTCAGCACAGCCAGCTCTAGTGCGCCAGAGTATAAATCGTATAGAACACTTCAAACCCGACCCCCTCCCCAATCGCCCTGAATAGAAGCCCATGTCCTTAGATGATTAATGGTTGTGGCATGCAAAAATGACTGCAAAGTTGATGCCTCTAGCGATGTTGATCTGAGCACAGACGTGAGTACATAAGTGAAGAAGAACAAAACCGAGTTCCAGTTTGTGGACGCCATTTTGCTGATTGGATTATGCTAAATATGTCGGGGGTATCCGGGTACCTATTGATTAACATCTGGCAACTCAATGAGGCGCAGAGAGAAAAAATTTAAACAAACATCGGTTACTGCATGAAACCATATAAGTAATATTATAACCTGCGTTATTCCGTGTGACTGTATATCGGCGTTGTTCGTCATCGTTTGCGTAAATGTCACTGATTATCGCCTCCTACTTACAGAGAAATAAATCTATGACACATTCTCTGCGTTTGCCTAGTTTTTTCTATAGTGCTGTATTCTTGAATCAATGAGATATGCAACTGCATCACCGATAGCATTATGTTGCAACATATGCCTCAGTCAAAAGTAATTTACACATGCCGCTACATATCTTCGTGCACAAGTGCTTAGGCTTTATGAAAAGGAACGTTTTGTGCATACTTGCTATAGGTTGGAAACAAACCGTAAACGAGAGGTGCAGCGGCGGTTAACATAGTCGTCTTTTGAATATATTTGTATACGACCTTAGCCATTATTAGATACACCAGACAGCCTAACTTTTTCAAACATGACGGATAGAACAATAATATGTACGTCGCCGACAACACATTCAATGCTTAGTCTTACAGCCGCATCACCAGGATGTCATTATAACAGGTACAATCGGTACTACCGGATCAGCAAACACCCCGGCCATCGCATTAGCCTCATGCTGATCGAGAAAGACGACAGGTTTCACTATACTCACATCAAAGATCTGAACCACCTACTCTACGACCAGACAAAGTACAAGGGCCGCAAGTTCTTCTGCGAGCTTTGCCTCCACAGGTACACCAACCAGAAGCTGCTCCTGGCCCACAAACCTGGGTGTGCGGGGGTAGGGCAAACTGCCGTGCGGGTGGATATGCCAGAAGAGGGGAAAACATCCTAACCTTTCATTACTGACAAAAGCAACTTCCGACCCCCTACGTCATCTACGCCGACTTCGAGACGCTAACAGTAAAGCTCTCAGGGCTAGCCCTCAATCCAGAAAAGAGCAACACCCAGAAGACCAAGGAACACTAGGGCTGGAGGTACGGCTATATAATGGTCAGGTGCGATGGAAAGACTTCGCCCCCAGTAGTCTACAGGGGAAGCGACACTGTGGAGAAGTTCCTCAAGGCCTTACAGTAGGAGGAGAAAAAGATCAAAGCAGTTCTATCCAAGCCAGTCCCCATGCGAATGATCAGGACGGACCAAAGAGTCCAAAAGATCGCAACCCAATGCCACGTCTGCAGAAAACCACTCGGAACCGACCGGGTCCGTGACCACTGCCACATAACCGGCAAGTACAGAGGGCCAGCCCACAATGCCTTCAACCTAAAGCTTAGGTTGAGTCCCAAGACAACCCCCATCCCCGTGGTCTTCCACAACCTGCGGGGCTATGACTCCCACCTCCTGATGCAGGGTATAAGCAAGTTAGAGGGAGACATCAACTGTATACCTAACAACATGGAGAAGTACATATCCCTATCCCTCGGACAGCTCCACTTCATAGACAACACACAGTTCCTCCTGGCCTCCCTCGACAAGCTGGTCTCAGCCAACAGCCCAGACGCCTTCACTGTGACGGCAGAGTATGAAGCAGACCAGACAAAGCGAGGGTTACTATTGCGCAAGGGAGTTTTCCCTACGAGTTCATGGGCAGCTGGGATAAATTTGAATCATCCCTCACGCCCATCCAAGACATCTACTGCAAGCTCTCGGAGCAGGGCATATCAGCCACAGACTACGCCCACGCGGAAAAGGTCTGGAGCACGTCCGGTTGCAAGAACATGGGCGACTGACACGACCTCCACCTCCGGACAGACGTCCTACTCCTGGCCGACGTAGTTGAAACCTTCCGGAAGACCAGCCTAAAGCTGCACGGCCTGGATCCAGCCCATTACTATACCAGCCCAGGCCTCTTGTGGGACGCTCTACTCAAGAGCACAAGGGTAAAACTCGAACTCCTCACCGACTACGACAAACACCTCTTCATCGAGAAGGGTCTGGGTGGAGGAATAAGTATGGTCTTGCGGCGCCGTGCCAAGGCGACCAACCCCTACATAGGAGACTTCGATCAGGACAAGTCCACGAGCTATATCCAACCCTTGACGCTAACAACCTCTATGGATGGGCAATGAGCCGGGCCCTACCTACATTGAGTGAGTGGACCGGCTAGAGTCGCTCTCCAGAAAAGTCCGCACCCACCCTGACGATGCTGAGACCGGGTACATCCTTGAGGTCGACCTGGAGTATCCAGCCGAGCTTCACAACGACGACAGCTACTACCCCCTGGCCCAACTGCGGCTCCTAGTCCAGAACGAGTGGCTCTCAGACTACCAGAGAAACCTCCTAGGCGAATACGGCGGTCACAGGGTTGAGAAGCTGGTCCCGAACCTGAGGAATAAGGAGAAGTATGTACTCCGCTATAGGAACCTCAAACTGTATCTGGCCCTGGGGATGAGGCTAACCAAGATTCACCGCGCCCTATCCTTCACCCAAAGTCCCTGGATGGAACCCTACATCCGGAAGAACACAGATCTCTACAAGGCCGCATCCAGCGACTTTGAGAAGGACCTATACAAACTAATAAACAACTCCGTCTTCCGCAAGACCATGGAGAACCTCCGCAATCGGGTTGACGCGAAGCTTGTCCAAGCCGCAGACGGCAACAAAATAAGAAAGCTCATCGCCAGCCCCTCCTTCGCCCGCCAGAAAATATTCGATGACGACCTGGCCGCCATCCACATCCACAATGCCAACCTGGTCCTCAACCGCTCAGTCTAAGTGGGGATGTGCATACTCGATCTGTCCAAGCACCTCATGTACGACGGGGGGTCAACCTACTCTACACCGACACTGACTCCCTTCTCCTGGAGATCCGCACACCAGACATCTACGCCGACATGAAAAAAGACAGTGACCTATTCGACACCAGCAACTACGACCCAGCCCACCCGCTCCACAGCAACGAGAACATGAAGGTTCTAGGAAAGATGAAGGACGAGTGCAGTGGTGTACCCATCAGAGAGTATGTAGGCCTGTGCCCAAAGATGTACTCCATCCTGATGTCGACCAGGGTGGAAATCAAGACAGAAAATGGCATCAAGAAGTTAGTGGTCAAGAAACACCTGTTCGACCCGAAGCGGTTCCCCCATGGAATGAACATGCTCCGAAGTGACAGCCACAAGATATATGGGCTGCACGTCAACAAGGTGTCCCTCTCCCCCTTTGATACAAAGCGGTGGATAGCTCCGGGTGGTGTACACACCTTGGCCTACGGGCATACCTAGGCCTACCCCCCGGCCTAGACCGCTGGCCGACGTGGTGTGTCGTATTCACCTTCCACCCCCGACCAGCCAATGATTCCTGATGGTGAACTTCCCGCATCACTGCTGGACACCTCCCCCCCCCCCACCCTCTGCCCCCTCCGCGATCAGAAGGTCACCTTCTCACATATGCCGGCTATAGTGAGACTGGGGGTGGCCTTCTTGAGCCGAGAGGGTACAGAGCGTAAATGAGTGGTCTTCCTAGCCCCAATGGGGTTGGGTGTGGGGTTGTCACCACCATCTATGACTGGGGCAGCCGGCGGACGTGGGGGCTTGGTCTTTCTTAGCTTGAGAAGGTGTATCTAGCACATCTTCCTCAGTCTCAACGTGAGTTGCCAACAGGGCCATCCTGCAGCCCAGTTCACCGCCGTCAAGCCTCTTCTTCTCATGGAGGCGCTTGTGGTTAACCCTTTCGTATCCCCAATCCATACATAGCCCTAGGTTGTTTTTTATGCCCTTCTGGCACTCTGCACAAAGCCGATTTACGATCCCCTGTTTAATCATAAACCTGTGCATTGCACAAAAGTCAAATTACAGGGCCTGTCACAAGGGTCTCTCTTTCCGAGTAGAATCCAGGGGCACTTTCAAGTTGCTTCCATTACTACCTCCCTCCCTTTTGTCTGGTAGCAGCTGGGTATCGGACGGCACCACAAGCAGCTCCTCCTTTACAAAGCCACGGAACTGTCCATCCAATAAATAGTATAGTACAGGCTCACCAGATTTAGTGACAGAGCGTCCAATCCGGTCGAACTAAAGTAGTTTAGGCCACCCCAGCCGCCCTCTCATGTATATCCTTTTGAGCGCACCTGCGACCTCTTTAGCCTCCTTTGTAGCCAACGCCTTGGCCGCCTTGTAGCCCGAGGCCACATCCACAACAGTTAGGGCATACTTGTAAGTCCGGCGCTTCACAACATCATGAGGAAGAAATAAGAGATCGACTTGTTGCACCTCATTAGGGACAGAGGCATCAAACTTTGGCCTCGGAATGTGTTTTGGCACTGGCAGGTAGATTTGCCATATAGCTTGCTTTATTAGCCACCCCCTGGCAACTTCCTCAGAAACTCTCGCTTCTGTTGCAAGCTTCTTGATAGCTGTAATGCCTTTCCAGTAGCCCTAAGAACTATAGTAGATCTTTTGCATGCGAAGATCCATACAAAGTAAACGCCTCCAAATGACCTACTTAGCAAGCCTGTATGCAACCAACCCAGTCGCAGCCATACCCAGTATAAAGAACACCACCTCACGCCCTTTTTGACCATCTGAGGGCTGTTAGAAGTCTGAAAGTTTTGGCTCAGACTCCAGCTTGTCAACGGATTTACCCGTCAAGATGTAGTACTCACGCATAGCTTCGTTCACATCCTGAAAAGTATGCTCGGCATGTCCCTGGCGGCGCAGTTGCTCATTGATGAATTCTAAACGCTCAGTTTGCTTCTTTGCCTATGCTGCCTAAACAGATTGAAGCTGTTCGATTGCCATGTCATGGCGCTTACGTTCTGTGTCCACTTGGCTGCTTCGTAACTTAGAGAATAAAAAGTTGCTCCCAGAGAATGCAAGGGCGTTAACAAGAGCACCTCAAACAAGTAGCGTGATTGTGGCCATTACTTCAGTTTATCAACTGGTATAATCCTTTTTTTAATTAGCATATCCTTTGTGGCCATGGCTAGTGATACATCGGCAACAGCCATAGCCAGGTCGCGTGGGGTGAAATCAAGACTAAAAAAACTAGCAACGAGGGTGTTCGCTTTAGCGCACCCTGCCTCTGGGGTCAAACTTTTGAGGAGGTTGCAATTGCGGTATTGGATAAGGTGTACGACACCAAGGTCTATGGAAACAATATCTATATTCAGAGTTGTTTGTCGACTGTGTTTTCAGGTTGTGCGACTACGAGGGCCTGGGGAGGGCTGAGGCGTATAACCAGGTGTATCACTAGGATCTGAACGAGTATAAGGAGACGGTGGCTTGGAGGCGGGCGTCGATTGAGGGCCTGGAAGATGGCGAATATGGCGCGAACGAGAGGTTTAATAGTTGCCTGGACATGGAACAGGAGCATCGTGGTCCTTGGCTGGGAAGACCGAGTGGGACCGTTGAGAGGCGAACGGGGGCGTCCTACTGTTGGAAGCTCTTTACGATGAGATTGATAACAGCTCATCCCGATCCCGACTTTATCGAGCAGAACAACGCTAAGGTTGCTCAGTCTACAGAGGACCTCGACCGCATGAAAAATGGAACTTACACAGGAAGACTTGGCCCCAGAGTGTTAACGCTTACAGCCCTCTATGAATAAAGACCTCTATGGATAGACCCTGGTAGCATAGGTAATGGTGGTTCCCCTGCGTACCTACCCCCTGCAACTTGTAGCTGAAACCGAAACTGAAACCTAATTCCCCGGGTGGCTGGTCCCCAGTTGGGGACCACTGTAGTATAGGTAATTGGGGTGCACTAGCACCTCTATTAACTATACTACTTGTAGCATTAGAATGTTTGCAAAGCACTCAACAATTTAATATCATTGGCGGTGGGTTCCGGTTCTATGACCAGTGGATCATAAAATATAGATCTCGGGCAGACCAAGAGACGAGTTTGGTATGTAATGCTACCCTTAGATATTGCAAATTTACAGAAAAATTTATGTAAGTGAAGGGAACGGAATATTTGGATCTTTATTAGAATTGGGATGGCCGAATCCGTTTTGAATATAATTGAAGGTTGTTCGATTAGACAAAAACCAAACCGAAATTTTACCATAAAACAATTGTTCTTATTCAATAAACGCACAAAAATACTAAAGTCATTTGGTTTCATATGCTTCCAATGCGCTAGTCAATATTGTCTGCTGCTAAGATGTAATCGGCAAACAAAAAGAAGGCAATTTGTTTAAGCGGCTGGATTTAAGCAAAACAGCGCATCCAAGTATCATTTTGCTAATGAACTCTTTTGCTAATATTAGGTTGATTAATTCTACTCGGTGGACCCTAGCCCTGCAGTTTGTTTGATACTGTATCGCCATAACAAACGACAACCAGATAATGCAAAGGTAAAATAATTCAATGGAGTCGGTGATCAAGTGATGGAGGGATGCCTTTGTTGCGCGAAGTTACGGTATTATGTCCGCTTAGTAACACATTTCAAACGAAAATCATCGAAATTCTCAAATTCGTCGATCGATTCCCTACCTAGCTATGACAGGACGTGAATTTTAGCCAAAATATGGCACACAATAGACCCGAGGCTTAAAAGGGGTTTTGGCGATAATACCGGAAATTAAAATTCTGCGCATGCGTAGTTACTTGTTCAGTTCACTATTCGTTTCGAAGGCTGTTTTCAATGCGCCTTAATCAATAATTATCAGTAAATTGGCGTTCCAAGTTACAGGTAAGGATCATAAACGTGTTATTGTAGCAGCTACACTAAAATGGAAGCTAAATAGAAATTGCACACAATCGCCAAAAAATGAATCTTTAATCATACTTCATCTGTATAGAACTGACATGCAAGAAAGCTGGAACCTCGCCAAAACACACATTGCGCATATTGCCTCGCCAGACAGTGCCAGCGTTTGCAAAGGGAAAACCCAAAAAGTAGTCATTCAAGTGACTGATATTTGTTCAAGTGCAGAACGTGGGTCGTTAATTGCGCAAGAGGGTTCAGTTACGTACTTGTCTATCAATAGCACCGCTCGACGGTGGCATTTAACAATAACAGTAATATATTGTGATGCAATTGATGCAATGTTGCTTGAACAGACAAACACTCGGCTACATATAATCATTGTGAGATTTCTGTCGTGTTTAAAACAAATGCTTGCGGGTCGGTTTTGAAAATATATTGTCTTCCACAATATAGTGGTTGTTGGAATTTACGACACCTGGTCTCGCAAATCACTGTTCCTATGCACTGTGGCATCTTAAGCGCCTGGTCTGTTTACCTATTATTTATTTAACTATATTTTGGTACATAACAAATCCTCTTTCTCACACTTGATTTCTCACATCATTAATAATGTTTGTGAGGCAAAACGGAGCAATCGAGCAAGCAGGCACATTCCTTTTTGATCTCATATAACATTTGAATATGCAACTTGAGTTAGCATACGACCCCTAATGAGGTTTTGGGGGCTTGAAGTTGTGTATCAAGGATTATCAGAGGCATTAGCATTTACTGCGTCTGTTTTGTTTTATTGTTCTGTGTATTATATTGATGTGCATATTCATGAAGGTCTGTTACATCCCCGAGACATGTCGAACAATTGACCAATTTATGAATAATCGAACATGCACGCAATTACTGATCAGAGGAATCGAGGTGTGCGTGTTGAGGCAGAGCATGGTGGAGGTAAGCATGCCATTGCATAGTCTTCGGATCACACTGAATAACATACTCACGGGATCAATTGGGTATTTAAAAATTATTGTTAATAATCCTCATTGAATATTTTTTTCCTGCCTATTTGTTAGGCATTCTAATTTTAAATTGCAGTGATGGCTCTGGTCACAGTTATCTGAAACAGTTATCTATGCAGCGACTTATTTAGGGAACCACTAATCTCAACTATGTACAGGACCTGTCTATATAAATCCACTTTACAATCATGCAATGGTTATCATAATTATTTTGAATGCATCGCCACAATGCATTTTATCACCGAATTAGCCAATGTAGTATAACAGCTCGGAAAAACGCCAGCAACGGACATCTAAAGAAATTGGGCGATGACTGTGCATTTGGTCCATAATGTGTTATCTTTTGGAAGGATAGAATTGGATCCAATTGTGAATGAGCAACATTATCTGACTTAACTCCACTTCAGTACATTAAATCTACATTGTTCCCAACAAGTTAAGTGGCACGGATTGCTTGACAAATACTCCAAGGGACATAAACTCTGATAATATACTTCTTTGGGTGATTACAATCTATCTATAAGCGTGTGCAGTTTGTAAATGAAACAACAGAAGGTTCATAGAAAGACATCATACAATAGTTTCCTGACTTGGGTACTCCTTGCCTGATAATCATTAGATGATATCGGCAGTAAAAATGATTTAACTGAGTATAGATATGATAATATGTTTGTGTAAAGAGAATTTATCGTGTGAAGTTTGTAAATAAAACAACAGAAGGTTCATTGAAAGACATGATAGTTTTCTGCTTGGGTACATCTCGACTAAAAGTCATTAAATAATATCGGCAGTCAAAATTATGCATCCGAATATAGATATGATAATATGTTTGTGTAAGTAGAATTTACTGCAATGTCTAATTCTTGTCTGCATATCCAGCACACAAGCTCCACTGCCACCGATTCCAATAAAAAATTTACACTGCTTGATTTCCGTGATTCCAAAATTCACTACAAAACATGATATTAGTTCTATCACCCCCGCAGATGTGTTAAACTATCATATTGTTGGTGCTCTTGACTGTTATGGCATACTACAATGTCAATAGTTGCCGCCACATACTAGGGGTAAGTGTGTTAGATATCTAGAGTAGCAATAAAATATTGACCAAGTTTCAATTGACATACCGTACTAGACCCTCGTATACACCATAATTTATCATTCATCTGTTCTAACTAAATGTTATCTATTTGCAAAGACTCATATATATGATGCTGCTGTATATTACAAACAGGAATGCTTCTCACTATTTGATTACATGACAGATACACAAACCACCCAATATGCAGGACTTTGGAATAGCAATATTGTAAAACACAGGTGCCAAAGTCCAATTCGTACTTTTATTTGAATGGATTATTTTCTGATATGTAGACACTTGAATGTGTAGAGTATAATCCATGATAGTAATAATGATATGCGTTCAGAGGCCAGGTCATGATGGGCTTTGTAGAACAGTAGGAGCAACTTGTGGTAGATTCGCTCTCTAAAAGCAAGCCAGTGTGGGCTCATGGGCAATGTTATTATATGCTCTCGAGACCTTGATCGTGAGGTGAGATGTTTTGCGTCTGAACCTTGAGAGGAGCACATTTGAGATGCCACACAGATGAATATTACAATAGTCTAGACTGGTAACTGGACTAGACACATGGTAGTTTCGACAGTCAGTCTCATTTGTACATGATATTACGGAGGTGGAAACATGCTGTCTTAGCCATGTTGTTTACCTGATCTGTCCTTGAATGAGACGAATCAAAACATGGCCCCAATATTTCTCATTGGCCCCTCAGAAATCTGGCCTACCGACCCCGAACCGAAAGGGATGACAAGGGAACGTTGCTTAGCGGTTTACGTAAGTCAAGGAGCGAGATTTCGGTTTTATCCGAGTTGAACGTGAAAGGCAGATTTTTTTATAACCTTACATTCGTTTTGCTAGTCCGTAGAATCCAGGTGGCATGTGTCATAAATGATATTTGATGTTAAGTATTTTCCGCTGATCAATATAATTAAAGAAAGAGAGGCAGAGATACAGCTTACTATACCAACGCTATTATAATGATGGCTCCAAAGATAGCATGCAATACATGCTGGTAAAACGAGGTACTGTGCACTTGCCAAGTTATCTTAAAGCCACATTGTAACGAAAACTGTCAATATTGTAAATACTGACGCAGACAGTATAAGCATATGAACCGTAATGACCTCTTTGTTTGTTTAAACATCAACATATTACACGCCACATGCCATTATATTTGTCGATAACACGCAAGATAAACTAGCTGAACATACCCGACATATCATATGTATTTTCCGCATAATTTTAATAGCAAGTGGTTATTTAAACTGATAAAACCATCACTGAGCGGAGCGTCGTTTCAGAACTGTCAGCCTTAAGCCGCCCATTATTGATAGGATTCGGCACATTACAATCGTGTTTGAAGCATGATATGAAGCTGCTTATTATTGAAATGTCAGTGAAATGCCAGAACCCGTAATCCTATCCACGTGGTCAATGCTCGACTTAAGAAGCTATGTGGTTTTGTACAAGACTTGCTCTAGATTTCGTCACATATACTAAAATAAATGGTAGAAAGGAGTTAACTGATATGAGTTACTCAGATACTTCCGATAAGAGATGTGTTTTCAGATTTGTCTTTGATGTGTGGCTGTAAACCGAATGTCAACATGTTATTGGTTCCACTTGGATGGTGCCGCTAAGGAAAAAATACAATCACTAAACGTCTTCACTTCGGTTTTGGCGTGACAAGTAGTTATTGTTCCGATGACCTGAGAGGCCTTGGTGGTTTTAACTTCTATACATGGTTTATATGTTCATTTGATATGCCGTACCAGATTCGCAATGTTTAAAATGCATGTACAAGAATTCCAGTGTCTGTATCATTCAGTAGCGGTCTTATTTGCTGATATTTAGCCACTTGTTCATGTATCTTAATAAGATACATCTCACTCTCCCAGATAGAATCCAAATTGCGCAATGGATTATATGTTGGTGTTAATGGTGTAAGTTAGCGAGCAGTAGCTGCATGTTAACAGCAGTTACATGGTATTACATACTATGATCACGCACAACCTTTCTCACTGGGCCGTGTAAACTGAGGGGGATCTGATATTCACCCCTAAAGCACATCACAGTTTAGTGGATGGGCTTTTGGATGTGTTCCCGTGAACAATGCTGCTGATAAATCCATGCGGATGAAGTTGGATAATTTGTGGTCGTCCATGATACACATTATGTCATTAGCTATGTTGCAGGGCAGTTTGCAAACTGTGGTCCTTGCTGCTAGTGTTTTCAGTGTATCGTTCAAGGGAGGTGTATCGTATAATCTATATACATTATCACCATTTTTTTACTCCAGTTGATTACAGCGCTGAGATTATGAGGTCGGATAGCGTTCTGGTAGAGTAACGCTCAAGCACTGACCACTGATATTTGCGTGTCCTGCAGTTTAAAGAGCGGTCAGCCCAAAACGCAGCTAGTCATTTCTCTTAATCTAACTGACAATCACTGTTAAGTTTCCAGCTTGCGTTTGAATTCTTTCTTATTTTTTCTTATACAGCACTGGTGACCTGGTGACTATGCCAGAATTACTAACCTATGGAATGCACTTGTAAAATGTGAGTATTGGCTTTATAAAAAATTTCTAAGAATTGTAACCCCGCTTATTACCTGGATGTTTCTAGCAACGTCACATCTCAACATTATATTTCATTGCATTTTCATTACTGCGATAGAAACGTTAATGTGTTAGTTCAGAAAAGCGGTTTTATGCACCATATATGAGCTCCATGGATGTTCAACCTATACTTTCTCATGGAGGGCCGCATCTACTAAAGTACAACTTTTTTGGAATTTATCAAAGCATCCACTTCAACGCAACTCGCGTAGACCATTCTGACAACCACAAGTAATGAACCTTGAGCATTTATGTCAACGGCAGCGCAATCCAGGGAAAAGCAGCAGTTAATGCTCGGCATAATAAACTACAAGGGCTACAGCAAATGGTACAACGTCAAAAAATGTGCTTTTCTTATGATAAGATAGAATGGCTAGGTTAATTGTTTATGCACACCCGATGGATTACTCAGTAGAGACTCGTTTATGCTTTAGTAACTAGAAATACGTTCCTACAGTTCAACATCAGTCTATTCCACTAAAAGACAATGTTGTAATGTTTGGCCAGCCATTTTATCAAAATCAAATCTGCATTCAAATGATTCTCTTAACCGACTTTCTGGACAATGATAATAATGGAAAGTATTAACATAGTATTAAAATAGACAATGTGCTTGCATGACGGTTATTGCAAAACGTAGCCATAAAAGCGATCACTGTTGTCTGCCTTATCACGTCGCTATATGTGAAATACTATAAATAGCAGCAGTTAATCCCACGCATAAAAATTGTGTTATAACTAATGCTAAAAGCTGGCAGATACAGTTCAGTAGTAGCGAATGGTATATCCCAATAGCAGCACTATATCAAAGAATCAATTGATTAGAGTGGAGGAACCATATTGCCAATGAAACGATGGGATCATGATTAACTGCTGGCAGTTAGTATTACTATTTAATAGTGTCTTCTGTCTGCACAGTAGCTATGTGTGCAGTCACGGTGATTTCTCGATCAACTAGACAGCGATATCGCCTGGTTTGCTAAAGGATTTCCATTACCAGCTATTTCTTTTTGACCCATGACTTACTGCGTACTTATGTGGTTTCGTAGTCTGCGTCCCAGACTCCAGGGGTTCCGCTACGCCCTAGAGTCAACGATAAGATCAGGTCTTATACTGGCGCGTCCGAATATTCATTAGACACGTTCGTTAATCTTCGTGTCCAATCAACGCAAAGGTTGTGACCCGGATTGACCTTAATTGCGCGTGTCTGGCTTGTGATACGCACCCTCGGTTCTATGTGACGTCATGGACATTGTAGTGGTCTGCATCTAATGAGAACACGTTGAATGTCTTCTGGAATTATGGAGCGTCTCAAAAGTTCAAATTGGCACCACAACAAGCGCTTTAATCGCTTAGCTGCACGATAGTATGTTTACGTAATAGTCATTTAAAAAGAACCAGTTGTGTGTCTGCTTCTCTCACCGACTGTGTGATTAACGGTGCCACTCAGCGTGAAACAACAAATCGGAGTGTTGTTGAATGTGTGCCCGGCTCATAAAAATCACTCGTCCGGTTGGACAAGTTCTTCGGAACTTGTAGAACTAACCAATGAGAGACAACGACTCAAAAGTACCTGAGAGTGACCGAGAGAAACGGCCTGTGATTGGAGCATCCCAAATCTGGGATGCCTGTCCAGTTCAAGACATTAAGTTCGTCTAGACCTGAAGGCGAGACTATTGAATATCAATAACATGAAAACAGCGCCCGAAGCCATCAGACTAGGGGACCTTGACTAGTGGTTTCGAGTATTCGAGTAAGGGGGCGTTTTCTTGTGCTTAATATTGCCGTATATTGAGCACCAACAAATAAGTACGTACTACACTATGTGTTCGGGTGATTCATTTAAAAATTATACCAGTTGAATCATGCTTCTTTTAATCAGGTGCGTACACATTTGTAAAAGAGTCACTCAGCTATTTCAGTCAGAATAGTTTACATTATAGTATTTTCCAGCAAGTAGTTTATGCCCGTCTTTATATACGTATCTCTAATAGCAAATAAGATACAGAATACAAGCAATTATTGCTTAACGGTATGGGGTGATTAAAAATGTAAAGCCGCAAAATGGATCGACATTAAGACACAGGTACAGGCAAGATGAAATACCTTTCGCTCACAGGCCACTGACGTTACTCGTATGTGCTGCTAAACTGCAATGGAACCTAAGTGCAATACTTAGCAATCTGCAGGAAATCCCTAGGAAATAGCGCCTACTATATATATATATAGATATATATATATATATATATATATATATATATATATATATATATATATATATATATATATATATATATATATATATATATATATATATATATATATATATATATATATATATATATATATATATATATATATATATATATATATATATATATATATATATATATATATATATATATATATATATATATATATATATACATATATGCATACACATGGTTACGGTTTCTGTTACTCTGGGGTTAGCATTTAGCATGTTTTTATCATATAATCAGCTGGGAACAGGAAATGGCAACAAAAGCGGAGACACTACAGCCGACACCAGCATGAATGCGTTCTCTCATCATTTGGCGTGTCTGCGATTGCTACCAGTGACAATTATCTTTCATTTTATCAAAGCAGCTTATGATCATTCAACAAAACGGTGACCATTCATGTATGCGCATGTTTCATAGAGGTAATTAAGTGTATTTTATTTAATCGGTTAATGATCAAGTGGCATGCTATTCTCTTTTCCTAAAAAATCTTTTCCGGCTCAGTCTATTGAAAGTTTACATGATACATTTCTACTGACGATTATCTTTAAGTGCATCGTATCCCTACCATGACTTGCAAGATACACTGACATCAACATTATCACCCTACGCTTTTGGTAAATCGTACATGTTGTTCATCCTGTGTTTAATGTTGACAGCCACTTGTTTGAGTCATATGTGAATGCTCCGCTGGCAAAATATTATTTATCATGACCCTGTTTTCAATCGAGCAAACAATTCTGAGATTACCAGGGAAGCATTATAATCACACCATGTATATTTACATGTATTATATAGTCATATATATTCATTAGGATTTTATATTCCAATAAATATACATGTTTAATGCATCGACCTTGAGCTTTAATCGGTTAATATGTGGTCATGAGGAAACCACTGATAGATGTATATGAAGTAGCTATCAGTTATGATAAGTAACATACACCAGTTTTAATGCATAAGTTAAATAGCGATCCATAAATTGGGTTACTTACGGATTTCTGGAGTTATATTTTGGTTAAATGGCTATTAATGGAAATGTCATGGTCTCTTACATTTCTTTACGACTCAACATTAATATCTACCTGGTAATATTGTGTCTGGCAAAGATATCGGGTTAAGAGCATATTTCTTCACTCAATATATGTATATTTGACTGACTACAAACTTAAGCGGCCCTTACCATTTTGCAACTGCTCTATAAAGCTGTCCTCGCACGAGAGACTTATTGATAGGTAAGTTGTACCCACTGTGGTACATCATTCAAGTTCACGATGCATTATCATTGTCAAACGTAGCGTATATCTTTATAATAATAATTTACATTCCATAATTTTATAAATGATGGCAATATCTATCATACACAGTTACGTATTCAAGAAATCGATCCATAGTACCGATGCCGTTGGCCTTCAATCCAAAATCTATTTTTACTGCAATGGTAAACATTCGAAACTTAAGTTTTTGCGTATGTGCTGTGTGCTTCCTACAAACACCATTCCATTTTAAAGGACTGTAAAAAATATGATTTGAGTATATAAATAACATAGTTGCAGTTTTTATAAAAGCTAAACGTTTATCGGACGAAAACTTCGTTGCTATATCGTCTGCCTGAAAAAGATGTGTCACGCTATCTCTTATACTCTGTTTCAAACCATGGTGAGGGGAAAACACCTTCGTTATCGTTGCAGTGCACATAATCATAAACGACTTGCAAGAGGTGGTGTTTCAAATTCTGTGTTGCGAAGTCACCGTTACAATGGACTGCAGTCGTCTTACAGGATTCCATTTGTAGATTCTGATGAGGAAAACACATTTCCTCTCGAAGGACGGGACAAACTAGGGTCATCAGGAGATTATGTCTGCAAACACCAAATGTGCCTCCAAATGATTTACATATATTTCCCTTCTACTTTCAATTGACTCGGCATGTGTCTCAGGCGAAACGGAGCATTGTCTGACACAGCACCAACATCCGAGGCCTGCCTTCGCGCACTGAATCATACTGTCCAAGTGAAAAACACATCATCACAGTAGATTGATCATTCTTCTAACTACTCATGAATCAGCACCTTTTTGCCGCTCATCGTGTCTAATTAGACTGCACGCTTACAATTGACATCCATTGCAGGAATGATTGCTAGAATGCTTTTACAATGGTCTTAACCAAAATATCCAACTTTTTGTAATACAATAAAAACATTTCATCCAAAGTATTTATTGACCGCTTTGAACATAAAACGTCTGCTTCTTCATAAAAATGTGCTTAATTATATGTGTGATACATGAACCATGTAAAGCCCTGTCAGCCAGAACCTGCTTCTCATGCCGGCTTCGATTGTTCTACCTGTGTAGATTTGCATCCTACTTTATTTACAGTCCTATCGAGGCGATTTTAATTGCCAAAAAAGAGATCGCGATATTTGACAATATATGACAGTACATTTACAATATCATAAATTTATAAACAATCCGGACGAAAGAGCATTATTCGCAGATTTATCTGGCATTTAAGTTTACCGATAGTATGGCAACTCACCAGATATAATTGCGAACCAATAGAAAACAGAAATTAAAGGTTGACGAAAGTTGGGATTGGGATAAACTTATTTCATCTGTGCTCAGCATGCACAGGTACAATGCAGGGTGCGTCATCACACTACATATGCTGCATGCGAAATAATATGTTCCAAGCGTGGTGCCTTAGATGACCCGAGGAAAATCTGTTTCAAAATTGAAAATGCGTCTGCAGTGGAAATGAAATGAACATTTAATGACTACGTTGCCCGAGACATATTACGTACTTATTGCTTCAATACTCTGGTGTATCTATATAGGTTATATATACAACTCTGTCAATAGGTTTATACAGCTTGTGCTAAATCTTGAGGTGAAATAAGTTCACGTAATCCCGAATTGAAGTAGGCGGCGGAAGCATCGATTGGCTGTAACTGTGAAAAAAGAAATAAGAAATACGTTTATTTTATTGGTTTTGTTGATCCACGACTGGAAGCAGCAGCCAAATCTACAGGAAAATAAATAAGTTGTTCTATTATTGTAACTTTAAACGTGTTGTGAATAAAAGTGGGAGTGACATTCCCGCCTTTATGAGCAACATGGGATGTTATGGTACATAACTCGATCTCGGAATCCTATACTTACATGAACTCTAGAATCACCTGCGCTGATTGCGTTAGCAGCTGTAGGCATATAAATCTGCCGCGAGACCTCAGAAGTGCAGGTTGTATGGTCAATAGATAAAACCTTTGGCTATTTACTATTTCATAGAGCCCTAACAATTGATCAACAGCCCTCTTCTACGTGGTAGTCATGTTGGGTACAGTCATTTTTTATTGCAGCTGTTTTATAAAAGATAAATTAGACAACCGTAGAAGTCAGTTACAAGCTTCAGTTTCACCCTCGCTGGTTAACACTGTAAAATCGATCTTTGTTTCGTTCTCACAGTTGAGCAAAGTGTCTAGTTATGTGCAATAAATAGGGAGGTACGTAAGATCTTCTATATTGGATTAATGGCATCTATCATTTATTAGGGTTCTGAATGATAATAAAATGATAAACAATGAAGGGTAGGATTTATACTGCATGTAAGCAGAAAGGGGCTTACAAGTCATCGAAGGTCAAGAAAACAATTATCTCACAACCTTTTCTCAGTCATTCAAAATCTTTGTGACGAACCGAATTATTTAAACCTCGAATAGAAATATGTGTGGTGGTTCGCACACAATATTCTGGATCGGCAAGTTATTCAGGATGCTCAGAGGTACAAAAAACAAAATCGAATTCGAACCGTGAGTGACGTCATTGCGGTTACTCCCGACTGCTCTTGTGCTCTACATAATGGCTGATACTTGGATGATCAGGAAAAGAAAATCATTTATACTTATAGCCAAATACCTAGGTCAAACAATAGTATATTCCAAGTATCAAATCAGGTAGAATATACTGGCGGTAATAATAATAGCGGTGCCAATATGCATGATTCCCCACACGAATTGTGGTTGGTTTACGGACGAATGTAATCAAAATCAGTTATATTACTATGAATTGACTGCCAGCTGGGATCGTTAGGTCATGCAGCAATCTATAGGACAAATGGTACTGCAAGTACATAAAAGTACATATAACTCCATCCAAAATGCCACGTAAGACTCAATCATCGGTTAGAATAACAATAATGATTGTGTCACCTTCTTGCCAAGCCAGGATTCATTCATCATCGCATGTGCCTGCATATGCAGGCTCAAACATTATAAGCGGCATTGTGACATCGCAAGACCAAAGATACAAGTGAGAAAGACCTTCGATAGGGCATACGGACGCCTAGCTCTGGGACTGTAATAAAGGTTTGCAAACATTGCTCTGTAAAATAAGGTTACAACTGTACTTTATGGTGGTAATTACTGGAAGAGTCCGCTTAAGATGCGCGGTCTTGATATATCTTTCCTAGTCTGCCTAAGGGTAAGCAGCGGCTTCAGTGCAGTTTTCCACAATATCGCCCAAAAATCATTCCGTATCGTTATGGATTTAACAACAACCACACAGATCCATCTGATATGATGCCAGTTGGCCATGTTTTGACATGCTAAGATTAACGGAGAAATACAGGAGGAGGAGTAGCAGTAGAAGACGGAATAGACGGTGTACCTCACGAAGCTCAAGTTAAAAGGCCCTCGGATGTTACTTGGCTGATTTATTTGATGTTAGGCTGGGTCGTGATATAGACAGCAATCATTTCATTTTGATTGCAATCAAGGTACCAGCGGACTGCAGTTCTTTGCTACATTACATGGTATAGCGCACTGCATGAAAAGGCTCGCACTTATATTCGTTAATAGACCGATGACGTATGTCATTTAGATCGATTCAATCATAACTGAGATATTGAACATATGTCCAAAAGGGGTCCCTACAAATGAATTGGTTTCGATTGCACCAGACGTCCCAATATGACGCACACACACATACTCATACACACACACATATACACCCCCCCCCCACACACACACACACACAAACAGTTATAGCATGTGGCGTTTCCACTCTATTATTGTCTGCCTTTGTTATGGAACGATACTCGATGCAATAACAGCAAAGATTAAGGCCGTTTTGGTTTGCAGCATACACTGACGGCTTCAGTTTAGTACAATATGATCATTAAGATCACGGATTTATTTAACTAGCGAATTCAATTGCAAAGCTTGAGCAGCAATGTATTCAAGGGGTACGTTGCTGCCTTTAGAATAAGTGCTCACCGATTCTCGTGACAAGCTTTTGTATGTGCCTTCCTGTCGTTTATAATGCAAATTGTATTGCACAGTAATACATGCATTATATATATTCTCTAAGCAGACGGGTACTACGATTTTAATGGTATTTAGATGAACAAACCAAAGGCGGCTTAAGTTATTATGTTCGAGCAGCGCATGAATGCTTGGTTCGTTTGGAACTAAAATAACAGTTGTCAACACCCTGGTATCAATTTACCTACAATGTAGACTTATCATGAATAACAATACAATTCTAGCGATCTCGATTCTATACAAAAACAACAATAGTGGTTCGCGTTAACATACTAATCAGAAAAAAGGCCATAGTGCACTGGCTTGTAGATTTTCAATTGTAAAGAAGATCTATTTATGTTCAATGCGTTTAATCATGGGCGACAAGTACCGATATAATCCATAGAGGAATGAGTGAGCCGCTGGATTTCTCTATTTCCCTGAGGGAAAACGTCCCTGAATGAACTTTGTGTGTGAGTTGTCAGGGGATTGCATATCAGGCATGTATCTCCTAACGCACTTTGTCACATCGACATAGGATTGGCAGATTGGACATTTCCAATCTTGTACATTCAAATGAACTGTGAGACATCTAAGGCAAGATAGGCCCGAACGATAAAGTCCCCTCATTTAAAGTTGCCTAATAAATTGCAGTAATATTTCTAAGCTAATATGCCAGCCTTTATCTAGCGCTTCATTTGCTAAATATCCCGGATAATTCTTTCCTGTGTCCCTACCCTGGGTAGAACTCATATATAAGCGGCGAGAGCAATTGCAAAGATTAACGTATATTGATACGCCTCGAATCGTCTCCAATGTTGCAGTTGTGGCGATGGTGAAGCAAGGGTGCATTCGGGCTGCAGCGTTCTTATGCGCTATTTCACTACAGGGGAATCTATAAAAAAATAACGTAAATATCATTCGACCCATAAGCAACGGCATAGTGTAAAGCAACTAAAGGAAATAGGTCGCAAAGACTTCTAAGCTATTTCGGAAAATGTGAAGGTAGAATACAGAGAGCATTGAAATACTGTATGTGCGACATTACTCTATATGCATCATGTGTGCCGTAAACATAACAAATTCATCATAGTTGGATAAATATCAAATGGACAGCAAGCACAGGCTATTATGATCAGATGACGCAAGCAAAACCATAAGGCATCCTATTTCAGTTTTATTCCATGTGCTTCAGACACAATTTGCCATTGTCAATGACATGCTTTGAGGCCACACTTTGCCAGGTGGACCGTTTCTTAAGCACCTTGAGTGCTTTTAAGCGTATTTTGCTTATTCACTCTATACCACCTCTTTTTGTTATTATAGCTTTATTAATGCTAAGAGCGCTTCACCACATTGGCAATGGAAGCTTCATTAACACTAGAATTGACTATCAAACCTCATTTCTCGGTATGCATATATGATCATAGCATACACTGACCAGCCTTCCAGCAGAAACGGAAAAAGAAGCATTTATTCAACATTCAAAATGGAATGTAAATTTCGAGCGGTTTTTCTTAGACATATGGCCGGCAGGGATAAATTAATAAGGTTTGTATCTCACGCATAATCGATATTCGCATTTCGAAGAGGCTTGTAATGTATGTGTGTGCTCTGTACAACATAATTTGATCATACTTATTTGGTTGTTTACATCGGCTTCCGCGTGGACATATTCTCTGTCATCGTTGGTTATATTTGTCATTTAATTAGAGACGTATAAACATGCATGCTGCGTCATTATTGCAATGAGCATTGACGTATTCAACGAACGGACAGTATATATTTTACATTTGAAGAGGATGTCACCTAAATATATCCTGAAATATCATGCTTATTAAAGTTTTCTCTCGTGTATGTCGCATCGCTGAAATAATATAAAGCGACGTTAACGTGCTTGTATGCATACAGTTTTAACAAATTATCCTCGTCAATCTTTTCCATCATGCTATGCCTTCATATTGATATAATCCAATGAGTCGACCAACACCCTCCGTAGATGCATTTCGTTCGAATTAATTGTTCTGTTTTCCATCTGTAACGCAGCAGATGTTATACTTAATTTGCTGTAGCGACGCAACATATCAATTATCGCAGTGTTACAAGTATGGCATATATGTGTGCGCATTCAATGGTTGTTGCATAACCGGATGCCACTATTAATCTGCAGGATGTCTATTCTCACAGGCGAGTCACGCTGAATGTGTCACGGTGATCTGTTTTGTATAAAGGAACGTTGATGGACTTGGCAGGGCAACATATCATAAATGTGAGAGCATATGATTATAAAAATGTCAAAATAGATCATTTGGCAGCAATTACGCCTCAAGCATCGGAATAACAATGCAAAGTGAAACCAATTTTAGTTCACATGTACAGATGGACCCACAAAATTATGATGTTCAATGACTGAGGCGTTTGCTTAAGTAACAGTGAACAAATCCATATTTGGAAACTGATATGGGCCTTAAATCTATCATTTCTGAGCTGTTTATCACATGGGGAACGGCTTTTTTGTCAGTTATCGTAAGCATATATATCTGTCGAGAGACCTCAGAAGTGTAGATTGCATGGTCCAGAAATTGGATCTTGTGAAATTGGATATGTTGAGCGTATCACATAAGTCATGGCTAGAAACTGTCCAAAAGGGCCCAGTTTATACAAATTTGCGACACCTCACCAGAGGCAGTGGTTCAAATGACTTCTGTAGTATGGAAATTATATGGAGTGGTACTGGTAGTTATAGGGTTAGTTGTTTTTGGAAAATATATGTAACATAATCTTAAAAATCTCCACAAATTAACTCTTGTTGGTAGAAATATTGATGCCTAGAATGGCGTGTTAAATTATACTACATTACCAATGCCAAAAGATATTGTGATGCACAAATGACGTCCATAGATTGACTTCCCATTAATCAATAAAACTGTTTTTACAGAATTGTCGGGTTTAAGTCTATCCGCTCTACCCGAAAGACAAGAAGTACTTGATAGGGTGCATTTTATTTATATGCACTATCGCAAAACACTAGAGCTTAGTTCCTTAGTTTAGCAGAGCAAATATATAGTCAACGATAACATTTGCATAATCTTTTTACCACAACTCAGACGATAGCCGTTTCTATCTGCTTACGAAATAACCTCATATACTGTGATATGATATACGATGCACAACTGTCAATGTCGATAAGTTTAATGTACCTTTTCGCGGATTGTGATAAGATAATGCCACCCTAGAGCTGGCGAAATCGGTTTTCCAAATGGATCGTTACGTAAACTAAAGTTCTTCTCCTCTTAACCTGGCTGTGTCAAATACATTTACAAGCTTGTGTGCATAACGTCGGTCAATGACGGAGGCTTAATTCTTAATCATGTAGCAACCAGGAGAGCTTTATGACTTGTGCCATCAAGTTAGAACACCGGCTTATGCTGTGTCTATTAGAGATAATATCTCTGTTTGTATCATCGCTTCATTAGTTTTATTAGGAGTGACGAATGATACAGGGTAACTAGTCAGATTGTAACAACTTTGGATAAAGTCCACAGCAATAGCTCGAGAGGCGATCTATTGAAGGCAAAACAGAACCATATGCATTCATAAGTGGTATTACTTTCTGTTATTATTTTGTACGGCAGCAAATATACAAATGGGGCAATTGGTAAACGCAGGATTTCATTCAAAGTTAACGAGATGATTATCAGATATCTAGCAACAGTTGTCACCTGAGACATAAATAGTCTTATTGCTGCTATTGGTGTATAAGGCGGGTTACAAATACTATATTTAATTTGTAAACCAGCCCCCGAATTATCATATTGGCGCTGACAAAGGATAGTGACCTGATCAAGAAATAAATCCCATGTCCCTCGCAAGCGATATGTATATCAATGTACCACTGTTACTGGCAATATAAAGATGCTGACAAAGTAACTAATTGACAAATTGTACGGACAGGCTGGGCTTTTCATATGATGACTTAGGGTTCTATATGTGATATGCTTGGCAGCGTAAGGCTCAGGTTACGTCTGCTAAAAGCGTGAGATACGACCCACACGTGAATAGCTGCCTAATGAACTATGTTGAAGCGTTATGGTAAACATCGTACACAGTGCCTTCAGCATTGTGTGTGTGTGTGTGTGTGTGTGTTTATATATTTATAAGCTTTCCCAGGTAAATTCCATATCGTTTGTCTTAATATTAAATTCAGCATCTTCACACGATTATTATTGCCCCACATCTCATATAAGCGCTATGATTCATCTGAAGTGTGCTTCCTTGTACAGGTTATTTATTCATAATCTACCGGTGCTTATACACAGAGGTGCCTTTCCTGATTCTACTCAAGATGTCCCGCAAGCCAGCCGCATGCAATGAGGTCAAATATTGATCAAGGCCCATGGCAAACGTCAAATATTTCAGAATTCTAACAAGAAAGACCCTAACGCTGTTGTCGCACACAAATTTGAATGTTAGTGCGAGGAAATTGATTTGTAAAGAAAATTGGGGAAATATATGATTATCTGTCCAAGCATAGCTTCATATTAACTGATCGCGTGAATAAAAGATTTGTATTTTGGAATGGTGCCGCTGCGATATTGATATCAATGATAACAGACATAAGGTTTTAAAATATGAGTGACTACGTAGAGTTGGATAATATAATAAAATTGACTATGATAAAACAAGAATGCATTTGTTCCGCTGTATGCTTTGGTGCGTTTTCACTATAATGGAATTAGATGATTCAAAAGAGTTAAAAAAACGTCGGCAACTGCATCGTAAAAAGCAGCCAAGTTAGATTTCTTTCAAAACATTACAAAACAGCTCGAGATATGTTGTACAGACTTCCTAGCTATAAAAAGCTATTCACAGCATTTGAGGTGTCACTTTGTATGTAGAATAAGGATAGCATAAGACAAGTATTTGCGACGTTGCCACTCTAAATATATATATCATAAAATATAGCATCGTTTGTTAGATATCGAACGTGGACATGGATACCATATGATCGTTGCTGAAAGATAAATATGTTTAATGAGGAACGACTATAATAAAATGTCTTAACCTTATGTCGTTGGATGCAGAATGCCGACCATTTATTCTTGACCTCTGCATAGCGCCCCGTAAATGGCTAGGTTTGATTTGCATTCGATCGTCTAGGATCACGACAGAGTTAACATCTGTAGCATATTCAGCCCTGATTACAGTTGCTAGTAGTACACTGATTTCGGGATGATATACATGCTACTAAGATATCATCTTAGTTGGCTACAAAAATTGTTTCGATTCCAAATCACATACAGTCTATGATTTCATGACCGACATTATAACCTACAGCTTTTTTGAAGAGTAACAATTTATGAGGCTAATGGTATCAGCAACTAACCATTAAGGAAAATAATTAGCCTTTGTAAATGAGTTATATGTGGAATAGCAATAAAAGCTTTGACCTGATAGAATATACAGCAGTCATCCGTTAAAGTGAACAAAGCACACAGATCTCTATTCTCGAATAAATGTCCAAGAAGCACCCGTCTAAAGCTAGAAGACCAGCGTGACTAACCTATCAGCGCTGTATTGGTATAGGTTAAGAACATTTGAAAACCAGGGGTTTAGTCATCGATAATTTAGTGGTCATATTTCCATATATGATTATAATGTTAGGGCTGTTTATGAACATTTTTCAAAAATAAATGAAATCAATTGCCTTTATGCACTACATAAACTAGCAGGTTCTCAGTGTAACTGTTCAACATGTTTCAGATTATATGATGCCATTCACTAGTCGCAAAGCATTTATGAAAAGTACGTCTGTGCACTGCTAATTATATACGTTCAATATTTGGTAGTAATTCAATCATTCACACTATCTACAAAGCAAGTATTCAAGATAAGAATGATCAAATACTGTTCTTTCTCATAATCATTCACTTAACTGTTGTCAGTAATTCATATATTGCTTATAAACCAGGAAATAGTATAAGTGTATATATGGATATTTGTCCCAACCAAGAAGCATCATCAATGTTGGCAAATGTATGAATAAATGATATGCATACGCACCCAAGGGAAGTCAACTTTTGTTGCTGCTGGAGATTCAGGATTCAATATTTGATATTTCAAATTGTGTACAGCTGCCTCCGCAAACGATTCATTTACAGTCTCCAGTATATTGCGAGACATTTTTCCTGTCCTTTCAAAACTACATGCATGCGAGAAGCATCAATTGGTACTCTGAGCTGCCGGTGATGTCGTAGCTGACTAGTCCGAATATTAAATGGTCGGCATGAAGCCAATTGATTATCTGTTGGATAGACGTTTTAAACTATTTTTGTTGATCCCTATCAGCAATCTGCTGGAAACAAGTAGGTAGGTATATTATGTTCCCAGTGAGATTCTTAACTCTGTATTAATGTTTTAAAAAGCAACAAGACATATTCAGGTATACAGGTGCAGTATCTTGGTTTGCGAGAGTCATTAATCACTTAATATAGCTTAAGATGCAAGCAAATATTCTGCGACAGCTTAAGAAAATCTTACTGGCAGCAGGCTGATATTTTAATGGCTTGTGGCAAATTAACTGTGCCCTATGGAGTCCGGATAACCGCGAAAGAAGGTCTGATTGCATATCAAATGAGATCATTAGTATGGGTCTAGCTATGGACTAGTGGACTAACGATGCCCTTGAAAGACAGCAATTAGTTCGGCATTTAACCCATCTTATTATTGCAGTAAATAAATGCATCTTATCATAACTAATACTTATATATTTTATGAACAATAATGAAATATAAAATGTAATTCCAGGGATGATTGTTTTATGAACGATATCATATACGTACATGGCGCTCATTCGCGACTTCTCCTCTGCTTCATACCATCCGTCCTGGCTTGTCGGATGCTGGTCGATGTAAACGCTGTCTAAGGATGTTAATAAATACGTTGATTTTCACTGCAAGTGGTGAACAAAGTTGATATTGAAACACGTGCAACTCTGTTCGATCCATGTCGAATTATTAATTATGTTAAGCAAAGATGCATCGCATGTGATTTGTTCTAGTCGCCCCTAATGTTTATGTGTCACCATACTGCTTCAATGTGTTCTGGACCTGATGGAGGGTACCATCCAAGCAACGCGATATTCTTTGTAAAAACACATAAAACTGGCGACTGGCGATATCACAGCCTCAGAGCCGGCTGCAACGATTGCGTATGAGAAACATACATAGGTTTCATATAACCTGTAGTATGCGTCTGCCAGCGCTAGAATGTGATCAGTAAGCGGGTATTATGCTATTGATAGAGACGTAACCGGGCTGTTCGATTGTACAGCTATCACAAGATGAACCGCTAAACCATCGGGCCGCCAGATCATCAATGCGTGCTACCTGGAAGTACATCCGCCTGAATCTCATTGTTTGCTCGAGATCCCAATCTTCGTATGAAGGTATGTGTTTAGTATGTTCATTATGATAATTTGTTTGGCGCACCCTGTTTGAACCCCTGCGCGCGTATTAGTTGAGATGAATTCAATAAAAAAAAAAACCCGCAATGATACCATTCTTGGTATATCATGACTAAATTGAAATAACTTGTAGCTCAACAGCCGATTAAGCTGCTGATTGCTCAAGCACCCTGAACGAGCACTATTGCGAAAAAGCGAATGTATTGCACTGAGTTAATTTGCCAGTTTTGTAAACAGTTGACTTAATCTTTTGTTTTAGCTATCATATCAGATCATTGCAGATACCTGTATTTGTATTATGCGCACTCAGTATTTCCCCATTACCTCGACGTGTTTGCATGATATTTAGTCATGTATCCCATGAATAACTGTCCGGATGTGAATAGCCACCAGACGCCCAATATCCAGGATAGGTTAGATAGATGTTGCTATACACACGCATAGGTTTTCATAATGCCTCAAAGGTTATGAACCTTGAATATGTAACTTATGCCTACATGCGACCTCTAGAGAAGCGTAGGGAGCCTGGAGCTGTATATCATGGTTTGTTAGAGGCATTAGCATTTACTGTATATATGTGGCTTCCTTTATTGAGCATGATATTGATATGCAAAATCATAGAGGTCTGTAACATCTACGGTATATTTGCACCATTTATGACTATGCGCCCATACAAAATCAGACGTAAACGTTGATTCCCAATCTTCGAATCACATTTAATCAAGTTGTTGGAAAACTTGGAAATTTACCGATCTCTGGCTAGTTATCCTCGGTTAACATTAAGCTCGCAAAAAGGTTTTGTTTTATTAAAAGGATTTTGCTGTAAAAGGGCATTATAATCAATTTATTTGCAAATCGTAATATCCAAAGTGGCCAATTAAAATTATTAGCTCTGGTAAAACTCTGCAGCGTTTCTAGTTGTTTCACATTGGTTATGAGTCACGCCAAGGTGATATGATGATATAAATAGCATTGTATGTGCCATTGCCTTCCTATCGCGATCAACCATAGTGCGAAATCGCCTGGCATTTAACCGATTGCAATCCATTAACAGCTATTTCACCTTTGCACAAGATTTTCTGTGTACTTAATCGGCTTTTTCGTTTAAAGTAAGCCGACGGTGTCTTATATTGTCCTATATAAAGTAACAGCCAATAAGAATGTACAGCGCTATTGTCGTGCCCTGATTTGCTTAAGAGTTTATATTCGTAGAAGTACATTAACTGATAATCAAGTAAAGTATCTATGGTGCCTGAGATATGCTGAATTCAAGTGTTTGTTGTCTATACTTGCTGTATCGGGATAAGATTACATCGAAATGAGGAAGAGTAATGATAATTGCATAACCTGGCAATCACCCTCAAAATGGTTTGCCGCATTACACAACATATTGGTGGAAGAGCTGGAAGTAAAATACTGGTGTAACGTTTTGATTAAACAATACGGCAGTGAAACGCTGTGAATATTATTAAGCCAGGTCTTATAAAGTTATGGAAGACAATACTCGTCAGCAATTATATTCGTTTCTCATGAAAGGCCATGATATAGGTTGATATATGCAAGCTGCATTTTTATCTTTAGCGCTATAATGTTTGAATATACACAGGGGGAATATAAGATCGAACAAGGCAGTGACTGATAACACCAACTTTTGCGATTGAAAATCATGCGTTGAAAAAGGCTACCTGAGGGTTCCAAGATACTACAACATCATAATGCTCAAACACGAGTGCGGCATGAACAGGATTATCAAAGCACGGGACAGTGGAACCATAAACAGCGCCACGTGCGAAGCAGAACAATAAATCAAGTAACAAGCTACCACTGGAGGTAAAGCGGATTGAAAATATGCTTACTTAGAGGGTTTTCACAGAAACATAATGCGTCATATAACAACAGCCTCATTCTCAAAAAGATAGGATTAAACAAAAATGAATTATCAAGTAAGCGTTTATCAGGGTAACATCAGACTATATTTTTGCACATCAAATTTTGATACTAAGCAAAGGTACTTAGATAATGTCCTAATGCAGCTGGGGTGCAGATTTGCCCCTTGGGGAACCAATTGTGCATTGTGTTTGCTGCTTCTTATTTGTTTGTATTAGATAGTGTTTAGTACCCCCTTGTAGGCTTACGGTGCTCATGTTTATCATTAATTGACCAAAAAGCACTGACCTTCCTGACTTCTCTGGATGAATTACAAGCCAATACACTGCTTTATCTGCTAGGATGCATTTGTGACGATTTGTTTGGCTAGGTTGCATAGTGTAAGTGTTCAGTGCATTTGTACCAGCATTCTTATATTATCTTACAAATAGCAAGCTGCAACTTGAATACAATCGACTTCCTCAGGATGAACTTAAATTACACGTGTATCGTAACAATGTCTGCATCATCTCTTTTGGCCGCCCAACTTGTCTCTGCTAAACTTTTCGACTTTGCCATGAAAATGTCCGCTATCCGTAAGCATAATTTTTTTTCTCATATTGGCTGCACTATGCCACATTGCTGAAACAAAATAATAATTACCACCTGCATATGCACATGTATTACAAGTTAAGCTTGAATTGTGAATACCAGTGTCATATTCCCGACAAGTAGACACTATAACTGAGCAAGCTAATGGCTTAATGGCTGGATATGTAATGAACACTCTCCGAGCTTGTTCTGTTATGTAAGTTTCAGGCTATATGGCATGTCTCTTCTCATTGAGTTTTACGTCTTTACAATTCTTGGCAGAGAACTGCTCGCCCTTTTTGTAACATTATGAGTCAGTTAGTTCACCGCTCTTTTATTATCAATGAATTATATATGGTCTTATACTCTCATAATTCTGTAGGTTATTAGGTGTGGCATTTAGCATTTATCCGCAAATGTAGATTGAAATACGAGAGATTACATATTCTCTCGTCGTATATGGGCACTTGTGCTGGTGGTCACTGCTGCGTGTTGTACAACAGTAAGCAATGTAATATCATAATTTAAAAGTATACACATGGAGCTGACAAACCACGTTTAAAAGCGGATAAGGCTAGCTGATTACAAGTGCTATGAATTGTATATAAACCAATGCTATGATGAAACTGGATGTGCGTGAGCCTTTTAAAATAGCTCAATCACGTTCATTACTTTATACAGTCGGTAATGTCTTTAGAGAAGCTATTACAAAGAGCGTCATAACATGTGCACGGAACACAATTGATCCAACTGAATATATGTAATCTATGGTGGTTTCCTAATTCTTAAAACACACAACGCCGTAACCTAGGTACATAAAAACAATCTACACGAGTACCCAGAATTCCACGGCAACATAGCTAATACCCAATACGCAGTGCATATGGTCGTTTTAACTGTTCTGAGTGCGTTTCGCTGGTAGATGCTGATTAAGTTTTGACAAAATTGCTTGACATTATTTGATTCGTAGAGTGTGAAGAAACATTGCTTCATTCGGACTGCATTGGACATACCTAGGTAAAACTAGCTATCTGTATATTCCGATGAATTTGATAAATATTTGTTAATTAATGTAGATGGCCCAACGTTTCCATAGCTGGCCACATATTTTTCCATGTTCACGTCAGCTATACCACACATCTACTAAGGAAGCTGGGCATATAATCAACCAATATGTTGTCTGGAAACAGCAATGCATTTTCTATTTCGTTTGATTTTGAAATTCATTTGTAAGCAGGAAAACTTGCAAAACGTTAGAACTTTATAAGTTCTCGTGCTTTCCACACTTTCTTAAATAAAGTTGAGTTGTTATCAATTTAGACTACATTTATCTATACGATTGATGCATTATGAAAACCCGCTGTTCCATAACCGCAGATACAGGCAGGACAGATATCGTTATTGCGATGCTTGGTCAGAGCACATTATGCATCATTACCCACTGGCAGAGCAGGTTGTCTAACTCGATCCCAATGATCCATTTGTGTTTGGGAAGCGTTCGTTTAGAGTATATTAGTAAACGCATGCGTCTCTATACTAATCTACACCTAATAAAATTGGAAAGAAAGTCAATAAAAAAAAGCTATGGTCGAATAAGCATACCATTTGGATAATATTATGGACATTTACACAACCTGCGCGGTGGTTTGTTCCAAGCAGCAATAGTCTTTGCTATTTATCCACAGAGCTTGCAATGTACCATGTATGCTTTGCATGGTTATCGCAACATTACGATGGACATGCAACAGTCTGACTTATTGGCTGGTAAAAGTTGCGAACGGAATTATCCCGTTTAGTGGCAATATGTTTAAAGTACATGTTCTTGTAGTAACATCATAACAGGAATGAGACGATCGCCTTTAAAATGCTAGTCACTGAGTGTATACTGAGGTGCCTTTTACATATTATGTAATAGTCGACTGAATACTTCGACTATTAAAGTGACTGGTCCTATTTATATATACTGTTACACAGTGCAATACCATCACAGAAATTCTAGTATGCATGTTTTATTTAATATTCCGTCGATAGATTGCCACCAAACAAAACCGATATCAAATATAGAATTTAAGTGCAAATGATACGCATTTTTTCTGCATTGCTTATATAAGAAAACTTGCTTTTGACGCAGGGCGTAGAATATAGGTGCACATGGCATATCAAAATTACCTTTATCATGCTGCATGGCGTGTCAGAGAACAGGACAGAGATGCTATGAGTGGCACATGGGCACTTCCACAAAGGTATTAAATATCTGACTAAATCACTTGAAAGGATTTGAAGACATAAAAATCACAACCAAGTACTTTTCACGAATGTTGGAAAGCGGTGTTGGTTATCACAGATCATGGCGCTGTATTAACATAACACATGTTGATGTAAAACATTGCTGTAAGAATCCTGCAATATCTGGAACTCAATTTTTAGGCGCATGGGACGTTATTACGATGCACATTGACGTGTATAGGACGACTGAACGCAATTCACTTCTATCACTGGCACGAGGAACCGCGTGAATTCTGCGAACAGACATTACATATTTAACCATTCGTTCATATTTGAATGACATGATACTAACCAGAATGCGTCCTTGCACGTACAATGTAACGAATTGTCCCATTTGGCAATCATTCTAAGCCAACGAATCGAGGGAACAAATTCAGCGACAACTCGGCGAACAGTTCTTTCTAGAACTCGGTATTTTGTAGCTATTTTTTCTGTAAATTATTTGTGGATGGCTGGTTCAATGTTAAGATAAATCATCGAGATTATTTAACTGGTGATCGTGCATGGGATTACACGCCACACCACATAGTTACGTGGATAGCACCTCCCCACAACACTTACTAAATTGATGTTAATGTACCCATGTTGAAGGCAGTTGTGGCACTCTTGATTAAATAAGCGTCTCTGCATTATCACGATGAATCGCAAATTCTGCTATTTATTCAGTTTCCCTTAATTGCGACAATTTAACCGCTTTGTTATTTGCAGGTACTCTTTTGGCTTGTCCAGCGATTTTATTTGTTTCTTTACCTTAGTCATGCATTGAACAGATTCGTCGATCATCCAACGCGGTCGCACTATATACTAAGACAGTAGATTATGATATTTGTGGCGATGTGCAATACAATTACGCCCAAGCGTGCTTTTGCTAATTGCAAGGATTGTAGTTTACTGCTCTCATTATTCCCTTAATGAACAAAATGATTTCATTACCGTGTCAGTAGGCAATCTATGTGTTCAATAGTCTTATGGTGTCCTATATATACTAATGGTCTGGAGATGTCCCTGCATGTTAAGCATCTCTGGCATTGTAAAGGCAACGCAACCGATTTAAATTAATCAATATTTACCGCATCTGTCTTATTGAGTGATAGATTAATATACATTTTTAATCGAGCATCAACCATCTAGGTTAGAGTGTGACACGTGTTTGCCTCTGTATTATTTTATCATTTTTAATTCATAGAGAAGTCTACCGTCTCATTTCGCGAATGGCTTTTTTAACCGCCAAACGCGTGAGTGACACGGAAGACCCTTCAATTTTACGTTGAAGAACACGCATAGTGGCATGCCCTACGTTTGAACAGAATTTCAGCCCCCCACCCCCCCCCCCCATCCCATTAATAACATCTAGCAATAGAGTCAAACAGTCCGTGTACACTTTTCTAGTAACTATAACTAGAGGATAAATGAAATCCATGGAAAAAGAAATTACTAAAACCAACGGTCTCTGCAAGGATAGTATCTGATCGGATATATTGCATGAAGGCTCATTTGTATTAAGTGATAAATTAGCTAAGACGTGCATGAGAATGAACTTTTCCTCCAATCACCAATCATCGCTCAATATAATCTCTCACGTTTATTGATGCCTGGCACCCAAAATGTGCAGCATGAAAGTTTATTAGTTGTAGGAGAAAAATAATAGTCACACATTACTCAATTAAATTGACGCATCCGAGAGGATATTTCTTTGATGTTTAAGACGAGGCAGATTCATGCGTTTATAATGAGGAACGCATAGAGATATTAACCGGTGGTTATTCATTTGCACATTTTTGAAAAAAAAGTTCGGAGTTGTTTTAGCAACTAGCAAGACCTATCAATGTTACGTTGAAGAACACGCATAGTAGCATGCATTATTTATTCAATGGAGTTGATATGACAGATCCCACATAAGCTGAGATATCGATAAATGCACTGGTTAATAGCTCAAAGACGCATTTTTTTCGGTGCCACTTTCCATATAAATTTGGTCCCATTTGCTAGTTGTTAAAACGTGCAAATGAAGACCACCGGTTAATATCTCTATGCATGCGCTATTGCATCATTTTCCGGTATAATCGCCTTAACTCCGCCCGTTTTCAGCCTCGGATGTCTAAAAGCACCTGTTGCATACCATATTTGAGTAATAATTGACGTTAGGTCAAAAAGAAGCAAGCCGACATATCAGGAGGCACAGACTGATTTGATCCTAAGGATATCATTTCCAAACGTGGTAGGGTATGGATCCATTGTGTGTTTTTCACAGCAAAATTTTTCATGATTCATGAGGAAATGTATCAAAGAAATCAAGCATTTGTGTAGAGCCTGTTGGGGCATAAATTCATTGCTCCATATTACGAGGGCAACTGACTAATTCATTCGTTCTGCCAGGCCCATTATGATTGATCGCGTATGGATATTGCTTAAATCGTTCATTCGTTATCATCTGTCCCGACTTACCACATCCGTAGAGACCCGCTGTTCTTGATGAATATTGTCGCATTACTAATGAATACGTCGCTATACTTTGTTGTGTAAATAATCGACTTTTGCGGACCTATTCAATACGTAGCAAACATTCAGTGAATTGTCCAAAAGCACCATTTGACTGAGACAATAGGCCTTATTTGATTATTTTGTGCTTTAGATATGCAGAATTTGAATAACTGTCCACACAGGTAAGGCAGTGTGCCTAGAATATTGAATAAATTACAACCAGATTGGAAACAGTATGTAAGTTGACAGGGAATCAACTCTTGTTACTTTAAATTGGATTCCAATACAGCGGTAAACATATCTACCTGAAGAAAAAAATACACTTGTTTGTCTTTGTGCTTAATTATCTTGCCAAGCAGCGAGTACAATTTAATCAATTACATCAAGGCATATTCTAATACTGGCTAAATTTAATGCAATGGCAATTGACCTAAAAACCACTGTCACGCTTGATCATCCCTACTTTCTGTCTCAATGCAAGCAATATTGCCAAGGAACAGTATACTTTCAAAACACCGTTTATGCTCACCATGCATGAGCGTATTTTCATGCTAGATGTTGTGCGTCACGACTAAAGTAATGCGAAAAGTAAACAACCTTGAACACAAATTGATCATGTTTAATAATTAACCCATGTAAGGAATATATATGGAGAAAACACTTTCTCTTCCTTGAATACAAATAGTGCACGCCGCTAATGAACAATACATGATATATATATATATCTACTGAATTATACCCAACAATTCCGTATCGGTGCTTGTATCTGGCGATGATGATATTTGCTTCTTTCCACTCACCTTCAGAAATGTCCGCTCCGAATCACAGCATCATGCTTGACTGACGTTAATCAGATTATTCAATAAAGCATTTCAGCGGGCTCGACACTGGGTGGCGATTGTTATGAAATTTGCTTTGCATTAAAGCGAGCGTTTCAGTTTTTTATAGTTGCCCATACGCATCACCATGCTGTGGTAAACGCGCAACACAGGAGCCGAACATGAGAAAATATAGCCATTACGTTATGTATGGAACCAATACTTACGATGCATGAAACATTCAAATTAAAAAGCTATATCATATTTGCGATGACATTTAGAACCAGCATATGTACTCTCGCAGCGTGGTTGCATCATTAAAAGTACATAATGAATTAACTACAGCTGTATAGCTAGAGAAGCGCATACACAATGCCTCGCCTACAAAGCTGACCACAGATTGATGAATATTCCGCTAATTCACAGGAATGGTCTTCTTACTTGTATAGACTGCCATCGACGCCAGACTCCTTTCCCTTTTATTAATCTTACGTACAGACAAAAGGTAAACGAGGTCCTGCATTGAGAATGTTATGGCGAACAAAAACCACATGGATTTAGTCACAAAATACATAGCTGGTTATTTGATATACGTGCCAGGAAGAAAGCAGGATCAGGTGGTTTGAAAATATTTTGTAGCAGTCATAGTGTATGCAATAAGTTGAAACACGCTTTCAAAGCAGTTAGTATGTGCATGAAGACAATGCGTAATGTCCAGGTCACCGTGAATAAGCGATATTTGCTATTGTTTAGCTGATGAGTAGATACATTATGCAAACCTCGAACATAAAATATATGTGTTAATCTGTCAGAACATGTATTTGTTTTCGAAAGTTTTCTAATTTTGTTTTGTCAATTGAAGTAGGACAACCAGACAAAACCCAATGATCGTTCCTCGATCGTTATATACACTACACAACCGAGAACAACCGACGAGGTCCTGTCACAAAGCGGTGAAGTCCTAAACCTATATGCAGGCATGGAATTCCCTATTTTGGAAGTGTCGGTTCATGTTGGTTGAAGTGAGGCAAATTCGCTTCCTACTACCAAGCATGTGTTAAATGAAACCATACAATATCTATAAAAGGGCATCTGTTTAGTATGATCACGCTCCCTAACTCAATGTAAATATTCGCCGATCTATATTGGCCAAAACAGTTTCTTGATCCTTCATTCGATATTGTTGTAGACCTACATAATATTGCTATGAGTTATTTAATGATACATGGTCTCTCATCTATGATGAATTATTTATGTGTGTAGTGCCCATTGCATGATAGTGATTTAAAAGTGACGTAACACGAATGACACGGTTCCGTCTTGGTCTATGTTATCAAGGTTCAGCACACAATAAATTCACGTATTGGCTCGTGCAAAAACACGGTCATTGCTTGCTTTGCAGGCTCATTCAAACAAAGAATGATAGGTTGTACAGTGTGACGACACTCGAAAAGAGAGCAGAGCAAAACGAATCGGATTTGACATATACATCAGTATTGACTGTTATTGTGAAAACTTGGCGGGCTTGTCAGGTATGTTGACTGCAACCGCGTTTACCTAAAAAGAATCGCTATACATAGAGGCCTAATCGTTGTAAGAGAGAGAGAGAGAGAGATTTCTATAGACAGGACTAAACATTTTAGACATTAAGTTCACCACAGAAGAGCAACCATAAAACATTCTGACCACGCTATATACCAGGCATATATCGGTATAAGTGAGGTTCCTATAAACAGGGCCATACATTTAGCCCATTTAGTGCAAAGCAGAACTAATTCTGACCACGACCGACGGCTATTGATTGACTGCATTGCATGTTATCCTTTATGAGCCGACACTTGGTGCCATGCCGACCTCTATCAAAAATAAAGCCAAAACAATGCCTGATTCAACATGCGTCGCTCATCTATTTGCTACTGTTTTCGTCACGCATAATGCATGCATCCACAAAGAATACTAATTATGCGTTGTAAAATAACATAAGCAGAGTTTTAAGATGCTGTAATGCCTTCGTGTGACAAGTGCGCTTACTACAGCATGTTTGCCAAAGGCTTAACCAGGCACGTGACCAGATTGTAGTCGTCATACATGTACTGGCAGAGTATAAGTGTTTTGCAGGAACAGACATGATGGATGTTTGGTGTTGCAGTGCCTTCTTACTGAACAATGTTTTTATTATTCATTGAGTTGTTTAAGTCAGAATCAATGGGGGCGCAAATAAAGGGTTTGGGGCAAAAAGGTACCTATCAGTCTGCAGCAAGTTCTAAAGACCAGTCACTAAATAAAGAGCTATGATAGAAGTTCATATGAGGGAGTATTCCTTGAAAACGTCTTTAGTGCGGCTGGCGATATTTGGACAATACATAAACTGACTCACCGACTAACTTCTTGGAATTTTGTGTCAAGACTTTTCTTAGCGATCGGCGGTGATGATGATAACTTTATATTAGTATCATCAGCCGATTGGAGTTGCATTCTGATTTCGGATTTATCGTTTTACATGATTAACAATTACCCTTGGTGCTAATGCTGAATGAGGCAAAGTGAATCGGTGTTATCAGGTCTAAATATAATCTCTCTGAAGCCAATGAAGTTGCGAGTGTATATATTGAATAAATATTGGTTAGTTTTAAACTAATAAGCGATTAATATGCTTCGGATTCGAAAGCAGTTGACAGAATGTCTTTTTGTTACATAATCAAATATGCCTCCATCATATAAAATCGAAATCATTATTCATTCCGGTTCGAATACAACGGGTATTGACGATGTCAGTGCGCTTATCAGCTTTTGTGCATGCTTAGAAATATTGAATTTGACAGATTAAATCGAAACATTTAAAGCGGATATTTACTGAACATTGTCAACAATGATTTTACTAAACACATAGTGGAACATTTTCATTTCGATACAATTGCAGTGCATATGTATGGCAGATATTGAGATGTTTGTTCTTGACAAGCAACGCGTACAATGCCTTTTCTTAAGCATATCTTTGCTCCCCAGTGACCAATATTCACCTCAAACTGACAATCCTTCCCATTCCCAAAACGTTGTGGTTAACACATCAAATCGGGTAGTTCGTGTCACGACTGACACACAATCACAAGTGCTGCTGTAGCTAATCGTAACTGTCGTTTCTTTCGAATAACATTTAGAATAACCACGTTAGACATGGCAGGCATCCTTCGCATGTTGACCATAACCCGGTAAGGCGTGACGGGCCTGTGTGGTATGCTGACTATAACCACGTTTAGGATGTCTGATATGTTGAGTATAACCACGTTAAGTATGGCGGGCATGTCTGCGTGTCTGACTATAGCCACCTTAGATGTGGAGGCATGTTTAGTTTGTTGAGTACAACCACATTAATAGTGAAGTGTACGTGTAGTATGTTGGCTATAACCAAGTTAGGTGGGTAGGCAAGAATGCTAGCCATTGCATACTAACGTAAATTATCCCTATGTCTGATCCCTAACCTACTTGATTCGCAACCACAATCGCCATTTTGAGCTTCTTCGTTTTAAGTCGTACTAACCTCGGTTCCCAACCTGCTTTGAAGCATTCTTGTACATGAGCAAATTGTTTAAAGCATACAGTGTGG
The DNA here is from genome assembly GCA_034190875.2 of Urechis unicinctus. Lineage (NCBI taxonomy): Eukaryota > Metazoa > Annelida > Polychaeta > Xenopneusta > Urechidae > Urechis > Urechis unicinctus. Next base: position 10,708,835 of record CM067354.1, read on the forward strand.
TGCGATACCCACATCTCCCCCTAACAAAGCCTGATTCAACATGCATCTTTCATCAACCCGACAATCGGAATATATCCATAAATGATACCATATTTAAACGATTAAATGGTATCTGTCAGATGCTGTGAGGTTCTTTAGTATGGCACACGTTACCTACAGTATAGCCGACATTAACTACACATTCGGCCAATGTTTTAGAAATTATAGTTTTTAGTTTTTTTAATATATTACAGGGACAGACAGGAAAGAAGTGTTGCGGGTCTTTGCAGTTTATGCTTTGCAGTTTTGCTTTAACTTTTCGTTACGACGCTGAAATCAGCGTTGATGTTCAATCAGCCAACACAAAATCCGCACTTTGTCATCAACCTCTCATTTTCTAACGGTACATTATAAACTCTATAGAAATCACTTCTTACCATTCGAGTTTACAGCTCCAATACGTTACTTTATTGTAAAACACTCTAGTTGGCAATTTATGTCCATGGTGAAATTAAACGTCATATATACACAAGATATTGCGAATCTACAGCTCTGGATGAAATAAATGGAATCTGCAGATAGCTGGCAGTAGGAGTGTACCAACCGACAACGTCACGTACATAATTAATAACACATTTTGATCTCGTCATGGCATCGGATCATCACGAGAAAATGCTGCTTATTTGACTAATCCAGAGCTGCTAAAGCGACTAGGATTTCGTAAGAAACCCAAGCTTCGAGCTTTACCGATTCTTTAGTCACGTTGGAATTGGTGGCAGTCGAACTAAACGACGGAGAACCTCCGAAAAAAGGCAGCGACAATAGGTGAGATCAGCTGGCCGAACCTTTAGTCTATTCTTGACTTTCATTTACTGAGATGTTAATTAATTTATCCCCGAGTTGCCAATATATAAATCCAGCAGTTTTTCGTCATGCAGGGTAGTAAATGAAATGGTTTTGGCAGCTAAGAGAACATGTAACTCAAGTGACAGTGATGAATTAGTGACAGAGCCTAAGGTGGTGGCCAAGTAGATGACACTAGAGTTTATGAATTATGTACCGCCACAAGCATGTGGTCATTCGCTGCCAACAGTATCAATTCAACAAATAGACAGGATAGTGCAGCATATTATATAACGTAGGCAACAATTTTTTATACAAATTTGCATCAATTAAGGACACAAGTCTGCTTTAATCGACCAACAGAAAGTGATTTGTGAATCACAGGCAGTTACTAATAATAACGATAGACTCATGTAAGTGCTCAAACCGCTATTACTAATATGGGATGTATACGTAATCAATAACGTAAGTGGGTTACGTTTATAAAGTATTCATCGTATCTGTTTAATTACCACCACAAGCATGTGGTTATTCTTTGAGTATTAATTGAACAAATAGGCTGGGGTGTGCAGCATTTTGTAGAACGCAGACAACCATTTTGTACTAAAAAACCTGCATCAATTATGAATGCAAGTCTGCTTTAATCGACCAACCCCAGGGATACATAAATGATAATCATTCGCCTGAGTTATGCATATGATCAGTCACAGCTTTTATATCATATGTAGAGCTGTCTTGCTTTGTTTGTCGCCTTGTTTTGAGCCTCCATTATCAAGAACACTTCATGCACATCCTCGCACAGTCTCTGTTCTTACAGAAGCTCGCTGTTATGATAAAATGTCATTTATGTTAATCACTGGCACGATAAAACCGTCAATAATGAACGGAAGGCTTGCCCAATTGCATTCATCACACGTAGAAAGCACGAAGAGAGGCTGCATATGCGGATAGTGTTATAAGCTCGGCAATGCAGGATTAACTTATACAAATATATCGACGTCCGTTTACAATTAGGTCATGTCTCCGTGTATAATTATCAACGAGTAATTTTACATTCCTTTTCATGTTATCAATCGGCGCGGATGTGAATAACGCCATGACGTATGATAAGTTATTGCTATAAATATACTCTTTACTAGTTTCCCGTTAATTGTCTGGGATCTTGGAGATATAACTCTCAATTAATTGATTAAGGTTAAATTGTATGGGCATATTAGCTAGTAATATTGTCAAATTACCAGTGCGTAGGTTTCAATGTGGATGTGCAACTTGATGTACCGAGTGGTTCCGGAAATCGTAAGACCAAGGTAGGGGGGAGGGGATATGGCGCGATTGTGCTGCGGTGGAAGAATAATTAAGAGTCCCTTATATTCTACACCGCAGAAAGTAGTTCACACATTTGTGACCATGTACCACTCCACAAGCGTCATCTTGGCAAATTATATGTACAAGAGCTCTACAGTGCTAAGAATGTAGTTGCTACCAAATTTAATGGGAAATTTCCAATGTTGTACATGCTCGCTTGCTTTACTAATAATTAAAGGTTGTCATTTTTGTCTGATCCAGCCTAAATATAAAAACCCATACTCACACATAGTGTTCTAGCATTTCGTCTTAATATTAGGTATTGTAATGAGAAGAGAATGTGCTATGAAATCCGAACAATATGAAACCATCACAAAGACCACATTCGCAACATATACTGCATCGAAATCAGTATGGACCATAATGACGTCATTCCCGCTTACTACAGGCTTCCCCACGAGAACAATTGAAAAGATTCCGTATTGTTATCTGTTATTTGTTTAAATCAAAGAACTTAGCCGAGCAGTACTAACCCGGTACTATGATAATTTGCTTAATAATCAGTTTTGCTACAACTCATATATTTGTCGCAGCCCACAGCCGATCAAATCCAACTTAACTGCAAAAACACTGAGATATAGCCTCTATCGGTCTAAATATTTTAACTGCCGTCAATTTTACATCAGCAATATTATGCAATGAATACTGGAAAACATTAAATTACCGTTTATGCAATCTGCGTGATCCTTTACTGACAGAACCGTCGATCCACAATTTATGAATATATGGTGTTCCAATAAGCGATGATATTTATCCACCTAGGGAAGGGGATATAATCAATACGCATAATTATGTCGCCTTGATGATCGTGTTATAGTATTTGCCATCACAGCATGTGCTTTTGAATATTGTCATTATTATAGTGCCTTCATATCTTATATATTATATATATATATATATTTTTATATATATAGATATTTTTATCTATATATATATATATATATATATATATATATATATATATATATAGATATATATATATATATATATATATATATATATATATATATATATATATATATATATATATATATATATATATATATATATATATATCTATATATATATATATATATATTGATAGATAGCGGACGCCAAGAAATTTATAACCAAAGTCTGGTTACAGCATAATAAGCCATTTTGCCTACCATAATGATATGCAATGCACGGAAATCGATTGCAACGCTGCCTATATATTCCACAACGAGTCCAGTTCGTTGATTCCGTTGGGACAATCAACCTTCCCGCGCAATCTCTTTTCATGCCGGAAGCTGCTGTCCTATCTAAATGCCATTCACGTCAATCTCTGACTTGATTAAACGCACGAATATGTAAGCGAGGTTCAAGTCACTTATTTGAGTTCATCTCACGTAGGAAGCAGGTAGTTGGGAAACACTAAGTGGCAGCATATAAAGTAGGTGTACAGGTAGCCGTGCACGACGTTTATTAACGTCGTGCAAAGATCGTAACCGAATGCGCGTGAACGATACATGATCCAATTATACACGATACTTTACATATGAAGAATAATTTTTCACACATTGAATGTTTTTTTAACATGAGTTATACATTTCGTCCCGTCATACCATTTATTAGGTACAGCATGTACATAAGCGTGAATAACGTCGTGCAAAGATCGTAACCGAATGCGCGTGAACGATACATGATTTTGCACTACATATGAAGAATAATTTTTCACATAAATGAATGAGTTAGTTAGTTACGGGTGAGATTTCGTCATGGGCGATTTAATCCGGCCACACAAATTCTGAAAAGTTCATGTTTATTTTGAACGACAAGATCGGTTTCTGCGCGCACGCGCAGACAAGGTTCTTCGCACGGAATGTGTCATTTGTCAATGATTATCTTTTGGAAATATCTACTTTGAAGGGCGATATTTATTCAACGATATCATTGACATTTAAAAAAAGATACCACTTATTGATTCCCGCAGTCTGGAGGGGGGCACTTGGCCTTGACCTGCGTATGCCCCGGGATCTCAAAAACCTGTACCCGTCATACAAGGTAAAAAAGTACCCCATCCTACAAGTATGAGGTCAACAAAAACTCGTCGGGAGGCCGAAAAAAACCTACCCCGACACATGTATACTGCCTTTATATACTTAAGTGCCCCCTCCACCGGACCTGCAGCATGGCGAGTGAAACTGGAATTTGTAATGTGACGTCATATCTCCAACACTGAGGCTGCCGCAAATGAAAGTTGTGATTCTAAAAGTTCATTTGACAATTGCTAAATAATAACGAGACAGTGGATAACCAAAATAGGCCGCATAAGCGGATATTCATCTCATTTGTCGACATATATATTTACGTAAGTACACAACTTGGTGGTAAGCCCCGGAGACGCGAAATAAAAAAAATTGCCGGACGACCCACTAAGTGGCACGCGGTATATATTTATATTACCGTCGTGCGCGGCTAGTGTACAGGAGGGTTTCACTTGTATGGCCCGGTCACGCTGCAGTCTTTCTGATCACACTGCATCCGACTGGTGTATATTGTGTTAGAATATAAATGCATGTGTGTTTATGCCTTACAAACTGTTTGACATCCAAGGTATGATCATGCATAATTCCCACCCTACGTAATCATGATCACAACCGTTGTTAGTGGGTTAACTAAAAAAAATGCACATCAAAATATTCATATAACACATGCAATGTTTATAGCTGTTGTCACAAAAGCGCCATAAATATGCGGCTAACAACAGCAATAAGCACCCGGGAATAATTGTTGTATTGAGTTCAGTTAATGTTTACAGAACCTGTCGATGGCAATTCAGTTGGTAGCACATCCATTCCATGTTACAATATTGTTGCCGGAAATACGGCGTAGTTAGCAAGAGAGGAAACATAAGAAATTGACGAGAGATTCTAGAAATGTCGTTCATTATCGTTATGTGATCTTGGCGGTTTGATCCTTTTCCTGTGTGCATATATCAGGAAAGATCGCATCATGGATAAACATTACGGTTGCATGTTCCCCTTAAACTAAAGACCTTGTTTATCACTAAATGCACTTTGTAGTTTCTTGGTTACCAATTCATATTCACCCAGTCACGAATGATATTATGCATCATAGAAGAAGAAACAATAATCGGGTGCCACTTACATCACTTTGAGGAATATTAGTCTCCTTGTCGCGCCCATTGTCATAATGACCCCAGGATGTTGTCAAAATATGCAGCATATGTAACCATGACGGCTCTTATTCACTGGCAAATCTTCTAAGATAACTACTACTACTACTACTCTCCATCAAACACCGCACGACACATGGCAAGAATTCTTTTGGCACATAGCGGCTAACATACTCGTACGCAACGTAACGTGTCTGGCCCCGTTGTTTTTCACCGTTCATGTCAGGAGACCTGCTATTTTATATAGCAGCTTTGCGCAGTATCTGGCAATCATCCTCAATTTATCCAAACCGCAAACTAATCCCACAACTGGTGAAGGTGAGTATGTTCTGTAACAATTACCGGTTGATAAGCAATATATTTAGATTAAGTGTGCCAGTTTATGAACAGTGATCATATGTATATATATATATATATATATATATATATATATATATATATATATATATATATATATATATATATATATATATATATATATATATATATATATATATATATATATATATATATATATATATATATATATATATATATATGTCTATAGCTTGACAATCACTACTTGATGTATCTGGATGATTAAAGCATTACTTCAGGTTAGCTATATATATATATATATATATATATATATATATATATATATATATATATATATATATATATATATATATATATATATATCTATATATATATATATATATATATATATCTATATATATCTATATATATATATATATATATATATATATATATATATATCCATTGGACAATTTATTAATGCAACTACTTATGTTTTGATAATTATACTCGATAGACAGTGTTCAGATACAATTGAAAAGTAATAATTACTATTGTCTATAATGCAAAGAAAGGTTGTCCAAAGCGAATGCCTAATTATGACGATGAAATGAATTAATGGTGCGAACTGCTTTTGCTATCTCTTAAAAGGGGAACGTTCAATGTCGACAACACGGCAACACGGCAAACAATGTCAGCCTGACTATATTGAAGCCCAAGAAACCCAATTAATCTGCTTACGACGTCTATGCGTTTAATCATTTGGTAGCCTGGCAACATATTAAGCATTTGAATGTCCAGGCGTCGTTGATTGAGCAAACATTGAGTTTGCTTGAGGGCTTGTCTGAAAACATTTAACTTAACTAACCGTATGTAACTACGTATGATGAGTGGTTTGGATGATCGGAAAAAGTCACCTTCATTGTACATAATTCAGCATGTAACCACTGTTTCCTTAATTCTCTGAAACACACGCGTACCATGTGATTGTATACATACAAGAGCACACTAAGAAATATGATCCTAAAAGCCGGCAGACTGTCTCATAAACATTTATTTGGAAATTGTTTTCTGATGTAAAATACTTCAATATATGAACGGCAATATATAAGTACCTAAGTTATTAATAGTTCAGTATGTTTATTCGTAATAAGTAAAGCGTTGTTTCCCCATATAATGATAAGTGATCGATGTGCGGGTCAGATGCTTTTGCAAAACACACTTCAGATACACTTTGCATTTTGCTTCATCCTTAAAGAATGTTGGCATTTCCTTTTTACTGCACGATATCTTGTGGTAAATAAGCCTTGTCATTGAAGTGATGTTGATTACCTCGTTCATTTCGTTTGCCTATTGCATAGTCTACGTACTTTGAGTGTGTTCACAAGTGAATGAACGAATCAAGAGCTAGGTCTATCTTTTCTGAACGCATTTCCGATACACCTCGGCATGCTTATATTCATTTTACAAATAGTGGAATAAACTTCTTATAGATAATATATTAGAGCGCAGTGTAAAATTCATTGAAATGCTTTGTATGCATTATCTAGTTCTAGCCCTTAGATTGTCAGACAGCGAATCGACTGTGTGCATTGCGCTTGCTATTTCTGACCATTTAGCCATTACGCCCATGGTGTTCAAGCGTCGGCCGTCCATTGTAAGACTGGTTATGAGGCTTTCATCCTCGGATTCATCGAATGTGAATGTGCAACACGTGTACACTCCTCCTGATAAAAAATCAATGCGGCTGCTGTACCATATCCGCTCACAGCGATGCCATATCTAGATGCTCAAGACGAAACCTGCAGTGTAAGAGTTTGAAATATTTGTCTTCAATTGACATCTATATTCGATGCGCCGTCAGTTGCGTGCTCTTATACCTTGATAGCGTAAATTATGATCATCACCAGATTCCTCATTTTTCATATGTCTAGTTTTGCCAAATTCAGGTTGTAAATCGTATTTCTACTGTGTTTTGGTGCAGTTTATCGACCAACTACTCGCCACTAATCAACCCATTCGACCAGACGCTCATTTGAATATTTCGGTGAACAAGGTGCATGACGTGGATGCCAGAAGATAATCTGATTGTGTTGCAAAATGATGTAAGAGTCCCTGAAAGGGTTCCCCGATGCGATCGTGTTTACAACAATGGAGATGTTTGATTTTTGTATGAGCCTGCCTATAACATTTTCCACATCTGCTACACCACCAGCGTTTTAGTATTGTACTCAAGTAAATTAAAACATTCATTAGGTGTCGGAATAAGGATAGAGAATTAATGACCAACCTATAGACTTTTCAATATCACTAGCAATCGCTCTGAATGGCTGTCTTGAAGCGGCTTGCGTGAACAAACAATTGCGTATATACGGATCGGCAGATCATTCACACGTGTTTTAACAGAAAGCAAGATGTAGAGCAATCAATATAAAGCCCAGTACTGGCAATCATAGTGCGACTTCACTTATTGTCAATCATGGTGATGAATTGCTACCCAACTCTGTTGGACCGACCCTTGGTATTGTAAGACAACCCGTGCTGCCAGTGGGTGATGGTATTTAAAAGGCTGCCTCACCCTCATTCATCCCCACCCCTTGAAACACCGATTTCAAATCAACAAAGCGATGACACCCGTTGTTTATAACAGTCCTTATCTCTGCATATATCGAACATCAAAGTAATAACCACATGATGTCGGAACGGCCCACATAGTTGTTCACCTAAGTGTCTATAGCTTGACAATCACTACTTGATGTATCTGGATTAAAGTATTATTTCAGGTTAGCTTTAGGCTTGTGAAAGCACATTCCAATAATGTGCTGGCAGTGACGTTGACGAATGTGTTGCGTCATGATAGTATCAAGAGGGAGCATCGGTGGCCGGTAAACAGCTGTAGAACATAGAACCCGGATTGGACGCCCAGAACGACCACAGACTGCATCTTGCATAATGAATTCATGGTTGGTGTAGTGTTACCAGTTTTGGACCTAACGCAATTATGTTGTTAAATTTTGACTATATTTAGTGGGTTATGTCCAGTGTTGTCGCGGTGGAGCTCAGCACACCACCCTTAAAAAGCCAAGCAATTGTAACAAAAATAACGCAACATCTGCCTATGGCTAATGAGGCATTCACTATTTTACCATGGAGTTCCACAAACTCTTGCAACGTTTTTTCCCACGTTTCTGCTTGAAGTGTGATGCGTGTCAAGAGTAAGGGCGTAGTTTGCACCAGTAAATTTGTATGCACTACCTTAAAGTATAGATGATGAGGAAAATATATTTCATGCATAAGTAATATTGCTGTTCGTTATAGCCGCCGACTATGAATAGCAATGTGAGTTCTTTGGTAATCTAAATGTTGTAGTTTCATGGGGGGCTTTCGCTGGTTATTATAACATAACACAGGCATGGTAAATACCAGCTGTATTTGTGGTCCGTTGTGACGCCACGGCTCGCTTCTTTACCTTCATATAAGGGTACTACAACTACTTACTACCCTCAGAACATAAAACAGACCTATTAATGAGACATGGATACATCAAATTGATTGACATAAATGTGGTGCACACATTTACTCAAATCGTTTTCATATAGAGATTTCGCTTGCTTTATTGGTTTTGCACGATTTTGTAAGTTTTGCTGGCGTCACACAGAGCCGTTCTCGGTTAATCTACTGCAGATATCGACAGCTTGTCCGGGAGTTAGACTGATGTAACACATGGTACTAAACATATTCAAAGGCTATCTGTTCAGTAATGGGACACGGTGCATCCGATTTAGGCAACCATATGAAGAAATAGTTCTATTCGCATATAGCAGAATCATAATCATAATATCAGCCCATATTATGGACTGTTGGTGGTACCCCATGTCAACAAAGTCCAAAAATCACATATATCAAAAGCAAATAAATATTCAAACTAACTTGTAATTCAATATTTGGGCCTTTTGCAAAAACATTACAGTTGGTTAAAGCTCGTTTGACCAAAGTTAATAGCTATGACGCCATCATTGATTCAGCTCCATATCAATGAGTTGTCCTCTGTAAATATACAAATACTGGCACGGCAAGTGCTGATAAAGGTCAGAAGGATAAATCAAACAAATTGGTTCCGCATCAATGTGTTTTTTTTACGCGATATGGTAATACGGGTGTAATAAGATCCTTGCCAAGAAGTCCACGATGAGTTGCCTAATCTATTTAGGTTGGTATTAGCTTTAATCACATTTACGTATTCTTTACAATGCCGACCTACAATACACAGTGAACAATATTAATATGAATCTCAGACAAAACTTTACAGTAGTGATAAGTATGATGTTACTGCACTGAGGTGAATCATTGTAATAAAAAGCCTTTGAAATATACCCGAGAGCAATAGTTGTACAAAATTGCGCACCATGGGTCCTACAACGGCTTATATAAGGATCTAATATGTCGAATTAATCTGATCCCAACCCAATATATTCAAATAATACCAAGCTCTATGGCTTTGGCATATAAATTGCCATTAAAAACAAAATGCAATGCAAGTAGTTTCATGTAGTTCTTACTAAACACGGTGTTAAGTAACCGAGCAAGCTATTCATCGGACAAGCTGTTGCCAAGGTTTTGTACGTAAATGATATAACTGGGATAAGATCTGCAAATTGAGGCTTTCTTGCTGAAGCAAACAGTTAGATGATTTCTGATGTTTTTGTCTGGTGCATATGATTCGTTCCGTCGAATCATCTATTTCTCTATGGAGTTATATTCATGATATACTTTATTGACAAGGTGGTTTGAAACAAATTATTCTGGTTAATAGATACTATATGAACATCGCATGGAAAGATGTATAATTATAGTAAACTCCATTCAACGACCAGCGCTCGGCATTTTAGATAAAGTGTTTGTTATTATTGCTGCTTAAAAATAAAGAACGAGTCCAGAATAAATTCAAGATATTCAATGCGTATCACCATCTTCGGCCTATAACATTTCAAGGAACAACTGCATGCAGAATGAGCAGGTGCTGGCTTGCTTTGCAACATATAAATGGATTCCGTAATACTTTCATCACATCGTAACTTCATCAGTTAAAAGTAATTTGATCACGAAATTTTCCTCTGTGTATGGGTATATAATTTGAGATGCTTGAATTACCCATATACGCCCTTGTCATTACTTTGCGACATCTTGAACTTCTTATTTATATTTCTTGGGTCTCAGTGTTGGGCATCTTTCAAAGCTGATTGTGTACTCCTCGAACGTTTTTGGAGAATAATGTGCTTTTTAGTAAAATAACGAGAGACACATCATAAGCAGCAGTAATATAACAATTTGTTAAGCCTTTGATAATTTGCTTGCAATTCTAGCTCTCATTGACCGCGACCATTCCGACTATATCACTGTTAAGATGGTCACTTGGGAAAGACACCAAATCGAAATCAAATCAGAGTTTAGTGAGATCTCGTTCTGACGTTTACAGTTAAACTGTTTTTCATAACTCCATCAAATGCATATAAATGCCTAATTCTAACTTGGTATCATTTCAGCACCGCAATATTGATGCATATTGAATAACTTTATTATTCTACCTGTGGTAGGATTTTTATTGCTATTATAACTGTCGACCTTGGATTCGTAATTGTTTGGAATTATGTTATATTCCAAATGTCTGATGCAAATTCGACATGTCGTTAAGCCCCATTTGTGTTTGAGAAGGAAGGCAATGGCACGACAGCCATTATTTTATAAGGCTATTTGTTGTCATTCTGATAAGACAAATTACCATGGTCAAACAATAACTCTGTAATAATTCAACATTGGTTGCAATGTCCGTTGATGTCCGATTGAAGTGCGAAATAACAATCAGCTGTAGGATTCCGCTTAATAGTGTTCGCAGATGTTAACTTCATTATAGCAGTGATGACCTAATGAAGCATTTATTCGGCAGTCTCACGCAACGTAGCAATAGGCACTGCCATAATCTCGTTTCTGCCAAATCATTCATACATCATTCACTAACTGGGACAGCATTCTATAAGCACCGGGTTATTATTTTGATATACAATTGGTATTTTCATAACTATTCTCGTGATGTCTCTGATATGTCCTGCGATTTAGAAGAATAGTAGTATAGATGTTAGCGGTACTGACACACCTATCTCATATGATTATGACACACCTATCTCATATGGGTGCAACCAGAAAACACACATATACAGGGTGACTCACATGAGCCAGCGAACCGCTCGCACCTCCCCCCCCCACCATATTAGCCCTTCCAGCCCCTATGGTATAGGCCCACTAAAGAGGGCGACAGCATTGTCAACCATCTACAACAGGACTCTGAGGAATAAGCTCTTCTAAACGACTCACGCGCTCCAAAAGGTCCTCATACTTCGATTCCAATTCCCTCACCTTTTCCTCTACACCAAGACCCTGAGGAATAAGCTCTTCTAAACGACTCACGCGCTCCAAAAGGTCCCTATACTTTGATTCCAAATCCCTCACCTCATTCTCAAGGTCCACCTTCTCCTCCCATATATGTTCCACATCTGCTTGCAGCTCGGCCACCCCAATATGTTCATCGGTGCTCATTCTATACCTCAGATCTCATATGTTCAACATATCGACGCGTGCCCATAGGCCAGAGTGTCTACACCACCTGGAGCTATCCACCGCTTTGAGTCAAAGGGGGAGAGAGACACCTTGTTAACGTGGAGCCCATATACTTTATGGCAGTCACTCCTGAGCATGTTCATTCCGTGGCGAAACTGCTTTTGGGCGAACAGTGACTCCACGTACTGAGCGTGTCGTAGATGCTTCTTCACCACCACCTTCTTCACACCCTTAGCTCTTTTTATCTCGCCCTCATCAGACATCAGGATAGAGTACATCTTAGGGCGCAAACCAACGTACTCCTTGATGGGCACGCCAGCGCACTCATCCTTCATCTTACCCAGAACCTTTTTGTTTTTGTCACTGTGCAGGGCATGAGAAGGGTCAAAGTTACTAGTGTCAAAGAGATGCCCATCCTCCCTCATATCAGCATAGACGTCAGTGGTACGGATCTCAAGCAGCAGCGAGTCTGTGTCTGTGTAAAGCAGGTTAATATTACTGTCATATCTAGCCTTCATGGTATTGTAGTAAAAGTCATACATCAAGTGCTTGGAGAGGTCCAGAATGCACATGCCAACGTAGACGGGACGGTTCAGCAATAAGCGAGTCTTGTGCATATGCACCTAGATCATCGTCAAACACTTTTTGTCGAGCATAGGCAGGGCTGGCCACAAGCCTACGTATTTTTTCTTTTCCCGATGAGTGCACAATCTTGACGTCGACTCGGCTCCGGAGATTCTCCATCGTTTTACCAAAGACGGAGTTATTCATAAGTTCATAGAGATCCTTCTCAAAGTCGCTGTTGGCGGCCTTGCGCAGATCTGTATTCATCCTTATGTAAGGCTCCATCCAAAGACAAGCGCACGATGAATCTTGGTGAGTCTCAACCCCAAAGACAGATATAGCTTGAGGTTCCTGTAGTGTACCACATACTTCTCCTTGTTCCGCAGGTTGGGCACCAGCTTTTCATCTCCATTTCCGGTGCTCCCCAATGCACCTAGGAGATCTTTCTGGTAGTCTGACAACCACTCATTTTGCACAAGAAGCCGCTCCGGCGCTAGGGGGTAATCGTTGTGTTCGTCATGAAGCGCAGCAGGATACTCCAAGTCAACCTCAAGTATATACCCCGTTTCAGCATCATCGGGATGGTCCTGGATCTCTAGGTTCTCAGGCCGTTCCACCCACTCAATACCCGAAGTAGGTAGGGCTTGGCTCATCGCCCACCCATACAGGTTGTTGGCATCGAGGTACTGGATATAGCTCGCTGGCTTATCCTGCTCAAAGCCCTCCACGTATGGGTTGTTCGCTTTAGCGTGGCGATGTGATACCATGCTTATCCCACTGCGCAGCCCCTTCTCAATAAACAGGTGCTTGTCATAATCTGTGAGAAGCTCGAGTTCCACCCCTGTGCTCTTAAGAAGCGCATCCCATGACAAACCGGGGCTGGTATAGTAGTGGGCCGGATCCAAACCATATTGCTTAAGACAGGTTTTGCGGAATGTTTCAAACACATCGGCCAGGAGCAGTACATCCGTGCGTAAGTAAAGGTCATGGTAGTCCCCCATGTTTTTACAACCAAACGCGTTCCAGACTGTCTGGGCGTGTTCATAGCCTGCAGCAGATATACCCTGTTCAGAGAGCTTGCTGTAGAAATCATGGATCGGCGGCAGTGGAGCATCAAACTTATCCCAGCCATCCATGAACTCATAGGGATACACTCCCTTACGCAGCAGCAAGCGCCTCTTCATCTGGTCTGGCTCGTATTCCGCCGTCACAGCAAAGGCATCTGGGTTGTTATCAGACACAAGCTTGTCGAGCGAGGCTAGTAGGAACTGTGCACTGTCAATGAAGCGCAACTGTCCGACCGACAGGGAGATATACTTCTCCATGTTATTTGGGATGCAGTTGATATTGCCCTCCACTTTGCTTATACCCTGCATCGTAGCCCCGCAGGTTATGGAACACCACAGGGATGGGTGTTGTCTTGGGACTCAGCCGAAGTTTCAGGTTACACACGTTATGGGCTGGCCCTCTGTACAAGCCTGTTATATGGCAGTGATCGCGAACAGAGTCACAGCCCAGTTTTTTCTTGCACACATGACAGTGAGTTGCAGCCTTATGTGCCCTTCTATCCTCCCGAGTCATCCGCATAGGGACAGGCTTGGACAGAACTGCTTTGATCTTTTGCTCCTCCTGCTGCACAACATCGCTTCCTCTATAAACCACAGGGGGTTCTGTCTGCCCATCACATCGGACAACCACATAGCCGTAACCACATGGCTCATGCTCCTGCATTCTCTGCGTGTTGCTCTTACCAGGACTAGGCGCAGGTCCCGGAAGCTTCACTGTGAGCGCCTCAAAGTCGGCATAGATAAGATAGGGGACAGCAAGCTGTTTCTGCCAGTTCTGGAAGGATATTATGTTCTTCCCTTCCTCAGGCATGTCAACTCGCACAGCAGTCTGCCCGATACCCATGCACTCAGGTTTGTGCGCCAGGAGCAGTTTCTCAGTGGTGTATCCATGCAAGCATCGCTCGCAGAAGAACTTGCGGTGCTCGTACTTACTCTGGTCATACAGCAAGCGGTTCAGGTCTTCGATCTGCGTGTAATGAAACCTACCGACCTCCTCAATCAGCATGAGGTTTATACATGGACCAGGCTGTCTGCTGATACGGTGAACGATGGTGGCCTTTCCATCCCAGCCAAAGACATTCAAGCTGCCTACTTTAGCATGTTTTTCTATCTTCTCAATCTGCGAGATAGGTGTTGGATAGTCCACACCTTTTCCTTCTAAGAGCGGCTTAATGTTATATTTTGATGGTCGCTGCGGGTTCTTGGCAACCAGGTGCAGAGCCGCTTCAATGGAATATAGAACGCAGTGTGGGTCGTTTGTGTTTTTTACGTTTCTAATTGCCTTCTTTACCGCCAGCTTTCTCGGCAGTTTCAGGTAGGAGCCACCTTTCAATGGCTGGTAGTTGGCAATATCAATCCACAGAGTTGTGACCGCCTGAAACTCCCAGCCAGAACCTTGGTTGGTCCACTTCTCCAACCGCTCTTGGATATTAGCATTGCACTGGTCCAGCTCATCGTTAATATCTTCTAGGGAGAGAACCATCTGCTGCTTATTACGCAATACAGGCTCAAAATACTCAGTGCTGTCATCATCTGAGTGCTTGGAGAGTCTTACCTTAAGGGCAAACTGACACTCGATTCCACCTAGCTCTTCCAGCTCACCAGTCAAAACTTTATGCATCTTCCGACGCATGCCCTTAAAGAACATCATAAGGTCCGAGCTAAGGGGGTGAGACTCAGGAACGTTCATCACCCATCCACGCAAATAGTTTTTAACAGCCCACTTAGTCTTCTTGAAGGCAAGACGCGCTGTGGGGACTGGGGACTGGGTTGTGGGGATGCGTGGGGCAGGGACAGGTCTGCGTGGGGCAGGGACTGGTCTGCGTGGGGCAGGAGTGGGGACAGGGGTGGCACGCACCCCAGCCTTTAATCTAGCGAAAATCTCCTTGTATGTACGGTCATATTCATTACGCACTTGGAGTGCTTTGAGTGCAGCCTTAGAGCGTGGATAAGGAGGCTGAAAACCATGAATTGAAACATAATCGTTTTGGGCTTCACGTGCTCGCTGATTATGAGTCATGTTTACTATACAGTTCCATTAGTCTAAAAGGGAATTCGTTGATACACAAAAGGCAACAACAATACAGCGAGCGGACTTTGACCTATGCAGTAAACACCCGTCTCTGACAAGGTGCCAAGCTTCGTCGCACCTAGCCGCCAAACCATGTTGTTGACACGCCACAAGATTTCTATTTTTATACAGTGGGGAATCCCCGTTCAGTGGCGCCGACTGGCGTGTCCCCAGCTATAGGCCGTTGTGAAACAATTTTTTGGGCAAGACGAAGACGACTGTGGTTGACTTTATCGAACCCACAATCCATGCACAAATCTACCTTATTATTTTTTATAGCCTTCTGACAACCCGTACAAAGACGATTAATGATACCATGTTTTATCTTATATCTGTGTAATCCACAAAACTCTTGCTCTTGCGTACAGGGCCTGTTACAGGGGACTTTCTTTCCGAGCAATATCCATGGGCACTTATTGTCAAATACTACCATTGTTATATATATAGATATCTATTAGTCTAATTGATAATACCGTCTGGCGCCAACTGGGTATCGGACGGCACCACAAGCAACTCCTCCTTTACAAAGCCACGGAGAGGTCCATCCAGCAAATAGTATAGTACAGGCTCACCAGATTTAGTGACAGAGCTTCCAATCCGGTAAACATTGAGTGACCACACAGGGTCAGTGGCCCGCCGCCGGTGGTCTTGCTCTGCCTCACCAGGCTGGTAGAGGTAGCGAACGCCAACATCAGAGGGAAGCTTTTGCTCTTTGACCCCCAGAGGGCGCCCTGGTACGACTGCAGAGGGCTCTTGTGCAACTCGTTTTGCCTTTATAGCATCTTTAGGTTATTTTCCAGTCAAGCGGGTCACCTCATTATTTATCGCAGAGACTACAGCCTGCAGTCAAGAAACCCACTCAGTCGATCGTTTTCCAGTATCACTTAACTCTACGGCATACTGGTGACCAAAGAGTCGTTCAGCAAGGGTTCGGTTAAAGCGTTCCACTATACCCTGGTCTCGATGGATATTCACACGGCCACGTCTGACTGATACTCCATGTTTTACTAACAGCTGATTCGCAGCACCCATAAACTCCCGTCCGGGGTCCACCTGAAGTAGTTTAGGCCAATGCAGCGGTCCTCGTTTGTATATCCTCTCAAGTGCACCTGCGACCTCCTTAGCCTCTTTTGTAGTCAATGGCTCAGCTGCTTTGTAGCGCGAGGCCACATCAACCAATGTTAGGGCATACTTGTAAGTCCGGCGCTTCACAACGTCATGAGGAAGAAATAAGAGATCGGCTTGTGAACCTCATTGGGGACAGGGACATCAAACTTTGGCCTGGGAATGTGTTTTGGCACTGGCAGGTATATTTGCCATATAGCTTGCTTTGTTAGCCACCCCCTGGCAACTTCCTCAGAAACCCTCGCTTCTGTCACAAGCTTCTTGATAGCAGTAATGCCTTTCCAGTATCCCTTAGGACTATAGTAGATCTCTTGCATGCGACGATCCATATACAGTAAACGCTCGAGTCTCCAAATGACCTACTTAGCAAGCCTGTATGCAACCAGCCCAGTCGCAGCCATACCCAGTATAATGAACGCCACCTCACGCCCCCTCTGTTCATCTGAGGGCTCGTAGAAGTCTGAAAGTTGCGGCTCAGAGCCCAACGGGTCGACGGTTTTATTCGTAATTAGGGCGTACTCACGCATAGTCTCGTCCGCATCCTTAAATGAATGCTCGGCATGGTCCTGGCGGCGCAGTTGTTCATTGATGAAGTCTAAGCGCTCAGTTCTCTTCTTGGCCCATGCTGCCTGAGCAGATTGAAGCTGCTCGATTGCCATATCATGGCGTTTACGTTCCGCGTCCACTTGGCTGCCTCGTAATTTAGAGAATAAAAAGTTGCTCCCAGAGAATGCAAGGGCGTTAACAAGAGCACCCCAACAAGTAGCGCGAGTGTGGCCATTACTTCAGTATATCAACTGGTAAGATTCCTTGTTTAATTAGCATATCCTTTGTGGCCATAGCTAGTGATACATCGACAACAGCCATAGCCAGGTCCCGTGGGGTGAAATCAAGACGTGGCACCCCACCACCCAGAGCCATCTTAGCAAGCTTGGCATAGCCTATTGAAATACCGGAAACAACTACACCGTGGTACAGAGCGTTTACGAGCATTTTTCCATCAGTAATTGGTGTTGTCATCTTATTCCATATAAAACGGATCCTTTAAATGAGCGTCTGGAGGCTTTTGTACCACAAACCTGTTTAGGGTGTGAGGCTACCATCTGGTGCCTGTGGCAATACAATGCCAACACGCCAACACCGCCGACAACTAAAGGCACAGCCCATGTTGGCCACGTCCACCTTTCCATAGGTTTGCTCGTTGATATTGGCTCGACAGCTTCGTCTCTACCATCTGTAAGCGCTGCCTTAGCCTCTCGGAGCTCTCTCAGAAGCTTATTTTGATTGGCTTTTCGAGCTGCAGCACCCTTTCGTCCTGCCGCAACCCTTTTAGCGTTTTTTGTCACTGACGTTATTTCCACTGGTGTTGTCTCCCCTTGATTCGTGTTCGTTTCTTCCATGCTTACTTACCAAATTTATTTGTCCAATTGATAGCTCTTAGTAAGCACCTGTTATAGCGGAGTTAAGTACATGCTATAGCGGAGTTAAGCACATGCTATATCAGAGTTAAACACATACTATAGCAAGGAAGTGGTGTCTTCCTCTCCACCGGCCCCTGTTGTTTCGGTGCTTGTTTTTCCAAATTCCAAATTGTTGTTAAAGCCACAGTTAAGGGAGCTAAAAACAGTGCTTAACTGTTGTTAAAGCCACAGTTAAGGGAGCTAAAAACATACCATAGCGATGATATAGCTCACAAGTGGCAGTGCTTAGCGCGTGTCCAACAAACGGATCCGTCTCGAGGTCTGTAATTAGCCTTGGCTGGTGTTCTGGTGGACGGCATATGCAGCAGGCTGATCAGTCTTCAGCAGCAGTTTTGCGTGCTTGGTCTTTGCTAGTAGTTGGCGTACTGTGGCACGTTCCTCCTTTGTTGGAATTACATCATTTACACGTAAGGCGTCTTCAAACGAGTCACGGTCCTTGGTGTGAAAGAGCACCATCCAGCGAGTCTGCTCACGTAAGTCCTTCAGCACAGAGTTGTACTTTTGGGTGAGGACCCAGACACTTTGTTGCGCATGGCGGCCGCTAAAGGCCAGTTCGGATAACCATGGGCTATTACTGAAATGCCTGCTGGGTTAACCGAAGATCGGGTGGCTTCCAAAGAAGAAACTGAAGTCTTAGTTAAGAGGTGGGAGAAGGCAGTGTCTAAGCATGGGCTGCAGGCCACTCTGGAGTTTAGATCGTCTCAACAAGGTGACCTTTGGGTTAAGTGGGGCCGAGAATGGAATCTTCTGACATGGAAGAACAATCCAAACAAATTCCTCTCTCCTAGGAGTATCCTAGATTACGGTGGTACACCGCTTGCTCGAGCTCTTGGAGTGACCGCCGAACAATCCACAGAAGCAGTAAAAGCCCTACAAGGCGTTGACGAAGCTGCTGCTTTAGCAGAAGCTGCACTTCCAGATATGTTAGAAATGAGCAGCCTTGAAGCTGTGACAGAGCAAGGTGGTGTGGAAGAAACAGGATTTATAGAGGACGTTCATAACACCATCCAAGACCTAGGTACACAAACAGACAACGAACTACCACTCAGAGAGCTTATAGGGCTTGACAAGGCTATGCAGACCCAGAGGGGTGAGCTGGTCAATAACCTAGCTAAGATAACTGAGATAGAAAGGAATATAAAACAGTGGGAAGCTAAAATGGCAAGCCTGGAGGAGGAAGGGAGGGGTGATAGTCGAGCATGGAGATTCCAAGCAAATGAGCTTGCAGAGCTGCAGGACCTGCGGAGTGCCCGTATTGAGGCTGCCTCTGAAAACCGTAACCGACTAAGGACCCAAATTAACCGCATCAGGGAAACGATCAACAGACTTCTTAACGAGGACACAACACTAGCTGAGCGTATACGCGACCTGTTCCGGGAGCAGGGTATAACAATCGCCTCCATACTCACTGCGATTGGATTGGCAATCTCGACCCTTGTAGTTGCTTTGACGGGCGGAGGGAGCACTAGTCCAACCCCGGCACCAACGCCGACACCAGCTGATAAGCCTGGTTTAAAGGAATGGATTAAAAAACAGCTGAACTCCTTGGCAAACGTCCTGAAGAGCCTAGCCGGTAAGGCAGCAGCTGCCCTTCCAGGAATCATTGGCTCCATCGTATCATGGCTGCTTACGTCAGCTGCAAAGGTGGCTGGTTGGATGGCAGAACATGTATGGGCCGCAGCTGTGGCGGTGGGGGGAGTTATCCTCCTGATACTCCGTGACTTACTACGTAGCAAACCAAAGCACAGCTAAGCCTATAGCGATTCCGCCTATAATAAGAGCGGTTTTCTCATCCTCGTGCGCCCCACACAGACCGGTCTCGGCCATAGGGGCCGGCCCTGGAGAGGGGAGTTCCATATCTGTATCTGGCGGAGGGTCAAAGCTTCCTCTATCTGGAACCACCTGAACCGAGTTGACATCAGCATTGCTGCCTATCTTCTGCTCCTCAGTTGCAATGGTAATCAGATTGTTTTACCCAGCAACGTCTCCAATGGCGAGGCTCATATCAGACGGAGCCATGTACAGGCCCGTTCCAAACACATAATCAACCTTTGAAGAGGCATTCTGGAGGACGTTCTGATACCGTCGGATAGATGACGGAATATCCACTGGGGAGTTGATGGCATCCTCAACGTTGACCTGAAATTGCTTTTGAGCATCAAAGGACGTTCCAACACCTAGTATCTCTGAGCGGGTCTGCGCCTGAGCCTCAAGAATGGCCCATACATAGGTCCTGATGCTGTCGTTAATTCGCTCAACGCCGGTTTGTGTAAAACCCTCAGACGTGTCCAGTATGAAGGTACTCCAGGCCTCGTCTGCTTCAGGTCCCTGTGCTAGATGTAAAACAGCACCCATTCTCTCCTGAAAGGATTGTAGGTTTTTCGCGTGAGCAAAACCTGGCTTTGTATCCTTTTCCGCCTCAAAGGCCATCCGTGTAGGGTCATAACGAACGTTTCGACCAGCAACCTTGACGACACTCCCGTAACCATACGCATCATGTGCATATAAGATACCAAGACCACTATTAGCTACGGTTGCCTTCTGGCGCCAGTCTGTGTTTGGTTGAACACCAAAGTTAGTGCAGAGTCTCTCATATGCCCTCTTGTCATATGTATTGTTATAGGGGTCATAGGCATGATCCTGAGGTAGAGGCGCTTGCAGTTCTGCTAATAAGCGACGCACTGTGTAATAAAGGTGAAAGGTGTAGAGAGCTTTCACGAGTGGAATCCCAGCCTCGAGGTGGTCCTGGGAGGACACGCCGCAGCCGGCTGATGCACACCACACTGCAAAGTTTAACTGGTTCTGCCAAAACTGCATTGGATTTGTCAACCAGTCTTTTACTACTTTGTCCGCTGTTACCGGCGGCACCTTATAGTTACTGAATAGATCAGGAAACTTTGCTGTGAATGTACCGCCATTGTGAACAACTTGAATTGTTTGTCGGGTTAGTTTATCTCCCACACCATATGTGGCTGGATACACCCTGTCCGCACCATATGGGGTAGCTTTTCTATTGAAACTAAAGGCTTGTTTATTCATAGTGCTATGTATCACACTCTGTCAAATGTTCAAAGTGGCGGCGCTGTGTCCTTGCAAAAACCTATTGACAACACTGTGGGCGATCTATGTGTTGGCCTAAGGTCAATCACGTATACTGTGGGCTAGTACAATCTAGAATCAGACGAGAGCATTGCATGGCGGTCAAGGAATTCAGAAGAGAGAGGATATGCTGCATTAAAACCAGGCCTCTGGAGCTTAAGCCTTCTTCAGGAGCATATTACACCATTAGGTATCGGTTTGGAGGTTGATGCTGTAAACGGGGTTATTACCCTAACAGTTCCAGACAATGTGGGTGCGCACATAACAGGCGGAGTGTTAACAATGTTGGGTCTTGACGGCTTCAGTGGGGGGTGGATACCTTCAGGTACTTACAAAGGTGACCGGCCCATCAACTTTAGCATCTTTAACACAATTTATGTTCACCTCGATAAAGTCAGTACCACACACAACATGCTAGAGGGTGCGCCCACTACGCTTCTTGAAGTTGTTGGCTTAGAGGGTGGCTCTTTCGGTGATATTATAACCACGAACATCGCTAATCCTGTCTGTAAGCGTGTCACTAGTGGAACAGTGCATGAGTTAAAGGTTCAGTTACGCGATAATAAAGGAAGGCTATTAGATAACCACGACTTACCTGTTAGCGTTGTTCTTAAATTTACAAGATGTCAATAAAAACGAGTATTTATGGACCTAGGCAAAAACCGGCAAGCACTGTTCAGGGTGCCGACCTATCGGAATATGCCACAAAGACATATGTATCTATTGGTGACTCAAAAAAAATGGATAAAAGTGGCGGTACTATGACTGGAGACCTTGAAATGGGAGATAATAAAATCGTTGAGTTGGGAGACCCGACTTCACCGAAGGATGCTGTTCATAAAAAGTATATTGATGCTGAATATAGACAGCAGAACAGGTACATGAGACGATACGTAGATGAAAAGACGAAACCACTCATTACTATTTGGGCAGAAGCAAGTGGCCCCCTTCGGAGAGGATATGAGTGGTCGTTTGGCCATGGGGCTAGGGGTCGAGACTCACAAGACTCAAGCTGTGGATATACCATGTTATGTAATGGCAAGATCATTCGTATGGGGTTGTCTTCGGGTGTTGGTGCTGATGCTGGTCCTATAGCAGTCGTTCCTGTTATTAATGGAACGAATCAAGTGGTAGGAATAAGTAAGCCTGCTAACCAACGGGCTGTTGTAATAACTTTAGACCAGTCTTTACAGCTAGTTATTAACTTTTATACAACCACACAAAACCGAGGGGCGACTTGGTCTGTAGCTTCACTCCTAATTGAACTTGATTTATAGACTTATGTATACAAAGACAGTATGAAACAACAACCAACGACTGCACCGTTAAATCCGGAGCCTCCTCTATGTGGTCTGGGGCACTCCTATCGGCTGAATGAGATCAGTCTTAAGAAGCAATACCTTGAGAAAGAAATTGAAAAATATGGTGCTATGTACAAAAAATATAGGCGTGCAGTAAACTCAGTGGACGCTGTAGACACTGCTTTAGTTGCTGTGGGTATGTGTCTTGGCGCAAGTGGTGCAGGTGTAATGTCTACAGTAATTGCCATTCCTATTGCCACAGTGTTGGGTGCTACTGGAGCCGCTTGTGGGCTACTTGTAATTGTTGGAAAATTCATCAGTCGGGCGTCTGACCATTAAGTTAAAAAAGCATGACAAGATTCGCATTCTCGCTCAGAGCAAATTGAATACCATTGCTGACATTGTATCGGCGGCGCTTGAAGATGGGTATATCTCAGATGATGAGTTTAAGGTCGTTTCGGTCGAGATCATGAAATATAGTCAAATGAAAAGTGACATTAAAGCAAAATGTTTGAAAGCGGCAGAATCGCCCCCTAGACCTGCTAAGGTATGACCCTGACAGTCCATTTGAAGAGTGGGGGTTGCTAGATATAATGGAGGCGTCGATAAAATCTTTCTGCAACGATCATACTGTAGTCAAACAAAATACGGACCAGTGGGAGACCACGAGGAAGGGCTGCGTTGGAGGAAGTGACTACTCCTCTATCATAGGGCAAAAACTACTTCAGCAGCTATAGCAAGAAGCTGACAGAAAATAGCAACGAGGGTGTTCGCTTTAGCACACCCTGCCTCTGGGGTACGACTTTTGAGGAGGTTGCAATTGCGGTATTGGAGAAGGTGTACGACACCAAGGTCTACGGAAATAATATCTATATTGAGGGCGGCGCGACAGCCTACTCTCCGGATGGCTTTTGTGTGCTCCCAATCCGGCAGGCTGAAGTGGATGCTGTCTGTCTGGGGCATCCTGAGGAGGTTGTGCTGCTCGAGATAAAGTGCCCCTACACTAGGAGTCCTGGGAGGGTGATTCCGAATATGTATAAGCCTCAGGTTCTGTTGGGGTTGCACCACAGTCCGGTGGCAACCATCGGGGTGTTTGTTGACTGCGTTTTCAGGTTGTGCTCCTTTGAGGACCTGGGGAGAGCTGAGGTGTATAACCAGGTGTATCACAAGGATCAGAAGAAGTATAAGGAGACGGTGGCTTGGGGGTGGGCGGGGGTGGACGGGGCTAGAAGACGGTGACTATAGTGCGAACGGGAGGTTTAATAGTTGTCTGGGCTTGGAACAGGAGCATCACGGTCCTTGGTTGGGAAGACCGAGTGGGACCACAAAGAGGCCGACGGGGGCTTTCTACTGTTGGAAGCTCTTTACGATGAGATTGATAACCGCTCGTCCCGATCCCGACTTTATCGAGAAGAACGACGCTAAGGTTGCCCAGTTTATACAGGACCTCAACCGCGTGAAAAATGGAACTTACAGCGACGGTCGCAGATATTTATCACTCAATGACCTCTATGGTGACTAACTACTGGTGTGGGCCTATACCATAGGGGCTGGAAGGGCTGGGCTCATATGGTGGGGGGGAGGTGCGAGCGGTTCGCTGGCTCATGTGAGTCACCCTGTATATGTGTGTTTTCTGGGTTGCACCCATATGAGATAGGTGTGTCATAATCATATGAGATAGGTGTGCCAGTACCGCTAACATCTATACTACTAGAATTAACTTGTTATGCATCCGAAGGTGTTGATAAAATCAAGTTAGACGACGTTGGACAATGAAAATGTTGAATTCGCATGATTACAGCTAGAATCCCGCCGCATGACAAGCCAATCAAATCGCTCTACTGTAACACGCAGGAAACAATGGGTAATGTTCATATGTAGCCGTCATTGAAGCACCACAGCTGATCACGAGATTATGGTTAACCGAATCCGAACGAAACTAATCTGGTTTTGTCGACTCTTGGTTGGGAAAGAGAAACAAATTAGCGTGAAACATCGCTTTCAACAACAGGTGATATGGATGTTGCACAAAGCAGCACACGCTCGTTTTAAGCCTCGCTGCAGGAGAGTAATCCAATGCGACTCCGTGGAGCCTCACGGCTGAAAACGATAGGGTTAACATTCTGTAGTCAAAGTGACAGTTTTATCGTATCTTATTGACACATCAGTCTAGTAGCCGACAGTTATATTAACAATAATTGATCGGTTACATTGTGTAACTAATTGTGTATTGTGGATATCACAATCGTTTCTAAAATGTTCGCACGATTCGCATTCTTCTGTCTGCTATAGAGCAACGATGAAAATACGTTTCTCATCCTGATAAAGTAGCGCGCATTGTGATCTTAATGAGCAAAATATATGCTACACACCGTTCAATAAGCAACAAAACAACACTGGCGGAACGCTGATTGGCTTAAAATACTAAATTCCTTTCCTATCAAGACAACAGCAACTGACAAACGCTCGCTATCTGAGAAGACACCACTTACCCAGGTAATATAAAAAACGACATCAGCCTACCCACTGGCGCTAGTTGAGAAGACAACAGTCTACCCACTGGCTATATCTGAAACGACAACAGCCAAAACATTGGCGCTACCAGGGGCAATGACAGCATGCCAAATGGTGCTACCCTGAGATGACAACAACATAACCAACGGCCCGACCTTAGACGATAACAGCATAACCATCAGCTTCACCCGAGACGAAGGTTCCATATAAATTGGTGCTACATGAGACGACAACAGCATAACCACTGGCGCTACCTCAGACGGCAACGGGATAACCACTGGTGCTAACTTAGACGACAACAGCATAACCACTGGCGCTAACTTAGACGACAACAGCATAACCACTGGCGCTAACTAAGACCTCCAATACATTCCGTAATCAAAGGCAACGGAGCTTGGAAGAGGATGAGAAGTATTAGTGTCGTGTAATGTTTTCATGGCCGAGTATGTCGTCAGTGTTGTATTGAGCTATTACATTCCCTCTACCTAATCGTAAAAGCTACTGCTCCGTCTCATATTCATGCTTAGCAGTGACATCATCCGGCATCATCTGGAACATTGAATTGTTTTTTTTATGGGATATGACACGCCCCACCTTGGGTCTGATGACAGCCGGTCGGCAGACCATTACACAGTCAAGCATCACCTGATTTGGACATACTGAGTGCGAAATACCGGTAGACATAGATTAGTATAAATAAAGATTGTTATCAAGAAGAATTATTCCACCACATTGTTAAAAATGCCTGACTATTGCTATACATTGTCAACCATTTTAGTGCGGCCTACCAGCAAATTGCAATTTTCTCGCCCCTGACCGCATCTCAAATATGTCTCCTTGAGCTGCCTTGGTATTGCCAAATATTTTATTCCGCTTAGTTCTATCTTCATACTACGCAGGTAAGAGAAAATGTTGTCTTCTGGGGGAATCTTCTCTGCAAATGTCTATTCTGTCAACAGCTAGGCACTCGTTTCGGCGTTGCGCATTTTCCTGCAGCCATATATATGATGCACAATAATGCAATACAGATCTGTGGAGTCCCCCATTTTATGGCCTGGCTGAAATGCTTGGATAAATACCATTGCCGATTGAGCCAACACAATATTTGTTCTGGAGCATAAACTGGCGCTTAGATGGATTGCACTCACACACTGCACATATTCCCAAGGTTAACTATTATTGGTTGTCCGAATGGTTTATGCGCTTATCATTGGAGCGGACATAATGATCCACTGCAAGATCCGATTATATTTGATGTCATAATTGAGGGCCATTCAGCGCGAGCATATGACTCCAATGTCAGTCCAATGATTAAGCGACAAACATGAGAAACACATTGATGCTGCACACCGACATATGTATTAGCATTCCACTGTTTGGGATTAAGTGTTCGCATATGATTGCGTTGATAGGAGTATGAAACATGAGTGGGCCTGTGGTTCAATATGATTCGGTGATGCGTCAGACCCTTTGATTGCGCACATCAATATAATACACCATTACAGGTACCACATAGATGCGATGAATGCTAATGCCTTTGGTAAGCCTTAACATAAAGCTCCAGACCCTACTGCTTCCCTTAGCCTCGTATATTGAGGAAGTTGCATAGTTAAGGTCAGTTGCCTTTGAAGCATTATGGAAACTGATGCATATGTAATGACGCAGCTATCTTACCTACCCATGGCATTAGGCATTTAGTCTAGTTTTTATTCACGCCAAGGTCGTTACTCATGAGAAAACGCAAATTATCAGACGTTTACGGCAAAACGCCAAAATAGGGACTTCATCTGGAAGAATATGTTACTCGCAGATATTACAGAAATGGTGGGCATCTCTGAACTGCAATTCAGGAATCTACCATGTTTTGAGCGACATTATCATATGATAGCTGAAATGATAGCCATTTTCAAATGGGCCAAATAATGTGAATGTGCGGGACAAATATGAGATATACGTTTGACTTCCAAACGTTAAGCAACACGCGCCCCTGAAAAATGATCCATTGACTATGTTTGAATGCTTTATTTCTGCAGTTAATTACTTTCTTGCAGCTAGTGCATAATTATCGAATTACTAGCAAATATTGGTCCGCCAGGATAAAACCGACAGGTTTTTGCTATAACACTTGAACAGTAATTGACCAGGCTCAATATTCCGGCATTACACGCTAAGATGGTATCATTGGCAGTGTTATTGAAATTCACATCAATTAGTTTGCCCGCAAGAGTTTATGCACGGTGCGCCAAACACGGATAGCACTGCCTCAGTTACTTAATGTTCAATTAAATGCGTGGTCTAAGTGATTATATCAGAGCAGCGCGTGACACAAGTACATGATTGGAAAGGCTTTCAACTGTTTGATTGATTAGTCTCATCAAGTATTCTTAATATACAAATCAGGCGGAAAAAAAGGGAATTGGTAAAATAAGCTGGCAGAGCAAAGATGTATTCCATGCACAAAATCTCAAATGCATAATGTCTTCTAATCTGCGTCCGCAGCTAACGCAAGCCTAAAAACAAATCGATTGTAGTGATGGCACATGCACGTTTATATGCGCTCAAGATATAGAGTGAATTAAACAAGTGAGACTTGTAGCCACTACACAGTAAGTTTGCAATCTAAATCGGTGAGACAGCAGGGTAAATAACGCCAGCGGATACTCAAGTGGGAGTGATTGATATGGAAGGCGATATCCTTTCCGTCCATCCCACTTCCCTCTCTGTTTAATGTAGATATAATTGGTCCTTTATCGTTCATGGTTTTGTGTCAATGGCGTTCATTTGTTGTGTAATTTACTTATGCTAACTTAATTTAGTGGGTTCAATTTTCTATGGCGTTTTCTGTGTTAAGTACACTTAATACATTTCACCTCAATCACCTATTCATCAAATACCCATGCTTTATAATTACTTATACCGGGAATTAATTGCGTGCCTTCCCTAGATTTTAGCAGGTTAATAAACCTTTCCTGATGTCTATAAGGTTGATAATTCAGATACACCTACTCATACCATTGAGTGCCATTTCAGTGAGTAAAGGTTGATTAAGCCACCATAAACAGTAAACCAAAGGGGAGGATGGCTATTGGAATAAACATGGTATTGCTCATTGCACCTCCAGACAAAAACATAAACAAGTCATACAATCATCGAATCATGTTTTGTCCACTCACGTTAACCACTGTTTGCCGTAACAGCCTTGCTAACAGCTAACACGACACACTGAAATGTTGACTAACTGGAAGGTTAAGCGATAGATTTGTGCGACCAATGAGCTCCAAGTGGCAGCAATTTGAAGCTTTGCGTTGGCGTTAATTGTCTCGCAGCGCTTTGTATCCTATTCAAGCTGAATGACTGAAGGGCCCCGATAGCTTCACCAGTCATCGTATAAAATGTTTTGATTACATTCTTCCGTGTGCCAACAAAGCCCAGTGAGGCACACGTGTCATACAGGTATCATAAAATAAATAATTGGTGGTAGCGCTGCAATTGGAAAAACCATCAACATAATTTAGTTGTATAGTTCCTGAGATTACTACGATGTTTCGCCTAAACATTTGGTATATTTTCTGGCTGTTGTGAATAAATAATAGCCTCAGAATAATTACTTATGCTTTGTCCAAATATGTACTAAGACCGAAGACATCAGTGTGACTTGATTGCTCTTTGTGATGATTGGACCAAACGTGTCCGCACTATGGCTGTTAAAGGTCAAATACACTGATTTTTTTTTATTCCATTTTGCCAAAGTTCTATGTTTTAAAAGGGTATCGTTATCAACATAAGGTGATTGCGCAATTTTTTTTCTTTTGGCAAAAAGGATTTTGAAATGTACATTTTCTATGTCGAATCGATCAAGATATCGCTCGGTAAAATTCGTGAATTTCCGGACAGTGACGTCACTCGGGTTGTTCGCGAACTTTCCTCGCCATTTTCAGCCTTTACGGTTGGTTGACAGCGTGTTATTGCTCCACTTTCTTCACGGTCTGGTGATTTTCTTGGTATGCATTATGCCTTATTGTTGTGCGTTCGGTTGTCGGAACAATGAGAAGTCAGGCATGATTATTTTTTCTGTTTCCAAAACACAGCAAAATGCGCCGCATATGGGTGGCAAAGGTCAAGCGTAAACACTGGAGACCTACCCTTACGACAGATCATTTCGAGAATAATGCTTATGAGACTGACCCTGAGCTGCTCAAAAGTCTAGGATTTCATAAAAAAACCTAGGCTCCGAAACGAAGCTATACCGACTCTCTTTAGCCACGTTGGAGTCCATGACAGTTAAACTAAGCGACGGAGTACCTCGGAGAAAAGACAACGACAACAGGTGAGATCCGTTGGCTGAACCTTTAGGCTAGTCTTGACCTGTTGACGTATACTTATTTAGATGTTGATGAATTTATCACCAAGTTGCCAATATACTAATCCAGCTGTTTCTCGTCATGCAGGTAGTGAATGAAATGGTATTGGCAGTTGAGTGTATAGATGAATCAAGTGACAGTGGTGAATCACAGACTGAGGTGTCACACCAAAGCACTGCCGACCTAGGCGAAGAAACTTCGCCTCTAACAGTGTCCGCGCTGTTTGCTACACCAGGGGTGAGTGCCTTGCCGTCTGTCGGCCATGAAGCTTACTCTTCCTTTTAATTTGGGTGCAGGCAAATGTTTCGGTAAGTTTCACAAGGCAACTGCATTATTATATTTGATAAATGCATTGGCAGGGATGACTTGGTATCTATCCATGTGTCTTTTCACAGTCAATTTGTAAACATTTACATCCTTTAAGGCTATGATGAATGAAATTGTAGCATACTTATTGTATTGATACCATAGATGGCTGACAAGTCCCTACAGACAGAGAGTTCTATCTTTTCTGGAAAAAAGAAATATTCCAGAGGCACCCAAGTTAGCCCATCTCAGCACTGCCTAGGGACAAAAGTGTCACCAATCTGTTGAATTGGTGGACAGTGATCATGAAATGGAAATTGACCCTGACTATGACTTCACTAATGATGCCGAGATGGAAACTGATGATGACATAGAGTTTGAAGAAGTGTACGGAAAATATTGTTTTGCTCGTATTGTAATCACAGGGTTTTATTTGATGGGTAAAAATTAAGCTCACAGAATGCTTATGTTGGGAATTCATTCTTATAGTTCAAAAATGTGTTGATCTGGAGGATGGCCCTGCTCAGACTAAAAAAATTCCTGCTGCTCTCATGCTTCCTGTGCTTGGGCCCCTGCAGAGTCATCATCAAACTGATACGGGAGAGTTTTGCTTGTTTTGAACACATCTGCGTGAATGGACACCGTAAGATGTTGGATAGCAAAAGCTATGCTTGCAGGGATTTATTAATGGTCTCAGGGATTTTTGTTTGTGGCAGTAATGCTGTTAGAACACTGACATGTTCAGGCATGTTAATATCCCAACTATATCTATGTCAACATTCTATCTCATTCAGAAAAGCTATGTTGTTCTAGCTGCAAGATGAATATGGCGGAGTCAACAGACCTCACTGACAACTGCTCGCCAGGGTACACCACTTTCTGTAGGAGGGGATGCAAGATGTTGTTCTCTAGGCCACACTGCTAAGTATGGCAGTTACACCACGATGGACCTAAAGACTTCGAAGGTTCTAGACATGCAACTTGTTCAGGTATAAAAATGACGATTTATGACCAGTATATGATGGATTCCTTAATGTCTATTGTACTATCAATTGCATGTTAATTTCTTTCAGAGCAACCAGGTTAAATACTCAAATGTTATGGAGTTAGCTGGCCTGAAGCTTGCCTTGAAATCCCTGTCTAAGAATGGCTTGACCGTTGAAGCCATCATCACTTCTGACAGACATTTGGGGGTAAAAAAGTACATGAAGGAAGAGCAACCCACAGTCCAACACTGGTTTGATATATGGCATGTTGCCAAAGGTTAGTTTCTGTGTGTGACTTAAGCTAACACAACGCTCCGTGTAGCAATTTAAAGAATATTTAACATGTTAGCATACCAAATTGATATGTTAGCATTTAAGACAAACACACACTTATTTGTAAATGAGGGGATCAAGAAGAAAGAACTGGCCAAAGGGAAAAGAAAAACAGCAACATCCTGAGTGAGTGCCAGAATCATTCCCAATCATTTTTACTGGTGGGCTGCCTCAAACGATGGAGATGCGGACCTGGTCAGAGCTAAGTGGCTCTCTGTCACTAGGCATGTCGTCAATGAGCACGTGGGGCATGGGGAGCTTTACCCGGAATGTGAGCATGCACTACTAGAGGACAGAAAGTGGATACGGAAGGGTCGGTATTAGTTTTGAATCATATAAGTTTTAATAGAAATATTTACTTCAATGGTAATGTAATTAAATGAGTCAAAATGGTGAAATCCATGCCCCTGTGGTACTACTTTAACAACGAAATGTTATCTGTATTCATATATATTTAAACCATTAATCGGATCGAAGCCACACAAAGAGTTGGAACTGATAGTCTCTAGCAAGCATCTCCTAAACGACATTGGCAGGCTCTCCCCATCAGAGCAGACATCAAGCTTAGAAACGTATAACAAAGTGGTCATTTTCTTCGCACCAAAGAGTGTCCACTATCCATATGCCACCATATGCCGCCAGGTAATACCATCACTCAAGAAGGTCAGTCTTAATGGAGAGTGTCCTACCCCAAAGCAAGACAGGGAGACCAAGTTGTCAAGCCTGTCAAAGTACCAATTTGTTTTGGTGTGTATATGCATTAATCTAAAATGAAACACATGTTATTTTGACATTTATTACCGAAACCTGAATAAGTTTCATATGCACAAACATTGTTACCCGATTCAATATGGGCATATAACATAATTTACTGTTTATATGACTATCACAAAATATGAATAACATTGATTTGCTTCAGACTATGTACATCAGTCCATTGATGAGGTTCTTGATCCCTGGCAAAAAAAAACCAAGCTACAGACTTGCCGAGGTCCTTGCCGAAGCAGGACTGTCCCACCACCTATTGCCTCCCAGTACGAGAAACCTGAAAAGGATCTTCTCGTAGGTGCTCACAGATGTCGATTCAACCTGACCAAGAACTCTTCTTCAGCTCCATTGTATTTGCCGCCCGGGTGAGGGAAGGATTCTCTAACAGCTGTTACGACACAGGCTGCCAGCACTTTCTTGTTTCTTTTGCCCAGCCTGTGCCATATCCAGAATGTAAACTGGCGGTAGCCTAGATACCTGAATAACCTGAAGCGATATGTCAATTAGTTGTCTATGGTTTTGAAATAACAATTGCCATTTGTCAACCATTCCCTCACTTTGTAATTTTATTGTACGTTCTGCTTCTGGATTTCATGTTACTGGTGTTATTTATTCTTGGCTGTGTGAAATTTATTGTAGTTTATCAATAAGAATACTGAATATTTTACACAGCGGGAGCAATGTTTCCTTAGCAATACATATGATTGCTCAACCTCAAACTGTCCTTTTTGGTAGAGACCTCATCTCCAACAGGTCAATCTATTTGAATAGATTCAAATTTTGACGCTTCCAGCTCATTTTTGTTCAGTCAGTTTGCCAGGAATCTGGGATGCTAGGTGATGCATGTCCATTCCTCCGTTATAGCTATCACTCTCCAAACTTCTGCAGCACACTCTGGCTGTGTCAATTGGGATGCAGTGATGACAGCTACTCCTAAATTAGAGAAATAATTAAGCAGTCATTGTAATTTTATATTTGTGGTACAATGAATGAATGTAAAAGGAAAATCCTTTATATGCTCACATATGCAGCAAGTAACTCATAAATGGCCATTTGGATCCAGTGTATTTCTAAAGCTCATATTCGTGTTTACGATAACCCTAAAACATACTTTGAACATAGTTCATTAAGCAGCTATTCACGAGTTGGTCGTATCTGATGCTTTAGGGAGACGTTATCAGGGTTTCACGCTGCCAAGCATACCACATTTGGAAATCGGGTTCGGCATGTGTGATTTAGCGTACCGCGTCAGCCAACAATCGACTTTAAACGGGTCATTATTGTACCTAGCAGAACACAAAGCATCCCGATGACCATATAACAAAACTTGACATTCCGATTGGTGAACATGGTAAGAAAATGTATTTTCATCCTGCGGGAATGTAATTTCGCTTCTGCTTTATAAGTTAATTCACGTGAGTAAGTTATACAACCAATAATTGCCGGCTCTACGATACATACAAACAGTAATGTTGCTCTGTGCGTATGCGCCGTGAATATATCAGTCACAAAAATGTTCCATCATGTAATTGTAACATAAAATGATCTGGAAGAGGCTCCTGTACTTTAACTGCACCGCCACACCTGGACTGACGGTAAAATGTTGAGCGTACCCTAAATGAGACACAACATTTAGTTTGTACTGAGCAAGCTCTGCAATACATACCCACAGTGTCAGTAAAAATAATATCTACTTAAAGTAAGGCAGAACATAAAACCATTTAATGAGCTGTTTGATCACTTCCGGTCACCAACATGGCAGTCGACGTAAAGGAATGCCCAATGACCAAAAACATTTGATAGGCTTGGGATATTACAGGACTTCTTAGTCAGCACAAACGTGTCATATTTTAATGCAATTTATATTCAGTCAAACGTAACCCACACGCTGCAACTATTCTATTGGGAATTATATGACCTAGTTTCTTGGCTGCCTCCACGGTTTGGCAGTGCTGCCTGACATCTACAACGAGGACATATCACCATACTCTACCCATCGTGCTGTGGGAGCCTCTTTCATTGTTCAACGCAAAAAAAAATGCAAATTAGGGCGCCGAACATAGGACTAATTCAAATCGCTTCGAGATACCTTTGGCAGGTGGGCAATAGTGACTGATTGCGGAATTATACCATTCACCCGAACACACTTTAGCTACACATTCAGCCTCCTATTGTTCGGACGCAGTCATTATCACATAAAAAGAGCGCGGCGGTCAATGCAGCCTGACAGAGACGAAACAATTTGATAAAATATTGTTTAGATTGTAAGAAGTATATGGGTTGAAATTGTAGGGTATGCTACAATTTTTACAATCGGTGTATGCAAGTTGGGTATTGGCAAAAATTAAACATAGCAGAGGGGATATGCGTGTCAGTCATTTGTGATATTACCAGCTACTTGTGCACCGACCAAAGCGTTAGTAATGCGGAAAGCCATGAGCGCCATAAGATATAAGGGTATGGTCTGTTGGAAGCCATCAAGTATAATTATTTTGGTAGCTTTGCGAATCAGCTGGGGAAATTTCAACCTAAACGTAGTCGTGTGGGCCTTGCCTCAGTGGGGGGTTATTTAAGATACGCAATTTGGTCAGTACTTGTCTGGTGCATGACATTTGTTTCAATCCTTTCAGTTTTGATGCTTGGTCTTTCTGGTATGCCGTTGTTAAGGATGTCACTGATTGCGCTTAGCACCATAGGTATATTGCTTACTCAATCAGAACGAGCATATGAAGAAAGAAACGAAGATGAATGAATACTGGGTCTGCACGAAGGTTACACAATAATAATATTGTAATACCAATTGATTAATGAGCTCCCCTTGTTGGCATCAATGGTTTTGATCCGAGTATGAGTTATTAATCAATGATGGCTGAATATTTGAATGGTTCGGTCTCTCTCTGTTCATAGTATTATAACTGCTTTTGATTCGAGTCTTCCGCCAGACAACAGACAACCCTTTTGAGTTCATATTACTGATATGGTGCGTGTACCTGGCGCTGCTGTCGTGATCACCACAAGGATATTTAATCGGTGCCCGTATTTGGAATATTGCTAATAATAGTGTGTTGAGTGAAATATTTCAGGATGATGCACATTGTAAAATGCTATTTCCTTGCCACGTATTAGACAGTCGAATGCCGATTGTTTTCACCAGAACCGGATCGCCTTTCAAAACGCAGCTACATCAATCAATAAAGGTCTTCAGATAACTTATTCAACGTTAACCTTTGTAATTATATGCTATCATCTATTTGAAAACAGTAGAGATAGCAGTGGGGGGTTAGAGCATCAAACAGGTGCCTAAAGACCGGTAGCATGATATATTACTGGTGCCGGAGGTGTGATAAAATACCATCTAATTTACCCTAATCTATATTTACACGTACCTATTTAAATCTGAATGTATATTTACCAATATGGTGTTCTGATTTTTTTAGATGCTTGTGTTTTAGTTGCTCTTGGCAGAATGGCAGGATCGCGATTTTGAGGAAAACATCTGTTGCAGCACTTAGCAATCTGTGGTGCAGTACCATACCTTAATTGCTTAACTTAACTAGGCCATAAACATTTTACTACACGGGAGGAGTGAATGGTAATGGGCTATAGATAAGCTTAGACATGTCACTAGAGGCCTGAACACCGAACAAACCCACACATAAAACTTTAGATGTCACATATAAAGCACATTAAATATTGAAGTTCCACTGTATATGACGCATACTGTTCAGCGCCAGACAGCAGTCGCAAATTGTAGTTTTGATATAGTTCATCTGGTGAATATTCCGGCTTGTTGTATATCCTGGGATTTATGATATTTTAATTCATAACCCCATTTGCCGTCAAAACATTCTATGGCTCAGCCGAGATGTATACAATAGTTCTCATAGAAAATATGACCAATGCCACTGTTTGACGGTTAATTATGATGCTGGGCATTATGAATTCATAAAGTCATTAAAGCTTTCAAGCACAATGTTATTATATTAGGCAGCTGAAAAAAGCTTTGTTTGAAGCTGTAATTCTGCGTATATTCGGTAATTAACCAAGATTTTACCAAAGCAAAGATCAATCACATATCACTGTATGTGGGGAGAGGGCTGTTTAACTGTACGTTTGGGAGAGGGTAGATTTAAGTAGTGTCACGTAGGCATGAACATGGCACATATTAAATCATTTTTAAGTGATAAATATATGAAATATATTATCAAGTGCTGACAATGTGCTGTTGCAAAAATGTATCTCTAATTTTCTTTCTCTGAAACATTTGAAACATAGTCATCTACCCGTTTTGAGACCACAGTAAGCACACTAAACCATAGTACCATGAAGCGTTTAAAGGTTTGGCATTCTGAAACCGAATCCTTTTGTGAATGTTGCATCATAGTATGTAGGACGAATTCACCATATAGCCGATACACTTTTTAGCCATTCCTAAACTGGCTATTCGACACTTCACTCTGTAATAGTACGTTATCAAAGGAGACAATAAAGTGCCAGTAAACACTGGCGGAAATTGTAGCATTCATTCTACCTTCAGCGATCATGTGCCATTTAATCGTTGCTCTGGAAGTAAGACATTTAATACAGACTGCGTCATCATATCTTGTTTGCTGCATTATAATGTATGTATTCCTCATTCAATTGCGTTGATCTATAGGTCCAGTCATACGTTATTTATTGATGACAGTCGAATGAGTTATCAAATAACCTCTATTATGAATTATCTCTTTCACTATTTTACACTGACTTTTACTCTGTCATAATGAAAACTAATGTATTCCCAATGAAAAGTAAAATTGCTAATGCAGTGGAAATGATGATGGCCGTGTTTCAACACACCTCGTAAATGCCAAGCGCAGCGCTGCGTCAGATATCAAACACAAGTCTATTTGCCCATGAAACCCAGGGAAGCATATTAGTGGAATATACCATGGAGTATATGATACGAGCAATGAGTCAATACAGAGTAATTACAAGGAACATCTCATGGTGTGCAAAATATCATCCGAAAAAATTAATACGCAGTAAGGATAATGTTTTCTTGAATAAATCGTGCATGTAGAGCTGAGAGTCATAGAGTACGCAACCCCTTATGCTTTACTGATACAGTTTGAGCCATTTGAAAAACACGCCGGTGCTGTTTGTTCGCTTAATAAACAGGCAACGCAGTGCACTGCTAATCAGATTTGTATATATACATTCGTGGTAAAACGGCCACCTAGAGGTCATTTATCTTTTAGAACCACAACCTTTTACTATGTGATATTAATGCAAATCAGGTTTCATTCACTTTTGTCCGTGCGTAGTTGTAAACATATTTACGGATTATATTTGAGATTGCAATATGAGCTGCCATTAATTTGGCGAGTTAACAATTACTTAATGCACGAGCCTTGCCAGAACAGTTGAATATTCATGTATTCGAGAATATGTTTATTATTTTCTGTAGAAGAATATCTTGGTAGCCCTCACGTATGCACGACTAGCCTCGTTCGCTTCTGGTAACAACATTGCTTTAATTGATTCATTTATCGGCTGCTAGTCAAATGTATGGTTATAATTTACACCAATACGATTTTGCACGGTTTGAAAGTGAGCAAATAGTAACCACAATTACCCAATCACTCTGAGTTGGATATGTCATGTTAACAAATACCTATTTTAGATTAATGCGTATTATGGATGAATACTTGTCCAATTTAGATACACATTACTATGTACTAAATGCTGCTTCAACATATGACATTGTTGTGGTATAAGATGAACATGCATTTAACTCACGAACTCTTTTGTCGAATGCACAACACGTGTAGTCACTTTTTGAATGTCTCACTGAGAACTAGAATACTACTGTTTTGCAAAGTTACACTGCCCATTACCGTATAAACCAAATGCAAGGCATATAAAGCACATATAACTTGCTTGTGCGATGTGCTTTGCTCTATATATGGCAATGTGTAATTACATGTTCAGAATACTGCCATGCTGAATTTTCTGCACCATTGGCACGCATTTAATGGACCAATGTCATTAAAGCAGTACCATTATGGAATATTGATCACAATACTGTATTTACGGGAACGTCTGATCAAATTCTATTGCTAAAACGATGCAATTCGTATTCACCGATAATAGGGAATTTACTTCATTGCTATGTTACGTCCTATGCTCTTCGTCTCATCAGTTTGTTTGAGAGGAAGCTGCGCACATGGTCTTTCTTATCCATTTCCACATACAAGATAGATGACAGTTGATGCTGCAAAGCGAAACATTGTTTTGTCCTTTCTTATGGTTCGAAGTAATGAGATATTTTTCACCAATGACATGATTTGGCAGTGGCCTCATGTAACAACTGCTGCGACCAGCATTCCATCGTTGATGCTGTTTTGCTGCAGCTAAAGCCGTGGATTTGGTTAAGTAGACTTCCCAGCAATGGGCGATGTAAGCTTCTAACTGACAATCGGTTTTGAGCGAATGGAAGCAAGCAGACATCACAGTCTAATTGCTCAGACACATGTGTCATGCATTTGGCTATTTAAGCCGCAGGTACGTATGTATGAGAGCCTAAGAGTTATTTTGTATGTTGATTGATATATGTCATCTCAGTCTTTCCTTGACAGAAGCAATCATATTTGTCTTGCTAAGCCTCGGTAGACACTTAAAGATGACCAATGGCGTCTACTTCTATTCGCTTCTTGTCCATAACTAGGCTGCACACATGCAGCTTTGTAGTTTACAAGATGTCATTAACCCCTGCTACATAATTACATGTTAAGTAACAAAGAGTAGTCAGTTTGTGCATTAAGTAGTCAGGAGATACATACGAATTCATCACCTGGTTAAAACAAAACAACTAGTCTATAATACTATCCAATAAACACAATGTAAATAACTAGTGGGACTCACATTATCAATCGCATGTTTTGTTGCAAATTGTTAGCAGTGGGCAGTTACGACAGTGCAGTAATATTGCACCATCTTTGTTGAGCTTTTTGATCAGATCATGGAAAGTATCTCGCATATTCATTTATTTTATCAAGGAGAGAGATGCCTAATGAGCATAGTTTGACTAGGGATGGGAGTAACAGCAAACTAATACAAGACTCATAATGCCATTTCAGTACTCGGCATATGGTCGTTGCCATGCGAGTGTTTCATTCTCTGATATAACTTGTGCATTGTTTTGTTTGGCATATTAAGAATGGCAGCCATATACCTTAGTCATATGCTATTGCATTACACATTTGGGCCACAAAGAATTATTGTAGCATTAAAGAAACATATCCATTAAAAGTTATAATAAAGCGTCACACTGATACACGGCGACAAGGACCGTAAATATCCACATGTTGTCGGGGTGCTTTTGGGGCTGCGATGTGCTGGTTAACTCGATAATGAGTTTGGATATAATGCAAGATGTAGGATTCTGACGGTCTGAGAGGTAACCATGGTAGCTTCATAAATGATATCGCACATTCCGATCAGCTGTGGTTAATTTATCCTTAAGCGATCGGATAACATTCCTTGATGGGACGCACACATAAAGCACCATTGAGGGCATACAGGGTCGTCCTGGATCTGATCACATC
The DNA here is from genome assembly GCA_034190875.2 of Urechis unicinctus. Taxonomy (NCBI): domain Eukaryota; kingdom Metazoa; phylum Annelida; class Polychaeta; order Xenopneusta; family Urechidae; genus Urechis; species Urechis unicinctus. The sequence continues at coordinate 10,748,656 of CM067354.1, forward strand.
AAGATATGTTGTGCATATTGTCAGGTATATGGATGACACTAACCATGCGTCAGGAGATGTAGCCTCGTCAGAGGTAAGGATAGACCAAATTTCAAGTAATAAAAGCATCGTATGCCGTCCGTTTAAACTTTCATATGCAGTGTTACAAAATCAGAAAAAAAACATTCGACGTATATGGGTCCAATAATGTATGATAATTAATCGACATACACACTACGCCTATTTGGTTGAATGCTAACACATATTCACAAGGTACAGTTAGTTGTTTCATCTTGCTGGGAATATATATGGATCGATACATTGCTCATCTGACAGCATCTTGCAATTGAAAAAGTGACCTTTGTATTTAGTGATTGTTCTTGTAATGTAATTTATTTAGCTAGTCATTTGTCGATACTATCACAGTGCTCGACCTTTACATATATATATATATATATATATATATATATATATATATATATATATATATATATATATATATATATATATATATATATATATATATATATATATATATATATATATATATATATATATATAGATATATATATATATATATATATATATATATATATATATATATATATATATATATATCTCTCTATATATATATATATATATATATATATATATATATATATATATATATATATATATTCACAATATATTTTACTGCAGAGCGCCAAGGGCAGAAATGCTGGTGGCAGAATTACTGAAACTTGATCTGCGAGACATGATTCTTTTTATCTGCCATTTAATTAATTAGCATGAGGGTCTGTGTGGTTATTTCACTACGCCAAAAAGAAAGTTGATTGTGTTAAGGTGCTTGTTGGATATCAAAAGCCCATGATATTTTTTACGATTATTTGATATTCTTATCAAGTTTTAGTGTTATGAAAAGACATAGACTATAGATTATGCGATGATTTTGCACCATACAGGACAAAATACAATTCGATTATTCCTGGTATTCCTAATAAGGTGTTGTTGGCATTTTAGAGAAAATTGGAGGGATTGTGACATGCAAAAATCACTGCAAAGTTGATACTTCAAATGATGTTGATCTAGGCACAAACGTGAGTACATAAGTGAACAAGAACAATACAGTGGACCGAGACCATTGATTCCAGTTGGCTTCGTACTTTGGCTTTTTACTTTGTCTGATGCCGCTTACGATACCAACACTATTACTAAGGTGGCTCCAAAGATATATTGATAAGACTAGGTACTGTACGGAACAATAGATCCAGCTGATGTTACACTTGTCAAGTTATTCTCAAGCCACATTGTAAGGAAAACTCAATATGGGTTCCACTTACCCAGACAGCATAAGCACATGAACCGTAATGACATCTTTGTTTGTTTTAACATCAATATATTACACGGCACATGCTATTATAGGTGTGGATAACACGCCAGATAAACTAGATGAACATACCCTGAGTGTAGTTTAACAACTGACAGCCTTTAGCCGCCCATAAGTGATAGGGTACGGCACAATACAATCGTGTTTCGAGCATTACATTAGGCTTCTTTCACGGAAATGCCGGTGAAATGCCACAACCCGTAATCCCATTCCCGAAGTCACTGCTCGACCCAAGAATCTATGTTGTTTTGTACAAGACTAGCTCTAAGTTTCGCCACATACATTATAATAAATAGTAAAAAGGAGTAAACTGATATGAATTACTCAGATACTTCCAAGAACAGATTTGTTGTCAGCTTTTTCGTTGATGTGTGGCTGTAAAGCGAATGTCAACTTTTAATTGGTTCTACTGGGATGGTGCTGCTACGAAAAAGCACGATCACTAAACGACTTCACTTTGGTCTTTAGGGTGACAGGTAGCTGTTGTTCCGATGACCTGAGGGGCCTTGGTGGTTGTAACTTCTGTAGATGGTTTATATGTACATTTATGTACTATAGTCTATTTTCCGAGCAGATTCGCGATGTTTCAGATCCATGTGCGATTGTTCCAGTATCTTTATCGTTCAGTAACGGTCTTATTTCCTGATGTCTAGCAAATGAGTGCATGATGATTTCCACTTGTTCATATATTTTAAGTAAGATTCATCTCACTATCCCAGATTGAATCCAAATTGCGCACTGGATAATATGTTGGTGTTAATGGTGAAAGTAAGTGAGCATTAGCTGCATGTCAACAGCATTGGCATGGTATTACATACGCACAACCTTTCACAGTAGGGCCACTTACACTATAAATTGAGGGGGACCTGGCACTTACCCCTAAAGCACACCACACGTTAGTGGATGGGCTTTTGGATGTGTTCCCGTGAACAATACTGCTGATCAATCGATGCGGATGAAGTTAGATACTTTGTGGTCGTCCATGATACACATTATGCCATTAACTATGTTGCAGGGCAGTTTCCACACTGTGGTCCTTGCTACTACTGTTTTCGGTATGTCGTTCAAGGGAAATGTAACGCATTATTTATATAATCATCACCATCTTTTTACTCCAGTTGATCACTGCTCTGAGATTATGAGGTCGGATAGCGTTCTGCTACGGTAATGCTCAAGCATTGACCACTGATGTTTGCTGTCCTACAGTTTAAAGAGCGGTTAGTCCAGAATGCAGTTAGTCATTTTTCGTAATCTATCTGACAATCACTGTTAAGTTTCCAGCTCGCGTATGAATTCTCTCTTATTTTTTCTTATACAGCACTGGTGACCTGGTGAGTATGCCTGGATTACTGATGCACATGTTATGCACATGTAAAATGTGAGTATTGGCATTATATAGATTTCACCTGGATCTTGCTAGCAACGTCACATCTCAACATTATATTTCATTACATTTTCATTGCGGCGCTAATTATGTACATGCGTTAGGTGGGAAAAGCGGTTTGATGAACCATATATGAGCTCCATGGCTGTAAAACATATATGTTCTCATGGAGGGTCACATATACTTAAGTACTACTATCTTGGAATTGATCATAACATCCACTTTAATGCAACACGCATAAACCATTCTGACAACCACAAGTAATGAACCTTGAGCATTTATGCCAACAGCAGCGCAATTCTTGGAAAAGCACTTGTTAATGCTCGGGAAGCGCGAATATTGCATTTACAGGATTATTGCTTGGAAATTCATCAGCACCATTAAGTGAGGGATTCACGCAGCATTTCTATTCTACGCATAACAAACAGGGCTGCAGCAAATGGTACAACGTCAGAAAATGTGCTTATATTATGATAAAGTAGAATGTCTAGGTTGATTGTTTGTGCAGACTCGATGGATTACTGAAGTGAGGTTCATTTGTGCTATAATAACTAGAAATACGTTTCTACAGTTGAACATCATTCTATTCAACTGAAATACAATGTTGTAATAATGGCATATCTGGCCAGCCGTTTTATCAAAGGCAAATCTCTTAATCGATTTTCTGAACAATTATTATATTGGCAAGTATTACCATTGTATTATAATAGACAATGTGCTTATGTGACGGTTATTGCAAAATGTAGCCATAAATGCGATTACTGTTGTCTGCCTTATCATGTCGCTATATGTGAAATACTGTAAATAGCAACAGTAAATCCCACACATGTGAATTTTGTTTCAACTAATGCTATAAGCTGACAAATACTGTTGAATCGTAGCGAAGAATATATCCCAATAGCAGCACTATATTAAAGCATCAATTGGTCCAAGTGAAGGAACCATATTGCAAATTAAACTGTTGGCTCATGAATTACTACTGGCAGTTAGTATGAACATTGTATAGTGTATTCTGGCTGCACAGTGGCGGCTATGTGTACGGTCACGGTGTTAAGAAGATACAAATAGCATTGTAGGTACAAATGTCTCCTTTTATCCATCAACAAGACGGCGATATCGCCTGGTTTGCTAATGCATTTCCAATACCAGCTATTTTTGTTTGGACACATGACTGACTGCGTACTTATTTGGGTTCGAGTAAGGGGACGTTTTCTGGGGCCTAATATTCACGTATATAGAGCACCAAAAAATAAGTACGTACTGCACTATATTTGTGTCCAGGTGATTCATATAAATATTATACCATTTGAATCATGCTAGTTTTAATCAGTTGCGTACACTTCTGTGGAATAGTCACTCAACTATTTCAGTCAGAATGATTTACACCGTAAGATTTTCTAGCAAGTAATTCACGCCAGTCTTTATATAAGTATGTTTCCATATCTCTCATACCATTTAAGATACAGCATACAAGAAATTATTGCTAAACGGTATGCGGTGATTGGAAATCTAAAGCGTGTCAAGATGAATCCCCATTAAGACACAGCTACAGGCCAGATGGAATACCTTCCGCTCGCGTGTGTTGTGTGTGTGATATATATATATATATATATATATAGATATAGATAGATATATATATATAGAGATATAGATAGAGAGAGAGAGATAGAGAGAGATCTATAGAGATATAGAGAGAGATAGAGAGAGAGAGATATAGAGAGAGAGATAGAGAGATCTATAGAGAGAGAGAGAGAGAGAGAGAGTCTATCTATCTATAGAGATAGAGATATAGACTCTAGAGAGAGAGATCTCTATATATAGAAAGATATATATATATATATATATCCCTATATATATATGTGTCTCTATATGTTATATTTATATGTATATATATATAAATATATATGTATATATATATGTATATATTTATATATAAATATACATATATACATATACATATATATATGTGTGTATATATATATCAATATATATATATATATATGCATATATATATATGCATTCATATATATACATATACATATATATGTGTGTATATATATAAATATATATATATATATATGTATATATATATATATATATATATATATATATATATATATATATATATATATATATATATATATATATATATATATATATATGCATACACATGGTTAAACTTTTTTATCACTTGCATTGGCGTATAGCATATTTACTATGCTATCAGCAGGGAACAGGAAATCACACAAAAGCGGAGGCACTACGGCCGACACCAGCATGAACGCGTAATTTCATCCTCCGACGTTGGTGCCTGTGCCATCAGTCACAATTATCTTTAATTTAATCGAAGTAACATACACCATTTGCAATGTATTAGTTATAGAGCGGTACATAAACACGGTACCGTCGGATTTGCGGGGTTACATTTAGGTTAAATGGCTGTAAATGGAAATGTCATGGTCGCCTACTGATCAAGAGACATTTGTTTACGACTAAACATTCATATCTACATGACATAATTGTGCCTGACTAGGATAGCTGGTTAAGAATGTATCTGACGGTATACAGCCTTAAGTGGCCATTACAGTTTTTCAACTGCTCTATAAATCTGTCGTCGCACGAGAGACTTATTTATAGGGGAGTTGTACCCACTGTGGTACCACATTCGAGTTTTAAGTATCCAAGAAATCGATCCATAGTGCCGATGTCTGTGTTCTTCAATCCAAATTGTATTACACCCTTTTTTCGCCATGATAGTTTATATTCGAGACACATTTTAGCATATGTGCTGCATGATTCATGCAAACACCATGTCCTTGTAATTG
>CM067354.1:10759230-10819230 GCA_034190875.2 Urechis unicinctus
TATCGGAATCCTATATTTTCAGAATCACCTGCGCTGATTGTGTTAGCAGCTTAAAGTATGTGAATCTGCTGAGAGACCTCAGAAGTGCAGGTTGCATGGTCAATAGATTGTGCCTTGTTTGAATGCCGTGCTGATAACTCAACCCATGGCTATTAACTATTCTATAGAGTCCTAACAATTGTCAACTGCCCTCTTCCACGTGGTGGTCAGGCAGTTATTATGGTAGCTGTATTATAAAAAATATATTAGACAATCCTAGAAGTCAGTCACAAACTACAGTCTCACTCTCGCTGGTTTACACTGTATAATCGATCTTTGTTTCATTAAAAATATTTCTGACGAACCGAAATATATAAACCCCGAATATAATTATCCTTGGTGGTTTACACAGAGTGACTATCTTGCGAATCGGCAAGATATTCAGGATACTCAGAGGTAATCAAATTCGAGTTCGAACCGTTATTGACGTCATTGCGGTTACTCTCGACGCCATAATGATTGATGTCATGTATTTCGGAAATCTCCGTTGGTTGAAGGTTGCTACCTGCTCTTGTGCTCTAAGAAATGGATGATGCTTAGATGATTATATGAGAACTTGCATGTTACAATATTGATCCACCGGATGCTAGTTGCATTTTGTTGTAAGGAAGCTATCGAAAGATTTCACCACCAAATACATATATCCAAATATTTAGGCCAAACAACAGGATATTCCAAGTGCCAAATCAGACACAATATGCTGGCGGTAATCATAATAGCGATGCCTACATACATGAAATGGAGACCTCCCAAGAATTTGTTGCTGGCTCCCGGACGAATTTAATCAAAACCAGTTATGTTACTATGAATTGAGAGCATACTGGGATCGTTAAGTCATACAGCAACCATAGGACAAATGGTACTGCTAGTACATATACGTAAATATAGCTCCTTGCAAAATGGAATAGCAGTAATGATTGTGTCACCTTCTAGTAAAGCCAGGATGATTAGCTTGAGCAGCAATGTATTCAAGAGGTATATTGCTGCTTAAAGAATAACTGCTCACCGATTCTCTTGACGAGTTTTTTTGTGTGCTTTCCTGCGTGGAAAAGGCAAGTTGTATTGCACAGTAATTCATGCATTATATCAGTGCCCTAAGCGGACGATAACTACGATTTTTATAGTACTTTTATGTGTTAACCTAAAATAAAGATTTATCATGAATAACAATACAATTCTAGCGACCTCGATTCTATATAAAACATAAAGAATTGTTGTCGTTAACATACTAAGCAGAAAAGAGGGCTTAGTGCACTGACTGGTCGATTTGCAATTGTAAAGGAGATCCAATTATGTTTAATGCATTTAATCACGGGCGGCAAGCACTGATATAATCCTCAGAGAATGAGTGAGCCGCTGGATTTCTATATTTTCCCATGAAAGCGAACATCGCTGAATGAACTTTGTATGTGAGTTATCAGGGGATTGCTTAACAGATATGTATTTCATAACGCACTTTGTCACATCGACATGGGAATGGCAGATTGGACATTTTCAATCTTGTACATTCAAATGAACTGTGAGACATCTGAAGCATGAAATGCCCGAACGATAAAGTCACCTCATTTAAAGTTGCCAACTGAATTGCTTTAATATGTCTAAACTTGAATGCCAGCCTTTATTTATGGCTTCATTCGCTTATATCCCGGATAATTCAACGCGACGATGCAGCCATCAGGTGTATATTTTAAAAAGAGGCTGCCCTAGCACGTGCCGCTATCAACGGTTGTTGTAGTCGTGTAGAACAAAATTCACCGCTTGGGGCCATACACTCCCGTAATTGGAAGGGCATAGGCTACTTTGATCAGATGACGCAAACAAAGCCATAAGGCATGCTATTTCTGTTTTCTTCCGAGTGCTTCAGAAACATTTTGCCATTGCCAATGACATGTTTTGAGGCCATACTTTGCCCGCCGGACACCGTGCACTGTGAGTGTCTTTAAAGTGCCTTTTACCTATGCACTCTATACCACCTTCGTTTGTAATTATAGCTTTATTAATGCTAAGAGCGCTCCACCACATTGGCAATGGAAGCTTCTGTCACACTTGTATTGGCTATCAAACCTTATTTCTCGGTATGCATATATAATCATAGCAAACACTGACTTGCCTACAAGCAGGGACGGGAAAAGAAGCATTTACTCAACATTTAAAATATAATGTATATTGATGGGAAGGATCTAGTATTTTGCGGTTAAAATAATTGCTGCGCAAGCATGCCATTGTGAAACTGAGAATCAGCGTTTTGTTTTATGCTGCAAAATAGTTTCAAGGTCACACGAAATCTATAAACCCAAACTTTTGCAATCATTTGTTAATGCGTTAAATTTGATTAATGCGATATACATTTATCGGGTTAATGATGCCAAAAACTATGGCATGGCAGCGACCATGTGAGAATATTCAGACTCAGTTCAAAAACACATTCGTGTCATAAAATGATTTCAAAAAGAAGGATTTGTGCCAATGTAATCTTTGCAAAAGAGTTTTGATGCCCATTTTTATATGCTGTTCCCAGAACTTGCAGATCTTCCTAAAGCCAACGTTTTCTGTAAAATATAGACTGCAAGTCAATGTCATTATGCTCTGATAACAAATACAATCTTTATAATGAATGTCTGGGTAACTATCAAAAGAGTGTCGCCAATCTCAGCTTAAAAAACGCTCTCAGTTCTGAAGGGACTATCTTTGTATTCATTTACAAGCTAATTGAAACTTGTTCGGTCATATATTATGAACACCAACCAAATCTTTCGGATATATTAATATTGGATGGATGTATCTGTCAACCACAGGCGATAGACTTAATAGCATCTAGTGCGTTTCACTGCATACCCAGACACGGCAGTTGCTGAACATACCATGTAACTACTAGTTCTATATTACAGATCGCCTTCATTGGACTGGCGTATACTCTTTCAAAGCAACTTTATTAAAACACTTATCGGTTTACTGTCTGGTTTGGTCCGATATGCTTTCATCATTTTAATAAATCTAGCTAAATACTATTTCAAGCAGTGCAGACAATTGCGCAATTTAGCTTTGCTGTCAGAGTTTCTTCACGGGCATGCAATATTAATATCAAAGACGAGATTTGAACAGCGTTTATCAATTTGCAAAATGAGTCAAACAGGAAAGCTGCCCGAGGCATTTCTTCCTCATAGTACATACAGTTTAAATAATGTGGCGATGGGTTTAAGCCATTTATATTGAAAGAAGAATATAACAGGTTCTGTATTTTGATTCTTTATTGCTATTATACCATGTTCGAGTCCCGAATTTACCAAATTGCGCAAGTACGCACAACCTTATTGATACGATGGTCATACACCAGATTAAATGCAAACTGTGATAACATCAAATATACTCGGTACGGTAATGGAATAATCTCGCTCAATATTTTAACACACTGTTGTTTATGTAATTGTTTGGCAAATTCATTACTTTTGCCCGCAGTGGAGCTACCATATAGGTATATCGGTTTATACCTGGATTGATGCATACCACCACAGCGGCTCCCTTTGAGATACAGCAACATCCAGGCAGTGCGGGGATCTACAAACCTGTCTTTAAATTGGGTAGCCTTGACAAAAATGTCTTGCTTTACACATTGCAAGCTCCTGGTGTTTCAATAATGTGAGCTTATCTGGTTGGCTTTATGTTGAACACATTGGCAGATGTATTGACTTAACATGTCCAAAGTTGTCAGTTTTTGTACTGATACAAATCGACGGTAATGTTAGTTATACCACAACGGTGGTGGGAGCAAACGCAAATCTTTCTTTTGAGACTGTCACAGTCATCAGGTTTTGTGTCGTAAGGGGCTCGTTCATTGCTCAGTCTTCTGCAATGATATCACAATATTTTTGTTTTAAAATATACATCTCCGGGCTACATCGGTGGATAGCTAGTAGTTAATTCATTGATGGATGCACTTAAGTTATTCCAAGCAATAAACAAATTACGGAATACATATAAGAAGTGCCGCCTATGCATTGGTGATATATCATGAGCTGCATACCCATTTATTGCAAACTGTAACCATTAAATCTAGTCGGCTTCCGCGTGTGAATATAGTCTCTCTCATGTATTTTCAAATGCCGCCGCTTCGATATTGATAGCAATGATAACAGACATAAGGTTTTAAAATATGAGTGACTACATAGAGTTGAATAAGATAATACAATTGACAATGGTTATACAAGGGTGCATTTGTTCCCCAGTGTGCTTTGGTGCATTTTCACTATAAATGAATTAGATGATTCAAAAGAATTAAAAAACGTCGGCAGCAGCATTTTGAAAAACAGCCAAGTTAGATTTATTTACAAAACAGCTCGAGATATGTTGTACAGACTTTCTAGCTAATAAAAGCTATTCACAGCATGTGAGGTGTCACTTTGTATGTAGATTAAGAATAGCATAAGACAAGTATTTGCGACGTTGCCACTCTCAGCATCGTTTGCAAAATATCGCATGTGGACATGGATACCATGTGATTGTTGCTAAAAGATAAATATGTTTAATGAGAAACTACTATGATAAAATATCTTCACCTCTTGTTGTTGGATGCTGAATGCCGACCATTTATTCCTGGCATCTGCATATGCGCCTTGTAAATGGCTAAGTTTGATTTACATTCGCTCGTCTAGGATCACGACAAAGTTAACAGCTGTAGCATATTCAGCCCTGATTACACACGCTAGTAGTACACTGATTTTGAGATCATCTTACTTTGCTACAAAAGTTTTGTCTACTCCAAATCACATATAAGCCATGATTCCATGACCGACAATTTATGAGGCTAATGGTATCAGCAACTAACCGTTAAGGAAACATAATTAGTCTTCGCCAATGAGTTATAGTCGGAGTAGCAATAAAAGCTATGGCAGTCATCCGTTAAACTGTACAAAGCACACAGATCTTTATTCTCGAATAATTTCGAAGAAGCGCCCATATTAATCTGGAAGACCAGCATAACTAAACTATCAGCGCTGTATTGGTATGGTTTGAATACATCTGAAAACCAGGGGTTTAGTCAGCGATAATGTAGTGGTCATATTTCCAAATATGATTATAATGTTAGGGCGGTTTGTGAACATATTTCAAATAAATGAAATCGATTGCCTTAATGCACTACATAAACTACCAGGTTTTCAGTGTTACTGTTCAACATATTTCGGATTATATGATGCTATTCACTAGTCCCAAAGCATTTATACAAAGTACGTCTTTGCACTGCTAATTATATACGTTCAAGATTTGTTAGCCATTCTCACACTAGCTACAAAGCAAGTATCCAAGGACAAAAATTATCAAATACTGTTCCATCTAATAATCATTCACTTAACTGCGTATTGCATATCACTTTAATGTTGTCAGTTATTTACGTATTGCTTATAAACCGGGAAATAGTATACGTGTTTATATGGATATTTGTCACAGCTATGAAGCATCATTAATTTGTGCAAATTTATGAGTAATTGTTATGCATACGCACCCAAGGGAAATCGACTTTTGTTGCTGTTTGTGATTTAGGATGATTAGCATTCAATATTTAATGTTTCAAATTGTGTACAGGTGCCTTCGCAAACGATTCACTTACAGTTTATTGCGAAACACTTTTGACTTTGTTTCCAAAGCTACATAAATGCGACAGGCATCAATTGGTACTCTGAGCAACTGGTGATGTCATAGATGACTACACCGAATATTAAATGAACGGCACAACGCCGATTAATCAACTGTAGAATAGAGTTTTTAAACTATATTTGTTGATCAGCGATCTCCTGGAAACAAGTAAATGGGTATGTTATGTTCCAAGTGAGATTCTTAATTAGCTCTGTATGGACAGGTAAAAGTTTTACAAAGCAACAAGACATATTCAGGAATACAAGTGCAGCGTTTGTGAAGCCAAATAATTGGTTCAGAGATGGTAAATATCCTGTTTTGTGAGAGTCATCAATGGCACTGTTTCCAAACTATAGCTAAAGATATAAGCAAATATTCCGCAACAGCTTCAGAAAATCCTACTGGTAGCAGGCTGATATTTTTATAGTTTGTGACAAATTAACTGTGCGCTGTGGAGTCCGGAAAACCGCGAAAGAAGGTCTGATTGCACATCAATTGAGATCATTAGATATGGGTCATGCTTTTTCTCTGTGGACTAGTGGAATAACGATGCCTTTTAAAGACAGTAATTAGTTCGGAATTGAACCTATCTTATTATGGCAGTGAATTAATGTATCTTAACATAACTAATGCTAATTTTATGAGAAATAAAGAACATAAAATATGATTCCAGGGATGATTGTTTAATGAACGAAATCATATGCGTACATGGTGCTTATAACCTGACTACTCCTCTGCTTCATATTAAACGCTGTCTAAGGACGTTAATAAATCGTCGATTTTCACTGCAAAGGGTGAACAAAGTTGATATTGAAAACACGCGTGCATCTCTGTTCATTACATGTCAAATTATTAATTATGTTAATCAAAGATGCGTCTCATGTGATTGGTTCTAGTCGCCCCTAAAGTTGGTGTGCCACCACACTGCTTAAAACAAATGTGTGCTGGATCGAGGGTACCAGCCACGCATCGCGATATTCTATGTAAAAAAACATAAAACTGGCGATATAGAATTAAATCGAAAGGATATCACAGTCCTTCGCTGGTTACAACGATTGCTTATGGGAAACATGCATAGGCTTTATATAACCTGTAGTATGCGTCTGCTAGCGCTAGAATGTAATCAGTAAGCGGGTATTATGCTATTAATAGAGACGAGACCCGGTACGCTCGATTTCATAGCCATCACAATATGAACCGCTAATTCATTGCGCCGCCAGATCATCAATGCGTGCAACCTGAAAATACATCCACCGGAAACTCATTATTTGCTCGAAATCACAATCTTCGTATGAAGGTATGTGTTTAGTATGTTCATAATGATAATTTGCTTGGCGCACCCTGTGCGAACCCCTGCGCGCGTATTAGATGAGGTGAGTTAAATAAAAAAAACAATGATGCCATTCTTGGTATACCATGACTTAATTGAATAGAGGTGTCGCTCAATAACCTATTAAGCTGATTATTGCTCATGCACTCAGTAAAAGCACTATTGCGGCAAAACAAACACATCAATTGCGACTGACTGCGTATTGCAGATTTGTGAACAGTTGGCTTCATCTTTTGTTTCAGCTATCGTATCAGATTATTGCAGATACCTGTATACGTATTATGCGCACTCAGTATTTCCCCATTAGCTCGACGCGTATCACATGAATAACGGTCCGGGTGTAAATAGCCACCAGACGCCCCATCCCCAGGATAGGTTATATAGATGTGACTTTACACATGCATAGGTTTTCATAATGCCTCAAAGGTTATGAACCTTGAATATGTAACTTGTGCTTACATGCGACCTCTTGAGAAGCTTAGGGGGCCTGGAGCTGTATATCATGGTTTATCAGAGGCATTAGCATTTACTGCGTCTATGTGGCTTCCTTTAATGAGTATGATATTGATATGCAAAATCATAGAGGTCTAACATCTACGTATATTTGCACCATTTTCCACACTTACGAATATGCGCCCATACACAATCAGACACAAACGATGATTCCCAAGCACTTGCAAGTTGTACAAGTGCACAGCATCATGTAGAATGCTTAATCGAATCACACTTAATCAAGTTGTTGGATAGCAGGTTCATTAACCAATCTTTGGCTAGTTATCCTCAAAGAATTGCGCTCCTTGTACATCGGGCATTCTCATACTGAATCGTACAGATGGCTTTAGTAAATCTGCCTTACAGTCATATATATAATCACAAGCGTACAGAATACACCACGGTGCTTTTGCATAAACGAACTAGCAGGAATGCATGACTGCATGTTAGTCGTCAGTTAATATTGTTGACGTAATGTGTCTTTCCTTTCTGAATTCAGCTGACTGTCAATTTGTGTGAAAATAATTACTGAAAAGATATCCACATATATGATTAAGCACCCGATTTTAAACCAATAAAATGATAGAGTATATATTGATAAAAACGAGGTGATGAAAGGACTTTAGCACCTGATGTTATCCATGTCAAGTTCTCTCTTCTGGAGCTAACTACTCAACAAAAGCTTTCAAACTGGTGGGCACTTGCTCAAACAGCAAGAGCAGGTGTGACATCAATAATGTAAATACAGATGCATTATTAAGAGTCAAGTTCCCTTACTGGATGGATCATTAGTTGTTGATCTTGTTATCTGGAATGTTACCTATGACGTAGCGATGATTGATCCTAACACACTTAGTTAATATACGGTGTGTGCTATAATAGTCGTCGGTTATACATCAAGCAAGTAGAGCTACCTACTTTGTCAGATGACATTCATCGGTATAATTATTTTCTTCTTTGTGTCGACTTCTTACTAAAATTAGAGCCAACTAAATTTGGGAAATAATGACACCAATCATATATAGCTAATGCAAAGTGAGAAAGAGACAAACATGCAAGAGGATTTTGTGAACGTTTGTCTCAAAAGTCCAAAGGAGCACTGAGATATTATAAGTAATTGAGATGAATATATGTCGATGAATATATTCATAAATGTGGCCTCATAAAATAAAACGGAAAATCACTTATAATCTTTCATTGTAATTAGCAAATGGGTTCGTCACTTGAAACTGGTGGTTGTCGAACACTACGACTCTGATTGTCACTATAGAATATCTGAATAATTTACTTTTAGTTGGTCTTCCTACACACATATATTGCTAATCCGGGAATATCAAAACTTTATTCATTTTTCTGAGGCCGTTTTAGTATAGATTTGCCTAGTACTCGACGCTCACCACCTCCAATATTACCAGTTGCATCACGGATTGCAACTAGCGGAACATTACCGACACATTTTGCGCATTTTCCATTTTCCATTATTCTGAAGCATGACAGTTATTCAATGAACCAATTTTATGTAGATGGCGACACCATTGCGCGAAGTGTGGTCTAGAAGTGAGCATCGTTTAATCCCCAAAATGCACAGTTCTGTTAGGATATCATACAATACGCTACCGTATAATCTAATTTAAAACGTTTCACAAAGCTGATGGAAACACAATGCTAGCTGACTACTAGTCTGTTTAAGCCGGCAAGCTCTTCAACGCGATCATTGCACGACATAAAAAGCTATATACATGCTGTGTTCTAGTTTTGTGTTAAGATTTGCCAAAGAGTATAGACCGCCGGAGGAGACCCGAGTTCCGCTATGGTGATGCTACCAGTAATTGTGTATGTCCTTTTGTTCAGCGCAGTTGGATAATTATCTCCGAATATCAACGAAAACTACTGCTAAATTGGCATTTAACTTTAGAACATTTTCTATGATGTCTACACTATTGGCCACGCTGTGACTATGCATTTATTCATCTGAGTGCTTCATAGATACTCCTGCGCTTGCTGACAATCCGGAGTAATTAAATTGGCAGGTATAACAGACTGCTCAGAATGACTTTGCAAAGTTCTATCTGATGATCACAACGTCTTGACATTTAACCCAGTCTCATTGCATAACCACCTAATTATTGCACAGGACATCAAATGTTCGAGTGCGAATATTCTGTAAACATATCAAACAAATCTTCATTCAAAAGCTTCCCTTGGCGACTTTTATAACAATGTAACGTAAGTAAGTTTATCAAGGCAACCGTTTCTATAATTCTAGCAAAGATAAGGTGCTTGCATGGTGCGTTATACAAAACGCAGCCGTCGAAGCGAACTCGAATAGTATCATGTGCTTGCGGGTTGAAACAACAAAGATAGCATCAGCCGTGTGCGAAGCGTAACGTGCCCTAACACATGCGCATAAAATATGTATAGGGTAACATTAAGCCCAAATAATGCTTTGTTTTATAAAATGCATTATGCTGTAAAATGAAAGTTCTATCAATTCAATGATAGATCATGCAATCCAAAGTAGTCAATAAAACTATTAGCTCAGGTAAAACTCTGCAGAACTGCTTCACATTGGTTATGAGTCCCGCCAAGGTGATATGATGATGTAAATATCATTGTTTGTACCATAACGTTCCCATCTCGATCAACCAGATTGCGAAATCGCCTGGCATATAATGTATTTAACCGATTGCAATCCATTAACAGCTATTTCTCCCATACGCAAGATTTTCTGTGTACTTAAATGGCTTAGTCACTAATAGTAAGCCGACGGTGCCTTATATTGCTCTATATAAAGCAAGAGCCAATAAGAATGTACGGCACTATTGTCGTGCCCAGGTGAGACATGTAAATATCTACCAGAGTTGTCTCCACAGATGCAAACTATATTTCAACAAAACATAATTTTCACACTTTTATTAACTGATAATCAAGTACAGTACCTCTGGTGCCTGAGATATATTATAAAGGCCGTATTAAACGACATATTTAGTTACCGCACTAAAACATTTCATCACCGTTTTTGTATTGTTTTAAAATCAAAGACTACGTTGGCATCCCAATGCTGCTAAGGGCTCCCAATATAGGTCCCTTTACTTGGATGAACATAATGCAAGAAGAATGGTGATTGCAGCATAGCGGCAACCGCTTAATATGCAATAGTATAGTATTTGTGTCACATAAGCAAATTCTTCAGAGTAAGACAAGCAAAACACTGCGTATTTGCACACGTAGATAAAGCTAAACGTAAATAACATAGAAGTTTACTCCACCACTGGTATATTGTTGAACATTTAGAAGCAAATCCACGGAATAACACTTGAATAAAACGCATGTGACCTTGTTCACATCGCAGCAGTGAAGGCATTTTGTTACAAATAATCTCTAGCGCTTGAGCGTCAAACATTGTACTCTCTTCCATAACGGTCGGATAGAACCTTCTCGATACCAATCAAAAGTGTTTGATATCGTTTTTTATTTCCCAATTTGTGTTACAGGTCTATATGCAAATCTCAGTACGCGACATACACTACAGTGGGGAGGGGTTCCTGTATGCAGATTTATGCATTTTATATGTACACATATAGACAGCATCTACAGAGATAATATGCAAACCGTACCATAGAGCCCCCAAAAGGGAGTGCTTTGGCGATTCAAGACAGTTGCGGGATATACTAATCACTACAGTTCATCAGAAGATATGTTGGCGCATATTTACACCTGATAGACAATGTTCTGGACGTTCATGCTTTCTTAGGTTTCCAACATTTAACTCGTTTGATAGAAACTCTAGTCGTGCGCATTTAGTTGAGGAGCTCTGCATAATGTGCGGTTATCATTTCATAGCTTTTTTTATTGCAATATACGCTTAAGCATATACAGTGGAAACAGTCGAGGCTGATGAACGAGCTGGAAGTAAAATACTGGTGTAAGCGTTTTCGATTAAACAATAAGGCAGTGAAACGCTGTGAATATCTTGAAGCCAGGTCTAATGTAGTTATGGAAAACAATACTCGTTAGCAACTATACTCCCTTCTTATGAAAAGCCATGATGTATGTTGCTATATGCAGGCTGCATTTGTATCTTTAGAGCTCTGATGTTTGAATATATACAAGGGGAATACAGGATCGAACAGTGCAGGGACTGATAGGACTAACCTTTGCTATTGAAAATTCACGCTCTAAAAAAGGCTACTTGAGGGTTATAAGATACTACAACATCATAATGCTCAAACAGAAGTGCGGCATGAAACACGATTATCAAGGTACATGATTTATCAAGGTACATGACAGTGGAACCATAAGCAGCGTCACATGCGACACAGATCAATAAATCAAGTAACAACCTACCACTGGAGGTAAAGCGAATTGAAAATATCCTTACTCAGAGGGTTATCACAGAAACATAATGCGTCATATAACAACATTAGAATCATACTCAAAAAGATAGGATTAAACAAAGATGGATAATCATGTAAGCTTTTGTCAGGGTAACGTCAGATTTTTTACTGTTTTTAGCATATCAAATTTTAAAAGGGTACAAAGCAAACGTAATGTCCTAATGCGGCAGTGGTGCAGTTGTGTTCCACTTAAATAAACAAATTGTTGCATTGTGATTGCGTCTTCTTAATTAAAGTTGTATCAGATATGTGCTCAGTACCGTCTTGTATGTGTACGGGGCTAATGTTTATCATTAAGGATGACAATAAGCAGTGCAGATCGCGAACTTTCAATTGATTTTTGAATTGCTTGAAGTTATTTGATTCGTAGTGTGTGAAGGAACATTTCTTCATCCGGACTGCTTATACCTAGGTAAAATTAGCTATCTGTATATTCTGATGAGTTAGATAAGGTAGTATTCGTTGATTTGTGTAGATGGCCCAACGTTTCCATAACTGGTCACGAGCTTCATGGACACACAAAAAGAAGCTGGGCATAAAATCGACCAATATGTTTTCTGGGAACAACAATTCATTTTCTATTTCGTTTGGTTTTGGAATTCCCTTGTAAAACGTTAGAGCTTTATCCGTTTTAGTGTTTTTCCCACTTCGCTAAATATAGTTGAGTTGGTGTCAATTTAGACTCCATATATCTATACGATTGATGCAATATGAAAACCCGCTGTCCCATAACCGTTGATTCAGACAGGACAGATGAGCGTTATTGCGATGCTAGGTCAGAGCCCATTATGCATCATTACACACTGGCAGAGCAGGTTGTCTACCTCGATTCCAATGATCCATTTGTGTTTGGGAAGCGTTCGTTTAGAGGATATTAGTGGATCCATGCGTCTCAATACAAATCTACACCTAATAAAATTGAAAGGAAGTCAATAGAAAAAAGTTATGGTCGAATAAGCATACCATTGGGATACTACCATGGACATCACATGGCCTTGCGCGGTAGTTTGTTCCATGCAACAATTATCTACGCTAAATAGTGATCCACAGAGCTTGCAATGTACCATGGACGCTTTGCATTGTTATTGCAACCTTACCTGTATTGTTTGACATTGTTTTTGAGGAAAAGTGAAATTTATACGATGGACATACAACAGTCTGACTCATTGGTTGGTAAAAGCGGAAATTATCCCGTGTAGTGGCTATATGTTAAAAGTACACTTTCTTATGGTTGCACATCATAACAGGAATGAGGCGATCGCCTTTAAAATGCTAGTCACCGAGTGTATACCGAGGTGAGGTTTTACATGAGGTATATAATAGTCGACTGATTGCTTCGATTATTAAAATAAACTGTGCTATTTATATATGTTGTTACACAATGCAATACCAGCGCAGAAATTTAAGTATGCATGTTTTATTAAGTATCCCGTCGATAGATTGACATCAAACAAGAGAGATAGTAAAAATAGAATTTGAGTACAAAAGATATGCAATTTTTCTGCATTGCTAATATAAGAAACGAATTGCTATCGGCGCAGGGCGTAGAATATAGCTGCACATGAGAAATCAAAATTACCTTCATCATGCTGCATGGCGTGTCAGCAGAACAAAGATAAGGCGATGCTATGAGCGGCATATGGGTGCTTCCACATAGGTATTACATATCTGACTAAATCACTGGAAAGGATTCAAAGGCATAAAAATCACAACCAAGTACTTTTCACGATTGTTGGAAAGCGGCTTAATGTAATACTAATTTATCCAAAATCATGGCGCTGTATTAGCATAACACACGTTGATGTAAAGCATTGCGTATGCATAGGCAGTCACGTTTGAATACACATGTTGGGCTTTATTGACCGTACGGGCATTATCCTCTGTAATTAAAGACTATAAATGCTGACTCTCAATTTTGACTATCACAGTACCCAAAGTCGACGGATAATGTTAATATCTTGCAAATTGTCGATTGATGAGATGTGTCTTGGTATTTGGGTACTGTGCTGAAAACGACTGACACTAAAAAGCTATGTTTTGTAATTAAACCAACCAGTCAGCACGATCACTGGTTGGTAAAATAAGAATATAACAGTGCTGTTATTATTATGATAAGGGAAAGCCCTAAGGAAATTTCATCCATAAATGAACCACTAAAACATTGCTATTTATAAATACCTTTTGCGTCTCTGTAATGCAACGAGCCTTTTCAAGAAAATGTGGAATAAAAGAATGACAATGCTAGATCATCGTTCTATCCACGTTTTTCAATTCAATATCCGGATCACATTCGCAAAAAGGGCACGATTGCACATTAAGTGTTGACATTAAGCTGTTTAATATGTTGCCAAGCGACCAATATCCTAAATTTTCAACCCCGTCTACAAATCGCCAAAAAAATTATTTGCCAATCTATGGCAATATACTAAAGTCTCCAAATCGTCACAAAAATATTTCGCATTTCTATGGCCTTAATATAACCGTAAACTCTGAGCCCAAAAAATAGCTTACTTGATTGGCCCTACGGAGACGCCATAGCATAACCAGAGTATTCATCATCTGTCGCTATAAGAATCCTGCAATATCTGGAACTCAAGAATATAGCGCACATAGGAAATCATTATGATGCACATTGACGTGTATATGACGACTGAACGCAATTTACTTATATCACTTGCACGAGGAACCATTCCTTCATATATGATTGACCTGATACTATCCCAGAATGACTCCTTGCAAGCACAATGTAATGATTTGTCCCTTTAGGCGATCATTCATGATCGCGCTTGGAAATACACGCCACACCACGTAGTTACGTGGATAGCACCTCCACACAACACTTACTAAATTGATTATTATGTAACCATGTTGAATGCAGTTGTGGCATTCTTAATCAAATAAGCGTCACTGCATTATTACGATGAATCGCCAATTCCTGCTAATTATTCAGTTTTCTCTTAATTGCGATATTTAACCAGCTTTGTTATTAGCAATTACCCAAGTCACAAACTATTGTACAGTGCTTAGAGTAATAATCAAAGTGTAATATGGTTTTCTTGGCAAGTGTCTTCTTTCTTAAGGTGAGTAGAAACTAAACACGACTAAAGTTAATGGCACTCGCATGAGAGATAAAAATACGAGTTCAATAGCAGGACATCTGCATCTTTCTTTTCCATAGCTCACCCTTCGTTGCATGGTCTTTTATAACTAATACAATGCACTATTATGCAATTTTAACTTTTTCAACTGCGACATACGTGAGTGATAAGAAAAGACCGATCAATTAATCAATATTTACCGCAGCCCCCCACCCATTAAAATACCCTATTAATAACCTCTTGCAATAGAGTCAAACAGTCCGTGAACACTTTTCCAGTTACCATATATATATGATAAATGAACTCCATAGAATTTTTGTTTTACTCAAACTAACTCTCTTCGCATGGATAGTATCTGATCGGATATATTGCTTGAAACAAAACATGTAGGCTCATTTGAATTAAGTGATGAAGTTAGCTAGGAAGTGCATGAAAATGAATATTGCCTCCAATCACCAATCATCGCTCCGTATAATCTCTCACCTCTATTGATGCCTGATACCCAAATAGTGCAGCATGAAAGTTTATTTGTTGTACGAGAAAGATAATAGTCACACATTAAGCTGAGATGCACTGGTTAATAGCTAAAAGACGCCTTTTATTCGGTGCCATTTTCAATTTTGAATTTGCTACCATTTGCTAGTTGCTAAAACGACTCCGAGCCTTTTTTCCAAAAATGTGCCAATAAATAACCATCGGTTAATATTCCTATGCATGCACTATTTATTCATTTTCTGGTATTATCGCTCAAACTCCGCCCGTTTTCAGCCTCGATGTCTAGTAACACCTGTTACATACCATATTTGAGTAATAATGGACGATCCGTTAAAAAAGAAGCAATCGGACATATCAGGAGGCACATACTTGATTTGATCCTACGGATATCATTTCCAAACGTGGTTGGGCATGGATCCTTTTTGTGTTTTTCACAGCAAACTTTTCATGATCCATGATGAAATGTATCAAAGAAATCAAGTGGTGGTGTATAGCCTGTTGGGACATGAATACATTGCTCCATATTACGAGGGCAGCTGTCTGATTAATTCGTGCTGCCCAGCCTATTATGATTGATCGCGTATGGAGATTGCTTAAATCATTCATTCGTTATCATCTGTCCGGTCTTACAGCGTCCGTAGAGATCCGTTGTTCTTTAATGGATATTGTCGCATTACTAATGAATACGTCGCTATGCTTTGTTGCGTTAATAATCGACTTGTGCTGACCTATTTCTTATGTAGCAAACATTCAATGCAATGTCCAAAAGCAGCATTTGACCAAGACAATAGGCCTTATTCGATTATGTTCTTCTTTAGATATACAGAATTTGAATAACTGTCCACACGGTTGAAGCAAGTGTGCCTAGAATATTAATAAATTAAAACCGGATTGGAAGCAGCATTTAAGTTGACAGATTCCACAGCGGTAAAGATATCAACCAAAAAAAAAAAAAACACACTTGTTTGTCATTGTGCTAACAATTAATTATCTTGCCAAGCAACGAGTACAATTTAATCAATTACATCAAGGCATATTCTAATACTGGCTAAGTTTAATGACATGATAATTCACATAAAAACCATAGTAATATGTCACGCTTGATCTCCTCTACTATCTGTCTCGATGCGAGCGATACTGCCAAGGGACAGCATCCTTTCAAAACAGCATTTGTGCTCACCATGCAAGTGCTTATTTTCATGCTAGATGTTGTGCTCCAATGCTGAATGGGCGCCATGCAAATGAATCGGACGTTATCAAGACTGGAGCAATTCTTCAGTGACGTGAATCAGATTCCAAGCGTATTTATTCAATTTATTCACTGGGCGACGATTGTTATGAAATTTGCTTTGCATAAAGGCGAGCGTTTTCGGTGTTTTATTAGTGCCTATACGCGTCATCATGCATTGGTAAACGCTTTACACAGGATCCAAACATGAAAAAATATAGCCATTATGGTACGTATGGAATCAACATTTACGCTGCATGTAACATTCAAATGGAAAAGCTTTATTAAATTTGAAAATCTGACAACAAATTGATGAATATTCCCCTAATTTACAGGAATGGTCCTCTCACTTGTATAGACTGCCATCGACGCCAGACTGGTTATTGAATATAAGTAAGAGCAAGAAAGCAGGATCAGGTGGCTTGAAAACATTGAGTAGCTGAAAATAGTGTGTAAGCTTGAAACACATTTCTGTATGGTATGTGCATCAATGCATTAAGTCCGGGCCACAATGAATAAGCATATCTGCAATAGTTTAGCCAATGAGTAGCTATATTATGCAAACCACGAACATGCAAGGTATACATTTATCTGTCAGAACATATATTTGTTCTCGCAAAGGGTGTGAACAAGTCTAAATTCAATTTTGATTTGTCAATTGAAGTGGGAAAACCAGACAAAACACAATGATCGTTCCTCAATCGTTATATACACTATACAACACGAGAACAACCGACGAGGGCCTGTCACAATGCGCGAAGTCCTAAACCTATATGTAGACATGGAATTCCTTTTGGGAAGTGCCTGCTCATGTTGGTTGAAGTGAGGCATCTTACTACCAAGCATGTGTTAAATGAAAGCGTACAATGTCTATAAAAGGGCATCCGTTTAGTAAGATCCAGCTGCCTAACTCAATGTAAATATTCGTGGATTTATATTGACCAAAACAGTATCTTAATCCTTCTTGCGAAAGTTGTTGAAGACCTACAGAATAGTGTTATAAGTTATTTAATGATACATGATCTCTCATCTATGATGAATTGCTTATGTGAGTAGTGCCCATTGCATGATAATGATTTGAAAGTGACGTAACACGACTGGCGCTATGTGTCCCAGTTTTCTGTTTCGTCTTGGTCTATGTTATCAAGGTTAAGCACGAAATAAATGGACGTATTAGCTCATGCAAAAAGGCGGTCATTGCTTGCCATGCAAGGTCATTTAAGAATGGAGTGATAAGTTGTACAGTCTGATGACACTCGAAAAGAGAGCAGAGCAAAACGAATCGGATTTGACCTATACATCGGGACGCACAAATTTATATCAACATAGAGGCCTAATCGATGTTGCGAGCAGATTGAGAGAGAAAAAATGGCGGGCTTTCCTATACTGCAAGGACTACGTAAAACATTTTTGACATTAAGTTAACCACAGGATTTTAGACATTAAGTTCATCACAGAGGAGCAATCCATAAATAATTCAGACAACGCTATATACCAGGCATATATCGCTGAAGTAATTTTCCTATAAACAGGGCCATACATTTAGACCATTTAGTGCAATGCAGAACTAATTCAGACCACGACCGACGGCTATTGATTGCCTGCATTTGGCGTTCTGCTATCTAACGTTCAGTACCTGAACTAAGCGTGCATTGCATGGTATCCTTTATGGGCCGACACTTGGTGCCATGCCGACTCCTATCATAAAAATGAAGCCAAAACAACACCTATTTCAACATGCGTCGCTCATCTATTCACTATTGCTTTGGTCACGCATACAGCATAATGCACTCAACCACAAAGAATACCACCTTTGCGTTGTAAAATAACATGAGCCGAGTTTCAGGATGCCGAAATGCCTTTGCTATGGCGAAGCTAGCAATTGACCAGTGCGCTTACTACACGCATGTTTGCCAAATGGAATTGCGAGTGTATATATTCAATATAGTATTGGATTGTTTTAAAATAATTAGCGATTGATATGCATCGGATTCGCAAGCAATTGCCAAAATGTCATTTGTTACATAATCACATATGCCTCCATCATATAAAGGTAAGAACATGTTATTATTTTTCATTGCGGTTCGTATACAACGGGTATTGACCATGTCAGGGCGCTTATCAGCTTCTGAACATGCGTAGGATTATTGAATCTGACTGATTAAATCGTAATCATTAAAGCGGATAGTTAATCAATATAGGTCTTAACAATCAACGTTCTTTTTACTATACATTGTTCCTTAACACAGCATGCAACATTTTCATTTCGATAATATTGCAGTGAATATGTATGGCAGATATTGTTTGTTCATGCCAAGCAACGTGTAGAATGACTTTCACCATAAATTATCAATCCTTCCCATTCCAGAAACGATGCGGGTAACACATCGAATCGGGTAGTTCGTGTCGAGCGACACACAAGCACAAGTGCCGCTGTAGCTATCTATAAAAGAGGCGTCTCTTTCACGTAACATTTACAATAATCACGTTAGACATGGCAGTCATGCCTCTTATGTTGACCATAACCCGGTAAGGCGTGACGGGCTTGTTGTGTATGCTGACTATAACCGCGTCTAGCATGTCTGATATGTTGAGTATAACCACGTTAAGCATGGCGGGTATGTCTGCTGTTCTGACTATAGCTACGTTAGGTGTGGCGGCATGTCTAGTTTGCTGAGTACAACCACATTAGTCGGGAAGTGTACGCGTGGTATGTTGGTTATAACCAAGTTATGCGGGAAGGCAAGAATGCTAGCCATTGCATGCTTACTTAAATTATTCCTATGCCTGATTCCTAACTTACTTGATATGCAACCACGACCGCCATTTTGAGCTTATTTGCTCTAGGTCGCACAAACATCGGTTCCCAACCGTTCCCAACCTGCTTTGAAGCATTTCTCTACGTGAGCAAATAGTTTAGTGCATGCGGTCCATGACTTGCCCCCATGTGGTGCGATACGCCACCCTCCCCCGTCATATTGAAGAATGCCGACACAAAGCCTGATTCAACATGCATCCTTCATCAACCCAACAATCGGAATATATCCATAAATGATACCGGTTTTGAACGCGTAAATGGTAGCTGTCAGATGCTGTGAGGAGCTTTAGTATGGCACACGTTACCTGGCAGAGGTTAAGTACACATACGGCAAATGTTTTAGACTCATTAATTACTGTTTAGAGATTTTGGTTTTAGTTGTTTTTGCTTGGGCAAATTATTGATATGCTACAGGGACAGACAAAAAAGGAAAGTTGCTGGTCTTTGCAGTTATACTAAATGGTATTTATGTTAAAACGCTCCAATCAGTGTAGATGTTTAATTAGCCAACACAAAATTCGCACTTTGTCACCAACCACTCATTTCTCCACGGTACATTATAAATTCTATCGAAATCACTCCAAATCATTCGAGTGTACAGATCCAATGAGTTACTTTATTGTGAAACACAGTAGTTGGCTATTTATATCCACGATGAAATTAAACGTCATATATAAACAAGATATTACGAATCTACAGCTCTGAATGAAATAGAATCTGCAGATAGTGGGAGTGTACCAAACGACAGCGTCACGCACATAATTAATTACACATTTTTCTCTCGTCATTAAGACTCCATTAAAATACATATAAGGAAATGCATGAAGAATAGATTTTTCCTATTTCAAGTTGGCACGCCATATATCAACAATAGATGCTAATTCACAAACCGAGTAATTTCCTGCCATTCCGTACCATAGCGTATACAAGTAAATGGTGCTCGTTCATTCAAGCGTCTCTTTCCGTATTCTATGTTATGAATCCGATCGAAGTGCATTGGACGGCATCATTGAACCAATGTGAAGATGATTGGTTGTGCATTGTCATCAGAGAGAATCTATATTAATAATCATTACCGACTGAGTTGGCGTCAGGCAATAGGATATGACGTCATCAAGGCCTAAACTCTTCCTCTGTGACGTTAATCAGACAGCATTTGCATAAATTGGATAAAACATGTGATAGGTTACACTCTATTCGGCTATTATTGTGATCCAAGACGAGCGTTTGTTAGCAATGGCCCATTTTCTTAACATACAGCTGTTTTGCTAACGGTTGCTGAAACATCTGATGTACATAAGAGGACGATTACTTCGCTTAAGTAATGCCCAGCAAATACTATTAGTGTCAGATTGTTTGCTGCAGCACGCCGCAGTTCGGTCTGTACATAGCTGCTAGTAACATCTCCTCCAACTCAGATCGTCTAGGTTCTTTTATGACTTATTTAGTGCTCGAAGAGGAAAATGTCATATTGGGTAGAGATAACTGGGCATAGTAATGGAATGGAGCTTTATGAGTGCTTGCATTAAGTGTTTTGCCCTGCAAGCGCTGTGTCGGGCGCGTCTTCTTTAATGGCATGGCACCATGCATGAATATTGCAATTGGCTGGGTATGTTATCATGTAGGCTTGAATGGTAAAAAATTGAGAACCACTGAACTTTCCGGTTGTTAACCGTTGTCCATTTGAAGTGCTGCTTTTACATGATTTAACTAGTTTATTCCTTTACTCCAATAGTTGAAACCTCTTTGCTATTTGTAATACCATTCTCCTTATTACCTACCTGAAAAGATGTTATTCATTGATTTATAGATGCATACATTGTAGCATTGTACAATCAGAGCCGTACACAATACACTCTGTAGCAAGCTCGCGTGCTATCCCATTTAGGATTGCATTGTTTCATTTTTATATTTTTATTTGCTATCAATGGGTGCAAGGCACCATCACATAATCATCAATGAATCGGGTTCCAGATGTCAACTGCAACATTGTGTATTAACAATGCACTCTTGAGGTGACTGATGACGTTTTGATATTCATAAGGTATATACTAACCATCATCAACCATTCTATAAAATCCTGTTTTGTACAGGAACCAAAATTTCACATCGCGTTTGTACTTATATTAGTACGGCTCACTCTTAGTTTTCCAACGATCACCTTTAACGCAGATCAGCTCATACCCAGACCAACTCAAACGCACACCAAATCAACTTCTACTCAGACCAACGGTGAAGCAGATCAACTCTATAAGGTCAAGTACAACGATTTTGTTATTCCAAATTTCCAAAGTTCAATGCGTGAAAATCGGTCAAGATACCGCTCGGGACGATTCGTAAAGTTCTGGACGTCACACATGTTTTTGTCTCATTTATTGAGATGTTCAAAAATTATCCCCATGTTGCCAATATATCAATCCAGTTGTTTTTCGTCATGTAGATAGCAAATGAGATGATTTTGGCAGCTAAAAGAAAATGTAACTCAAGTGACAGTGATGAATTATAGACAGGGCCTCAGGTACCACACCCGAGCACTACCGATCCTGAGGTTTGCTCTCAATTGTCATTTGAGGTACAGGCAAATGCTTCGGTAAGTGTCACAAGGAAGGCAACTCTATTATTATATTTAGTTAATTGCATCGACAAGGATTACTTCGGTTGTACGTTGCCATGTGTTATTTTACAATAAGGTTATAAATATAGACATTTGTAAGGCTTTGATGAATGAAATTGTAGCAGACGTATTGTATTGATAGCATATATGGCTAAAAAAAGAAATAAGTCAGCGGTGCCCAAGTTGCTAAATGCCCATCTCTGCATAGTGTTCTGGCATGCCGTCTTTGTATTAGTTAGAGACCACATTCGCAACAAATACTGTATCAAAATCAGCATATACTATAATGACGTCATACCAACTTTCTGTAGTCTTCCCTATGAAAACAATTGAAAAGGATCCGTATTGTTACCCCAACATTTGTTTGAATCAGAAGAACTGAGCCGAGCCGATAATGTGCTTAATGATCACTTTTGCTACAGTTCATGTATTTGTCCCATCCCACAGTCGATCAAATCCAACTGCGATTGTCTGGCAAAAAAACAACTCAGACTTATAACGGTCTAAATATTTTAATTGCCATCAATTCAATGAATATCGGAAAACATTCAATGACCGTTCATGCAATCTGCTTGACCCTTTTCTAACTGAACCGTCGATCCACAATTTCAAAATATAGGGTGTTCCAATAAGCGATGATATTTATAAGGGTATCTAATCAATACGCATAATTATGTCGCTTTGATGATACCCTTGACCAGTCTGGTTAGAGCATAATTAGCCATTTTGCCTCCCATTATGATATGCAATGCACGGAAATCCATCGCCTTTTGATTCTGTTGCTTGAACAATCAGCCTTCCCGCGCAATCTTTTTTCATGCCGGAAGCTGCTGTCCTATCTAAATGCCATTCACATCAATCTCTGATTTGATTAAACCTACAAATATGTAAGCGAGATTCAAATCACTTATTCGAGTTCATCTCACATAGGAAGCAGGAAGTTGGGAGACACAAAGTGGCAGCATATAAAGTAGGAGCACATGAGGGTTGCAGGAGTATAGCCTGGTTACGCTGCAGTCCCTCTTCCTCTATCGTAACATTACCTAGCAGGCGTAATACATTGGCACAAAAAATTGCCTTGGTTATTGCAATATATAAAAATTAGGTACGCAATCAACTTATTAAAACCATGACAACGATTCAAATGCTGATTTCAAGGTTATGTATGTTTTGCATCTATGGTTATTAGATTCCAAGATGCTCGGATATTAATATTTGCTACATTTATGTTCATTATTCTGACCATGCACAAAACTAACGCTTGTCCCCATGAAGCCATACTCGTGGACGTAATTGTTCCAATCATCAAATAGCCCTTTCTCATATCAATAGGGACTGATCACAAACCGCTCTTTTTTACATTTTGTCGGTAGGCGCCGGGACACATATTGTTGGTATGAATGCTAATCAGCTCCAACTTGGGAAGTGTCCCTCTGTTACATATTGAACACGCTTGCATGACCTGGTATCACAACAGCGCGATAAATATGCAAATAACAACGGCAATATGCATCCGGGAATAATTGTTGCATTGAGTTTTGTTAATGTTTACGGAGCCTGGCGATGGCAAATCATTTGGCAGCACATCCATTCCATGTTACAATATTGTAGCCGGAAATACGCCGTAGTTAGCAAAACAAGTGATTGCAGGAAACATAGAGATATTCCAGAAGGGTCATCACTATCCTTATGTGACCCTTGTCGGTTTCATCTTTTCCTGTGTGCATATATCAGGAATAATCGCATCGTGGACAAACATTACGATTGCATGTTCTCCTTAAACTAAAGACCCTGTTTATCACTAAATGCTGTTTGTAGTTTCTGGGTTACCAATGCATATTTACCTTATTACGTATGATATTATGCATCATAGAAGAAAAAAACAATAATCGTGTGCCACTTCCATTACTTTGAGGGTTATTAGCCTCCTTGTCGCGCCCATTGTTATAATGACCCCTGGATATTGTCAAAATATGCTGCAGATGTTGCATATGTTACCATGACGGGACTTGCCACAGGCAAATTTTCTAAGAACTACTACTACTCCACATCGAACACCGCACGACGCATGGCAGGGAATCTGTTGGCACATAGCGGCTAACATACTCTTACGCAAAATAACGTGTCTGGCCACGTTATCGATTTGTCTATATCAAGACTAACAGCTTGACCAGGGCACCTGCTGTTTTATATAGCAGCTTAGCGTAGTATCTGGCAATCATCCTCAATTGTTCTAAACCGCATACTAATCCCACAATTGGATTAAGGAGAGTATGTTCGGCAACAAATGTAATTACCGGTTGATAAGTAATATATCAAGATTAATGCGCTAGTTTACGAGCAGTGATCATCGTTCTACTTGGCCCTTGTTGAGCCTTATGAAGGTGTCTGATGTTGATGTTAAGGTACAATTGTTCTTCAATGCTGTGCAAATGTAAAGTACCACTCCAGTTCAATGAAATGGACTTTCAAAGTAGGAAATATTTGGTTGACAGCATGTCACATATGTGCCATTATCACCCTTCAGTTGCATATCCGGCTACATTTGGTTGTCGGATTGATGAACCTGCTGTTACATTGCTACACTGATGAATGTTACATTGGTTGAACAAATAAAATGCACGAGGAGCTAAAGAGACGTATACATTGTTATTGATGCAAACTATATGCCTTAAAAGCAGGCTTTTAATGGGTCTATTTATAACAATATAACTGCAGTAACCATTACAGGTCGTAATATAAATGACATTCTTTGGACTGCTTATAAAATACAAATATTACCTTTGATAGTCATGAATAATGATTGTAATGGGAATTCATAGATTTAACTCGATTAATTCGATTTCTGGCAGTAGTTGTCAACATTATTTATCTAGTATGTTAAATAGTATATAACATACCGGGCTGCTATGTTGAAGCGGTGTGTCAATATTCTACACTTTTGTATTTGACGAGCAATTCATGTGAAGTACTAGTAAGTGGATTGCGCAAAAGTCGGATATTTTGAAGAAAAAAAATGATGGTCTTAGTTTTGAAATAATGCAGAAATTGAATAGCAATCAATATTTTGAGCAATTGCACCACACCAACCAGTTTCCTCTCCCAGCATCAGCTTAATTGCATGAAATGTTCAAAAAACTGCTTTCTAATTTCACGCATGATTTTCGCTGCTAAATTTTCCCATGTACACAATATTCGCCATGTAAAGTGCTATGTCGAAACTGTATATGCGCTTAGTCTGGAAAATCCTGTGGTTTTGGAGTAGATAACTGAGCTAGGGTTGGCACGGAAGAATAATAAAACCTGCGGCGTAGTAGAAGCTCTCTATTGAAAAGAATGCACATTCAACAGACATTGTCCCGACCCCCTTTCCAATATTGGAAGCAAAATAGTGCAACTAAATATCGTTTTGCTAATGTCAGGTTTGTCAAAAATTGAAAGCACGTACTCTGTTCGGTTAAATGCGTTCGCGCATCGATGTAGAAAGAGCATGATAGTGTGGATCGCAGAGTGACTTTTGCAAAGGACCATATCAGTGTTCTGAGATAATAGTTTACAGGCATTGCAGGCGGAGACGCAATGTCTATTGCAGAGTGGCAAGCCCCGCCTTTAACCTTCTGCATTATGAGCTCTGCATAATGTTTATGTGCGACAGAATATGTGGCCACAGGAGGTACTGTTGTATTCAAGAATACGTCAAACTAGTGCCCATGGCTCTGTGGTTTAAGCTTCGCAGGTTTCGCGGTAAGATAACGGGGCTGATATCGGCCATTTTAGTCTTTACGTGTACGTTGTCGTTCGGGTAAATATTGTAAGGGATATAAACAGCTAGTTATTTTCCCTTCTTGACAAGTTATTGTAGCTTTCCATCAATGCTGTAAGTGGCGACGTTGATGACATGACGGATAACTTATATGATAGGATAGACGACTAGGTCAGTCCTGCTCCTATATCTGAAGCCGCTGTCAGTCTTCTTGCAAACCTGTTGAGTCGATTGTGCTCTCACTGACATACCATTGATACACAAGAAAAGGACCCAAGATTAGGACCGCCCATCGATGAGTTGCTACTGCCAAAGGTTCGCAAGGTACCTTTGCATTCAATTCAGGAGGCTGCCATGGCAGTCGTTGTGGTCTCAATATAGTAACAAACGATGGTATGGGACTTCGTCAAAGGCGTAACCGTAGTCTGGTAGCATTTATATATATATTTATATATATATATATATATATATATATATATATATATATATATATATATATATATATATATATATATATATATATATATATATATATATATATATATATATATATATATATATATATATATATATATATATATATATATATATATATATATATATATATATATATATATATATATGTACATATATATGTGTTTCGGATACTTCTTTTTGTCTAAGGCTAGTTTATACCTACTTGTTTCTAGAAATAGATTAAATGAACCTGTATGCTTTTTAAATGTTTCTCATATCATAAACCGTATAGCGAGTTGCATTGTTATGATACAGACCAAGTTTGGAAGTGACTATCTCTGCCTCAAGCAGGCCTCTTCATTGATCAAGTATCAGCTCTTTACGAATAACCAACAAGACATTTTGGGTTGCATTTTACTAATGTGAAAAGTCAACTATTATTTCAGCATATATAATGACCAGCACCATTGATTATTTGTTAATTAGCTGCAAGAGTTGTAGAGAAAGACAACGCATAGGCAATTATCATATTTAGCATTATTTGGCATTGCAACTTGTCTTTCTAAACATATCCAACTCTATTTGAAAGCTAGTGTGCACACACATGATGTCATATAACTTGAGTTTGTTTGTGTATTTTGTCACCTGGTGATGTGTGCATGGACATAAAATGGTCAATCAATTACTTTATTGTTGCTTTATAGACGTTCTTTCAGTAAATGAATGATTAGCATTACATATCAATTGTTTCCATGGGCATAATGCGTTCAACGATATCGTGGTACGATAATTACGCAAACATCCATCGTTCTCTATTCACATCTGTTCAATTATGTTGAGTTGTTCTATCGAAACCGTTTGTATTCTCTTACATTCCACATTTCACTGATACATGCATTTCATAACAGATTTAAATGGTTGCCACATTTCTCCCTAGTTATAAGGGTAGTGCGTTGCACATTACGTTTCGTAGTTGATTGTGCGAAATCTAGTGACCAATTGTACAAGAATGTCTCAGAGAATATTGAATAAAACCACAATGACTGTGACGCTATTCACTCGTTTAAATATAAATACCGTAATGAGACGACCTGGGCCTACTCCTACTGCATTGATGGGAGATGGGTATTTTGATCGAATGGGGTTTTGTACATGCATCAATCATTTTTCTTAACAAAATTTAATACTACTGTTGCAAGAACGCCTGACGCAATCATCATCCATATACTTTATTTTCATATATGTCTATCAATTATCATTCATACGGGTCTGGGGCATGAACTGACTGTGAGTACATCTATACACTTATCAAAGATTAATCGCTATTTCAGCGTTGCGTTTGTTAATAAATTAGATGCCACCATTATATTTCGCAAGCAGCCGTTTCAGTTTAATATTGACGAAATATAATTGAGATATTTATTCTAAAATTGGTTAGAACGTCTCTTCTGGAATTATGGGTAACTCAATGTGATTGCCTAGAGAGTTTTGTCATCGCGTTTAGTGCACACATCCAATCTTGGCAATCTATTTACGCCTTGCACATTCTATATATGAGTAAATGCACCGGGATAACAAAAGATTATGTAAATAATCAAGTCATAATAACCAACTGCGCTTCTGCGCGAAATTGGTATTATGTATAAGGCTGTAGCTAGAGATTGGTAATTTTATACTAAACAGGACGATGTCCTTGCGTGGGATCAATTCGTTGAAGCTACTTAACATTACTTTAACCAAACACGCAGGACGACAGCAACAAACAGTTGACAACTGTGGTGAAAACTGAAACAACGATTAATCGAATCAAAATATTTGAATATAGACGCACAAAACGTTCAAGCGTAATGAAACAGTCGATTTGTAATTTATCACCACGCGTGTTCGTTGGCTCGTCCCCTACCGGAGTAAGTGGTTAACATACCGTGTTAATATATATTTGCCCGTTCTTTCGCGTTTATTCACGGCATTGTTTACATCGGTAATCAAACATCCCTTAAAATATTAATAATATTCTATTGTTTGGATATTGCACTTTAAATACAAAGTGCCCTCTCATGAAATATTGTATTAATCGGTTCGTCGGCATTAATCAGACGCTTGGACTCTCAAGATAGAACAACACGTCTATCGTATTCAGAAGAATGATAATCAGCGCCAACACAGACAGAACCTGCCTTTAAGGTGTTGATCACGCTTCTTCTCGCACTGCGACACTCGAAGATACTGCAGCCAGTTTTGTAGCACTTCCGTTAAGCAACATATTTGGCGTGGCTGCAATAAATTATGAGTAAATACAAAGCATAAATGCCAGTCACACAGCATGACAAAATTGCATCTTGTATCGCAAAATTACGGAATGAAAATTTTTCATGAACTTAATTAAATGGAATATTTTTGATGCATACGTTTTTTTTACTTTTATAAGTATACAAGGCGCCACGAATAAAGAATTAAAGAAGTCTGAACTGTGACGAATAGAAGAAGCATTTGTCAAATAGTTCGATGCCGCAGCCCCCTACCTCATGTCATCTCTGACCCAAATTAACAAAGCTAACATCTGGTGGGAAGTAATCTGCTCACAATTCCACAATATGCTATGCTTTGATTGGACTACGTCAAAGGTCGCATAGCTTTACGGTGAGGCAATTAATCAGATAATGATGAAATTTGGTATTCGCACATCCTCTTTCACATTCATCTTTCAGGTATCTACAGTAATTTTATTCAATCGAATCATGCTTTGTATCGCATATTTTATCATTACTATTATTATAATTATCATTATGATTGCCTTTCCGGTTCATAAATAATATTATGCCATTGAACCATAACGAAATGGCTCTATAATAATCATGTTATGTGATAAACATGAAGTGCCAGAGACCGTGGTTATAGTGTGCATGATGAAATAGGGGAATGCCATTGTGAAAGGCATGGTGGTCAGTATTCATATTGGCTTCACGCAGTAAAATAATTAGAGCAGTGTCCATTGGTATGCAGGATGTTGGAATGAATTAACACTCCTAAATTACTGCAGAATATGTGCAAAGTAAAACTCAAAGCTGCTTCATATATCACACATTGGTTACGCTATACATTTTCGTCCGACTTGGCGCTTGTAAATAGAGAAAGCCGAATACTTACATTAGGATTTATTCAATTACAGTGCATCAATTATAAACATTAGGTGAAGTAAATACTTAGCTCATAAGTACCCACAATGTCATAACGCAGATGTTAAATTATCGAAACATGTTATTCATTGCGGCTATTGTACAATGACTATAACTAATGAGATTAAATTCATGTTACACACGGTGCTGACATGTACGCTGTCCCTCAGTATCGAATTTAGACTGGATTATCTCTCATAAAATATTCAGATGCCTTTGACACTTTAATGGACTGGTTTGCAGTCCGTAACTTATCATCCTTTCATATATTTAACGAGTAACGGTTTGAGAGGGTTTAACCATGATTTAATCATGGGGATTGTATAGCCACTGCTATCGTTAATGGCAACGAGCCACGTAGAAGGACACTCATTGCTAGTGGCGCTAAACACGTTGCTTAATCGACATCATACACAGGCAATGTGTATCAACTATAACAAGTGCAAGGCAATGTTTGGATAAATGATTCTCCTGGGCCTTAACATAAATAATGCAGACGCAAACTGGTGGAGGTTCTTGATGGTAATTTATGTACTTAAGTGCGGTTCAATATAATCATCTCGAGTTCATCGTTGTTCACCAGGCGATAAGGTTTGCTAATAAGATGCAATATAATTCTGCATTACTTTATGAGCGCCGTTGGGAAAAAAACGAGGAAAACCAAACCATCAACAGAGACAGCTATTGTAGAACTGTATTAAGAACGTTGCCTAGTACGCTGAAGTCTTAAAATCAAATCATGCATATTTTCTTTGCCATTAGAAGGGGCAGATGACCAATATTGACTTAAACGCCCCTTGGGTAGGGTTTTACAAGTATTTGGAGGCTCAAATGTTGGCCTTGGTGGGTCAACTGCAATTTAATCGATGCCATATCTAGAGGGAGAATAAACATCTAGAATCTTCCACTGGAAAATCTCGCGCCCGACTGCGAATCTGCAAGGACGCCTCAAAGGGAACAATTGCTATTTTGTTTGAGCCGTACCTGTCACAAGAAGCGACTGCATCTAAACCAAAAGTCTCACTTCCGGACAGCACAGCGAACGGACAGGGGATACCAACTGGTTATTCTCATATAATAGTTCTAACTGTATGCCGCTCATTGCTTTGAACTCATAGTGAAATTCGTATGAATTATTGTATATGACGCAGTGTTTATTTGTCGAATATACGGTTTCACACTGACTGAGGCCGGCTGATAATCATTCCCAGCCAGCTTCCGCGCCATTTATCTACTCAGACGAGAATTTAATGTCCACGTTTTGTGGGCTTGGTGCCTTGCACAGTGACACAGCTTATCATGATTTTTATGGCTGCCCTTTGGACAACATCAGTGGTCTCTTGCTGTAAGAAGAGTATTCTAGTTATGAGAAACCCATTCAAATTTAAACATGTATGCTTGCATCTCGAACAGTTGCAGATACATCCGTTGTACTGCTATGGCGACAAGATAGCAAAGTTGCTGCTGCAATAAGGTAGCTAATGTGTTGACAATTCTAGAGGAATGCGAGAGTTACTTTAATGTCCTGCTCTAAGGCTTATTTTTTCATGTGTTACAGATAGACAGCATTTGGTATGTTAGTCCGGTGTGGGTAGTCCGCGAGAGACAATCACCTCTTGTGCAGTCTCGAAAATCAGGAAATCTCTTCCATCCGCAGTGTTTGCTGGCTATACATATCCATCATTGAAAAAGAAATAGAATGTTGAGATATAAGTTATCCGGGGTCATGCACTTTAAGGTCAAAGTGCTAACTTGGCATTTGAGACATGAAGATGTCCTACACTCACACTTATCCGTCACTAGTTACAGGAAAATATTGCTAGGTGTGCTCGATTGGCATTATTCTTAACTAGCCTTACTACTAGGTTGGGCCAGTCAGTATGTTTTCGTGCATCTCATATCAAGACCAGCGTTTTTATCGGCCATTAGGCATGCTGTGGACGATCCTTGTGAGTTCACTGACTTCACTGAATTTCTTCGGTCGGATCGAGTGATTTCTTTCCAAAATGGCGGCCAGAAATCCTGATTTTGTCAATCGGACTCATTTTCCACGGTGTAGTGATATTTGTTTCTGCTGGTATGCTGCAAACTCGTCCGAAGACGAGTCAACCAAGGTGGTGTACCTATTCTCAGACATAGCACTCCAGTATCGGGCAAACTGTTGAGAACATGCACCGGCGCCGTAAGTCCATGTTGACAAGGGTTTATTTTGCAACTTGCTTCGCTCTTTATTTTTGCTGCTTTACTACAGTGTGAAATGCTTGTGTTGTGTTCCTTCGGAATAGGATTTCCGTATTAATGACAGTTAAAGGCTATTTAATTCACTCTTGGATTATACTGCAAAGGCGGCAGGCCACAAACTGCAACATGTGAGGTAGATCCCATAAACATTTCAAGTCTTTTTACAAAGAGGAACATCTTACCGACTGGATATTCAGATAATTTAAGCCACTCTGGAGTCGATGGTGCGTCATACTAATTTTTGGATGTCGGACACGGGCAAGATATTGTATAATATTTCTGGAGAATCTCGGTGTTGAGAAACAACAAATGCTCAAATGTTCGGTCTATATAATTATATGCGTCGACAATGCACGTGACAAGGTCGTTAGCCACACGGGGTAGAATATCAGTGTGAACAATTTACTGAACATTGCAGCAGGGGGGAAAGTTTTTACCTCGCCCAATTCTAGTGTCTATTCTTTGGCATTGATTGCCGTAGCCAAGTTGTTATCACCATGCCACGCGGCGCATTCTCTCTCTGTCTCTCTTTATGGTGATTGCATTTCCTTGTTGGATTCCGACCGAATAACCCCTGATGGTATCACGGGGATCGCTGCGAACAGATTTGGTTAAATAGCTGAATTGGTTAAGGGAAACCTGTCACGGAGGGACTCTATACTTGCACGTTTTAACTAAGTCGCTGATACAAGCGCAAACAAACTAGTCCTGGCAGGTTTTACATCAATACAAAATGAGTGGTTGCTGTGATATGCTGAAATATACTCACGCCATGCAGACCTGATTATCCTTCCTGGGATGGAAATGCTGGGGATTGATGACAAAATCGATGAGTATAAACTAGACAGAAACTGGGATGGTATGAACAAATTCACAAAAGAACTATCGTCAAAATCAGAATATGGACAGGATACAATGTACGATGTAGTCCTGGAAGAGTTATTGGATACTCTCAGACGTCATATTTTCCAGATGGAATACTTCACAGCTGCGGGATGCACGTTTACCCTTCAGAATACTAAACTGTGCAAAGCCCCATTCATGAAGTGAACTTGCCATATTGGACAATAGGCTCACTCAGAGAAAAATGTCGTAGTGACGAACTCGCTTTTGATGTTTTACTACAGTGCGAGAGTCTACGAAATTAGCTCTTCGTAAAAAGGAAGTGGTTAAGAGGAAGAAAAATGAAGGACCTTTACGTAATTAGAACTTTGTAAATGGCATTCCCATGACGCCGGACTATTGTAAGAAGATAGTGGAATTAGATACGATTTTTCATCTGAAATAGGTTACTTGAGAGACACTGTGGCATCAAACATCATCGAATGAGAAGAGCTAAAACTGCTGATGGAATGTACAATAGGAAGAAGTTTGCCTTGAACAGTTAATGAATTCCATTAAAAATGCGCTGAAGCCAGAGGCCGAAGTTACCGATGACATCGATAGTTTATTGACAACGGTTTCATGTCAATAATGTGTGGATTGACACATTAAATGCGGGTGCCAGGAGTATAGTCTGTTGCTCTCAGTCTTATCGTTTCAGTAGACAGCTTGAAAGTTGTCCAAAAGCGCAAAAGATATTTTATTTGCATTCAGCGACCATAAATACCCATATGTATATTACACGATACAATGTCGTTCCAACCTACGTATCGTTGTACAAAATTGTAAATTGGCCGCCATTTTGAATAATTTACTCGATCCGAGTGAACAAAGATTTTTAGACCGTCATCTTAACGAAATCATAACACACCAAATGACCTCTAGAAACACTGTTCCGGAAAATTATTTCATATAAGCCCACCCCTATCACTTCATTAAGGCTATCAGTCAGTGTTTCGGAGATTTTTAAAAGGGTCAGGGGGCGGTCTTTCTTTCTTATGGCACATTGGTCTAGCACTCCATCTATCATGTCATCCACATAGCCTGGTGTCAATAAAAAATAAAAATACATGAATTCTAGGGGTTCCATTGTAATGGTAAATATCAAATATTGCAGTGTCTGGAAAGGAGAATTCTTTTAAATTGTAGCTGGTATAATTTGATTGATGACTGTTAGAAACCTACCGAATGTTGAATCCACTACTAATACCTTTCCTATGCCATCTTTAGTGAAACATTGTGCTCAAGAAGCGCTTGACTTATGTTAATGGACAGCGAGGATACATCTGTCAAACAGAACTTTGACCACCAAGGAATCAGTTGGTATCTGCTCATAACTTAGGTGCATACTGAACTATCAGACTGTGGAATGCCTCTATTCAGGTTTTTTATGGGGTCGGTAACATCTGTGTCATGACCATGAAGAAAGTCCGTATCCTTAGGACCTTGCCCAGTTTTTTATAAAAATCCACTGCCTGTATTAAACCATATACCTAGTCAGTTATCAGTGAAATTCTCTTAATGATTTCTGTCATCAACAATGGCTGAATCTATATGTTAATCATTGTATATAGCCTACTGAAGTGCATGAATGATACATACTCAAATATATTGAATATAATTCACTTCGAATTTAAGCATCTGTTGGTAAATGTTACCCGCCAGGGTCGAGCCACTCTTTGTCAGCTTCCAAAGCTTTATCAGTTTATGCAAGAGACCATCTTGGCTGCATAGAGACAACGATCCATGACCAACATGGATATCCTGGATGTGGTTGCTCAGGGATAACCAATTTCCCACACTTGTTTCACCGTCTGTATCATTTGCACTGGTTGCATACCAATACAATTTGCTATTGGTGAAGCAAAGCAATCCTCTCAGTTGATTACACCACGTTTCGTTTGCCAGGTCGTGGAGCTACTTGAACAAATCAGATGAATAATACTGACATAAGTAATGAAACACAAAGAAGAAGAACTAGATAACTTCTTCTTCGTTCAAAACCGAACTGGACTATAATGCTGTAACATACATTTCCCAATATGCCATGTATCAAATCTGCTTTAGGACATACGTATCCATATCTGAATTTGTTGATGACGGTAAGTCACCAGTGTACCAATAGTAGGCCTTCCATCAATAAGACGGACCGCATGAAAAAAGTAGTTAAATGAGTCAAAGCTACTTTGTCACGCACTAATGTTTACATGGGGTACACCATATTGACGTTCTCTAGACGGATGGTGCTCAGCGTGAAGGAGTACAATGTTATCAAGCATATATGAACAATATGGAAGTGATATAACAGGGCGAATAGAATGGAAAATATAGCTGTTTATGGATTCAGGGTTTGAGTCATAAGTGCCAGACTTATACAATTTTGGACCATCTATATCATTATCGAATATCGAATACATACCTTGCTTTGAGTGACACAGATCAATGGTCGATATTTGTAATTTTTCCATATTGGCGTGGGGACAATATAAATATGTCTACCCACCGCACACGTTACCAAAGCTGTTGATGTTGATGGGGTTTTCAAAAAGTTCCTGATACATAAGAGAACAACATGTCCATTGATATAGTTCATACTCAATAGGTAGAAGCATGAAGTATAATATACTGATAGCTGTGTAATACTGAGCTGGTAAGCTTAAGATTCTCTGTTTACTTCGGCAATTGGGACGGACTTATAAGTATTCATTGGTAACACTATGAGAGTAATCATCCGTATAATAAAGTCTAGTCATTAATTGGACTTATAACGATGAATCTTTCCTCTGCTCAACGAAGCCCGCGCTTCTCGCTTGCTGTAGATGGTAAACAAAAATAATATCATACCCTCATTGCGTTTGTTATAGAAGGCAGTGTACTCTAGAACTCATTACAAATGGATTGTAATCTTTTGTAATCTCCTGCGCCCTACTCTTAGCAAACTTAAAAGGGATTCACCAAATATATTTATATTTATATGTCTATAATTGATGATTTTTTTTTATATTCATTATGTCTATAATTTATGAAAACCCCTAGTCTTTTAACACCCAACATCTCGTTGTAACTGCGCGCAGCACATATATGGATTGTAGTGGATATATGTAACATATAATCGGGCATACTGGGGCCCGTCGCCCTTGTCGTATCGTGATCTGTGGTGTGGGGAGAAGCGCACGATATGCGCTTCAAGTTGATAAGAACTTGAACTTTATTAGCTTACCTCGACTTTCGAATTTTAGATGGAACTAAATTTCAGCGAGTTTAGCACAGAGGCCAGGTGAGAACTGATATTAAAACGTAAAGTGCTTCCCTCAATGACTAAGGCACGCTATTATTATTCTCATGGGACGTGTAGTAGCTAGGTAAGTGAGGGTTGGGGCCTTCGGTCATGTGGCTCTAGAATATGGGGTATGTATGAGGAGAGGGGGGAGAGGCAGGTGACACGTAGGTCACTCGTGGATCTGGGAAATTGGGGTTTATAATTAATATCAGCTGTAGAGGGTTACTCCATCAACTGATGACTGAGAGGGTACGTTATGATAATGGGAAGGTTTGTTGTCAATTTGGCTCGCAACATATCCCTCTCCTTTTAAGTGGATGAATATCCACAAAAGAAACTATGTCCCCTCATGGAACAAGACAAAATCATGGGGATATTCTAAACTAAGGGATGGTTGGTAAGGAAATGACTGTGTAGTGAGTCAAAATGTCAAATACAAATTCCAGTGTACTTCATATCAGAATCCTAACTCTTGCGACACTCCTAACCCTTGTAAATCCGAGTATTGACGATCACGCTGCAATAAATGTCTCTGTGTATATTGATGTTGAAAGGCATCAGGTTCTAACCAAAGGTTTTATATGGGTAAGCATATTCTCTACGCTACAGAATGTTAGCATGTAGCGGTGTATGCGGCCATCGAATATGGGATTGGGGTGGTGAAGGTTGGCTGGATGTGGCATGCTGCAGCAGGGGTGTTTACTAGGTCGTAGGTAATGCACCATATCATCGTGAATTTTGCATCAAATCTTTGCTGCTGCCATTTGGGGACGCCAGTTCAGATTTGTGGCCATCTGACTGGTACTGATGTATGTATGTATGTGGGTCCTATGTAAGAGAAGCGAAGTACAGAATGGGTCTCACCATTGTCATGTTAGCGCTTTGCTTTAAATACTTCTTGTGCAGCCGAGTAGGATTCTGCTCGGGTAATCGGGGCTGCTGTTGCATCGACGTGGTCATTCACGGCAATATGGGTAAAGATGTAATA
The DNA here is from genome assembly GCA_034190875.2 of Urechis unicinctus. NCBI lineage: Eukaryota > Metazoa > Annelida > Polychaeta > Xenopneusta > Urechidae > Urechis > Urechis unicinctus. The sequence continues at coordinate 10,796,156 of CM067354.1, forward strand.
ATCTAAGTATTTCATCCTCTGTAAAAGTTTTGTTTGCCATGTATGATGTAAGTGGCGGTGTTGACTTGAGGCTCTAGCGACATCCGCTAGTCCTTACTGTATTTTGCAGGCCTCATTGCGAGTCTTGTTGCAGTTGTTGAGTCATTTACAGATTGGAAACAACGGTTTGGAAGACTGTTATCAGAAAATAGTGGCCGATGTACAAGAAAAAGAGGAGGGGGCTACAAAAGAAACCCTGAGGCACTTCAAATGCTACGGTTCTGTGGATGTGTAGTGCCTATCGATTAGCTTTTTACCATTTTAGTAGGCTGTCCCGGATGCCGTAGTGGACTCCTTCAGTAACAAACGCTGATGGCACCAAAGATCTTGTTATAATCTTTGATAGCGCTGCACTGATCTTTCTTATTGGTAGCTTTTATCTTTTTAGTCACTCTTTGTGATGACGTTTTAGTTACCAACGTTATCATGCCATTATGTGATCATCAAATTGTTTTTGGTTTTGAAGGCGTAGCAGATGAAAATATGTAGCACATAGGTTTTAAGATACGTTTGTCTTCAGTTATTGCTATAGACGGAACTTAACCAATACGTCGGTCGTATGGTATATCCATAACGTGTATATACACCCCCAAAAGCGCCCCATCATAACGATGCTGATACTCGCTCTACACCCAATACTAGCTAGGCTGTTCCTTGTCTACCCGGCTGCAATGAGATTCAGATGATCACATATATTGCGAGGCATCGTCGTGTATAACATTCGACAGTGTCTTCTAAAAGATGAGATGAATGCTCACTACCATACCTAGCTTTGCACCATTACGTCGTCATACGCCGCAAGCTTTGACTAATTGGCGGCTGCGGTAGATATCACACTATACAGTTTGGGCTTCAAACAAAATAGAAGCACTGTGAATACCCGATTGATAACAAATAAAGCATATGAACCTCTTAATTTCCCTGATGCCTGCATATATCAGCATTCTGATATCAGCATTGGTTGCCTGTGATATCTTCTACAGCATTAGTAACCCCCCTAGTTGTTATAAGACTTAATCAGTTACGATGTAAATCATATTGTGGGTCTGAAATATTCCCAATGACTAACACAGTGCTAACACAATACCAAACACATAACATACTACTATAGGTATGGACATTAAACGGTTTATGAATTATTCTGAACATTTCTGCCTGCGTTGTAATTATGCCATTGCTGCAAACTACGCTGGGTACTTGGGAAATGTACATTCTCTTGCTAAAAGTTTGATAAATAAATTTGCTGTGAAAAGGCAAATAGTACGAAATTATTCTAGGCAATGTCTAGTAGTGAATCTTGAGTAAACATTTTATAATAATTATCTAATTAGCTTTATCATCAGCACCTGGAGTTAATAATGATCTATCAAGTACAGCTAAAAAAAGCTCACCGCAATATAATCGATCATACACGCTCCATGAAGCGGATGAGTGTGCGTGCTTTGTGTGATGTGCCAAAAAGTAAAACGACAAATTGTTATGCACCCAGTTGGGCCAATGTCTAAACTCGGGAAAGTCGGTTATCCAAACTCGATCGTATTACTCAGGGATGCGATATAATGCATTAAACTGTCAATTAAAGTTAAAGAGGTGGCTTCTCATAGCGTATCAATTGATTCCATCGTGTGACATTTCGCATGCACATTCGTTGAAAAGTTAGTATCCATTCATTTTGCTTGACAGTTCATATTCCCACGGTAGTTTATATTCCCTTCAGTGGTTCAGTAATTTGCATGACATAAAAAGTCAATAGACGCTTTAACCATGAGAATGCTCTATTCTGATAAGAGCGTTAAGCTTGTTCACCACCAGATCAGAAGATGTTGATGATAATGTAGTATCAATTCAGATCAGGAATGCTACTGATTTTCATTATCTCATTATTCAAGTTTTTCTGTGAACATCTTTTAACGCCAATAAGTGAACGCTACATTATACCAGCATAACAAGTAGTCACCACGTTTAAATCAAAAGTTTCGGGTCAATTAGGCTTTCTGTAATATAGTATGATGACTAGACTAACACATTACTCAACTGATCACACCATTACAAATGTTTAGTGTACTCGACTGTGCTATCACGTTATGTCCTGTTATCTTTGCGCCAAGCTCCTTTAGGGGTAACCAGACAATTTGCAATATATCAGCACGTATGCTACAAGGCTTTTCTCCTACAGTTAGTGCTGAACACTTACCAATCATGGTATAGTGGTGCATATCGCAATGAATGTGATACGATTGACAAGCATCTGCAAGCCAATCATTCCCGTTGCCATGAGCGACTGCCGCCCTAGATCATGGCGTCTTTGTATAAAGTAGCAGAGAAATGGAATACACATGAATACTGAACCAAGCAATCCCATTTGACTTGAAATCATTAACACCTGGGATTCTAATTCACACATATTGTGCATTCGAATGTGCATCAGAGTGTTTGCTTTAGATCTCGAAATTAGATTGATTTATCAAATGATCGTTGTGTCCATCGAGGGCCACCGGAAACCCTACAGCTAGATTTACACATTCTGATCCAGTGAGGGCTATCAATTATTGTCGCCGTACTTTAGGTTTATGTAAGCGAAAATAATGTATCAGCAGGTCATGCATTACCCATAATAATACATAAGCAGAGTGTTTTCCCATATAGTGTCTAAACATTACGTACCCTACTTAAGATGAAGCAGTAACAAATACTTAACAAATTCACATGATGCCCTCTCAGATAAAAGTTTACCCCATGTAAACAGGGCAGATTTGTCGCTCTCTGGACAACAGACAACGAATCGGACGGTCTACTGCTGTTCATGTTTATTAAGTCAGGCACTCCCATAATCAACTTGTACTGCCAGCGACTGTTGGTGTTACAAAATGGTGATAATGATGTTCTCTCTCTGTGGGTCATGCACTTGATGTTCAATTTATTCGCTGCTAGATAATCGCGTGAAGATATGAAATAAAACAGAATTGTCCGCATGATAAAGGTGGTAAAAAATTACACTAACCGTGTAATCATAAATACCTGGGAATTGAATTCACAAATGTTGTGCCTTTGAGTGCGTGTCATTTGGTTGGCTTGAAATCTCGAAATATGATTTACCCACTGGAAACTTCGCAGCTTAACTTAAACACCTAGAACCATTGAGGGTTATCAAATATTGTCGCATTGCTTCAAGTGTTTGCGATTTAACGACTTAGAATGACTGCAATCAATGATTTGATAAGGCAACGTTATTCACTGACCGAAACATACATGTATCTGCTACTGCTTAAGTCACATGAGACCTACAGGTACTTACGGGCACTGTACAGCCTTGAGGGCCATACGGGGCTGTGACCAGTAAGAAACCCGTTAAAAACATACCCCATACAAAGTTGTGGTCACTTGCCTTGAGGGCTGTGGCCCGTAGAAAGCCCGGAAGAAATCATCCCCAATATAAGTTGTGTTCACATGCTTTATGGGTGGTCTACCGGCGTTCTACGGGTTATTTGCGTGTATTTGGCCACGAGGTCGAAATAACCAGTATGTGTACTTAACGGGCCCCTAGAGAACCCGAAAGAACATCGCGTGGGTCCCGTAAGGCCCCCGCACGACTGCCTACGGGCCTACTACGCCCGTGTCTGAAACTATAGCATGTTCAACTTTTGGTCATGGGCTCTGCAAATCTTCATGAAATCGTACGGTCCCCGCACGGGGCAGCACGACATAACATGGGGGCCCGCAAGGACTAGCATAGTTTGAGCCTGTATGGGGCCCGTATACAGCGTGTAGACAGCACATAAGCCTTGTATGACTTAGGCATAAAATAGCAAAATTAATCTTCTTGTTTAATAAATCATAGCTCAGTTGGCAGATGATCATGTCTCTGCATGATACGTGACAAGTGTCCTAATAGAGGCAATATTTTACTGCTGTCATTGTTCCTTTGGATTATCAACCTGATGATAAATCAAAGGAATAAGGCGTCTCTTCTCGTCACACCGGGCAGACACATTCATTTGTCTTCGATATGTACTCTTCTATTGTCCTATGAGAGGTACAAGTTGACGACTTAAAAAGCATGTTTTGTTCCGTGACAATAACTTAGCTAAGCATACAGATACGGTCGCTTCTCACAGATTTTATTCATCACAATCAACACAATTCTGCATTGAAAAACATGATATTGCTAAAGTTCAAAGGACATTGTCTTTTACATGGCTGTGGTAGGCCCTATTGGATACTCGACAAGGAGTTGAAGTTGCTCGAATAGGCCATTAACTGTTAGCTTATTGTTTGTAAGTTCGTAGATTGTTTTCATGTATTATGAATAATATGGTCTTCCCGACCCAAAAGTGGTTAACAATAGTGACATTTGAGTATTCAGACACAGGAGGAATAATTGTGCTGGGCTATATCACACCAAACGTTGTTTTTTTTTGTGTGATATTGCTGGTGATGATGTGTGTAACTTTGTGAGATGCTCTGTTTTATGATGACTGCAATGCCCCGGTTCTCAGAAGTTTCAGATCGGATAAATGTATGGTTAGATAAGACATTTCAATATGCAAAACAGTGATGTTGTTATTTTTAATCATTAGGAAGACTAGCAGTGCCAGCCCGCCTAGCAGTGACTGCCCGCCGTGTCATGACAGCCCGCCCACCTAGTCGTGACAGCCCGTCTAGTCGTGACAGCCCGTCTAGTCGTGACAGCCCGTCTAGTCGTGACAGCCCGTCTAGTCGTGACAGCCCGTCTAGTCGTGACAGCCGGTATCGCTGACATCGTTAAGATGAACAAGCTCATAATAATATGACTGATAGCTGTCATAAAAGAGACGGTCATCCATTAGGAAATGCTCCATCGTGGATCTGAAGAGACACTTCTCGTTTTGAACGATAACCCAAACTGGATGGATTAATATCGGTTGTCAACGAGGAAAGGCTGCTGCTTAGCTGAATATGATAGATCCAGCGACTCTAGGCTCAGGAGGCAACGGGAAGCGCGCGCTGTCGATTAGCATGTCTGTTTATCCAACAATGACCCGCGAACGGCGAGTAAAGTAAACTAAAGGCATATTAAATCAGCTTGATGTAGCATATTCAGGAAGGCATAAACGATTAAAGGAAACTGAAGGCAAATTAATTCAGTTTGATGTAACATATTTCCGAAGGCATAACCGATTAAAGGAAACTAAAGGCATATTAATCCAGTTTGATGTAACATATTCATGAAAGTGTAAGCGCTATGTTAACGAGCAATATATCGATCTTTCAACACCTGTCGATCAACATAAATGATGAGGCTCATTAAGATGGCAGGACAGAACCATAAATAGCCTTGCTTTTGTTTTGACACAACTCCAATATCCAAACTATACAATACGAACTGCTCCGGAATGATGTGGTTGCGATGTGCCATCTTGATGCATCATTTATCATACCTACCAAGCTAATGATGAATCAACGTTACTGCTGCCATACTGAAAATCATTAAACGTCAGAAAAAAATATTGTATAACGCCATCATATTTTAATCATCTTGGATATTGCATAATAAATCATTTAGCGTATAATCGATTCGTGACCCATTGCACTAAATGATTCAAGCGCTGCGGTGGTGTTCACATATAACTCCTTGCTTCGCTCAAATCGACAGCATCGCAAATGACGAGGTAGATCATTGACGATATTTATTGATAAGAACTCTTGCAAACATTTGTTGTACATGTAGCGGTTGTCTTGCCTACTTTTAATGTAACATATGGTCCACTCTAATCTAGCGCCTTTATTAGCAGAAGTTTGCACCGCCCCTCTCCCTACGTCAGAAGGAAATCAACAGATTATTAAAATGCTCGGCCTGCCAGTTAAACTGAGTAGCAGAACGTGGCCTATAGTTTCCGAACTGCTTTACCTGGAAATAACAACAACAACAAATAAAACGAGCAGCTGGTAAAGCGATCGCTGTATCCTGATCTAAGATAGATCAGCGCCCATGTGTTGCAACCAGATATGGAATACATCAATTCGTCAGATTGCTGTAAAGAATACGCACCATCTGCTCACCGACATCGGTTGAGTTCACGAAACCTCGGTTTGCCGTACGTGAAGGCTGTATGCGGCTCATTTGATTTAGCCCTAAGCGTACCATCACTAGAGTCTACGTCAGCGCCATACAATTTTGCTCCAGTTCCGTATATCCAACCATTGTATTTAAAATGTGAAATATGATTTCAAAACACTTAAGAATATTGACGTTTTCGGGGACAGTTTACCAGCATCATGTGGGCTATAAGACTAGCTAGCTTTAACCACTGAGGCTGTCGGGAAACTCTCACATTCTTAAATTGATGGACGCATGCGTGATCTTGCACAATGCTCCCTATTGGTCATTCTATTCCTTTCATTAGTTCCAGTCGTCCAAACGAGGGAGTATGAACAAAGTCGGTTCGTTAAAGGTCAACTTCAACGATTTTCATCATTTCATTATTTTTTGTTTCAAACTGAAGATTAATAACTCATTAACCAACAGGTACTCATAATTCATTGCACCGCCATGCATAACTACTAAAAATCCACCGATAAGGTTCCACTCGGAAGAAAATACGAAGCCATCTTCTCGATGCCATTTTGCCTCAGTTGGCCGCTAGGGGCAGGTTGCGTGACGTCATTCCTGCTGCGCGGCCTCGTAGAGAATTTGACAGCGATCGAGCGAGCGAAGCAAAAAGCGATTGTTTGGATTTTAGGATTGCACTGTTTTTTAAATGAAGCCATGTCATCTTCTGATGAAAATTACGAGGCCCCATAGCATAAAATTGGGGCAAATTATGTCCATGACTATTGATTTGAGCCAATACGGACGGGAGTTGAAAAATCCAGGTCACACTTCGGAATGACACCTGGAGCTCTAACTCAAGGGTCCACTTCGGATGAAGAATCCACAAAAGATTTCGACGAATGGTGAGTTTAAGAATACCCTTCCCAAGCTTTATTGAACTATGTTAACTGGTAAAAAATAATCGTTAGTATCATTTACCCAATAAATTTACACATTCTGGAAGTTGAGGATGGTATGTTGACAGATGTAACTATTACAACAGATAGAACTTTTTATCCAGCTAGTGAATGTAGCTTTGCCATTGTACCCTCAGCACATAAAATATTTTGGACAGATGATTACATGCAGTATTTAAAGTATTTTCCTTTTATATTCATTCATTGTACCACAAACATAAATTTACAATAACTCTTTAATTATTTCTCTAACTTATGTGTAGCTGTCAGCAATGCATCCCAATGGACAAAGCCAGAGTGTGTAGCAGAGGTTTGGAGAGAGTGATGGATATAACGGAGGAATGGACATGCATCACCAAGCATCCCAGATTCCTGGCAAACTGCCTGAATAAAAATGCGCTGGCAGCTTCCAAATTTGAATCTATTCAAATGGATGGACCTGTTGGAGATAAGGTCTCTACAATGAGTAAGTTAGCCATTATTGCTACCAAAAAGGACAGTTTGAGGTTGAACAATCATATTTATTGCTAAGGGAACATCAATCCCGCTGTGTAAAATATTCAGTGATCATATTGATAAACTACAATATATTTCACATAGCCAAGAATAAATAAAACCAGTAACATGAAATCCAGAGGCAGCGCTTACAATAAAATAACCAAGTGAGGGAATGGTTGACAAATGACAATTTTTTTTTAACTATACAACTTATTTCAACACCATAGACAACTAATTGACATATTGCTTCAGATTATTCAGGTATCTAGCCTACCACCAGTTTACATTATGGATATGGGGAAAAGAAACAGGAAAGTGCTGACAGCCTGTGTGGTAACAGTTGTTAGAGAATCATTCCCTCACATGGGCGGCAAATATACAGGTTATCTACAAAGGAGCGGAAGATTACTTGGTCAGGTTAAATCGACACTTGTGATCATCTACGAGAAGATCCTTTTCAAGTTTCTCGTACTGGGAGGCAATAGGTGGTGGAACATTACTTCCAATGAACTGATGTACATAGTCTGAAGCAAATCAATGATATTCATATTTTATGATAGTCATAAAGTAAGTTAGTTATGAAATAAGCCCATTTGAATTGGGTAACAATGTTTGTGCATATGAAACTTATTTAGGTTTCGGTAATAAATGTCAAAATAACATGTTTCATTTTAGATTAATGCATGTACACACCAAAAGAAATTGGTACTTTGACCGGCTTGACAACTGGGTCTCCCTGTCTATCTTTGGGGTAAGACACTCTCCATTGGGACTGACCTCCTTCAGTGATGGCTTGAGCTCTCTTCGAGTTTTCATTGCTAGGAGCAATCTGTATATATATATAGCAGGTTGATAACATATTGCTAAGTAAGAATTGAAACTTGAGCACATAATTATACAACGAACATTACAGCTGTCACTACACAAATGTGCTAAACTTCCATACGACAAATATACACAACCGAATTTCAAACTGTTATTTCATTGGTATTACCTGGCCTCCATGGTGGCATAGGGATAGTGGACACTTTGGTGCGAAGAATATGACCACTTTGTGATACGATTCTAGGCTTGATGTCTGCTCTGATGGGGAAAGCCTGCCAATGTCATTTAGGAGATGCTTGCTGGAGACTATTAACTCCAACTCTTTGTGTGGCTTCAATTCTATTTATGGTTAATGCATATATCAATACAGATTACATTTCTTTGATAAAGTAGTACCACAGGGACATGGGTTTTACCATTACGACTCATTTTATTACACTACCACTGAGGTAAATATTTCTATATAAACTTATGTGATTAAAAACTAATACCGACCCTTCAGTATCCACTTCCTGTCCTCTAGTAGCGCATGCTCACATTCCGGGTACAGATCCCCATGCCCAACGTGCTCATTGACGACATGCCTAATAACAGAGAGCCGCTGTCAGAGGCGAAGTTTCTTCGCCTAGGTCGGTAGTGCTTGGGTGTGAAACCTCTGTCTGTGATTCACCACTGTCACTTGATTTATCTTTCTGCTCAGCTGCCAATACCATTTCATTTACTACCTGCATGACAAGAAACAGCTGGATTGATATGCTGGCAACTTGGTGATAAATTCATTAACATCTAAATAAGTATACGTCAACATAGCAGGACTAGCTTAAAGGTTCAAGCCAACAGATCTCACCTGTTGTCGTTGCCTTTTCTCCGAGGCACTCCGTCGCTTACTTTGACTGTCATCAACTCCAACGTGGCTAAAGAGAGTCGGTATGGCTTCTTTTCGGAGCCTAGGTTTCTTACGAAAGCCTAGACTTTTGAGCAGCTCTGGGTCAGTATCATAAGCACCATTCTCGAAATGATCAGAACATAGAACTGTCGTAAGGGTAGGACTCCTGTGTTTAAGTTTGACTTTCGACAGCCATTTGCGGCGCATTTTGCTGTCTTTTGGAAACAGAAAAAAACTCACGCCTGACTTCTCATTGTTCCGACAACCAAACGCACAACAATAAGGCATAATCCACACCAAGAAACGCACCAGACCGTGAAGAAAGACGAGTAAGTCACACGCTGTCAACCAACCGTGAAGGCTGAAGATGGCGAGGAATATTCGCGAACAACACGAATGACGTCACTGTCCGGAAATTCACGAATTTTACCGAGCGGTATCTTGTCAGATTCGACGTAGGAAATGTAGATTTAAAAATCGTTTTTCTACTAGAAAAAAAGCGCGCAGTCACCTTATTTTGGTTGCGATACCCTTTTAAAACATAGAACTTTGGAAAAATGGAATAAAAAAAATCCTTGTAGTTGACCTTAAATCACGTGCCTTTGTATAGAGACATTTACTAAATCTACATGCCGGGTTTGCTTTGTCAGATTTAGCCGTTAGTAACAGCTATGCAGGTATCATGTACCAGTCCTAGTATATAACAGTATAATCCACCCAGCCAACCTTTTATCCATTTACTTTAACAAGTTTGATATTTCTACATAACAGGAGCACCTCTAACTGCCATTGAACAGATCGTTTGGAGAGAAGTTATATTGTTAGATAAATATTTATCGGGAAGAAAGAATGGTCATTCACTTGTATATTTGGACGGATGCATCTTGTTGATCACTTTGAGGCTTATAGCAACATGCACAGTCAGTAACGCACGTGCAAATACAATGCAACTGCTAGAACGAAACGGCTCAATTCCAACTAAGCAGACGAGAGCAATTGATGGTTTCCTTTGCTGTTACAAATATGTTACAATACTTAACTTTGAGTGTGACTGTGATAGGGAAGGAGAGAGATAGTGAGAGAGAGAGAGGTAGTAATAAAGTAAGATAGATATAGAGAGTGAGAAAGAGAGAGAGAGATACAGAGAGATAGAGATAGAGAGAGGGAGGGAGTGAGTAAGGGAGTGAGTGATGGAGTGAGTGAGGGAAGGAGGGAGGGAGGGAGGGAGGGAGGGAGAGAGGGAGGGAGGGAGGAGGGAGGGAGGGAGGGAGGGAGGGAGGGAGGGAGGGAGGGGGGAGGGAGGGAGGGAGGGAGGGAGGGAGGGAGGGAGGGAGGGAGGGAGGGAGGGAGGGAGGGAGGGAGGGAGGGAGGGAGTAAATAAAATAGTGAACAAGAGATCACGTTGATGCCTGGACGTACTTGAGGTTCGTGACACCTACTTAACACCACATTTCCAATCAAATATTATCGCCTAGATTTCTTCAGCTGAATGACACTTGTTTTCAGGACTTAAGTATGTCTTTAATCAATGTTGATTCGATTCCGCAAACATTTACCGGTCGACTTACCACGGGCAGGTACCCGTTGTCTTAACAAAGGATCAATCGTTTTCATACTACATAAGCCTCTGTATACAAATCTTATCCCATCTCATATTTGCTTTCCCACGAGCCAATTTTCAATCAAACATACGGGTCTCACAACTTAAGTCATAACAACTGATTCGTGGTCCCCCGTCTGCTATCTGTTCGGTACTTTACCAGCGACGGTTTCATACAATGGAAGGAATCGTGTCCTCTAACCGATTGTCAACAGTCTCGTACTAGATCGTTCGCTCGTGTTAATAAAAGAGCAGAACTCCAATTCCATTGAATAGCAAAACGAATCACATAAACTCGCAGACTAGCATTCACGAAATATCGCTGTAGACATGCCACTATTTTGTCTCTTTGCGAAAGCCATGCTTTGTGGAAGTGTTTAATACACAATTGCATTATGAACTATTCCATGTACTAATATTACTTTGTGTCACCACCTACTTAATGCATTGCCAAATGCCATTGCGAGCCAGTGTTTACATTTGTGGATGCAATATATCACGCGGATATGTAGCCTCCTAATTTAGAGCTATATCTGCTAGCTGGCGCGACTCTGTCGGTCAACACATGGTCGTGCGATTGTGAAATATCCGCCAGCCAGTCGTTCCAGCTTCTACAAACATTTGCGATCAATTTGAAGCGCCTTCTGACTGATACAATTAGCCGAGCAGTGCAAATACCCATGACATCGATGTCTTGTGGGAATTGAACTCATAATGACTGGTTGTTGTTATCCCAATACTATTTTTATCGCTATTTGGAATTAAGGACAATTTAACGCGTTTCTGCTTACAGCAGTGCGTTTAACGAAGATACCACGTGAATGATTCGTCATGTAAATCAAAAAATATTGTAAATGTCGTTACAAATGTAGTACTGAAGCCGAGCACCTTCCCTATATTGTTCCGAAAACCTATTTTTATTCTACAGCTAGACCTCAACCACTAATGCTGAACAACTCAACACGCTATATGACAGGTAGCCCATTTATTCATACTTGATGTACACTAAGCACACTGGCTACCCTACGTGTATGGAGCAGAATGTCGTTCCCTAAGTAACGCGCGCTGGATCTGATGATGCACTGGTAGTCATGGATATGAGTCGGTTTCTCCCTGTAATCAACTCGTAATGCCAGCGTCTCACTATAACTAAGTGTTCATTATGCTGTTCTTTCATTCCTTCCCTCATATCATGCATTACTGATAGCCAATGTACACGGTGCTAGATTATTGCGTTATTATATAAGATAACACAGGGATTAAATACGTATAATAGCAGTGGTAACAAACGCCACCTTGTTTGGGTACTTTGGCATTTGATTAACTTATCATAAAACCGCTCTGTCCAGCGAGAGCCGCCTGGGACCCCAACGCCTGATTTACCCACCAGGGCCAATAGAAGGCTAGCAAACATTGTCTTCTTGCCAAAAGTGTTTGCAAGGTCGCCAACAAAATGACTAAAATCAATATTGTTGATTGCACAAAGCATACACATGTACTGTTTTGTTGACGGAAGGTCACCAGCTGCGTCGCAGGTAAAATGCCTTTTGTAAAATATAAAAGCAGGCTTTTCATTTATTGTTAATAACAGTACGTGTATCTGATTGAACGCGCGTTATCTCCTATCCTCTTATGATCAAACTGGCGAAATAACATCGCCTAGCAAAACGCTGCCTTGCTAGGCAATGTGCAGTGACGAAAGCATGCGAAGGGCGGATTTTGTCATCTTCTTGTTAATGAAATAAAACCTCAGACGGGGTTCTCGGAGCTGTAGCTTTAATACCACATGTTTGATTACTCGCGCCTGCGTATTTATTCGACCCGGTCGTTAAACATTGTTGTATATTTTTGCAAGCAATGTGAGGAGGCGCATTCGGTTTTTCAGTTGTCAAGGGAAGATGATAAGAATTCATGTTAGCAACCAGACAAAAAATCGAACACTTGGGTACGCCGTATCGTCGTTTATTTTATTGCGCTCAATGCAGTCCGCTATGCGTTAGTTCCAAAAACGATTCGTTATACGTCGGTACAGACAATGTCAATGCAGTGATGCTGTATGGTGTATGGAATCAACACTGCAAGTCCTGACAACCTGGACAGGCTCGATATAATAAGACAAACACGGCTGTTTATCACGCTTGTTTATCACGCTTGTTTATCACGCTTGTTTATCACGCTTGTCTATCACGCTTGTTTATCACGCTTGTTTATCACGCTCATTGTCGAGCGCACGAGGCTCTCTTAATAATGGGCTATATCCCGACAGAAACAACCATGGATCAATATTGGTTGTATCGGAGCTAAAGGTCAATATACTTGGCCGACCAACATGGCATTAGTAACTCCCGAGAAGATCCAGAGTAATGAATGATTCAATACATATCAAGCGGAAGGATGAATCTTAGCCAGCTTGGTTGGCACCAAAGGTGTCCTGGAAGAGATTATTGAATATTTGTGGTTTGAGGACATATCGCAGGCATATTAATAGCACTACGTTGCAAAATATGTCACCCTGGGATGTGATTTAGCCAAAGTGGGTTATGAGGTCACTGTCTACGGACAAAAATGTTCTCACAACCAAAAGAAAGAAATAATACCACATTGCTCTTAGTCTGGGTTGATAAAAAAATGCGCTTTCAGTTTTACATATGGTCGCTAAGTATATGTAACAGCCGTTAAATGCTTCAGCGTATACAAATATTAGTGTGCATCAACATGGCGTGATCAAAATCAAGCGGTCCATGTTAACCAACGGAATGATCATTTATTTGCAAAAGTGACACGAGGTGTGTTATCAAATAGGGTTCGAACACACTCGTTCACTTTTGGAATAATTTGAGAATCGCTTTCACATCATCAACTTATCCTGGTGCCGTCATCAAACCATCTAATTCATGGCGTCGCGACATCGCAAATGAAGAAGTCGTTGTAATAATCTTATATATTTCGTTCAAAATAATTTCTTCTTGTCCCCCATGGCACATTTCACATGTCCCCTCGAAAACCGTTCACATCTGACCACCTGCTGCGCTCGATGTTAAAGATTTACAAATGATGAGGCAGATCATATGAAACGCTATTGAAAAACTGCACTACACAACCCGGATTATATGGCCTTCGTTATCATCGCTTATGTTAGTCAGAGTGAACCCCCATTATATGTCTACCGATGATAGTACGATCGAGCAAACTTATCTTCAAGGAATTAACTGCATTTGTAATAAATCTTCTGTCATCCCATAAAAAGCGCAAAGGGATAGCGTTGTTTCATAAGCTATTGTTTGTGGTTAGGCGTGCGTATTACAGTATACCGTTTCACCGATTGTAAGCCGGCTCATCAGTGCCTTGATTTTCAGGGCCCACAATTTTTATTTCACAACAACATCTTTATCCGAAAGACGCATTGGTTCAGTCTGGGTACTTCGTGGATGTCGGTACTCTTAACCGATCGTATCTTCGCCTCAAAAATTAGTTTTAGAAAAGCACGCTAGCACAATCGGTTAGCTCACAGATATGCTTGGAGGCTCATAGTTTATGCAGAGCAAATATTTATAACAATAACAATACCACTCTCCCTATTGCTCGCAAAATTATTTATTGTTTAATTCTATATGCAAAGGGATAACGTAAACGACTATCATTGTCCGTTAGGAAATCCTCAAATAGAAATACTTATGCATCGAAATATGACTCATTTCTTTTGACTCTTTTCAGGTTTAGACAATATCCGGTACAATTCTCTCGGCCGAAGCCATGGAGGCTGCTCACTTAGCGTCTTTCCCATGAGGCTCAGTAACTTCACATGAAGCGTGTTGATAGACACTATAATATTTCCCCATATTATTCATTTGCTGCACACGAGGTTGCGTATATGTGTGTTCTATTATTTCAATCAACTGCCACTGCACCGCTAACCTCCCCAGCCCAACTCTCGCAATAACCCATCACCATTTGGAAGGGGTGTTCGCCTTTGAAGACTTTGTTGAGCAGCACCATGCGTAGGACCATGACGAAGAGGTGTAGTTATTAGGTTTGTTATAAATACACCGCCATGCATTGGTCATCAGATTTATTGTTAACGCTTTGATTCCTTAGTAATGACAATCCAAACTGTGCAACAATGATGCTGTAATGTATAAGCATCAACGAGACCAGTCAGGACATCCTGCTCGAGAGATATCGCTCAGATGGACCTACACTATTTCGTTCAATGCACGAAATTCTACAGTGCTTATGAGACACCGGAGAGGCACACAAAATGATGCATCCGACATGGTACTCTCAACTAAAATGATTCCAAAAGCATTCTGTACTGCTTAATTTGGATATTGATAATTTGCAAAAGAGAAGAGGCACTACTGTTTTTGCCCTTACCTTCCGTCTACATAACATAGCGACTCATTATTACATTTGTTCAGCAAGCGTTGTAAAACGACAGTATTTTTCTGAATTGTTTCCACCTCACCCGTGCAAACAATAGTGCATGTTCCAGTTAATGACTATTATATTTGATTGATCTCCAGGAGGCAATGTAGTATTTCTTTTTATTCTTTCCACACAGCTTTGAGGTTCTTTAAGGTGCAAGATCCTATCTGACCGACAAACAAAAACACATTTTTGTTTGTGTTTTCGAATCCCAACTCCATGTGCCACCTCAGCCCGTGCGGTGTTAAAAATGTATTCTTTATCAAGGGATCACTGAGGGCAGTTTGCTTGTGAAACCCGTTTGTTTGGAATAACAGGCAGTTTTGTTCATCAACCCCTACATGGAGCAAGTTTACTTGGTAAGAACAGTTACGTTCTCAACGTCCAAGTGAAAACCTCTAGTCAAATATTTGTGCATTGGAGATTGGAATTATCACTCACCACAGCTTCCTTCTCCAATCACCTTAATGAAACCCTGTGGTGCCACACAATAACACTTAAACCAATCCTTCCGCCTTCGACAACACCATTATACCTCTGCTTGAATCATTATCATCGTTGTTTTTCTCAGGAATTTACCTGCGCAATAAGGTAGATAATGTACTAGTTTGAACGCACTGAGTGAATATCTATGTGTTTGTTTGTGATAAATCATTTAAAGCTAATTTTCGTGGCTTCAGTTGCCGGTAGTTGTTCGATGAAAATCGGCTGAAATTTATGGCAGATGCAAATGGCTCTCACTGACAACAAATGCCACGTCGTATTGGTCAGATGTATATATGTTGCTAGGTTAATGTTTACGAGCCCTGATCAAAATACCAAACGGTTTGATTTACACATTTTACTGTAATTCACAAGGGTAGATAACATTGGCTTCGATTAAAATTAAGACATGCATACAGCCTGATAAAGTAACAAATATGTATAATCTTGTTGTCGTATAGGAATTGGTTAATGTGTGTTGGTTGGTATTGCAGAAGGAGATAGGCCACGGTAGCTGCGGTGAATGGACACAAGCTAATAGTTATCAGTCCAAATATCTCATCACAGGGCTGCCAATAGACCAAAAATTACTGATCAGGAAATTAACAATTGCTTTAGAAGAAGTTTTCACAAGAAAACGGAAGAAATTATACAAGCTTGCTCTAAAGCTGCATTGATGAACTCAATGAGAGTGTAGGTTGTTTAAATATTGCTACGTACGGTTTACACATATATGTTACAGGCACTAAGCGCCTCTGTGATTCAAGACGAACCACAATGTGCTCTGCAGTTGCGTTATCACAAGCCAACTATTCTTGATAACCCTGTGAAATAATGTATTTTTGACGACGACTTGTGTTGTGATGACTCATAGGATCGAGATTCGAACACACAAACGTCGGGTCCCTTCATCTGTCGATCATTTAAGGATCCTTTACCTCGATAAATAATTACACAGTCTTAAGAGGATCAACAGAAACGCCTACCCATATTAAGTCGACACCCAACATTTATAGAAGACATTAGCTTGAGTTTGCACTGTTGTTTGCTAGATAAAGGGAAACAACTAGTTCGATCAATACGTCGATTTGACACCGTTTGCTGCTCTCATAAGATAATGAGGCGATACATAATGTAGATGACAGGGTTAAAACGTAGATGGGTGTGCCTCTTATTTTGAGAACCTCATAATAAGGAAGCTTACGTAATCATTAAGTAAGAAGCAACGTGTTCGCCGTATCATTGATCATAAGTGCCCTCCTAATGAACACCGTAGAATCGCTTGCGCTGAACCAACTTTCGGTTTCTTCACAACCATGGATTGTACAACGCCATTGCAAATGAAGGCTAAGCCTCAATAATCCTGCATATAACATTGATAATCATTTAGCGAAATACCCATGCGTGACCAAAAACACATTATAACAGAGTCTGTTGCAAAGCTGCCCACATCTGACCACCTGCTACGCTCGAACTCAAAGCTTTGTAATTGATATGGCAGATTATACACGACGCCGTTCGATACGTATTGCATAAACCACACGTCACACGTCGCACATGTTCGCAGCGGCTGTTCTAGAAACGATCTAGTTTGGTTACATACTCACCAACATAACGGCTATTATGTCACTCGTGCACGCATATCGCTTCTATAGGCAACTATCACCACCATCCCACCCCCCCCCCTCTAACTTGTAGCGCGAAAACGGAATACAATGGGCCATGTGAAGTCACGACTGGTCACTATAAAACTGGTTATGTATGCAAGGGTCTGACACAAGTATAGAGATGTTAACTGCGAAACCGTAGGAGGAATGTGGAAGACTGCGCTACCTACCGAACCCGGAAGTACCCGGCGATAGTTATCCTCGCTAATGTTAGTCTGAGAGGGATCGTTACATTGTTATGTCCGCTGATGATGGTGTGAACGAGCAAACGTATTCATGAGGCCATGACCGTATTTGCAGTAAATCTTCTGTCATCCTTCCAGCGGGCAATACAGCATTTGACATTCACTAAAACCACGTAGCATGTGGTGCCTGTTACATAACGAGGATTATGTTAGTAGTAAGGCGGGCCGTTTACATTATACCGTTCCGAGGATTGTTTGCCCGCAAATCAGAATGCTCGATTGTCAGGGCAAAGGTCGTCATTTCGTAACAATGATATGTATCCGAGAGACGCATTGGTAAAACGCAGGTACTAAGCGCGCCTCATACCAAATTGATCACGCGGCCGACAAAGGCCTGTCCTGCTTGTTAAGTAAGCATGCCGAGGCGGTAGCAGGCTATTCATTAATTATTTGCACACTACCCAATATAATAATTTAGGACAGTTTTAATATTATAGTCTCCTATATTCGCAGGTTATTCATATACTGTTGATTGGCCATTTTCAGTGGCTATAAGCGAATGAGAAATCGAAGCAAAGTTGTAATTTTGAATCACATTAGTGACCCACTGAGAAGAGAGCCGCACAGTAGTGACTCGCAGAGTAGTGACTCGAAGACTAGTGACTTTTCAAATAGAGACTCGCAGAGTAGTGACTCACATGGAAGTGACGTGACTCACATGGACGTGACTTACACAATAGTGACTCGCCTAGTAGTGACCCGCTGAGCAGAGAGCCGAACAGTAGTGAATCGCGCAGTAGTAACCTGCTATGCAGAGAGCAACACGGCAGTGGCTCGCAAAGTAGAGACTCGCATAGCAGTGACTCGAAGACTGGTGACCCACTGAGCAGAGACCCCACAGAGTAGTGACCCGCTATGCAGAGACCCCACAGAGTAGTGACCCGCTGAGCAGAGACCCCACAGTGTAGTGACCCACTGAGCATAGACCACACAGAGTAGTGACCCGCTGAGCAGAGACCACACAGAGTAGTGACCCGCTGAGCAGAGACCCCACAGAGTAGTGACCCGCTGAGCAGAGACCCCACAGAGTAGTGACCCGCTAAGCAGAGACCCCACAGAGTAGTGACCCGCTAAGCAGAGACCACACAGAGTAGTGACCCGCTGAGCAGAGACCACACAGAGTAGTGACCCGCTGAGCAGAGATTCGTTGAATAGTCACTCGCAGAGTAGTGACCCACAGGGTAATGACTCCCGGAGTAGAGACCCGTTGATAAGTGACACGCAAAGTAGGGATAAACAGAGTGGTGTCACTGGCATGTCGGAGAGTGTGGTCTGATCTAAACTGGTGAAACAAACTTGAGGACTTCTAGAGAGGTGAAAAGGGATCGCAAAGCGCCACCGAGCCCCATAATTGTTGCAAGTGATACTTAGGGCTAAATAGAAACGGATTTGTGCTCGTTTATAGCTGATTGAATCAAATCTTTGGATCTCGTTGCTATTGAACGAATCCCCGAGTGGGTTATTAGTTATATTGCGATATTGTTTCGCAAATGAATCACTAGTTGTTAAAACCCTTACCTGGTATCACTGTAGCCATGGAAACTGCGAGGTCAGTCGTATAAATATTCAGTGTTTATCAAATCTCGTTACCAGCTGGTAACTATTTCCCGTGTTGGTTAAAAGTTATTTTTAGATATTCTTTCTAAAAATGTCGCAATGAAATGTGTCCCTTATTGTTGAAATCCTGACCTCATTATAAATACTGAGCGTTTATCCGACTGATAAAATAAAGCACTAGATAAAATGCATCGTATCGACACATGTTTTCAATTACACAATTAAATCAAAGTAAATTTCTTACATACATCATTATGACTTCTTTTTATATGACTAATAATCAGCCTGTGTCGCTGCGATCAAAGGTATTTTAAAATATGTTAGAATAAAGAACACGTACACACCTGATAGAAGTTGGTACGGATGACGTCATCGAGAGCTCCAAAGGCTCAGTGCATGGGTGGCTAAGGCAGTTTTACATTTCAGAACAACGGAATATCCCGCTGTGTGCGCTTGTGAGACAGACCGCCATAAGTTGCAGTGCGCCAGTGAAATGCTGAACCATCGATTTATAATCTGATAATACGATAACTATGTCTCATTTTAGTTTGCTTCGAGCTAGATCACGATAATTGATTCTTACTGTGAGCAGCTACAACAGCGAAACCAGACCGAACCGAGATAAGGCCAGATTAACAGCTTCACACCCTCTGATACTGTGTCTGGAATCTAATGCCTCTGCCGCGCTGCCCACATCAACATCTGTGAAACTACCCTGGGCGTGTATTGATAATGAATTTCGCGAGTTTTCTTTTGTCGTTGTCTGCCAAAAGTCGTTGCACTTTACTTGGTTCAGAAACAGGGATGATTAGCGTGGCCCGTTCTTTTGAGCTACATACGTATGTGAGCGGTGTTGTTTTATTATTTTAACTCGGGGGTTGGTCTCGCTTCGTGTCACAGCGCTCTTGTATTAAGTCTTGGGGAAAGAACACTTCTTCAGTGGCCATAGGACACCGTATGATACTGGATGCAGTGTCGGGAATTATACGCTCACACAAGCATTCAACCGGATACTGTCAATTTTTATTGACGGACGGAATAGATTGGTCGGATGGTCTTGAAGAAAAACGCTCGTTGAGCGTATTACTCTAAAAATATCGATTACAATTCATTCCAAATGTGGCTATATTTAAACCGTCCATATGTATGTATATCCAAATGCCACGTGGGCGTATATCAGGAGCCGAGAATCCACTCGCATCAAATAGTCTATCTGACAGCTGCCTATAGAGCATGGGGGAAGCGGAAGAAGTGGCTGGCTATTGCGTTGGCGCATGTGTGTCGGGAAAAGCTGCTGTTGCTGAGCAGGGTTAGGGAGGCTGGCAGAGCCCGAGTGGCTGCAGCGAGAGAAGCCGTGCCAACAGCGTCATAATGTGCTTCATTGATTGCCAAGCGAGTCTGTGCGCTTCCCCGGTGTGACGGGACCATCACGTGCGTCGCGAAGTGCTCGTATTGTGCGAGTGAGTAACACTACGAGTTAAAACACATATCCAATTTACAGTGGCGTCTTTGGACGGCGTGTTTATATTTTGGTTACCTTAATAAGCCAACCTCATCTGACTGGATGGGAAAATTATGTGACGTGTCACGGCATCAATGCGTAAAGTTTGAAGACCGAATGCCGCGTCACGACCGGATATCATAATGGATTTATGCCTGGGGGTTTATCTGTGACAATTAAGACACTCAGATCAAACACCCGATATTGACTGAATTATGGACGGACGTACATGGAAATTGCCAGCGGATAACGCGGGTCGGAAATGAAGCGTGAACGATGTTGCTATCATGCTTTTTTAATAGAGTCGTTCGTGATCATCGGAGAGGTAAGCTTATTCATTGGTTGAGTTTACAACCCCGCCTCGATTGACCTCGGCAACTTGCTCCAAATGGTTCAACCCTTATGGCAACCCGCATCTCCGGACACAGATAAGCAGGCAACAGCTGATTTCATGGTATATGGACTCGACTGCACGCTGCCTGCCCCGGAGCTAATGACGGTAGTGATAAAATAACGAGAGGATAGTTGTAGAGAAGCCTTACAACTAATTAACTCCAGGGTTCAACTTGCGCGGATATGGCTGACGCGGTAAGTGGCTGGACCGCGCTCTAGCCAAAGTCAACCGTCAACTTGGCCGGCAGCTAAGTGGACGATGTTCCACAGAAGCCAGATTAATGTTTGGATTTTTACCTGATACGCACACATTCGCTTAGCCTTTGTAATGGGCGTTGATAGAGTTAACCACTCCACCTGCCACCAGTATGTTTTGTGAGCCCGGTTGAGAAGCAATCACCATACTCAAATGGACCGTGGACGTTAATTCAACGACAAAGAACGGCGAGTTGTTATTCGAGGTGCGAGAGAGTGAGAGAGAGGAAGAAAGAGCGCGGAGCGATATCAAGGCGAGATTAAGATAACAAGGAGAATGGAGACCTGGTACTGGAGAATTCTTTCCCTCTTACAAGTAGCTGTAATCTACGCGGGATACTCGGCTGGCGGTAAGCTACTTAGTCGCATATTTGATTACAACGATTAAGACCAGTACTGTTGATGTTTGCATCTCCCTTGTCTCGTTGTAATCGTTAGCTGGTTTATAAGATTCACATGGGGTGCATTGCTATTTTGCCATAAAACTGTTATTTTAGAAAATTGTGCAAATATTACCTCATCTGCCAAGCTCAAAATGATTACTGCTTTCACAAGGCGATAATTCGCCTACATATGCGCTATCATATTATCATTACTACCCTACACGGTGCCATCAATATTCTGCATGCGGGCATATAAGCGACCTCGATCGTTGTAAACATTGCTATTTTGCGCAATAATAACTTCACGTGAGACAAATTCATCCCTTAACATCAATAGAAAATCTCGCGGAGATAGGATCTCTCGGAGCGGCGGAAGACGCCTAGCTGACACACGCCTGAGGCTGGGCCAAGCGCGTATCGCTGAGCGTCAACAATGAAACACGTCATCGAGGACCAGTTATGTCCACACCTAATCAATGGTCACATGCCGTAATTTTATGTTTTTACGGAAGCTTTGGTGCAAACACATTACTGACAGGCGAAAGTCTCAAAGACCCGAAGGTTACCCGCCAATGCACGAAGAGGCGGGGTGATTAGGAAAGCTTAACAAATATACAGTTTGCTTCGTTCAGTCTCGGTCCCTTAAAAGGATTGCCTCTCTAATGCTACCTCGTATATAAGCTACTCCTGGCAGAAACAATTTGCGTTTCATGAGTTTCCTCTCCTGTCTTCTCTCTCGTTCTTATGTCTCACTCACACCGCAAGGCAATACGGAATATGGAGCTCAGAGAGCTTTATGACCGCCAGATACGTCATTGAATAACGACACAGCTAACAGTCATGGCGGCAACACCTGGCACGTAGGGTTTCAGCTGAGTTTTATAGAATAGCATAACAGTGTGCAAAATCAAGAGAAGATTTGCAAAATATATACCGTATTGACAAATCATAATTAAATCTACGGAAGACTGTGATGAATCTTTGCCCCTATAGCCTCAAGTGTATCCTGCATAGTTGGTGCGCCCTTGTGTTAATGGAGTTCAGCTGGTTGACCGGTTTTAATTGATTCTGTGGGAGCCCAAATTGGGCCTTGCGCTTGACCAATGAGGGCGAAATTAAAGCTGTTTATTATAATGCATTCATGGATGTTGGCTGTGGGAATGCAAGTTGAATAAAGGGGATGAAGATGATGCTGGAAATCGCCATACATTGCTACTCGAAACTGCACAACAGGTGATGGCTGAGTTCTTGTTTTGGATTGTTACCCATAGGGTTAACTATGTGCACGCCGAGTATGAGCAAATAACACCCCTTGATTTATCTGTGGCAAT
>CM067354.1:10824230-10836730 GCA_034190875.2 Urechis unicinctus
GCCCACCTCTGAGTTCATCCCGCTTATAGGTATGTGTCTAAGTATTAATTAATTACACGTGACATTTAATGAAGTGTGGTTGCTCCAAACGATATATTTTAGTTCCACCGATAGCTGGTGAATGCAGTGGATTACCCAACATGTACTCGTGGCAGGGCTGCTGGTATTTTGTAGATATTTGCAGCGTCACTATGTGTAATTCCGTTATGTGAGGGCAATTATTCGCCATATAATGCTTAACGAGCATAATGGTGGCTTTACGAGCACCATGTCCGAATAACTTTCACAGAGTTGAACTGCTAGCCGTAAATCTGACATACAGTTCAGGGGTGTTTTGCTGAGTCAAAGTCAATTATAGTTGGCCTTCTCATATAATGTAATGCGGTATAAACGAAGTCCCGTATATTTGGACACTTATAACCAATCTGCCAACCATCATTATGGTAATGGAAGAACAGGTATATCAACTGTTATCGTTGCGCAGCTCACACTTGCTATTTTTGTTATGTTTCAGGTATATATTTGACCATATCCATGGCCCTGACGTCGGTATCTGTGGTACTGACAGTATGTGTGCTGAAGTTACATCACGGCGATCCACAACAGAAACCTGTCCCAAAATGGGTTCGACGATATGTGCTGGGCACTTTGGCGTGTTCATCATGCCTTTTCTGTAGAACACACAGGCATAAAAAGCAAAAGGCTAAAGCTTCGGACATTTTCCCTAGGGATAATCCTGAGATGTGTTTGAGACTTGTGGATGACGCCACCAGCTCCGGCAGACGAAGTCCTATAATGGAGATCCGGTCTAGCTCGAGAATCGCTGCCTATCCGGATTTGGCTAACTCTATTCCAGGCCATATAACGGCAACACGCGCCGACAGCTACGGTCGGCCGTCGCCTAAGCACAATTGCAATAACTCCCAATCTGGACATGACTACCCACCGAACAATATGGCGGCGGTTGAGAGACTATCTATCCTGCAGAAGATCTTACATTATCTCAAGCTGATGGTAGCCAAGCGGGACCGCGATGACGAGGATGCAGATATCATGAACGAGTGGAGGCAGGTTGCTCACATCATAGACCGTTTTCTTTTCTGGCTTTTCCTTACAACGACCCTCGTTACAACTTTTCTCCTCATGGTTTTTATTCCGCTGCTTCAAGAGCGTACTGAGTAATGATCGTCCCTTTGCAGTATCGCCGCTCTCACTAGGCCAGGGGCGTGAGCTACGCGGGCTCATAAACCCATTACCCATGACCACAGGGGACCATTATTCAACGATTACGCGCAGAAACTATGTAACGCAATACGCCAACGCTTCCATGGTACTACTCAATGACCTGTTGCAATCAAATACTGACGATAAATAATCACAGCGGATGTCCATTTTGTGGCTACACATTGCGGAAGACCGCCGTATGGAGTATTTGACAATTGATTGAAGCCCAGTAATGTGTGATGATAATAGTTTGGGTGCTGATGCTGTTCACCAAATTGACCGTGAACACAAATCGATCAAACAGGTAACCCTGGTTTATACCAATGTATGAATGCGCACAGCATGACATACTGTAGTTCTTCGTAGTGCTGCGATGGTCGAAACATGACTTGATCGCAAATCCCTATTCATATCTTCTTTGTGCTCAAATGAATATTATTCAGTGTCTTATATTATTGTAGAATTTCATTTTTGTGGCCTAGTTTGTAGGTGGCGTCAGTGCGATTTGAAAACGCCGCTTTTTGTTTCGATTAGAATTTTCACCTGGAGTTCAAGATGAGAGCTGTAACGTTATATGTGAGAAAGACATCTGATTCGTTCAAAACGTGTTTCTATGACAAGGCGTGCTACTCACACATACGGCCTACGAATTGTTTTCATGCTGGTTTGCATAAAAACAGGAAATTACTGTGTCCAATGGGTTGGTTATTGAATGATATTTGTACAGGAACGTATATTTACTAGTCTGTCATCTATTGTGATGCAGGTCATTGTATCAATGATATCCCTCGCACAACCGTCTTGCAGAACGTTGATGTATGTCTTCTGAAGCTATCATTGAGGATAAATTCTTGACATTATATGAAGCGTTACAAAGAGTATGGGACCACCTCTTACTGTTAAATCAAATGGAACGCATCTCATGTGCCATCATGACAGGTAACAATGAGTGTACACATTTGTGAATGTCCATTGATATTGTAAGAGCATACCTCCATGAACCATAACAGATGGTTGTCATCAGGCCCGTATGAATCTAAACCATTGACCTGGTCACTGCATGCCAGGCGGTGGACGCATACCGATCAGTTATTAACATGCTATGCTCATTTCAAGTGACAAGCCATTCAACAAACTATAATCCTTTATTTGTCTACATCCGATTAAGTGAATTTATCTGAATAACAATGGCTACTCGCGCAAGAATGATTTCATGGCATAAACAATGGTTAGGTAACCATTGGTGAAATATCATGTATAATAAAGGGGTTAAAAGCACTGGGCTGCACTTGCAGCAAACACAACCGCACTGTACCACAATTTCACCATCTGTTATAACGGCACTGCAAGTTTATGCATGGAACGATTGTGTCGGGAAGTTTTGTTTTGTGGCCCTCACTTTGGAGGATACACTGCACATATACGTCGTTTGTTACTTAACAAGAGTGAACTAATCACCCACATTTACTACCCTCATTATACCACAGTTTACCGCTCAGGAGGGCTTTAACTGGCTGATCATGGTAGTTAACTGCAGGATGGCGACTGTTGAATACATTTGCACACCGAACCATACAATAACAATAATAACAATAAGAAACTCTTCCATCAGTTATCATCATTTATTTTCCAGCGGTTCTCATCGGTGGTCTTGTATAAGGAGAGGTTATTAAACTGATAATTCTTTCAAAGCTGTAGTACAGCAACGAATGTTGTTTCTGGATAAAGACGTAGCAGAGGAATTAGTTATGGAACTTAATAAACAACACTGTCTCTCCGGATATGTTCTTATCATTATCATCATAATAAACATAATATATTACACAAAGGGATTTATTAATCACGAACGCGATCAAGTTGATTTTGCCTGCGAAAATGTGGCAATATTGTCTGTTCAATGTATGTTTTCCAGGATTCCTTATATGGGTTGGCTTAATATTGAACGAGAACCTTAGGAAAAATGTGAACAACTCGATAACCAACCGTTATTATTGTACGGATAAGCAGGATTTATATCAATGCTTGTTACCAATGTAATCAGGCAATGGTCAGATCTTTCAAGCGCTGATGTCAAGCGTTATGATGATAATGCGTGGTACGGTTCCACATCTGTTGGATGGTATTGTTAAGTAAAAACCATTATGCTCATACAAATTATGATTACTTGAGGACATAGAAATGAACTTAAGAGAGGCGCTGTTAAAGAAGCCTTAATCAGAAATGATGTGATGTGGTATAGGTATGGCTTCGTTGGATTAAATAATCACAATATTCCGGCAGTTTACTGAAAGTTTAAGAGGCCAAACGTTGAGCTACGATGATCGGACCAGTAACAAACGCTAACAATGCCTAGGTCTAAACTGTGCACTGGCGTTTATAGGCACATTTTAACATTCAGTATCAGGAATACTGTTTTCAAAATAATAAACCGTTTTCGATACCAACTGCTTGCATCACATCGCCATGAGTCAATATTACTTAATTCATGCTGCCGGCATTGACCCCTATTGAACGCGGTTTTAAACATGGTTCTTTGTCTTGGGAATACGAATTGAGAAAAAAATGTTTGTCATGATCTATAAGCATTTAAGAATTTAGATAATGCTAACATATCAATAGGGTGATGATCACATGATGCAGAACAAGGACGAGTAGCCTTTATTCCTGTAACACTTCATACAAAGAAGCCAGACTAAGAGTAATGTTTAGACAACATAGGTGGCATAGAAAACCGATGTGCAATTCCTGATTATTTCGCTCAATTATTTGAGAAGCATACGAACATCCATATTTTCTAGTAACTTTATTTATGTTTTCGTTTTCGCTGAACGATTTCAAATATGTATTCCTCATGCTGCTGTGTGCTAGTCGGTTTCTCCATGGTTCGACATTTGCGACAGATCAGCTTGCGTCATTGAGCGCACCCAGTCTGTCTGGATGTAATGCAATAAGCCATTCCAAAGTGTTATAAATCTTGGATAAGTATTCATTGTAAGATATCATGATATATGTGTTCTTTACTCAGCACCAATATGTATAACAACATCTACGACTCTTCGAAACGGTCCAAGTTGAGCATTGCTATTTTCGCAAAGTGGCAATGTTGCCGGTTGAATGGGAGTTTACAGGAGCTATTTTGAAATCTTGTGATCGACCAGTCATGAAAACATATTTCTTATATATACTAATGCATCCTATGAAGCCAGACTTAATGACGCAGACTGCTTGTATTTAGAAATTGCCCAACATTAGTGGCGAAAACATTGAATTGAGAATAAACTGACTCGCTGCTTATTCATGCTGAAAAATAACATCTGGGTGGTGATTCGCCTAAGATACTTATAATTAGGATGTTTGCATGTAAACAGCAAGGGTACCCAGCCAGGTTGTAAACGGAATAAATTAAGCCGGCGCATATGTAGATCAGCATATGAGAATAATTATTGTCGCTCAGCTTAATGGAATGATATTCAAACTATTACTTAATATCTTATATCACAGATCGATTTAGCAGCAGTAGAACTCGATCCGTCGATTATGCATCATTGATGATTGCAGATTACCCTTAGATATGATATAGATATATTGCCTTTTAACGTACCATTAGATACGATGTACCGCTAACAGTGACTCAACGACTAAGCGTAATACAAGCAACCTGTGAATTAACATTGCTAATTTAATACCAGGTGCATATGCACCAAGCGATATTATTAAGTAGCTCATCATTACTGCAATTTCATTCCAAGCGTTGTATTTGCATCCAATGGCGATGTATGCACCATGGACCTCGATCGATTAATCCTCATTGAATGCATGTGGGACGCCCATCCCCTAATGGTCCTTTACCCCATTCAAAATCTATTTTTGCTCACTCCCATGTACATCCGACCCCGTGCGTATGTGATCGGTGGGAAATAAAGTATTTATGAGCTCTGGAGCCGCGGGTCAACGCCTCAAAAGCTACTTCAAAGCCGGCTTGTACACCTCAGTCTATCATCGCTGGTACAGTAGTAAACACGCTGCCGGGCGATCAAGCACATTGAGAGCTGCATGACCGAGCCATCAAACAATATGAATTTATCCACTGAGAATAGGAAATTCACGTTATAAGTCTGTAGATAAAAACAAATTCACGCTACCAACGTGGTTATTCTATGGTAAATAGTACTGTAGACATAATGTCATATATTCCGAACATTGACGCCCAGGCCTGAAAACTATATATATGCATCATATATATATATATATATATATATATATATATATATATATATATATAGAGAGATATATATATATATATATATATATATATATATATATATATATATATATATATATATATATATATATATATATATATATATATATATATATATATATATATATATATATATATATATATCTATATATATATATATATATATATATATGCATATATATATATATATATATATATATGTATATATATATATCTATATATATATATATATATATATATATATATATATATATATATATATATGCATGCATATATTTATATATATATATATATTTATTTATTTGTGTACTTTATTTAAATTTTTATATATATGTGTCATACATATTGAAAGGCATTTGCGCTTGTCATGTTTCGTGCACATGCAGCCTGATAGTTTTGCATTGATAGTCGATGTGATTATGTCACACATGTGGGCCAATTAATGTGTTGTGCTCAGCGTTTCGGACAACTTTATGACGAATATCAGGAGCGGAACATATGCTGGCCATTATACTTAGCGATACCTCTATAACGTCAATAGAAATCACCACAAGTGAGGAGTGCTATTGTGCAGCTATCATTCCGAGCTCTAAAGCGGGTACATTCAAACCGCCAGAAAACTTACATGCTCGAAATGTTGCATAACATATTGCAACACATGTTGAATAACATCACACACGGGTTCATGAGCCCAGGAGGCCAATCGACTATTATGAAATCTGGGAAATAAATGCTAGGAGATAATAGATCTCTGGGTGAACAAGAAACTCCTCATGACGAAATCTGTGACAATTGTGTTTATTCGCGGACCACATAAAGCGCCATTTCTAGCGGAGTTGTTCTGGTGCATACACAAGACACAAGAGATAATAGTCCCTTTAACCCTGGACCACTCGTCATGTTGTTTTACTTGACGTTTACACAACAGTTTACGCGGTAGCAACTGTTTGTAGCGATGTAGCTAGGGTATAAGCTGTAAGGTAAGCAATTAACGAATGCCACGTCATAATTGATATCTGTTTGCTTAATCGTGAGCATACATTCTTAACAACCTCTCTTGGAACAACAAATATGAATGATTTACCAAAGCAAACTTGAAACAGCAGACTTAAGGAAAGTTATGTTAACAGCCATTTCGGCCGGCTGAGACCACTTGTAGGAAAACAACCCACTCATTACCCGAAGTAGCATTTCTATTGAGTTAGCTAACGAAGGGCAATACAAATCACAATGTATACGTGGGATTTTCTTACCCAAGTGATAAATTTGCCTTGTCCTTTCGTTTATGCATGAAGAACTTAAACTTCGTGAAAGATTATGCCATTAAATTTCGCAGGTGTAGACCACCACCATTTTATCATCCAAATAAATGGAGCGCTACCAAACGCGTCCGGGGAACTGATGCGTGTTCGTCGTTTTCCGGAACTGCTTTAAGCGCATCATCGGTAATTGTCGTTTGTAAGGCTGAATGACGAGTCATAGAAGGTAGAAGAACAGTCACGCTAAACGCCATAACTATGAGTCAACAGAAGAGCACAGTGCAGGTTTGGAGTATCGGGATGGATATAATTTTTCTGTCATTTATAGGCCTAGAAGCGAGCCATACAAGAAGAGCTGAAATTTCACGAAATTGTACATTCATAACTGTTTAGTCGCATCAAATTTGTTGGAATCTATTATGACATAATGGTGTACGGTAAACGCAGCAGGTTACTCTGAGCACCCATTATGTCGGATCAGTTGTCCCTATTGATTGATTAATCTCCATCTTAGTTCCCCTTAGCTACCTCTTGTGTATCCCGTACATCAAGCCTCTACTCTATGAATGCACCATATATCCAACCAACATCAAACTCCATAATATCACATAACCCCCGACCAACACCATCTTCCATGAGTGCGCGCTACCTCACAAACAACTTCTTACTCCTAGCAAGCAGCACCTCCCTCACGCAACTCGTCACTTCCTGTTCTACTGCCCTACCGATCAACTCTGTAATCCATGAGTACACCGTACTACCGACCACCTCTTAACTCCAAGAGAGCCCCGTGCCTCAGACCCTGGTCTAAACCTAGAGATCCCCGTACGCATGACCAAAACATTACAAACTCACTGTCATGTATCTCGACCAACTCCTTCTGACTGCTCTGTATTTCGATCACCTCATGTACCACTTTGACTCTCTACGCTGCTTCTTACTATTCCTGACTCACTCACTGTCCTGTTCATCCTGCATTCCCCTAATGTCCTGGCCGCCCTGTAATCCAGACCAAGTCTGTTCACTGTCTGACTGCCATGTACTCCCGACCCTATATGGATGTACCTACAATCGAATCTATACTCCCTAGCTACACTGGACCTGACCAAAAATATACCCCAGTTTCCCGCACGAAGTCGGTTTCCCAGGACTTCCTTAAAGATCTTCTTACAACGGCCCTTTAACGTTTTCTCAATGTCGTGCCTCTGCATAATTAAACACGCGTTTGACAGCTAACAGCATTATGTGAGAGATTTATTGGCTTATCGCGATGCGGCTGTGTCCATGAAGACTGGGTTCATGAAATATTCAGTTCCTTGAGATGGCGTTTATATTGGTTTAATTTGCTCGAGGGAAAGTAAATACTATTGACGAAGTTGAGTGCACTCCTCAGTCTGCGGCTGTTATTCCTTTTATCACATTATGTTAGTGATCCAGCACATTTAGTCCATAGAATGAAAACACCTCTGCATTGGACCAGAGTGGTGCGTTTAAATCAACACCCTCGGCGGTCAGATGATCCGCATTAGTCCGCTGTCAGAAAGCGAGAGGTTCGCAATGACGACGATCCGGGGTAGCCATGATTGGACATTAAGGCTGGTTGCGCAGCGCAATAAGGAAGAAGAAAAGTCTACACAAAGAAGGGTCGCTGTCATTAAAGTAAACCGTCATAGAGACAAGGCATGTGAAGCGTGTGTATAACACGTATCTGCGGGAAACATTAAACTTGATCAATGCGTGTATTTGTGGAGCAATCATGCTGAACGAATATATGGTATTACACTTGGGTATTATAAGACTCTGCTAATATATGCCCAAATAGGGCGAGCACTGCGTAAAAAAGAATTGCAGAATGTAAGTTAGTTGTTGTTACACTTTCGGAGCTACACCAATGCTAGTCCGTTAATCACGGCTATGTGGGTTCATGGCAACTACTTTAAATAAAAACACCCGGACTGCAAATATCCATGGCATCCATTATGTGGAGCTATGATGCGGGTGTAATGATATCACTATTTGTAGGATTCAGATCGCCGGATGTAACTCGGACAGTATGTCATCAGTGTCGTATATAAGGATCACAAGTAAGTTGTAATGGCTCTTTGGGCGAATACAATATATATATATATATATATATATATATATATATATATATATATATATATATATATATATATATATATATATATATATATATATATATATATATATATATATATATATATATATATATATATATATATATATATATATATATATATATATATATATATATATACCATCTGCCGATCCCCGTGACGGAATGAGATCAACCCATCTGCAGATGGTTCTGACCCAATTGCGGATCAGGGTTGCATCGTCTTATACTTATGTATTTTAAGTTATTCCTGCTTTTGGCTACAATACGAACAAACGAAAAACTCAGTGGCATAGTCATTTTGCCAAATCCCATGCGTTACTTTGTAAACATACGATGTAAAGAAAATCATCCACAAATGGTTTTGACGCAACTGCTGATTACAAAACTCATTGCAAAAAAAATTACAGATTTATATTTATTTCCGTTACGTGCAACCTAATGCACGCAAATATGTGCCGTAGTACCATATTCTAAGCAACACAGAGAAAACATGATAAGGAACAAAATAATCTGCAGATGGGTCAGAACCATAAGAATGTTCGGTGTCCGCATCACTATGCTAGATGGGAATGGAGGCAAGTCACCAGCTGGCAGTGAATCCGCAAGGTGTTGTCTGGGGTAGATATAGCTTTGGATGCAGGGATCGTGTGCTCTTAGCAGGGTCTTGGCAAACGGATGGCAAATACACCACAATCGCTGCCGTTGGTCTGACGGTGAATCAATTTTTGTGAGTTTTAGCAAATTATATTTTCTCATATGTTCCTATCAAAGCTTGCAGAATGCCACATGAATTGTTTTGCGTGAATAGCCAGGTTTTAACCTGCACGCACTTAATCATGACATTGACTCCGTTTCGTATATCCGATGACACGGTGTTATTATTGGTAGATGGTATCACAGATATACTTGTCATCGTTACCACCTGGCGTCAGCTCGCTTGGCGACAATGTCGTATCGGGAATGGGTGTTTGTTGGAAGGGACAAGTGCAATTTAACGACAGACCAGGCGTCTGGGAGACGCAATCATACGTCGCGGACGCTCCACGTCACGGACGCTTCCGTGCTCCTGCTGGCTGGGAGTTTCTGAATATATGCGCTGTCAATAAAAATTATTTTTCACTTTCAAACTGACCACAGAGAACGCAAAAAGAAAACAATGGCTGACAGAGAACGCCGGCGTGCCATCTTGAATGAACACGTTCAGAAGCTGGTTGAGAGTAAAAGAGCACAATTGATAACTGGCGAGAAATATAAAGACATTGTGCATCATCTTCAAAACCCTGCTGAAGAAGTCAATCCACATTTTCGACATTACGTTAAATCCAAGCAATTTGACTTAATGGATTTGCCAGCCTTAGGCGTAAGAGATGCACTGGTTGTTCCTGTTAAAAAAGCGGCTACTGTTAGCACCAGAAATTCTTGAGGGTTGTTTCCACTGACACCATCTTCGATGTGGTCAAAACTGTACACGAGACCGAAATGGACCATGCTGGGTACAAGAAATGCTCTTATTATATAAGTATTCTATTTGCTGCTGCATTTAACGTTTATTATCTTGATACCTTGATAATTGTCCATAAAGTTCCTGGTACTTTTGTAATTCTTTTCCCGCTAAATACATGTTGCTGATGTTTCTGTCGTCAGGTGTACAATCACTACTACGGAATCACACGAAGCTACATACAAGAGTTTTGCAAACACTGCCCGAAATGCCAGTTGACTCAGTCACAAACCGTCCGACCACCATTGAAACCCATCATTTGCAACAATTTCTTAGAACGAGTGCAAATTGATTTGACTGATATGCGGCACATGCCTGACCAGGAATTCAATTACATTGGCCATTTTGTGGATCATTTCACGAAGTTTCATATACTCTTTCCTTTAAAGAGGAAAACAGCCCACGAAGTTGCTGAAATGATCGAACAACGTGTACTGGCATATCTAGGTCAACCGCGGATTTTTCACTCTAACAATGGCCGCGAATTTGTGAATCAACTTTTGCATTCCCTCTTTGAGATTTGGGGTGATGATGTCACGCTTGTTAGAGGTCGACTTCGACACTCTCAATCACAGGGTGTTGTGGAGCGTGGCAACCGTGTCATTGAGCAACGCATCGCTGCAATGAAGTCAGAATGTGACACATCATGTCCATGGTCCACGTGGTTACCTCGTATCATGTACCATATGAACGCCCCGCCTGTCTTGTGTTGCGACCGATGTTCAAGGTCAGAAGGTCAAGTCTTACAAATTAGCCTGCAGACACGGAATTCTGAACAGTAAATATAGAGCAGGTGATCTGATGGAGTTTTCAGGGAGTTTGATGCCTGACCTATCAAAATCCATTTCCTTGCGGAACGCAGCCCGGAAAGAAAACTCTGGCAATGGATTTGTCAAGAGCTCATGTTGTTGTACTGGACCATGCCAATCAGCTAAAAAATGTAGTTGCCGACAGAATGGAATCGCTTGTTCAACTCACTGTCATCCGCAACATGCATGTACAAATAAAGACATAGCTAACAACGATTCTTCGCGCCCAGCCAGTACACATGGATGCTGCCAATACGATTTTGCTTAAGGATCACCCTGGCGTGTTTGGTCTGCAGGACACTGTACTCCAACAGAACAACACCTGGGATGTTCCATCAGGCGAATTTGTCCAAATTTTGCATGTAGATAGAAACCACTGGATCACCATCTCAAACATTGGCCACTCTCAGAATACTGTTGGTGTGTATGACTCTCTGTGTAGGAAGCCCTCTAACTGTACCGTGGCATTGATTGCCAAGTACGTGAACGTCAGTACAGAAGATTTAACAATTGCTGTGATGAATGTACACCGTCAGACCAACGGCAGCGATTGTGGGGTATTTGCCCTCGCGTTTGCCAAGACCCTGCTAACAGCCCACGATCCATGTATCCAAAGTTATATCTACCCCAGACAACACCTTGCGGATTCACTGCCAGCTGGTGACTTGCCTCCATTCCCATCTAGCATAGTGATGCGGACACCGAACATTCTAATGTCACTTTAAGATGGCCCCTGCATCCACTGTTTCAATGATGATATCTGTTGGATTTGTATTGATGTTAATTTCGATTACTTTTGATGATGATTTTCTTTTCACATACTATGTTGTGTTTGTATTTGACACAATTGCTTCTTTCGCCGAATGTGGTTTGCACATAATTTTTGTTGGTTTTGTGGCACAAGAAAATTAATAAATGTCGATAAAAATAATCATGATATGATACTTTATTCGCGGTTGGGAAAATACATTAGTATAAGACGATGCAACCCTGATCCGCAATTGGGTCAGAACCATCTGCAGATGGGTCGCTCTTATTCCTTCACGGGGATCGGCAGATGGGTCGCCCATCTGCAGATAGGCGACCCATCTGTCGATCGGTAAACGGGTCAGACCCATCTGCAGATGGGACAGATCGGCAAATGGTTCTCTACATCTATATATAAATATATATATACACATATATATATATATACATATATATATATATATATTTGTTAATATATATATATATATATATATATATATATATATACATATATATATATATATATATATATATATATATATATATATATGCATATATA
>CM067354.1:10839230-10926730 GCA_034190875.2 Urechis unicinctus
GCCACCAGCCAGTCAAAATACGTTTTGATTTATATCATCATTAGATACCAGGCATGCTTACGTAAATATATTGACTCTGTTTTCGAAGATTGGTTAACGGAATACTTACATCATTGATATCATGGCGGTATAAATATTGGTTAAGTTCTACCAAACGACCATGCAATATGAATATACCTATTGGACATAAAATAGACACAAGGTCCAATGGAACAGTACTTTTGATCTTTGGAGCTGTTTGTCCGAAATAATTGCGGCTTAGTAGCTATCTAATTAATGGAGTTCTCAGTCTTGTGGTGATACGTGTACAACGAGCTCAAACAAAGTGAGTTACGGCCTAAGTACCTGTTTGGACGCCTGAATCAAAACCTATTAAATAGCACTTTAATATATCTTTTAAGCATAGCAAAATGACATGAATGCCTGCGTGGTGACTGTACAGTACACAGTGTCCAATGAAATCATTTTAAAAATTAAGCAACGACTTACTCTCAATTCGGGCCTCCGTAAAGACAATTATTTCCCATATCGCTTAATCATTGTTTTTTAAAGCCATTGCTATTCTGATGCATATTCTAAACATAATCTAACAGTGCTACGCATGGTAGAGGATTCAGCTTATTGCCTATGTTGATTTGACAGCTTGACGTGATGCTGAATTTATTTGTGTCATCTGACATTTGGTCGATGAGACAGGAAGCATGATCCCTGCGAAAGGCCATGAAAGCTTGCGTGTTACAAGCCACCATTGCTGCTTGGTGAAGATAGGTCGATGCCGCTATTAAGTGCCCACATTTATGTATGGCCTCCTTCTTCAAACTACTCATATGCTGAGTTAAGATAAATTGCAATTTGGCAGTTACATTGACAGACACACACGCCCGTACACAAACAATCGTACACATTGTTAATTCGCGAAAGCATGTCACACTAGTACTTCCTGCAAGAGCAAAATAATTTTTTCGCATGTCATGTGTTATATTATAAGCAGCATCACTTAGCAGCATTAAGCAGCTACCACACCAAAACGCTTGATTTTGAGCATAATTGCAATACATGCTTTAACTTTTTATAGGTCACAATGTTGCAATCTCAAGAGTATCTAATCTCGCATGTCCGACTTTCCCCCCATGGTCGTTTACTTCACTCAGCGATGTTGAACATGCAAATGTACCCCCAGGCACCAATCTTGCGGACGTCATTAATGACCATTTCGATTTTTGAAATACACAGCTGGCTGTGTGTAACTGAGCGTGTGATCATCGCGATTAAGCTGAGAAAAATCACGTCTAGTCGTCAAAGGAAAGCGGCAACAACTGTGAAATGGAGAGGGGTCAATATAAACGTCGGATTAATCACAACAGGATTATTTGCTATGTTATAGCATATACTGTGATTCAATGTCTTCGTTTTCTTAGCACTTTCGGTAACAAATTGTTGTTTACTCGTCCTTTCTCTCTGGGCTCGTTATTACCACTCCTAAACAAACCACATCGCATAGTAAAGTGAACAAATCAATAAACGACCGCGGTTTTGACACTCGACAATATGCTGCTGCAATGCTGTCGACAAAACATCTTAGGATGGATCAGCTGTTTAGTTGATTTCGGAGCAAATTCCTGTGCTATAATTGGCTGACTTAAGTTGCGCGCAGGTAATTATTTAGTTACTCGAACTAAAAATTTAGTAACTCGCAACAGTTGAACGTTTTGGCCAGAGCGGCCAATCATAGATGGCCAAATGCGGACGGATAATATTCTGCTGTCATTATTACAACGAAGCTCAACATAGAAACTACAATGCATAAAAAATGGCATATGTACCTATTCCTCTTATATCACGACACTGCTGTGTCAGCTGATTACATGACACACCACCAGCTCTGCTAAAGGCGGCATAAAGACTAAAATTCAGATGCACCACTAGATGAAAGCGGGTTCTTTGCAAGTTAAAAAACCGCAATATATATAGAGCCCAGAACATAAATGGCATCTAGCGTATATCTATATGAAAATATATAAATTTATATATATATAAAATATATATATATATATGTATGCATATATATATTTAAATATATATATATATATATATATATATATATATATATATATATATATATATATATATATATATATATATATATATATATATATGCACACACATATATATATATATATGTATAAACATATCTATATATATATATGCATATATATATACACACACACACACACACACACATATATATATATATATATATATATATATATATATATATATTTATATATATATATATATATATATTCATTATAAGAAAGGCTTCAGGATATATAATAAGCAACGACATTTACCAGAAGAATGGCGTATTATAGAAAGTAGAGGTGTAGCTGTAAGAATAAATGACATTTGTCTTTTCAGGCTCGCTTTGCAATTTCATAACATAGTTTTACCCGTAACATATTGAATCATATCGCATATCCCGTATTAGAATTGATAACAAGAATTAAGGCCACCTGTAATGCGTAATGATAATTGCCGAGAGAAGCAGGTAATGTTCATGTTTGACATTCTTCTTAAGTTCGATTACTGCACACATTTAAGAGGAAAATGCAAATAGACTCACTTATCTTCCGAACGCGTCACGATATGCAAATTCTTTTGTGTAGATCAATCACCACTGAACCTCAATCGTTTGCATTGAAGCTTGGCAATCGTATATCATATGACCGACGATGCAAAAGCTGTATACAATGTAGCACCCTTTTATAATGAAAATGGGAGCTATATCTCGATAATGCATTCTTGGGAATTATCTTATATAATTCTAGCCCATGAAAATGTATGACAAAAAGTGCGGATTTCCCATTATAGATTTTACCTTTGAAACTAACATTGTATGTCACGTATAGACAAGTATGAATCGGGTTATGCTATATTTGTATCTAATCAATTTTTTGAGCTCTGCGGTGGCCTCCCCCTCCAAGGCGGTTAGCTGCTCAGGAGGGTTTCTTGGTTCTAGCGCGGACTTTTTATGTGCAATCTAAAACTCCTAGTAGACTATCGTTCAGACTACAGAAATCAGGCCCCTCCCACTTCCACAACCCCCTCCTTTTCCCACTGTAGAGCATGATTCCCCTAAAAAAATCCAGATAGAGGGTCGCTCACTTGCCTAGGGTAGTCCACTAGGGACTAAATAGATGAGGGCTGAGGTATATGATGAACACCGATCAAAATGTGGTGGCCGAACTGCGGGTAGATGTGGATTATTTACCGGGGGAGATGGTGGACCTTGAGATTGAGGTGAGGGATTTGGAATCAAAGTATGAGGACCTTATGGAGCGTGTGAGTCGTTTAGAAGAGCTTATTCCGCCGGGCCCTGGTGTAGATGTCGTAGTAGTAGTATAGGTCGGTGCGCCAGAACCGCCACTCTATACTATTGTATTTGAAAGAAGAATGGAACATGAAACCACGGAGCCCCGTGCATTATTATAGCACGTATCGTGTCAGAATCATGGCCCAGTCGGAAATACTATTCATCTGTGTTACCAAACGGATACTAGTCGTAGGCTTTCAGTGACGCAGGTGATGCCAGTGCGATAAAACACTTCAGCTATTTGTTATCTTTAACCTGGCGTGGTAAACTGTAACACATGAGGAAATATCAAGACGCATTTAAACCGTGTTTTTGTGCCGGTCCGTTGATTGTTAATGATCCGATTTGTTGCCATATGTACGGATATATACATATGCTGGTCCATCATTCTGACCATGCCATAGTTTGGTCAACCACTTGGCCCCAAGATGCTCGTCTTCTTCTTTGAGGGTATGGTTGCCAGGCAAGTACCATTCTTTTGATATAATTTGTGGCTTTTTACAGTGGTCCTTCATGTTGGTGCTTGTATATTATGAATTAAATTTGCTGATATGCCAAATATATGTAGGTCACGTATAATTGGTTCATTGTATCACAGATTGAGACTGGCTGCCCTCCATTACAATTGGGTATCCATTCTTCAAGCTAAGATAACCCAAGTTTAAGCTGGGGCTTGTTGTTACTAAAGTAGCAACAAAGGCAACTTTTGGTGAATATTTTTACTGATATATAGAATGTAAACCACAACACATTCAATTACCATGGGGATATAAGGTTATAAGCAACAGTCTGATTTGCAAGCTGTGACGTTTCAGAGTATGTCGAGTGTCTGATGGCTTAGTTCTGGTTGGTTTGCTAGCAGCCAACCCTGCCCAAGACACAAGCACAACCTCCAATGTGTGCAGATGCGGTGAGACCAGATCCACGGCAAGCCATTGAGGCACACTAGAGTAGGTTCCGCATGTATCAAGACAGATGAGTGGAGGGTAGAGGAATCCTTGATAGTCTGGTGTTGGGAAGTTATCTCGTATTGTTGTATCAGCGCAGTCTGGTAACGGAAAGTATAATGAAATTGTAAATAATGACTGCTAGCCTTCGTAAGATTTATGTGTATATAATAGAAAAAAACACGTCACCTTTGTACATCATTATCTGATATGTGCCGTGTTGTTGTCTGTAGGAGAAAAATCCCACTTGCAAGGCCCAAGGGTTCAAACAGATTTGTCTGAAACCCGAATGCTAGGTTATGCAACCAACGGGACTGGGGCTGTTCTCTATAGAGGTCATGACTTGAGGAATCTCCCCACAGCACACAAATTCTTCCACAGCTGCCATTTGTTGACAATGGCCACACAAACACCTGTAACATGACGTAGTGATGGGAATATTAATTTATGTAATAAAGGATGACATATTGTATGGCATATATGTTTTAGCCTCGGCATTCATAGAAACTCTGATGCAACACTGATCATGATGATAATATAATACCATAATCTTCAATTCCTATGATTTCATTTATGGGCTTACTGAAAATCCCATAAGAAAACAGCTGTGGTACATGCTCTCGTATATATGTTCTAGCTCAGAATCAATTTACATCAACTCTTAAAAATATTGTATTTAGTCTGTTATAAGGCCTATTTATTAACAGCTGCTAGTCCGAAATTAGTTGTTGTTCGTTTACAAATGTGGAGGAGCATTTACATTTACGTGGTATAACTTTGTAAACATAAACACTTGCAACCACTTGATTAGATAAAAGCTTTGTGATGTCTCATGTCTGCTGCAAAACTCTGATGTATACTGTTAGGAAAAGAGGTTACATATTTTGTTGGTGAAATTTATGGATTAACTTCGTTACATGCCAACACATATGCGATGTACTGGTGCACAAGTACGATCAGTCATAGCCTACCAAGCATTGTTCTGTGGCCGCCCTATGTCCTTGGCGCACTTTGACAATTGATACATAGACAGAATAGGTACTTCTTGGTTATATTTCCGTAATCCGGCGAAAAAAATGACGT
The DNA here is from genome assembly GCA_034190875.2 of Urechis unicinctus. Taxonomy (NCBI): domain Eukaryota; kingdom Metazoa; phylum Annelida; class Polychaeta; order Xenopneusta; family Urechidae; genus Urechis; species Urechis unicinctus. Next base: position 10,844,634 of record CM067354.1, read on the forward strand.
GATTTTTCGTGCGATAGGCACTTTAAGCTTAATGGAAGTAAATATATTTGACAAAGCAATTACACATTACAGCGCTTGCATCAAATATTAATAAAGAAGCAGATATCATACAGTCAGTCGGTCTTCAATTCTATAAACGCACCGTTAAGGTTAGATGTGGAATACCCAACTAACCAATACTTGGTATGAAAATCTGTAAATAGGTAGTTTGATTGAGTAGAGCAGGATATAGAGCGCATCAATGCCCACCAGTCCAAGCTCATTTGTGCTAAGCCCATAGTTCTGGACGAGGCATGCTCCGGTCATGTATGCTCCGGCTTTTTACATATTTCGGTAATTGACATAACCATGTGGCTAACTAGATAATTTCAAGTTCCTTTATTTTACCCACAGATGTGTATGTCGTGCGCTTTGACACCAGCTACCTCACATATCTGAACCCAACCCCATGCCAACGGACATTTAAAGGGTACCAACATTAAGCGAGTACTTTCAGATATTACGGTGGCTGTTGGATGTAATCCCGCTCAATAATGCAGGCCGTCACCCGCTGTATTATTAATGCATCATGGGCTACTGCTTATTGCAGACGGCAAATAGACAGAGGACAGAGGTTCCGTCGCTTCTGTGAGCTATCATTCGAGAATATATATTAATTACATTGCCATTGCAGATGATATTTGAATAATTGGTCGATAGAATACTATTTCTTTGCGGCAGGCACACGGCGGGTTCAAAGTCGATTTTAGTGATACAAATATAGTGCATGATTATATAATAATGCAGTACTGTGAACCAATAGATCGCACAGAACTATTGTTTCATGTACAACCCTCTGAACGAGTGGTTATATTCGACGGACGAAATCAAATTATTCATTAGTTTCGACATTACACATCATTTATACATTATTTATATGTTATTGGCTTATACCGTGAAGCACTCACAATGAAATTCGGCTCATCCTTCACTTACAATGATGAATGACATACAACCATAGCAAGAGGGCACACTCTCTTCCCCAGTCGTGATCCATTAGGTTTAGCTTGGGTGGTGCTTGTTCTTCTCATTAAGCAAATCTGAATACCCACTATACCACAGCAAAGCAACATCATGTGCCCATATACATAATCACAGGGAGCAAACCGATACAATGCACATAATACCGAACGCATACCAGTCTGTCATGCTTTATCCCTTGGCGCTTAGTGCACCTAATTTGATCAAAGTTGCTAATTCTCACTTCTCTTTGTTACTCAATCAAGGGTGTATATGCCTACAGTGTATTGGTAGGTTTGGGAAGTCATCTTGTCATGGTATGCAAATGCCGCCTTTTGGTGAAAAGTGGCCAATATGGGCAATATCAAACCAACAAAAGAGCGCTATTATTCATGTCAACATAAACAATTGCCCAGTAATCAAGTAGATGATCAGGGTGTTAGTTATCAACAGTTTTGATTTCTGACATCAACTATCAGACAATTCCCCAAACACACTTGCTCCAAAAAGTTTTGCGTCGCACCACATGGGATGCATTACTCTATGCAAGATTAATGCTGCCATGACTGGCGTTGCTTAAGATTTATTTTATTCTTGCGTTATTATAATCGGCAACAGTGGTGCGTTGTGAAGGCAGCTAAACACCGATTACGTAAATTACCATATCACCAATGCAAACACCCTTATTTGAGCACAAACTGTTACGTATCGAAGAGCCTAGTGTTTGAATTGAAAATTGATTTGAATATATGTCACAAGGCCATGACATTCTATTGAAGGATATGATTTAATATTTCCCCTTAGGCATGGCCGATTGTGACGTAATTTAACAAGTTAGTCATTATGTTTTGCAGCGTCGTTTAAAATATGTTAGCTTAATGGTGGTATGAAAAACCGGAATGGCTCTACAACACCACTCTACAACTCTGGCCGGAGTTGTTCTTTGTCACGAAAGCCGTGTTATCATCACATATCGGACAGCATCATGGACCAGCATATGTATATGTACGTACATATGACATCAAATCATAGCACTAACAATCAAAGGACCGTTATCCATTCGGGCAGAAACCAAATGTATATCTTAGTAGCTCTGTTGTTGCTGTTAGTAATACTCGTACGGATAAGTTCCCAAATATCGGGACATATTGGTCGATCTTGTAGCTGTTAGTATCCACAACATTGCTTCAATCAGCAACTTTCTCCCTTGCATATGTGCTATTAATAACGGTGTTCTCTGTCAGAATCAGGAAATGTTTAAGATCTTGATTAAATGTACGTTGTCTTTCTAATAAAGAAATAATTTTCATCAAATATAGATGGGGTTTTTGGTTGAAGACTCCTGTCATGGTATAACTTCTACTAGGAAAACTAGCCAAAGGTTGGAATCTTAGATGAGGTTAAGTGAAGATAATAAATCCGTTTCTACGTTATTGTCAATAACGTGGCTTAGTTTATGAGCTAGTTGTGCATCATTGGGGTGCCGTCGACATGATTTCAGAGGAATAGTGCGATCCGGTGCTAGTTTAAGACAGTTCCTTCATTTTATGTGCACATCGAACCATTTAATGAAAACAAAAGGTTTCTCTGTCTCAGCCAGTGCATGGTGGTAATAGGTATCACCCGGTTTATGTCCTTGTGTTTGTTCTAAAATGATCGACTAGTCTTAACAAGGCAACTCTTGTTAGAGCCATGAATAGTGAAGTCGTGGGGGTGGGGGGGGGTGGCGTGGAATTGAATTGACGGAGCGCAATTGCTAAAACGATCCAAGATTTCAGGTTGCTATGTTCATAATGCTCTTTTCCATTTCCTGCTATGGAAACTAAGACGGTTAATATTCTCTGCCATGTAACATCTGATGTAAACAAACGTTACAATAGTGTGGATTTAGGCAAACATGCGAGATGCAACAGCGCAACAGAGATCATGATGAACGATATCTACCGAGAACCATGCGCACCATTGACATCTCACCACCAATGTGATCCTCGGTGGAAGTGAATTCTCGTAGATAAGTCCTGTGTAGGTGTTGTTTCAAGAAGCTGGTGTTAAGGGTAAATAGTATCATTTATCAAACAGGATTACATACAGTCATTTAGCATCTCAATCAGTGCACCGCATTGAAAACCCTTATTCGGTGTAAGTAGTGGAACAGAGTCAGACCCGTAGCCAGGATTGTTAGTGGGGGGGGGGGGGGTGGGGGTTCTTATCCCCTCAATTGTGGACCTTTCTCTTGGCTCATACTGATGTGCAAAGCTTTGTAATTGGTCGAAAACTGTTATGCGCAGCAACACAAATGCATTAGAGTAAGGCGGACCTTTCTGGGCAAAGTGGGCGGTTCGATCGAACCCCTCGAACACCCCCCTGGCTACGGGCCTGAGAGTTATTATTAGATCATATAAAAACGGTTTGCATAGATTCAAATATAGCATAAATCGATTCATATTTGTCTAGAAGTGACATACAATGAGTGTATCAATGGTTACATCTATTACGGGAAATCCGCATTCTGTCTGGGTAGATTAATAGCTTGAAAATAGAGATCAACCATTTTCATGCGCTAAAAAACATAACAGGTAATTCCCCAGAATGCATTATCGAAGTATAGCTCCCCTTCCAAATATAAAAGCGTGTTTAATTGGATGCAGCTTTTGTTTCGCCGACCATATTTCATATGATGGCCTAGATTCAATGCAAGCGATTGAGGTTAAGCGGTGATTGATACACGCAAAAGAATTTCGCATATTGTGAAGCGTTCGGAAGAGAAGCGAGTGTATTTGCATGTAACTCTTACAGGTGAGCAGTAACAGAACTTCAGAAGAATGTCAAACATCGACATTCCCTGTTCCTCTCTGTAATTAGCATTTAGCATGACAGGCGGCCTTATTTTACTTGCCCTATATCGGGCCATCAATTCGAATACAGGGTATGCTATACAATTCAATGGTTGATGATTATACCAGGCCCTCTTGCAACAGTTGGATTGAATCCCGTTACGAAACCTGGGAAAAATTATTTCGCTCGGAATAGCCAGAGGAGGAAGCAGTTTCGCTAGAACCTGCCTCCACTCTGCTCATATCTTCACCAGGTATGGTATACATGCATATATATATATATATATATATATATATATATATATATATATATATATATATATATATATATATATATATATATATATATATATATATATATATATATATATATATATATATCTATATATATATATATATATATATATATATATATATATCTCTATATATATATCTAATATATATATATAGATATATATATATATTCTATATAGAGAGAGAGAGAGAGAGCGATATATATATATATATATATATATATATATATATAAATATATGTATATATATGTTTAGATTTGAGAAGGTAGTGCAAGTCTTTTTGAAGAATATGTATTATTATATCCTCTTGCAGATAGCTTGGCCAACCATCAGAAAGAGGTTTAAACAATATATAGATATATATATATATATATATATATATATTATATATATATATATATATATATATATATATATATATATATATATATATATATATATATATATCTATATACTATATATATATATATAATATATATATATAGAGCATATCTATATAAATATATATATCTATTCTCCCTCTATATATCTCTATATATATAAATCCCTCTATATATATAAATATATATATATATATCTATTTCTATATATTTATGTATATATATGTATCAATTTATTTTGCATAATTATGTTTAATATCGAAAAATACACGGTACACGGTATAAATTATTATTATTGAAGACGAGATTTTATGCGTCATACTGAACTAGAAAGATTTGATTTAGAGCAGTAAAGCAAATACGAAACTAATTTGTTCGTAACACTCGATTGGCGCGATTCGTTGCAGTTGTGGAAAGTTGAGAATTCATTTGCTTTATTTTTGACAGTTTTTAAGTTTACAATTGGATCGTTTTTAAATGTTTTTCTTTTAATGAAAATAAATTTACTCAAGTGGTTGTGCAAAAACTGCTTGCCGTATATAATTTGATCATAATTTATAATGTTTATGCTCATTGGTGTTTGAAACCTCTGTTATCGCTCTCAACAAAGTGCCAGCCGTTGCAGCGGAATTGCTATAGGCACGCCACGTGCGTATTGGGAGCCTGGTTTTTCTTATTACACCACAACCATCTTATACACACGCCATCGTTCATCGGTCCCTCCATCTCACAGTCATCGTTTATCTGTCTGTCCATCTCACAGTCATCGTTCACCTGCCAATCCATTTCACACAGTCGTCATCGGTCATCTGTCACTCAGTCCCACAGTTACGGCCCCTCTGGCACTCATTCCGGCATTCGTCGGTTGAGCAATGATGGTTTTCCTTTAACACAAGTGCACTTTTGTGAATATTTCTACTTTATTTTAATGCTGCAATTAAGAAAGGAAAAAAGTATCTTTTTGGTATTATTAACAAGTTTGCAGTCAGCAGCATAGTTATTAAACACTGCATAATTTGTGTGTGCACAGGTTTTCAGAAGTGCTGCCTACATCTCCTTAAATCAGGGATATACTGAACAGGCAGGAGAGAAGAGAGCTAGCCGATAGTGGCAAACAGCTTCCTGAAGCTGTGCATATGAACAGCACTGAAGAACTTCAACATTTCAATGAGCAGTTGATGGACAACCAGAGAAAGAATTAGTGGGTATGTAAAATTGAAGTTTTGTTAAGGAATAGTAGGTGTCAGATCAAATAACCAGCAATGAAATATTTTCCACAAAAATGCCTCCATATTATCATATACTGTATTGTCTGGAATGACTGTTACACCAAATTCAACTAACATGCTTTTGAATTATTCCTTGTGGTTTTGTGGTCATTTACTTTGCTATTACTGGGTGATTCTGACTTGTTTATTTTTGCATAAATAATCATTTCTATATATGCAAAAGAATATTCTGAACCAACAATTTAAATTAGCCAGTTAATTCAAACACATTGGGTAAATGTCACATTTATGTCACATATATATATATACATATATATAAATATATATATTTAATTATATGTATGTATATATATATGTATATATTATTATATATATATATATACATATATATTGATATATATATATATATATATAATATATATATATATATATATATATATTTATATATATATGGACATCTATGGATATATATCGGTATATATTTTCATAATCATATATAAAATATATATACATATGGACATACCTAAATATACATATATTTATACATATATTTATATATGCATATATATATATATTTACTTATACATATATATACGTTTTTATTCAATTATTCATATATATATATATATATATATATATATACATATATACATACATATGTTTATACAGATATATAACACCCATTTATATATATATATATATATATATATATATCTATATATATATATATATATATATATATATATATATATATATTTCTATATCTATATATATATATAAATATATATCTATATCTCTATATATATATATATATATATATATATATATCTCTCTCTATCTATATATATATATATATATATATATATATATATATATATATAAATGGTGTTATATATCTGTATTAACATATGTATGTATATATGTATATACAACAACGAAAGAGGTCATACCATGCTTCTTTGCGAAAGGAGATTCATCCATTGGTTTTGTAAAACAACTCGGGACAAAAGTGTATGGACCAGCATTGCCTGGAAATGACTAAGATGCTAAAGCATGAAAGATTCACATATTTTACATTTCGCTTCTCGAAATAATAGTTAGCCTACGAGTCGACGTTATATATATATAACCTAGAACAACATCTCGGAAAGAATACGCATAATTTGAAGAAGGTACTGTACATCAAAATGTCGTATATTGGTTGTGCATAAATGATCATAAGTGTTTTAAACAAATCACAAACAATTGCATTATCAATAAGTGGTATTGAATATCACAGTATATACAATTAATTAGATTGAATTAAACAGAATATATTTCGTACATAAAAGATTTCACAAGAGCGCAGCTTAGACTGTCTACTCACCCGCGCCTCGAAAGTTTATGTTTGCTCAGGTCGTGAAGATGAAACTCTTTGCAGACAAATCACTAAGTATCTCCGTCTGACAATAAATATACCAAAACAAAATTGTTTTAAGACATTTTGCAAGAATGCCTTTGCTGTTGCGATTTATTCGGCAGGCAAAAGCAGACGATTGATGTTGTAACAGCCATGCTGACGTATATTTTAATTGCATTTGAAGCATCAATAAATCATAAAAACACGTTCATCCGCTCGAAAGCTACATCGTAGTTGAGAAAAGTAAATAGAAAATTGGCCCTCCATAGTTGATTGCGTACAGAACAATCGAAGCAGATATATACATAAACCTGTCAAACTATAAGGTGAATAGCTTTGATTGAAGTAAAATACAATTACATGCTTTGATTGGATTGAAGTGCAATATAATTAAATGCTTATTAAGCCGAGTTTAATAGTCAATATAGTCTGCTATTATACTGGTAAACATGCAATGGACCAACTGATAATGTTGCGCTCGTTTGATAGCTGATCTATATTTGCCTGCCAGCCTAACAGTCACCATAATTGCCTTTATCATGTGGCTTGCTGTACGATTATTCTTTAGACAGAAGAGTTAAAGAATAATTTATCACTGTAAGATTCAAATAAATTGCAGGAAACACAAATTATTTCTTCTTATCGTGTCAAAAATCTGTTGGACATGAACTACATGACTTGTATGCAGATTGTGAAATAAAATATTGCAATTGCAATTGGCAATTCGTTTCTCATGTGACATCTTACATTATCTTAAACATTACATATATGTGTACATCACGATAAAGTAACGGTATATGTTTCACATCGTTGATATAGATGATCTGTTGATTTTACATGATCACGTAAAGAGATGGTGAGGCTCATCAAATAGAAGCTTGAAAAACTAGTTACCCTTGTTTTATCATGGGCCATGACGATACTTGACCGACAACAGCGCGGATATTGATGATATGCTTTTGCTGGATCTCCGTGAGAATATGCAGAAAATGTTGACATGTCAGTCAAGCACTACAGCTCATTTAAATATTTCATGAGATAATTTGATTGAAGTAATTAAGTGGCAATTTAATCGAAGCTGCTGCTTACGGAACTCCCGGGTATGGAAGCGAAATACTTTCAAACGCTTAAAGCCTATAATAACATATAATGTATGATGATTAAAGGCGTATAAGTTTACCTTAAGCCATGTCTAATACAGGTTTTGGAATGCGGTCTTTCAATACCAATTATCAGTTAAACCATCGACTGCTGGCGCAACGTTTGAAAGCGCATAATGGGCTTTCAAAATATTTTTGTTCTTGCGTTCATTTGGGGATCCCGAAAATAGCCTCAATCGAAAATAACTTTGTGCAAAATCGTTATTATAGCATAGCTTTGATATTTTTGATTTAACTTTTTCTTGTTGAATTATATATATATATAGATATTCGAATGATGCTATTGACTCGTCATGGCTTTGCTAATTACTATCACTCTACATGTTTCTTGTAGACATGTGATCCCAGATTAAAAACTCACTTAAGCAACTAAATGGTTGATGCAAAAATGAATTGTCAATGTTGACCTTGACTGTAGCCAGATGTAGTGGAATATTGCGACACACATTACCCCCAATTCTCAGGTAAATATCAACATGGTTGCTCAAATGATAATTAAAGTAAACAAACTTCTTTTTCAAAGCGACAGATTCATAGAAATATAAATAAACATGCAATTTGAGTTTAATTGTAGATACAACATATGAACCATGCAGCGAATGGACAAATTGCACTTAACCGGTGATTGAATAAGAAAATACTCTTCGTACGAGCCATCAACAAGCAGCCGCTGTCATATATCTGTCTTGAAAGAATTTAAACATTGTTTCGGAAATATGTCGCAACAAAATCGTTTCATGCCTCCATGGAGATCAATATATCAACCGGCTAACGCAGAGTATCTTCTTAGGATTGTACTTTTCTTCATTAGAAACATACATGGATTATAGTTTCCTCATCAAAGATACATGCAGTCGTGTATGGAATAGCACCGATATTTACCTCTAAACCTCCAAAGAACATCTCTCAAGATCCAATAATTCCGCTTGAATATAGAGATCCAAAGCTTGAATGATAGATAATTTTTCTTGATACAAGGTCATTTAAAGTCGTCTGAGCAACTCGAGGCACTTATTTTTTATAAACAAGCAAGGTTCGGACCATCACTCATTCATTACTAAGGGCATAACGGTTTAGACCATCAAGGTCATGTCAAGCCCTGATGCCTCGTTCATTAATGTTAAGTCATTATGGTTGGTTGCGCACTCACATGCTGTGATCGATTCATCTATACTTTCTTATAAGCTCCAGACAAATAGTCGTCATTAATGCGACCGGATCATACCATTAACTAGAAGCGACGAGGCATATCTAGATCGGTCCAGTGACAATGATTTGAGCTTAATGCTTGTGCTACGTGTCATGAAAAAGAACAAATGTTAACGCCGTTTAATCAGGTGTCTCACTGTAATTTCAACCCGACCGGAGTTTGAGGTATAACTAAGCCTTCTACACACAAATATCAAGCATAGAACTAATTCATAGTGACACTAATCAAGAAAAATGTTTGTGAAGTGTTTAGTTAGTATATTTAATAATCAGAAAACTAGTGTGGTTCATGAAATTATAAACAAAATTATAAAGTATATTGCATTGTCATGGGAGATATCAGAAAAAAGTCAGTATAATTTAGGCTATTTGACAGCATAAGCTGACAGTGAGCTAGTGCGTATATCTAATGCCAACAACCGGAAGAACACTCGGCCATTTGTACATGTAATAAGCAGTTAGATCAGGCGACATTCAGCTTTTATGACCTCGGAAAGGCAATCTTTGGAAACATAAACCGTTCGGTTTTGTGGTGACAGATAATGTTCGTTTCAAATCATAGTCAGGGATTGAACATCGTAACTTGAAATAAACAATTTTACATGCTATAACATTCAACCAAGCAGTTCCCTGGTAATAGGCCAAACATGTACTACGTGTTTTGTTAGCTTCAAAGGATCGCCGTCATCAACTTCAAAACAAAGCGGCAAATGTAAGAGATATTTATATATTTCTGGTGTTTTAGTTATGTTTATGCAACAGAGATGGAACGCTTGACCGCCGCATTATCAGGTTATATTTGATTACATAGTATTTATTAGTTTGTCCGTTTAGTGACGTAACATCAGTTGATTCGATCTACTGATGAGTATTATTTATCCACTTTTATCTGATTTGGTATGCATGACTGATCATCATAAAAGCAAAATGCGATTGTTGGTGAATTGTGTCAATATTGAATAATGCTTTGCTACCAGATTAAGTATCGCATAAGTAAATACACAGTAGTGACAATGAGAGTCACTGACGAGTTATTTCCGGTTATAAGAAATCGTTTTGCATAAACACAATATTAGATCATCGTGAGGAAATCACTATTTTAAAGGCCTGTTGTAAAAACCTGTTGTGTTGCCATTGTGGTAGCCACACAAGCAAAACTCTCGGATTATTATGCCGGCTGCTTAACACGACGTGGTGCATTTCAATGTCTCTTAAGCAATTGTAGAGATCACTAAAACATCTTATCTTGTATCCGCATTCAACTGATGCGATTAAACAATAAGGAGGCTGATTTTCTCGGGCATTATTAAAATTACAGCATCATCCCCTAAGCTATCAGCCAGTGAACACTGGGTAGCTTGCCAGGTTTTGTATGTGATGGCCATTTTGTTCCAATTAAGCGTGCTTGGAACCTGGTGACAGCTATCGCGGAGGGCTTTGTTTTGGTACAAGTTATAGCCTAACCGGGTTGAGTTAAGTGGAGCATCACCACGCTAGCCTTGTGCTGTAATTTTTAATAGTGCTAACGTTATGAATGCGATGACAGCAGCGTGTACATAGTTTCTGTTATGCTGGACAATGACTTAACGGCGGTATAGATGACATATTAAATCGATAAACAATCACATCTAGATATGGCCGAATGCAACCGCTAATCAGTAGTCCATGATTCGTGCGGACAAATGCAGTAAAGTAACTCTTCCAGCATTTTCTGCAGGACTAGAAAGCTATTATGATTCATAAAGGCGCTTTGGCATAAGGCTCATATTGAAACTTATAAATTTACCGTTTTATGTCAACCGAAGCTATCCATCATTCCTATCGTTTCCGGATTGCTGGTGCGCAGGTCCGTCGCGTTGGCACTAGGTACTAATATGTGTTTCTCATAGCTAATATTTATCGTATGGCATTTAGATCAAATAACAAGAATAGAATGTAAAGCAAATCAAATAGACACTACATAATAGCAGAGCCTTATTATGTCTATCTTTTCAACAGACAGTTGCCTCTTTTTACCGCAGCCGTAATGGTACATCATAACACGAGCAAATACCTTGTGCTTATAAAGTATCGAGTGCTTCATCTGTTTATGAAATAATTCCTTTTGAATGATGCTCGCATTAATACAAGGCTTGGTTCCTACATATAAAGCTGTACATCGTTCCCCATACTGGCGAGTGACGTGTGCGCGTTTAAACTTGCATTCGCTGCGGCTGAGAGGGCTTCCGGTGGTGCACGCAATCGCCAATGTAGACACATCGTCTACCCTTGTGTTGTAATATCCATGTGGACAGTCGATCGAGCTCAGTTGTGTGCAGTTATACACGACTTCTTCTAAGCGATGCTGTAACGACAAGACAAGAATTACATTACATAACCGTTAATCGTTTGATAAACACATGAAAGCGCATTGGTATCCTTTCCAAAAATATTAAAAGCTGGGTTCATTCAATGAGTCCGGGCGGAGTGATAATGTATATTGAAAAGTAATCATCCCTGCAGGCCATGCAATAACAGATGCGCATAAACCGTTCTAGATATTGGATATCATGTTCGACTCTACGTATGAATATGTTATCTGATATTTTAATTATATTTACTCAGCACAGTACTTTTCTATTTTCATCGCTTTACATGTTCTTTGTAGTAGTAATACAGTCCCGGAATAAATATCTGCTCTAGCCATTAAACGGCTTTGAGCTAAGTCTATTTCTGACAAGGCGGGATAATTTCTTACAAACGTAGCCAGGTATTCATTTGTTCATATTTCTAATACGTTTTCCCAATGCACCAACGGTTTCATGGACAAATTGTAACGATCCTTCGAATGACTCACCAAATGTGTGACGTAAGTAACCGAATACGCCTCTCGTGTGTCATCCAAAAGTAACCGCTGGTATGATTCAATATATTTTGGCGTGTGTGTTAATGACCGCTTCACTGTGAAATTATGTCTTCCTCTACGATCAATTGTATAATTATCACTATCAAATTAATATATCAATGTGCAGGTGCGACAGGTAGCATATACCTAACGGGGGACAATTCTATTAAATAATCGCATGCTCATAACATGTGCATGTTAACGTCAATAGGGTCACTGTGTCTTGTCATAGTTTATCTCGCGCTATTTGACTGAAAATGCCGTTATGTGCCACCATTAAGTCAGTGTAAACTGATTTTAATTGTTTGAAACATATGTTTACTATCGGAAATTAGCAACAAAACCCCATCTTGCTGTGACATTAGCGGATGTTGATGACCTGCTCTGATTTAAACTTATGACAATATGTGATTGAAGTGCCACAGTGGCATTTCAAATGAAGAGACGTTTGACGATTCTCTAGTTCTTGCTGCTAAAATAGCACCGCTGTCATCCTCCCTCCGCCTCAGGCAATATCTTGCATATTGATCGCCTTACTAAGTCTAAATAAGCGCCTTGCCATAGACGCGACATACAATTAACTGCTTATATGATATCCCAGTGTATGATGTATGATGATAAAAAGCTTATTTGGTTCTGTTAAATGCTGTCTAATAAATGTGATTGAATGCTGTCCTATCGATTGTCCACCAAACCCTCATTTACAGGTGGCGCCACATACGAAAACGAATTATAGGCCCTCAAAAAATTTTTTGGTTCGTTCGGTGCTTCCGGAAATAAAAGTTCAAAGGAGCTCTCTCAAAAGGCAAAAGCGATAATGTGCGTGAAATAGCACAGTTGTTATTACAGCTTGGATATAACGACCTACTTGGATATCGGATTTATCTGCTGCCTCTTGATTCGCACATTCAATATGCTATCAGATATATTAATGATGTCAGACACTCTGCGGAAGACATTTTCACTTACTCGATGTAGTTATATGATCTCAAAATATATAACCGCTTTAGCCAATAACTGGCTTTGAGAAAAAAATTGTTCTGAATGCAGTCTTCCCAGGTGCTGCGGAATTAATCGACAAACCCAGGCTGCCATTTCTATGTGAATAGCGTCGAGATGGCTGTTCAATATCAAATGATCATTAAAACATAAATAGTGGTTTATGATGTGTTCAAATCGGAAGCAACATGGAAAAAGATGGTGTTTATGCAAGTTGACTGCATTGCAGACACACTATTGGGCACCATGCATATCATAGACAAATGGTAGAGACACTTCGAACGAATCATTATATGACTGAAATGGACTAACACAACTCTCATGTGTCATGCGCAAGTAGCGGCAGTTCTATTGCGTGACTTGGGCAATTCGGCACAGATGTCCTAGGGAAGTAGATTGGTATCTGGCTGATACGGCACTTTGTCGATAAGGCACTTGGTGCCGTATCAACTTCTTACCTTTGAGGGTGATAACATTGATAGCAATAGAGATTTTTTCACTTTATCTTCATTCCATCGACCATGATTTGCACAAAATGATTTGATCATACAACTCAACATGTAATCTCTGTGCGATCATATACTCAACGTCTTCACAACGTCATCTCCAATCACTCAACGTCTTCATGACTAACCGTGTGTCACGTCATTGCATTCTCAAATCATATACTCAACGTCTTCATGACTCACCGTGTGTCACGTTATTGTATTCTATGATCATATACTCAACATATTCACAACTCACTTTGCAGTACATTATATGAGGTTCTTAGTTTGATGTGTAACCAGGAAGTCTCTGTGCACATCTTGAGTAGATATTACAATGCCGGTTCCCACGGGTATTGTCTGTGACAAGCGTGTCATCGCTGTTAAGGCAATTAACAGCATATTGAGCTCTGATGTCTATTATTCAGCCATGGGTAAATATGTTTGATTGGCCATTGGCACTTTGTCAATGTTGCAGCACTTTACGTGTCAGAATCAGTTAACAGCTGAGTAATGCATATTATGATTTCGAGGATCATACCGTACATCAGATTCAACGAATCATCCCCGATTTTTATTCCCTACGTCAGTAATTGACACCGGTACCTAACTGTTATACAACAGCATATCCATATGATAAAAACGCACATCAAAAGATATATGTACTTTCTATATTTTGCTAACGGTTGTCCATAACAAATATGTAAGTCGAAATATAAACCTTCATTGCAATTGCTACATCAAAGTCAATACTCATGGCATTTCAGCTCAATCCACTTTGACTTTTATAGTTTTAATATGTCATCTTTAAAGAAGATCGATGTCTGAGTCAATAAGGACAATTTTTGTTCTTTCACCATACGAAACCTGCGGTTTATTTTGCATCTGCTTGTGCAAAAACAATTGCTTACATTTATTTTTTCGAAGGCGAATTCACATTACTGCAGGAATAAATGGGTGTAAGGTCGGATTTGTAATACCAGGACTGAAAAGCATATGATGAAATTTCCATATTTACAAGACGGTGACACTATCTCAATTAGTTATTCTCCTTTGATCGGCGTCCTCATAAGGTTAAGGATGAATTATTAACCATGGATGCCAAGTTGCATAAAATGTTTTGACATGACATAAATTCACGCTTTGATAAGGATGCTTATCTTTTGGTGTTCTGCATAATAACTAAAAGTCTTTATTTTTAGTGACTGTTGCAATAATGCTCAAATGTATGACCACACAGTTTGCAGTTAACGCGGTGATGTTAAAATATGGTTTGTTATCACAAAACATCACATTAAATTATTCGCAATCTTAATAATCAGTGTGTTTATATTCATCACGTTGTCAATCAGTAGTAATGTAAAATCGTAACATCGAACATACTATTATGGAATTAATTACACTGTGTTGCTAAAAGTGCTGAGCTTCCAACCGACAACACATGTGACTTTCTCGAACTATTGCAAGCTACAGTAGTCATACGTAAACAATAGCCATTTATCTTGAAAGTGCCCCTAACTTCCTCACTTGATTGAAAGCGGCACTATTCTACACTGCATCAAGTAACCAGATTTCTTCAAGGACGTCCGATAATCTCAGCTAATCAACGACACTATGAACCAATCTCCCAATTATCTCATCCCCAATTTTCCCAGATTATACGTCAAGGCCACCAAATGACTACTTTACATTGAGCGCACAATGGGTGTAATACTGGTGACCGTAGATGCATCCTCATTGCATGCAAACATCCTAACCACCATAGAGTCAACCAAACGACACACACTGAAAAAGGTTTAGTGGTGACTCCAATGTCAACATTCTAACATGGTTCACACTATGAAATACAACTGCGCTATATTAGCAATAATTTAAATAAGTTTTACCCTCCGATTAAATTTACTGATTGCATAACAGGTACCCAGTTGCCTATCCGTATGTTAAGATTCGTCTGCAGCCAGGCTTCATAAAGAATGCTTGGTTATGCCGAAACTACGGGCACGCACAAATGTGTGTGTATAAATTTTGCGACCGCATATTCAATACCTAACTCAATGCCATATCTTGAAAGACAAAGAAAGCACCCCTCTTGCTCACAATTTTCACCCCAAAAGACTTGAGGGGTCCCATCCATACACCGTACTCTAACGTAAGTCAAATAGGAGATAATGATAGTAAGTAACATTTTGAAGGTGATGCCGGTACCAATTGTTGACGCTAGCAAACCAACTGACTTAATAGGCCAGCTGACATGACAAGTCACTGAAAAGATATTATGAACCTGACAGGTATTCAATATTATGTAGTAGTTGCCTATCCTCAATACTTGCTGGTTGTCCGATACAGATTAGACTTTAAGGCTGTGCCACTGATTATAAACAATATACCATACAATTGACTGAAATATATGCATAAATATCCATATAGATGTTTACCTACCTACATATCTATATCTATCTACACACACACACACACACACACACACACACACACACACACACACACACACACACACACACACACACACACACACACACACACACACACACACATATATATACATATATATATATATACATATATATATATATATATCATATACATATGCAATCAATTTTTATCATGTATGCTATGAATCAGTTGCACTGAATGCTATGAGCGATTTGGTTTCATTTGTGCAAACAGCAACAAAGCCTTCGTTGTCTTCACAGATTTATCAGATATGTCAAAAAATCGAAGGTTCTATTCCGATTCATCCTGATATTTCGATGCCTGTTTCTTCCTAGTAATGATTTGCGCTTGTTAGAGATTATAAGCGCTTCGAGACGAAATACAGCAGAATATACCATGACATTACTTGTCTAATATCCACATCGTATCAGATAATGCGTGCTTCGGAGGGCGTTTCTCCCCCGACCTTTCCACAAGCGCGGCCGTGCGACCATAATCTCTACCTGTCATGGGACGGAGATGTCACAACCACGGCTTGGAGAGTGTCGTACTGACGAAGAAACTGTGCTTTTATATTTGTTTTTAGCGGGGTGTCGTTAAAAACATAGGCTCTTGTGAAGTGACTTCTACTACAAGTGGCTGAATGCGGGCCTAACAACGTTGCTATCCGTCAATCTTAATACTGCGCTGACGCCAACCCAGAAAACTCATTTCCGAATAGATTCTATTTTGGGTTTATTTGGTGAGACCGGACGAGGTGAACAGGTAAATTGAAAAGAGATCTCTCGGCTGATAATGCATGGAATTGCTCGGTTGTTATTACAGCATGGGCATAAAGATATCAGGTTTTAATTCTACCTCGTGATTTGCGCATTCAATATACTATCAGATATTTTAATGATAATATTACTCTGCGCTGAACGTTTTTACTTCTATCATTTAACATGCTCTCGTCGTAATACGATCCTGTATTAAAACGGCAGTGAAACAGATTCGAGCACGTTCTTATGGTGCATGTAGACATTGGCTGTTAAATGTATTTCATATGGTTGTTAAGTATCAAATGATTATTGGTATATCAAATGGATCTTTGCGATTTTCAAAGACGAAGCTAGGTAAAAAAATATCAAGAACAAAGTGCAGAGATTCATCTCAAGATTTGCTCAACGGTGACCGAAATGACCTATTTCGACTCTCCGGCGTTATGCGGTTGTCATATTTCTGCGTCTTGGAAGATTTGTGCTCACACGTGTTAACGAGGAGACCAAATGTCATACAGAGGGCGATTATTTCAACCTGACTTACAAAAGTTGAATAATATGATAAATGCTCTATCAAATTCACGAGCCTCTTGGTTGGAATATAATGCCTTAAATGGGTCTGCTGGGATAGACAGACAAAACACCTGTACAATAGATCATTTATCGTAATGCACAGCACTCCAATGTCATCCCAGCTGAATCGAGGCCCCTCACTATTAATAGTACACTAGCGGATTCGACAGTTAGATTTCCACAATAGCTCACTGATGGCAGCAATGGGCCTGGCGTCCTGGTCATATAAAGCTCTGATGCTTCATGCATCAAACCGTGGGACATTATGTATCATTGCGGAGCCGAATGTTGTTTTTAATCCTAGTTTTGTGCTTGTTAGCATCAGATGATAGGTGACCAGTCCCGGCAATTATTGCGAGGAGATCATATCAAGAACGAGGCACACGAAGCGTTGCCAGATTTACCATACAGCAAGTCGGTTTGATCCATGTTTGTGTCACGTTCAAAACGACATGTTTTTTATTGTAAATGAGACGAATTGATACCATTTATATCAGCCAGCCCGTAGTAAATACCATGGTAAAAGACTTTTAGTGAATAAACAGAGAGCATCAAAGAACTAACGCGCACACACACATCACTTACACTAGTATGTCATATGGCAATGGGCTATAGCAAAAATGATAATGGCTGTTTTCATTCTAACCACAAGTGCACGACACAGGTACACTTCATTCACTATGCGCAACTTACACGCGTCCAATTTCCAACATGCACTTCACTCAAATGCGCGTTACGGCTCATATCCGATGCAGACAGTCTGCATGACACCGAGCCATGTGTAGCTGGCTTATGCAATGAATGTAGCGACAGTCAGAAACATCATCGTTTGTGTCATAAACACTCATCCTTTTCTGATTTAATGTCTTATGGACAATAGCTAGCGGGCATACAATCACGTATTAATGCAAAATCATACACTGTATCAATATATATGCGTCAGATTGCCCATTGCTCTCAATTGATAACCATTTGATCCTACGTGTCGGTTTCCATATATATGATTAATCATAATAGGTTGATTAAATCAACAAAACAAGTGCAACTAAGACACTAAAGTGAGCACATCATTGTATTTTGCTCTCCACTAACACAGAAACAGTACTCCCGCACAGATGGCATTAAACTCTGGAAGAAAACATAATGCCAAAATCGTCTATTAATTTGCTATCGTACCACTAACATAAACGTATTCTAGGCTTTTTAATACCATGAGTCATTTGGTGCATTTGACGAGCGAGAATTGCGCACTTTCCTGACCGGTAATTGTAATGACGATATGGTTATGGAATATTATGGTTGTAATTGTAGCACTTATGTAAAGAGGTGATCGCATGTCAGGTTATGGTTTAACTCTTGGTCCATGAATTGAGTAAGCTGGCATAAATCTTAACGATGCTATTCATTCGGTAGCTGATCGTCTTGGTTCGTACAGTTATTACCGCTTTGCGTGCGTCCCGCAGTAACACGATCACGGATGAAATGCCCCTAGTAAATACTGAGTGGTGATTAAAAATTGCATTTTTCAGCCTGGGTAAGTAAGATAACCCGAAAGGAACAATGTGCTTAACTCTCTGACATCGCACGAGTGAACATATTGAATATAGTTGCCGAGAATTAAATAATCATTATTATTCACGAAATTCTCAACCTCTACCAACAAAAATTGATGCATATTTTCTTGATGTTTTGTTCAACACTCGATATGTTGTTATAGCAATAGTCGTACGTCAAAATGTAAGGCCAAAATGCAAGGCAAAAATGGCAAAGTATATACTTAATGACAGACTAAACGTGTTTATGCTCAAGGAATCTCTGAAATATTTGTGCCCAGCAATTTCATTGGCGGGGTTGGCGAGCAGTAATTGTTAAT
The DNA here is from genome assembly GCA_034190875.2 of Urechis unicinctus. Taxonomy (NCBI): domain Eukaryota; kingdom Metazoa; phylum Annelida; class Polychaeta; order Xenopneusta; family Urechidae; genus Urechis; species Urechis unicinctus. Next base: position 10,864,164 of record CM067354.1, read on the forward strand.
GTATTTATACGATACTTGTATTCTCAACGCCACAATAATGATTATAAACGTCAGAGGAAAGCATAATTGTTTGACTTTTAAGCAATATTGGCGACCGCTACGTAGGATGATGCACACTGTATACACAATCATTTTATACGTATCGCCACGCTGTTTATTAGTGTATTGACGACAAGGCGTGACCTTCTTTAGTATATCAAACAGCATTACCTATAGCAAACTGTTAAACCTTCTGTACCTGATGTATAGTATTATCCCGGATTTCATTAATGCAAGAGACACAAAATGAGTGAGATGAGTGTCAAGCGACCAAAGCTTCATGTAAATGTTGACACACCACTGTAGCTTGCCAGAAGCAATATGAGTGATCGATAGCTTCCGATGCCTTTCAGTGACATTGGCAACAGCTTTAAGCACATCGTAGGTTTGGAACATTTGCTTGTGTAGATTCACGATCTTGTTTGCACTTAGGCAGTGTATGCTGTAAGCCACATAAACTGCTCGACCTGTGGAGGGGTTTCATCTCCCGCATATTCCTACGTGCGTATCTGCCACCCTATGATTAATTTGATACACAGTTCAACGCTCAATTTGCTATCATTTGTTTGTTGATACGCAATATAGAAACATTTACTTTGCGGCCTGCATTGTTTGGATTAAGCGGGAGACTGAAAACTGGGAATGATTTAACAACATGGCTGTTATTATCTTCAATATGATATATCAGCCGTTTGATAGGGTGGCGATATTATCTGGTGGTGTCATTGTACGGATTGAAAGGGAAGAACACAAAACATACTTTCTAATATCGGGGAGCTCTAGAAAAACATGCCTTTGCGTTCCAAGCTGCGTTTACGCACGATTTATAAAAACCCAAGTGTTTACATGCAACGCCCCATTTTTTTCCCAGTGCGCTTCTTTTCTTTGTATTCATCAGAATATAATTCTGCGTCGCTTGAAATTGAATAACAAACGCTTTCCCCTAAAACGATTCTGAACAATACCAGAGAATAAGGATATTTTTATCCATTTATAACGTTGGTTGCGTATTCTGTGTCCGTTGCGGCCAGCTCTATTTGTATTAGATACCTAATTAATGCTTGCATTGTGATAAAAACCATTTCGTTGTAGATCTAGAAATCATGGAAAACCTCAATGAAACTTTTTTTAAGCACTCCAGATCGATGAAAGTAGCCAAATCTTTGCAATCACTAAATGCTGTATCTGCCCATATACGTAATGTTCTATAAAACTAGACTGATACTCAAAAAAGCTTGATGTTTCGGCCATCTATAACATCTCAACCGCAAATTATTTTCGTGTTTCGGGAGCAGGAAGAATCGAACCGCTAATCAGACGGGTTTAAGGTTTCCTCAAATAAGAGCTTTTGACTCAGGTGAATAAAAATGTAACATATGTTGTTTATTGGTATTGTCAACACTTATGAATGACATTTGACGGAAATAAGCATATATGGTTCACACTATATGAATTGAGCAATGCTTCTAGCCTACCTTAATAACAACCCCATGGTCCTTGCGACCAGCATTCTGTTTTTTCTTTCCAAACATTACTAATACAAAGATGAATGAATTAAATCCCAGCACCTATTCTACGCCCGTGCTGCCATAGACTCATAGAGCATATCTTTATGCGTTTCCATAAGAAATACACCGATTGTTTACTAAGTAAAAGTGAGCCAAGTCAAACGGTCGGCAGCTGGCTATACTGCGTTGGCCCTGCAAGAAAACAACAAAATTGTTATGAGTTATGTGACGATGTCGTCTCCGCTCAAATTTTTCGCACATGGGCGGACTGGCCATGGGGGCATTTAGGCAATGCCCGGTGGCCTATGATCACTTGGTTACAAATAAAACGCAGGGATTAGCAACATCAAACTAGTAGGTGAAGGATGCCTGGGCCGGGTTTTTAAGACCAAGTTTATGGTATAAACGACGTTGATCAGTTTCAAGATCGTCAGAACTATGACGGCAGGCGCTCTCTGAGGTATTTGAAAGGAACAGTTAAATGGTGCGAGTTCGCTTAGAATGTTATCAGAAAAAAAGACATCGTCGCGCCATCACTTGCACAGACTCTGATAATTGTAGGCTCTCTGCTGAAGAAGCGCAGTTCCGACTGAGAAATCAGGTGGCTGCTAATTAAGGGTATCCTATCCTACAGGAAGCCCTTGTGGCGATAGATGACTTCTTCGAAACGTAGAACGAGATCCAGCAGTCATACGGCGGGATCCTATCAAACAATGCGATAAAGAAGAGCAGAGGAAAACAGGTTGCCCTTACACGTAAGATGGGGCGGGGATGCTGTATCAGCATTGGCTGTGGATGCCACAAGCACAACGGCAAATTCTCAGTGGCTTTGAAAGAGGGCCGGCCTGGGGATGGGGGTGGCAATCCTAGCCTGATGGTTAGGCTCTTCTGCTGGAATGATTTGAGGACTAATGCATACTGCCGGATATAGCAGCATTCAATTGAACATAAATGTGTGTTATTGTATGATTGAACACAAATAGCAACAATCAAAGTATTTATTCGTTAATCCTAATACACTTCGTAGATTTTGTATCATTTGCGCCGGTAAATTAACCGCAAAGCAGAATGCAGATAGCACTAGCATGTGACTTACATTAGTCTTTAACGCAGAAAGAACAGATGCGTTGCAAGGATAACAAAACTAATGATGGCGAACAGATAAACATGCGTTTTGTTACGCAATCAGTTTAAGAATGGTTCAGTTGTTTTTGATATGTAATATTATGGCGCAACGAACACGTTATTTATGTATATTTATGTCACAAGGAACATCCTAAAAGAATTATATGCAAATGCGAAGGGTTAATACTTCGACATAGCATACGTGGACTTTTCGAGATAATGCATTCATGTAAGCAAACCTTGAACTGGGGTTCCTTGGAAAATGATGATAACATTAGTCTCTTATACACAAATTTTAATTTCATCAATTTACAGATATCATTTCTCTTGTAGGACGCATTTTCTTTGCCGTTTTAAATTCCAACGCCACGTGTGCATATAATTTGAAAGTTGTAAATATTGGGTAAAATGATTAAATTAACATGACGAAGGTTACTCTTAAGGTTACTCTTAAGGAATGACAGCGTAACATGATTTATAGAGGCACTTTGGCAGGAAGCTAAAGTTCAAAAGCATGGATAGGCAGATTTGATTCATTTGAAACCATCAATCACCAATATAGTTTCCGGTTTACTGATGCTCAGGGTAACAATATCTGTAGTTCAATGACCATTCGTTCTCCTGTTATCATTCTAAGTACAAGCACTCTAAAATAATTATAAGAATATAATATGCGCTTAACAGCAGGGATAACAATTATTTGGCACTATTAGAAACACCAAAAGTACTAGATACAACCACCAGATCGACACCTTGTATGAACCAACATACATATGTTACACGTGTCAATAGTTGTGTGCATCGTGTGCAGTCTGCTATTTCCATTCTAATCCATTTGAACTGTAGCTCATGTTAAAAATGGAAGTTTTGATATTCGACTATGCCGAATATGTATATAAATGCGTCAGATAGCGGTCAAAAATTCTTATAAACCGGATTTTATTTACATGTATAATCATTGTGTCAAGGGATGGGGGAGTAGTGGGGCGGGAGGAGGGGCGGTGTGTGGTATAATTGGTGATGTTAATCCATTGAATAAATGACACTATTCACACAGTGTTATGCTATACATACAATTACAACGTAGTAAAGCATTTTATCTTTACCTAATGAGTAATGCAAGATGCACGCATGTGTGTGTGTGCGTGTGCGTGCGCGTGCATGTGTGATATGTAGTTATTGTGATTTTGCGTTTGTAAAGCAGCTATTACCTCACGTGAATGCTGTAGTATCATTATATTATAATCCTAATTTATTTGCATTATATAAGCACTAACTATGATTGGTCATTGATCATGTTCTTTCTTCAACAAAGCGAAAATAGGGCCACCGTTACGTATTGCACCTTTGTAGCTAGTTAATTCCGTTTTCTATGGTACCACCAATAGAAACATCATGTTGCAAATCATGCATTGAGGGTGCTCAACATATTTCATTAACTACATCTGCTGACATTTAGACGAATAATGATTATAGGGCTCGGTATTTGTAACGCTTGATATGGAAACGCTTTGCAAAGTCTGAAAAGGCTTGATCTCGATACTCAGTAATTGGTTGAACCACCCCGAACTCTACAAATCCTTGTTCTTTAGTGGAATCGACTATAAGCACAAACAAGTCAACAAGTTATATTTCGTCCCTTGTACGTTGCTTAAATAGGTTTATTCACCTATGGGTATGTTTGGTCGTAAGTCCCACTGCTCGTTTAGCGGAAATATAAAACACCAACAAAGAAAAAATCATTTGTGTTTAGTGTTTTATTAACTTCGTTAGCCAAATTTGCATGAAAATTACTAGGATAAACAAGTTGATTGAAAGCATTACAAACTCACCACAAGAGCGCATCTCATCAACACCACAAATACGTGAATATTGTGCTTGGTACTCTTTAGTGAAAATACACTTTGGACATCTCTTGAGTTTTCGCCATATAGAGAGGCTAATAATTGAGTGGTTAATTCATCCATGTTCGTCCGGGAATCATTCTTCTTACCAATTAAACAGCAACTTATCAACCAGCTCCGCTGAACGGCATTCATAGTTGATAGTATTCAAGTGCTGGGCGGAAGTTGTTTTCCTTAAATATTTCCTTACATGTATTTTGCGATACAAGTTGCACTGATCTGGCAGTGACTGGCACTTACCTGGCACAGTATATGAAATGGCGCTTCTGTCATCTAATCTACACAGCTCATAAGGTTATTCTCCGGACCATTTCTTTTAGCTCTCGGAGCACTATTTTGAGAGGGTCGTGGAAACAGGCCCGACCTACAACAGCTATCCATCTTTTAGTGCTGAACGGGGAAAGTGTCACCTTTTTGGCATGCTGGCCATATATCTTTTGGCCTTCATTGCGCTGCATGTTCATCCCTTTGCGATACAGTTTCGAGTACATTTGTGGGCGCGGGCCCACATACTCCTTTATAGGCCGGCACACTCATCCTTCATTTTTCCCAAGACCTTTTCATTCGTGGTGTGGAGTGTGTGATCCGGTGCATAGTTGCTGGTATCTATGTAGGTGAGTTCCGCCTGCATGTTTGAGTACACGTCAGCTGTATGGATTTCCATAAGAAGGGAGTCCGTGTCTGTGTATAGCATGCTCTGGTCGCTCCTTTGCCTGGACTTCAATGTGTTGAAATAGAAGGACGAACCAAATAGGTATTTCCACTTCTTTAGTAGGATGAGGCAGATAAGGTATTTCAACTGTGGCTTCATCTCTAAGCGTGGCCTAATGCTCACAGAGCTCACTCTGAAGATTATCCTGACTGGCTTCTCGAGCTGCGGCGCTCTTCAGCCCTGCATCAACCTTTTTCGTTTGTTTTGTGTGGGTTCACTGACTCCCCTCGCCACAGACATATGTGGATTTGTTACTTTCAATGACATGTGTGCTATCCAAATGTGCTGTCCACATTTGACAGTGGTTAGCTGTTGTTTAAGCTGTGGTTAGCGGAGCTTAGTACACGGTGCAGAGGCGATACAGCTCACATGTAGCAGTGCCTAGCGAGTACCCAACAAAACGGTCAGCCTCGAGGTCAGCAGCTAGCGTTGGTCGGTTGCCTGGTGGGATCGGGAGAAACATACCAGCAGCACATGATTACAGCTGTAGTGCTGCCTATCCGAGACTGTGCGTCATACTTGTTCCTAGAAGAACCTCGCATGGAACATACAACTTTCCGATCTCTTTATCAGACATTCATTCAACCTGGTCAATCATTGCCCTCCCAGATACTGACCATCTGATATGACCACTACAGGCCTATCTCTCTTCCGAGTCGTGTCGATCGAGGTTGGCACAGTAGCAGCCCTTGTTTGATCAGCCACGACAGCAGCCATGTCTGGCTTTGCAAGGAGTTGTTCAATGATTGCTATTTCTAATAAACGCCGTCTAATATATTGGTACACCATCCAGGTCATCATGAGGAGCCCAAAAACCGATGACACAGCCGTAGTCAGTGTGGCCAAAAGCAATTTAGTTTCAGTGCACAGCTTGCAAATCAGTCTGCTGACTGGGCGGAATATGCAGTCTGCAGCAGCAGTTGCGCGTGTGTGGTCTCTGCGAGTAGCTGTCTTGTCATTATTCTCATGCAAGACATCTTCAAATAAGTTTGGATAAGGACCGAGACACTGGTGGCCGCTCTGTGTCAGTACTATTGTAGTTGAGCAGTTGCCAAAAGTGTACAGAGTGGGCTCACCCTGAAACTGCTGATAGACAGCCCTCAAGTAGTCACCAATATACGTCTCGCGATCCTTCCACACCTAGCTCCACGACTGGTGGGTCTGGTTGAATGGGATAGTGGGGCAGAGGATTGCAATATGGTGATAGCGACCGGCGAAATTGCCCTCAAGAAGGTGGAGCATAAAGACGGTCTGGCCACTTTCAATTGCTGCGTCAGAGTCATTTGGTAATGCAAGCTGTAAATAAGCCAATTAGTAGCCTGCGTTGACGAGCCTGCCATCCTTAATATCAAGCTGTGCGTCCATATAGACGTCCACTGCGCCGGCCGCCTCTGCCTTTTTTTGTGTTCTGGATAGTGATACTCTCAGACGCATTCTGCACGCGCCGGCCTCTGTCTTGGTCGTCGTTAAGTCGCGCTCAGATTGAGCCACAGGGCGTACTTGCTGTTAAGGAACTCTCCTAGGGACACGTCAGCTAATTCCAGGTCTTTTGCAGTCATTGCCGAGATTGAGTCACGTTTACTCGTTGTGTCTTCGCCTTAACCCACTGCTGGTAGTCGCGCATACCCCTGGCGTACTGCTGGTTAGGGATACCCTCAATGGTCACCTCGACCTTTGTAATCTGCAGTTTATAGAACGACCCAGTCTTCCTCGCGAATGTGGAATTGGCTGGGTTTTCAGAGAGCAGCAGGGTGCCGTTCATAATGCGTGCCGGTACGCCCAGGTTGATGTTCCACAGCTTAACACTTATTGTATGCAGGCTTCCTGTGATGGTTTGGCTCGTTTTATTGATAATAAGGTAAAGCAGATGAGGAAGTCAGCTGACCTCAACCAGCAAATCAAATATAAAAGGTGAACCCGCTGATATGCTAGACTAATCAGTTTAATCAACCAAAATCTTTACCATTGATTTCGCAAATTGGAGAAATATTAGATTGAAGAAAACTCTTCCATATTTGATTATATATTGATGCCCGAACACCATGTAATACATTAATATGAAATAGCGGAAGGCTATTATGGTTTATCAGATAACATGGTTAAATGCAGAGAACCGCCATTTGTATTTATATGATACACGAAAGAAACAATTTGAAGACCAAATTAGCCTATACCAAGTATACCATTAAGAAACATAACCAGCATAACCTTGACAACGTGATCTCTTCGTCATGCTTTAATGCTTGCGTAGACACGTTTTATAAACTGCATATGTAGTTTTTACAAGGTGTTGTAATGGTTATGTTAATTATCCGTACGCAAGTAAGAATAGATGTCTTTCCTCGAGCGTCAAATTTGCATACAGCAACATTAGAGGGCACGATTTGTTTACTTCAACCAGTGCTTGTTCTATCTTCTCATCCACTTCCCGTATGTCCATCGTCAGTGAAGTGCGTTTCGTGCTTGCGAGTAGCGGCTAGGTTTCATCATTTTTTGGCATTTATATTTTCTTCATCATATAACATGCCATGTGGACAAGCGACACGTAAAAAGAAAGCATATGGCACAACGACAACAACTTAAAGAGAGAACTAAAAATCCATAAAGCAGTTCAATCCACGTGTGCAACATATTGATTGATTAAGCACTGATCCATCTTTAAAATCGCATGTATTAGACTCACATGTATCTTTAGCTACATCAGCTTAAATACATAAATATCATATCAGCCTCAAATGCGTTCATCTGTAATGATGCAACATGCCGTCACAGTCCGCTGGCAACTATATATATATATATATATATATATATATATATATATATATATATATAGATATAGATATATAGATATAGAGAGATAGATAGATATATAGAGAGATATATATATATATATATAGAGAGATCTAGATATAGAGAGATCTATATATAGAGATAGAGAGAGTATATCTATAGAGAGATCTCTCTAGATAGAATCTAAAAAAGATATCTCTCTCTTTATATATATCTCCCCTATAGAGACCCTCCTGTCTATATAGAGACCTTTACGTAGAGAGATAGATATATCTATAGATATTTACATGTATAGATCTATCTATAGGGAGGGAGAGATCTCTCTAGAGAGAGTCTGTCTATCTCTATAGAGAGATCTCTCTCTCTCTCCCTCTCTCTCTCTCTCTCTCTAGAGATCTCTTCTCTTTCTTTCTTTTCTCCCTCTCTCTCCCTCTCTCTCTGTATCTCTTTCTCCCTCTCTCTATCCCTCTTTTTATATCTCTAGAGGGAATTCTATATCTCTTTCTATATATCTCTGCCCCTCTCTATACAATAATGTATATATATATATACATTTACGTATATATATATGTGTATATATATATATCTTTTACAGGGTATATATATATATATTTCTTTCTATATATATATATCTTCATATATATCTATATATATATCTCTATATCTATATATATATATATATATATATATATATATATATCTATATATATATATATATATATATATATATATATTGATTTTATAGCGCTGATGGTAAAGTAAAACAGTATACTTACTCATTCTATGGACACCATCATTGTGGTAAATTGATGTTGAATGGTCAAACCAGCCTCTTCAGCAAATGCTGTCGGCTCGCTAAACAATGGTGTATTGCTTGCTAATTACATATGAAATTGTTGAGAAGTAACAGACCATCTACATGTCGATACTTGTGAAAAAGAGATAATCTCATCAGTGAGGACCTTGACACACTCAGTTTCTGTTTAAAAGAAGTAACTACCTGTGGATATTCAGACATATAAATATAAATTATTTAAAACAAAATATCACTTATTATTAATCTATCTGACCAGTTCAATTTACCAATCATCAGTTGCATATAAAACGCGACGGTCCTAAGCCTCAACTAACAGAGGTAAGGATTGCTCTGGATTACTTGGAGTGGCATATCTGTTCTTGCGAAGACTAATCCAATGTCCAAGTGCCTTTATACATGATTTATACCCTTCATCACATAAGAATAACTGTCCGGTGGAATTCGTGCGGCATTAGTGTAATTGACCGACACTCAAAAGCTGCGGAATGTCGATAGCATACATCGTATGAAAGCATATTGAATATTAAGAATTAATGTGTTTGAGTTAACAGTTGCTATAAATGAGTGAAATATTGCCATATCTTATGTTTCAGCGAAAGGCAAAATGTTGTCGTAAGTGTGTAGACCTAAAGTAGCAGACAAACGTTGTTCATTGCCATTGGCGAGACACCATAATTATTCTGATATACGCCATACATAAGAATACAGCTGTGAATATGTTTCCCGTTGTTGGTAAAATGATGTGGCTCTTCGAGCATCGTTTTGCAACTTGATTTTCCAGATAATGTGTTATTCTAATATCTGATTACATTAAGCACTGTTTATATGAATTGTTTTCAATGCACCCCAACAACTTATTGCATTATTTCGGATCTTGGAAGAAAATTTGATACCGGAACTGAGTAAGCCTAACCGATACCCCAGGTCCCTCGACCGTCATTTAATGGTAATAAGGAAATACGCCGTGGATAATTGTCTGCTAAGTAATCCTCAAACGGCGCAAAATACATATAAAATGTCTGTTAGCATACAATTGAGGGCAGATAAAGATGTAACAAATGTCTGACTAATGCGTCAACTGTGCATCAAATAGATTGCACATTTCACGACAAACAATAAATTAAATTATAATCGAATAATGTTACCGGATTAACAGATGCAAGAGAGACATATCAAGCTTCTAAATATGATATACGTACCCCTTCACACCTTGTTTTGGAAATTGACTACTGTACGAATACTGTACGACGTGTATTGCGTAATATATGTTTTGCTGACGATTGCATGCGGATTCGGTGCGGTATTTTGCTGACCTAATTCTATTTTTGGAAAGTGATTTCACCATCTGTTCCGTTATTTTCGGCCCTTGAAATCTTTGCGCCCTTGGTGACCTCATGGAGGGGCGCTATTTTGGATGAGGTCATTTTTGGGAGTTTTATTGAGAAGGAGTTTGTAAATGGGTATTAAAAGTCAATTAGCGGTAAGGGTGTTGAAAGAGAAGTGAAGGATAGTGTTAATGTTAGTGGAGTATTCACCATCTGTTCCGTTATTTTCGGCCCTTGAAATCTTTGCGCCCTTGGTGACCTCATGTCAATACATTGAGCTGGGCGCTATTTTGGATGAGGTCATTCTATTTTTGGAAAGTGATTTCACAATTTTCGTCGGATATGTCGTCATAGTTTGCTGAGCTAAGCTAAATGATGGGATAGAGGGTGTATATAAAACGGGGAGAGTGTCTCAGTCCTGCGTTCAGTTATAATCATGGCTGGGAAACGGATGAGCGACGTGGAGTGGTTAAGAGCCGTGGAACAAATCGAAATGGAGGAAGTGAAACCGCTATACACACGATACTTTGCACAGTATTCGATAGTGGTTTGGAATAAAGATGTAGGGTTTTTGAAAAACAATTTCAAGAAATGTCACATAGAGTTTGGGATGCACTGTGTATTGGACTGTGGTTACGAAATAGCTGCTGTCACAGAAACAATGAAACAGTTGGAAGCGGGAGAGGAGAGTCGTGTCGAGGTCTCTATTGGTGCAGACGTGACGATGAGTGTTCGATACCCGATCCCTATGGTGGTGATAAAGAAGGGTCAGGTGACAATGGAAATGGACAGTTACTCGTGGTATATGTTTGTAGAAGCGTGGGAGGAGTTGAAACAGCTCTACGGAGCCCACGTGATGAGAGCGAAATTAATGGAGGAATATCTGATGGTGGTATACACAGACACGCTTGTCGAATTAATCGAAGCTCTAATACCAGAAAAATGCCATGGCTGTCAGATCGACCACCCGAGTCAGCGACAGCATAATCTTTGTTTGATGGCCGAACCTGAAGAACAAGTTCGGATGTGTATGACGGATGCTCTCGAGCGTGTTGACGAACACTATGTATCAAGTTTATGGGAATTAAGTATAGGTTTAATTGACCCCTGCCCCTCGTGGATGGAACGTAGCAAATGGTTGTGTGTGGACTATAGGAAATATTGGTTGGAGTCGGTGAAATCAGATATTGAAATACGTGTAATTAACAGATTGTGTAATAAATGAGTGAAAATACAGGTCTGTGTTTGTTTCTTTTAATTATGATTTGGAATGTATGTTATAAAGAGTTCAAATTTTGGTGGGTGGTCATTTATGGCTAAGATAGTCAGAGAGTAACATCAACATGACGGATGCGTATAGCAGGTGGTCTGTTTTAAAAGACAAGTTACAGATGCATGCACAACTAACTCGAGAACTGAGAGACAATAAGATCTATAGACAAATTAGTATAAATCAACAGCGCTTGATGGAGTATGGTTACGATTTTGATACGGCTCTTAGTAAAGCGATCGAAGCTAGAGAGTGTTTAATGGATCGTCAGTTAACTGCGTTCGTGTCTGAAGATGAGGTGGATTAAAGAAATTATAAATATCGTTTAACAACAAGTTCACTGTCAGTAAAGGTTAAATCTTTAAAGCGACGACATGGAAACTTGTGTAGAATGTGACGAATGTCAGAGAGTTGCTGAGACCCAACAACCATATAGACCCAAGACACCTGCTCAGGGTAAACACAGACCCCTGAGGTTAAGGCGATGTCCTCTGTGTCAATGTGGGTTTGTTACCAAGGCGCTTTTGACCCAACACTTGAAATATCACTGTAATTATAAGCTCTACATTCACAATCGAAAATTAAGAAAAACAACAGGCACAACAAAGCAGAGGAAGGTTGTGACGTAATCGGAAAGCTTAACTTCCACGCTCGAAGAACCCCACAACCTGGTGTGCGTGTGCGTGCGATACCACGTGATTTACCGGATCTGAAATTAATTCGTCACGTGATCACGAAAAACCGCTGACATCAGCTAAATTAATTCGTCACGTGATCACGAACAACTGCTGACATCAGCTAAATTAATTCGTCACGTGATCCCTTACATCACCTCGATCAGGGGATAAATAAGTGAACACGAACAGATTTTTGTTTCATTCAGGATGGCTGAGGAGAACAGCGAGGAGTGTGATTACATTGACGGACCGTTGTATACCAGTCGTCGTAGTGGTCGCTTTCAAATCACCCAGTGGTGTAGTAACCCAGATGATTTGATCAATGATTTACACATTCGCGATCGATGGAGCGGACATCAAATAAAATTACCCTCAAATGCCTTTCTCAGAAGCGGGACGGCTCTTACATCACTCACCTTATCGTTGATTGACGCGGAAGCTGGTCAATCGGACGTTGATACGGAAGAAACCATTTGTGACGATGTAATTGGTCGAGTGAAAGCCCCAGTCCCCTATATTGAAATTACCCGTGAAAGCGTGACCATGTGCTTTGATAGTTTCAATTGGTGGCTGCTCATAAAAGCTTACCAAGACCTATCAGCACGCCCACAAAAGATGGATGACCAAGGAACGTCGCCTGATGGGTGGGATATGATAATTAGCCTTTACAGTGGTTTGATGAAGCCATTGTTATCTGACATAGCTCAAGAACCATGCGTCGTGTGTGGAACGGGCGTATGTCAAGCCGAGAACCAACAAAAGATGTATTCACATTGCGTTGGAAGAGCCTTGGATAAGGTGGACGAACATCACGTCACTTTATTATGGCGCTTGTTGTGTGAGCAACACAATTCGACTGAACTGTGTCTTTGGCTCTCTAGAGAGTATCGACGTACCATGTTAGGTTTTTGTGTGACCACCGAACACTGGTCTAAAGTCTTAATGGGGGAACCTTATGACTGTAAATATAATAAAATTATTAGACGCATGAATATATATGATTGGTGATTGAATAAAAAGTGATGATATACTTTAATCGAATTTCTTTTTGAGTTCTACTTATCACGACACTATTTACCTATCCTATCTATAAAAAGAGTGGGGAACTGTGAATGATAACTCAGTATAAGAATGGATCGAGCCTTAAAACACCCCTTTAGTTGCGTGATAGCTGGTCCGAGCGGCTGTGGAAAAACTTACTTTGTGAGTGAGTTAATCAAAGGTAGTCACATTGAGCCACCACCCGACCGAATCGTGTGGTGTTTCGGAGAGTGGCAAACCATGTACACTCAACTACCGCACGTGGAATTTGTAGAGGGATTGAATTTTGAGACAGATCCTCAACAAAGAACCTTGTTGATCATCGATGATTTAATGGAAGAAACTGAAACGAACGCGTCACTCGCCTATTCACCAAAGGGAGTCACCATGGCAATCTTAGCGTGTTGTATTTAGTACAAAATTTATTCGGAAAGAATAAAGAACATCGAACAATCAGTTTGAACGCTCATTATTTAGTGGTATTTAAGAACCCTCGGGACGCTTCACAAATCATGCATTTAGCCAAACAAATGTACCCGCGAAACATCAAGTATGTACAAGAAGCCTTTTCGGATGCTACTTCGCAACCTCACGGTTATTTGTTTATCGATTTGAAACAGGCAACACCAGATCACTTACGGCTACGAACTGACATACTACGACCCAATCAAGTTGTATACCTACAGAAATAAATACCGTCGATCATCGGACGACCGCCATTCTTATCGTTAGACATAGATCATGGCAGAGCATCTCAGAAAACACGCTGATACATTACGAGTGATGGCTAAAGCCAAACCCCCTGTCAATAGGGCTTTGATTCACACGGCTGACAAAGAATTGATAAATTGTCTATGTGAATGTGCACTCAATGTTTTAAAAGGAAACGTATCCTTGACTTCAGTTCAGAAGCGTAAATTAGCCCGATACAGACAAGGTCTGCGCGCTTTGATCTCACCTAAAACTAACGTCAAGAAAAAGAAAAGAGTATTACAAACCGGTGGTTTTCTCCCGGCGTTATTAGGACCTATTTTAGGTATCGCTGGTCCGTTGTTAGGCAAACTATTGGGCTAAAATTATGGCTAAGAAAATGATGTTGGTTGATCCCCGGGTACTGTCAAGTGGGCGTTACGATCAAGCTCCCACTGTCGACGTGTTATCCAACTTGGATGCGGAGATGAGGGATGTCCTGAATCGTAGTGATTTATCGGAGGAGGCTAAAGTAGAATCTTATAACCAAATTTTAACAAAACACCGCGAGTATTACCGCCAGCACAGAACCCCGACACCTCACACAGCCTTAGCTAATACCCCGCCCCACACACCCAAACAAGAAGATGTGTCTATTGCGGAAGTTGTAGAAACCATCCCTGATAAATTTCAGAAAAAAGGGCGTTTGCTATTAGAACGCCTTCGAAAAAACCCAGACGTGGGCTGGAATGAACGAGGGGAATTAATGATTAAAGGACAAGCCGTTAGTGGGACTAACGTGGCGGATTTGGTTAACGATGTGTTGAGACGGCGTAAACACTTTGAACCAGAGGGTTGGAAAAGATTTGCTGAAGCGTTGCGAGACTCCAACATTCCTCAAGATTTAGTAGGTCACCCCGATCGATGGAACTATATCCGACAGGGGGCGATGCAAATAGATAAAAGACCTGGTGAGGAGGAGCCTGTAACACAAAATTGGATGTCATGGAGAAGTTAAGTGTGTATTTCGACCCTGAGGCACCGGCCGCGTATGGAGGGGTGCAGCCATTGGTTAGAGCTACGAAACTCAAAACAAAGGCAGTCAGACAATGGTTGGGCGAGCAAGATGCCTATACATTACATAAACCGATCCGTCGTCGATTTCGAAGACGACGCGTCATAGTCGGGGGAATTGACCATCAATGGCAAGCCGATTTAGTGGACATAGCTCGCTTAGCCAAACAGAACCAAGACATGAAATTTCTCTTGACCTGTATTGATGTATTCTCGAAATATGCGTGGGTGATACCACTAAAAAATAAAACGGGTGACAGTTTGATTCGAGCCTTTGAGAGTATATTAAAACAAGGGCGGAAGCCCCTGTGTTTACAGACTGATAAGGGTGGAGAATTTATCAACCGTAAATTTCAGACATTTCTTAAGCAGCAGGGGATTCGCTTTTTTTACCACCCACAACGAAGAAACCAAAGCTAGCATAGTCGAGCGGTTTAATCGTACGTTAAAAACTAAAATGTGGCGTTATTTTACCAAACACAACACCAGTGTTTATCTACCGGTTCTGGCTTCGCTGGTGAAAGGATACAACGTCAGTTATCACCGCAGCATTAAGCGCCCTCCGATATCAGTCTCGGTGCGTAATCAAGAAGACACGTGGATGACATTATACGGGGAACGCTCTGATGAGGTTAAACGACCACGGTATGATATCGGGGATCGTGTCCGCATCAGTCAAGCACGGGGTAAATTTAAAAAGGGTTACACTTCCAATTGGAGCGAGGAGTTGTTTCGGGTGGAGAACGTTCACTTAGGCTCCCCCAATGTGTATACGATAAAGGATGATAATGACGAAGTGTTAGAGGGAACATTTTACGCGGAAGAATTACAGAAAGTGAATGACAAAGCATGGTATAGGGTTGAAAAAATCATCAAAGAACGTAAACGGAAAGGACAAAAACAATACTTTGTCAAGTGGTTTGGCTACCCTGCCAGTTTTTTTAATAGTTGGGTCAGTGGTGTGGAGCTGTATAAAAACTGAGATTTGGAACAGAAGCGTCATTAGGATGGAAGATCAGAGAAGTGATCGGGTGTGGACCATATTTGGTCGGGAAATTCCGAAAGCCGAAATCGTGTTTTTCACACAAATCCTCATTTTATATACCGTAATCATCGTCAGCATCTACAATCTAACGGCGGGTAAAGGAGATAGTAATTTGTGGACTGCTCTGTTAAGCAGTAGCTTAGGGTACATTCTTCCCAACCCCACTTTGAAACATAAAGCGACGTCATGAGTTTCTTTCTGACCCTGCCTTCCAACAGTTCAATGAATTATCACCCCAACAACACGCTGACACGTTACTTTACTCAATTGCCTAAACCCATACAATTAAAAGGTAATTGGGAGGTGGGATTAGCAGAAATTCAGTACCCTGTTTCCTGGTACAACATCGGGGACGATGTCGGTTTTGTCATAGTGGATGAGCGAGCTGGATACCATACGATAGACAGACACTTGGAAGGGGATCCTTTGGTCGAGTCCTTGGTCGTTCGCCTGACCCCCGGTTCCTACAGTGCTGAACAATTGATAGACAGGATCAATATGCACATCCGCAAATCGCATCTCAGAGGCGTGGTTCGATTTCAATTCAATTCCCACTCACAGACCGTGAATGTAAAAATAACTGATCCCAAACTTCAAGTTGTCATGACCGAAGGTCTTCGTCAAATATTGAGGTGTGAGGAATGTCTTTCGCTCTACGATTCTCAAACTGATTACAAGCCTAATGTATTTCGAGGGTTGTACGCACTGTACGTTTATTGTAGTATAATTGAATCACAAGTGGTCGGTGACACGATGGCTCCCTTGCTACGCACAGTTCCTGTGGACTACGACCGGGTGCACAAAATGGTGACCCAGACATACGAACAGATATTTTATTACCCTGTGGGCACCAAAACCTTTTGTACCATAGAAATTGATATAAGAGACGACACGGGTCAGTCCGTGGCATTCGAAGACGGACATGTGATGGTGACTTTACATTTCCGTGAAACCAAGAAGAACTTAATTTGAGTCTCATGGCATCACCATCATGAGTTTCTTTCTGACCCTACCTTCCAACAGTTCAATGAATTATCACCCCAACAACACGTTGACACGTTACTTAACTCGACTCCCCAAAGCTGTACAGTTGGAAGGGGCTTGGGAAGTGGGATTAGCGGAAATTCAGTACCCTTACACGTGGTACAATGTTACTGAGGACGAGGGGTTGGTCGTCATGGATCGAGTGGCTGGTGCGCTCAATCTCCCCCCGGATATCTGTTGCAGTGAGCGATATGACATTGTGAGTGAATTTGCAGAGGCCCGTCCCAAATATTTTCACATTACCCCTGGTTTTTATACGACCGGATCGTTGATAGAAGCCTTTGCAGCCAAGTTAAAGGAGCAAAATGAGGAGCGAGTGCGTCTCACCTACAATCGAACACGACAGACAGCAACTATGACCCTAGACAATGAGTCAGTTGTAGTTTACATGGACGAGGGGTTGCGTCAAAGACTCGGTTTTGAAATGGGGATTTTTGAGAACAGTCAAGTCGGTCAGCACATTGTTGACCCTGATCGAGGCTTGTACGGACTCTATGTCTATTGTAATCTCATCGAAGCTCAGGTGGTAGGAGACACTGTGGTCCCCCTTCTGCGTATTATTCCAATCGATCACAATCGTCGCGGGCAGTTGATCAACTCCACTCCACGTATAAAAAGATATTTTATTACCCGATAGCCACCAAGACTTTTTCTACTATAGAAATCGATATAAGAGATGACACGGGTCGACCCATTCCATTCGAATCTGGTAAAGTGACAGTGACGTTACATTTCCGTAAAATCAAGAAAGCTATATTTTGAAAACCATGGCTGATATTTACACGCCGTATTACCTGAACCAAGCGGGTGGAGGGCTCCCCGTGTTTTCCGGTGCCAGGAGTCAACGCGGACACGGCCTTGGTAATGTGGTTGGTGGTCTGGCTAAAATGGTGTTACCGCTGGTTCGAAAAGTTTTACCTGTCGTTAAAAAACACGCCTTGAAAACAGGAGTGAGGGTGGTGAGATTTGTTGGGAGGGAAGTCTCTGAAACAGTCGGCTAAGAAACGATTGTTACAAACCGGAGAGGAAGTGTTCGATCAAATAGTTCCACCCAAACAACCGCGTCGCCGACCACCATTCTCTATAAAACGACTCGCACGAGGTAGGAACAGTAGTTCACGTGGTCGTCGTGGAACAACTCGGAGGTTGCCAAAAGATATTTTCGGTTAGATCATGGCACTGGTACACCCCCAATCTTGTCCCTGTGTCAAAAGTGAATTAGACCTATTTTCGATTCCCCCAACTCAAAGCAGTGTCGATCATGGATCGTGGATCGAATTCCATCCGGTAGCTGCTTTAGGTTCGGGTCCAGTCGAATTCTACATCAGTGGGTCGGGTGATGATTATATCGATCTGAACGACACGTATTTACAAGTGAATGCCAAAGTGGTGAAAAAGGATGGGGCGGTTTTGGAGGCTGACAGTGCTGTAGCACCCGTTAACCTCTGGTTACACTCACTCTTTTCCCAAGTCGATGTCTCTCTCAACGAAAAACTTGTGTCCTCCTCGACAAACACATACCCGTATCGCGCTTATATGGAAACGCTATTGAGCTATGGTTCGGAAGCCAAAAACTCTCAGTTAACAGCTAGTTTATGGTACAAAGACACCCCAAAACACATGGACGCCGTGGGTGGTACTAACAACAAGGGGATGATAGCTAGAAAGGAACGAGCTCAAGAGAGTCGCATTGTGGATATGATGGGCAAATTACATTTAGATTTATTTAGTCAAGAACGCTATTTATTAAACGGCGTAGATTTGAAGTTGCGATTAGTACGCAGCGGTGACAGCTTTGCCCTTATGGCCAATCCTGCAGAAGGATTTGCCCCTAAAATAGTTCTGCAATCCGTGACCTTATTCGTACGCAAAATAAAGTTGAACCCCACCGTGCAACTAGCTCACATTAAGGCTTTAGAACGAAGCCCAGCTAAATACCCCATAAGACGCATAGAAACCAAAGTGTTTTCTGCATCTCAAGGAGCTATGACAATCAATCAAGAAAATTTATTTTTGGGTCAGTTACCCAAACGAATTGTAGTTGGAAGTGTTGATAATAGGGCGTTCAACGGTGATTACACTCAGAACCCCTTCAACTTTAAGCATAACGACCTCACATTTTTAGCTATGTACGTTGACGGACAACAAGTACCCGCAAAACCATTACAGCCCGATTTTAATCACCATATATACACCCGCAGTTATGCTAATTTATTCATTAGCACTGGACAACTCTATCAAGACGAAGGCAATGCCATAAGTTGGAGTGATTATCCCAATGGCTATACACTATTCGCTTTTGATCTGACCCCCGACCTGGGTGATAGCGGCACTCATTTTAATTTGTTGAAACAAGGAAACGTGCGCTTGGAAATGCGTTTTGGTACGGCCCTAGAACGTACCATTAATGTCATTGTGTATGCCGAATTTGAAAATATGATTCAAATTGACCGAAACCGTAACGTTCTGTTTGATTACGCTGCCTAACAATGGATACCAGGCAATTACACGAGCTCTTACAAAAAGACGCTTTCACTCGAGCTACTGTGCGCGGAGTGTTTGCGCGGAATAAATTACCCCGCCATGTCAACTACCCCAGCGGTTTCGTTTGTAATACGGATCCAGCTTCCAAAAAAGGCAAACACTGGATTGCTATTTTCATTGATCATAATGAACGAGGCGAATATTTTGATTCTTACGGACTACCTCCTATTCATAACGTATTTGTGAAGTTCTTGACCAAGCATTGTGTGAACTGGACTTATAATACAAAGCCATTACAAGACTTTAATTCCAATACTTGTGGACTTTATTGTTTGTATTATTTAAAGAGACGATGTCGTGGAATAAGTTTGAACCAATTGCTGGCTGTATTTACCGACGATTATTCAACCAACGATAAGCTGGTGACATGTTTAATTCAAGGCAAATAAACAACGCGTGTTGAAAATGTACGACGTTTTTATTCTTAGTTTCTCTCACAGCCTTTAAACATCAATTTCTTACAGAGCACACATCCATCGATTACATAACACCTTCACTTCAATTTATTACATAATAACACATATCAATTTCTTAAATAGCATATTAACGTATCACACATCTAAAGGTTTAGTGCTTACACCGTCTGCATTCACAATTCTCTTGGGGTAAAAATAACTTAATCCATCTCTAATTTGCGTATACGAATACATTGTGTTATTGTTAATGCGAAAGCCACGGTTCACACCACGACCTGATTTTTGTTCTCTCAGCACATTCATATATTTCTCCTTGTTCAGGTCGTTTTGACGTTTATTGAGTCCTTTACACGAGGCTTTATCCGTATTTCCATAACAGTAATAGGTTTTACTGCACAGTCCGATAAAACCATCTCCACTCCACTCCTCTTTAAATAACCCCGGGGTACGTTTATCATATTTTTGGCGGGTCACACAGCACGGTTGAGGTACCCACGGGGTTCCGTTCGTTTTACACTGTATAAAGTCTTTGTTGTGATCGTCACACGCTACAGCTGGCAACCACTGAGGGTATTCTCTGTAAAATTGTTCTTTCATGTTGGGTTTGATGACATCTGTTAGATGACTACTACTAAGAGCGATATAACTACTATCAGTGTCCATCTGTACATAGGCAAAATCACATCTCGCGACATACTTATCAATAAAATCATAGTAAAATTCCAGCATCCTTAATTTGGCGTATTGATAAACAAAATAGCCTATTTGTTGGGGTAAGTCGAGATCAATGGTGGTTTTGGCCATGTCGAATTCAAACAGGTTGGGGGTTAATTCGTTCAAGGCTCTGAATCTTTTGTCGTTGATCAATTTCTTACCCTCTCGGTAGTCGGCGTATTTGACATCACGGTGTTTAGTTTTATCCGTGACGCATTTACCTACAAACATAGACAAATTAGTATAAATCAACAGCACTTGACGGGTATTTTTTTTAAAATTTTTTTTAAATCATAAATTTGAAATAAATTTGAAAGTAACAATTAAATCAATATATTTTACAATAATACATTTTAGTATATTTACCATAGGCCGAATTTCCAAGTAGCTTAAAAGTTTCGGCTATAACGGTCTGACTCGGGTCGACATCACCCCCACGTCTACACACAAACAAGAACATTATCAAAAATAAAATTCAACGCTTGAAAGAGTATATCACATAACTATAAGAGTATATCATATATATATTCGTACATACCTGGCGTCTGATACGGTCTCGGCAAATCGTTTGAAACAGGCTGTGGGTTCATACTCCAGTGTTTGGTATATCTTTGTGATCACCAGGCCATGTTCCAAGTACCATTTCAGTAGTGGGCTAGCAAGCAATATTTTCACACCTTTGTAGCTCCCTATCAACGTCCGCCATTCCGTCTATTTGAAAATAAATAATGAAAATCGTTATGACATCATAGTGATCTCGGGTCAGTTCAGTGTTTTTGAATATAGGGGTCATTTCACTGAAATAGTCTTTAAGGGTTTCTGGTACGTGTATATCTACTTCAGCCATTCCAAAAAAGGTTCCGTCACGTATATTGTCTATGAGCTGTTTTTCCGTCAAACCGGTTCGTAGTGGTTGCGGTCGACTGTACATGAACGCTTTAATCTGAGGGTCTGTTTTTCGTTTTTTCGTCCATTCACATTCCCACACAGCTACGACATCATAACCTAATCCTCTCAAATACTGGGTATTTCTTTCTGTTTCGGCACATAAATCACTCATTAGTTTTCCACTGATGGGGCTATGGGTCAATTTCAGACACGGACAGCCATGCCATACACATCCGTGAAACTGATATACTGTTTGCGTTTCTTTACACCACCCGTCTACGGGTAATCGCCGGGCGCCAATTCTTTTTTCCCCTCTGTTTAGACGATGTTGTATTTGATTTTGTGAGCTGTGTGCTATCCAAGCCAACCATTCATCCGCTATTCCGCCTTTTCGGGTCTGAATTGGTTTAAACTCAGGCGCGTGACGTCGGGTCGGAAAGTTGGCTGGCATGGGTTGCGCCAATGCCCATAGATAAAGCGCATTCGCATCATAACCTACGATTCCTTCACACAACTTCGATTCATTTCCGTTCTGTTCACGCCTGATGTAAGTTTTTCCTTTTTCGTGGTAACGATGAAAGATGATTGAGGGTCCGCCCACTATTCCATTTTTAATCAACCAATAGATGTCGTTGTTCTTTTCGTCGGGTAAGGTAAAATAATCTTCCAAGTCTTGAAATAAATATCGCATGGTTAATCCGGGCACTGATATTCCATCCTTCAACATATCTATACCTCTCTCACTGTAAAAACGACTCTGTTTCTCTATGGCTTCCAGAAACGGTTCGACATCTAAATTGTGTTGTAATATATCAAAAAGTCTTTAAAAGTCTGCATATGACCTGCTTCCCACGCTTCTTGACATTCAGCGTATTGGTCTGCTGTAATGTTTTCTTGTTTTAACGCACTGTAAAAAGCTGCATGGGGTGGTAATTCTGTATTTTTCAAACGATCGAGTGTCACCCATTCATACGGGAAATATCCCTTTTTCTGTTCACATTGAAAGGCTCGTAGGTATTTGTCGTATGTATATCCAGGTGCAATAAAGTTGGTGATATCCAAAAACCATACATGGTCCGTTTCAATGCACATGAATGAGTTATTTCGTTTGATGGTATACTTGATCGATGAATGTTCTTGCAGGTAAGTTGTCAACGGTATTTTCACAAGGTTGAGGTCATAATTCGATGAGTTGAATCCGACTAACGGTAATACATGTAAATAGTTGTCGAATTTTTTCTGTAATTTCTGCAATGGATGTTCTCCCTTGACGACCGGGTCCAGTTGATACGCTTCATCGATTTTCTCTTGTAACTGGGTTAGGGTAGCTTCGTATTGAGCAAGCATCAGTAAATAGGCGGCGTTTGATATCTCCCCTATATACATCATCATCCTGTCAATCAATGTTTGTGCGTTTCCTTCCGTTACAAAGCATTTTGGTTCTGTATAATCAGGTACATTGCTGCATACACTCACTGATAACGGTACGTGTTTTTGGTCCCAGGTGACTTTGGGTGAATTGACGGGTAGGTTGTCTTCTCCAAAATAACTTTCAAAATCATAGGTGGCTCTGTAAGGGTAAATACCGTCTTCTATTTCGATTCCTTTGTCCCGTAACGCTTCAAAGATAGTGGGTGGTAGATGAAAAAACACCGCCTGGGTACTTGTATTTCGTTTCCACAGTACATATGTTTTCGTGGCGATGTAGTTTTTTCTCACTTTTCCACAGCTTCTGACAGGTACCACAAATATATGATTTGCTATAAAGGTCAAAGTTTTTGATGTAACTAAAGTGATTTTCGTACAGGTTCAATTTCAAGGTCGCGGCGAATTTTGTGCGCGTTCGCTTGACCAAAGTAGCTATCTGAAACACATATAACAAATCGATCACATCTCATATTTCCATTTCGATATCAAATGATTACATCGTTTATGTTGTTACTTCTGTTTAATCACTACAAGACACACTTACTTGATTCTCGTCTAGCGTATACACGGTGATATTCACTTTGAATTGTTTTGCTAGTCTTTCGACGTCTTCAAGGGGTACACCTGCAAATGTTTTTTTCTTTTTGTTTTGGGTAAGCAGTCTTTAACAATGTTTTTGCTGCATTCTCTAGACTCGTGATCTTCACTCCTCTATGTAAAGCCAGGGCCCTGAAAAAGCACAATCGGTCTTGATACGGTTTACCCGTTTGTTGACTTCGCTCTAACAAGTTGATGGCTCTGTTTGTTTTCAGGTGTTCCGGCATAACGGGTGGTGGGTAGCCGATCACGTGATCTTCAATTGGGTTCACAAAGATGGTCAAATTAGTCACTTCCTCTACACTCCATTTCGAATCCGGTCGTTGGTTCTGGGCGTAGGTTAAAATGTCTCTTTGTGTTATTTCACGCATAGCCCTCTCAAAATCATCGGCATTCCGTACGACTAGAGGGGTTGGTAGCATTCGATGGTTGTTGACGGACGAGTGAAAGTACCGCAATTCATCTGTTTCTTTGTGACGTAATAAGAATCCATAACTCCCGTTGATTTTAAAGGCTGAATCGCATTCCTCAAATATATTCTGGTCGAGGTTGGGCACTTCTTCAGATAAATTATAGTTGTAAACAGTTTGTAGCCTTCCAAAGCGCGTATGAGTTCGTATAGCTCTTTCATTCGCAGCCAACACAGCTTCTGTCAACATAATCATCGATAATCTGTCAATATAAATATTTCCTCAATTCTCAATTCTACCGGTAATAGACCTATCCTTTAATAGACCTACCCTTAGCGTTGTCGACTGTAGCGCCATTTCCAGTTTGTGTCGGGGGGCTGTGTTGAGCGTTGTTTAACAAATCCAATGCTGTATTCGCCTGTTCTATTTCATACTCGTCCATAGCGACATGTAAAATATCTTCGTCTCCCGTCAACACTAAAAACACACGCGTAACAAAAATAAATAAATAAATGACGTATACCTGGTAATTCTATAATTCAGATATAGAAAATAAAATCATACTTACTGCTTTCCATCTCGATTTGTTCCACGGCTCTTAACAAATCTGCGTCGCTCATCGGTCTACTGCGTTTGCACGCATCGTTGAAAGCTTCTAGCTGTCTCTTCTCAGCCATGGTTATAACTGAACGCAGGACTGAGACACTCTCCCGTTTTATATACACCCACTATCCCATCATTTAGCTTAGCTCAGCAAACTATGACGACATATCCGACAAAAAATTGTGAAATCACTTTCCAAAAATAGAATGACCTCATCCAAAATAGCGCCCCTCCATGAGGTCACCAAGGTCGCAAAGCTCAGCAGTCGGAAACACTTTCAAAAAAATAGAATGATGTCACCACCAAATATCTGAGGTGAATGCGAAATCGACTGACAGGAGGGGCAACTCACAATGACTAATTTATCAAATCGTTTGACATGAGTCGTTATTAAATTAAGATAGATGCGCATCGTGAATTCAACGATCGGTAAATCACATTACCAGCTTGTATAATTATACCACAGATTCATCGAGTCCGATTAATAACACAAACACCAGTATAACATTTATATATTTATATTTATTTAATTTTAAAAATATTTAAATTTTAAAAAATAAATTTTCTTCTATCTTCATCCTACAAAACAAAACAAATTATTTTTGTTTTAATCTCTAAGAATAAAATAAAATTCCAGAGAATCTTAAACATTTGCGGTACTCACGGTTCTCTTGTAATAAATGTTTGGGTTCCCTGCATACAAAGAAATATAGACTTATAACAGATACAAAAGTCAACGAATCTATACTATGATATAGCGTGTTTTAAGCGAATACTCACAGTACGGGGTAAGCTGTTACGAGGGACCCGCCCTTCTTGATGACTTTCACCCAACGGGTGGGTGCCGATATGTATCCTCCGGGGTACTCCCCTGTCACCCCAACTATATTTTCAAATCGCTTGTAATGAACTGTTTTAAATCCAAAATATTCCTCAATATCTGGATTTGTCATTGTAATGTTTACTAATTCCGGATAGTTGGAATTATTGAATCTTGACTTTGTCGGATCTGTTGAAACAAAATGGTTGGCGTGAATGTGCTCCATTATGACAAAATATAGAGGAAAACTATTTGGAAGTAAAGTTACCATCCGCTATTTGTAACCCATAACTCCACCCCCATTTTGAGAAATATCCAATGGTCAACTTTTAATCCATCTGTCGTTATATTCTCAATGAGAGTTACAACACACTTAAAGACATCTGTCATTTTTTCCCTCCTATGTAAGACTCATATGCTAGTAAGATTCATTCACGTGAAAACTTCAATCGACCAACATATCTAACGAAAATTGACTTTTAATACCCATTTACAATCTCCTCAATAAAACTATCGAAAATGACCTCACCCAAATACCGCCCATTCATCACACCAGGTCGAAAGTCAACAACCTTCCTAAGGACATAGCCCCAAATGAACTCACTCGAATACCGTACATCGCGTTACCCTCCTAAGGTCACCAATTCAATATATCACCACATGTCATGGGATAAAAGGAAGTTAATACCAACAAATCACCTCGTAAACACCGTCTTCATATCTGAACAGATGGTGAATACTCCACTAACATTAACACTATCCTTCACTTCTCTTTCAACACCATTACCGCTAATTGACTTTTAATACCCATTTACAAACTCCTTCTCAATAAAACTCCCAAAAATGACCTCATCCAAAATAGCGCCCCTCCATGAGGTCACCAAGGTCGCAAAGATTTCAAGGGCCGAAAATAACGGAACAGATGGTGAAATCACTTTCCAAAAATAGAATTAGGTCAGCAAAATACCGCACCGAATCCGCATGCAATCGTCAGCAAAACATATATTACGCAATACACGTCGTACAGTATTCGTACAGTAGTCAATTTCCAAAACAAGGTGTGAAGGGGTACGTATATCACTACTACGCTTCCATACATGAGTTCAATGTAGTCAGCGGTCATAATGACTTTGTGGCCCCATTGATGGTTTGGCAACATGCAGATTATGCGTCATAATTAACGCAGATGCGCAGTCACCAACTACTCGTTATTTTCTCCAGTTTTGTTTCCTAGCAACTCTTAATAGCAGTATTATCTTTTTAGCGCTCAGACTCTCGAACAACCTTTACAGCTACGCGAAACAACACCCCATTTCAAATATTTAAATGATCCTGATCAAGGGATCCACTCACATTTTTTAATTGTGGCAATATACAAACAACAAATCAGTCATATAAGCGTGCGTATTTATGCGCAACTTGAAAAGTCGTACGTGATAACGTAAGGATAGTAATTGAACTACAAGCGTGACCATAATTTGTTTGTCTCAAAGCACGGCTAACTGGCAGTATCATCTGTCAGTTAATGTGGTTTATCTTGCATGAAAGATCATATTCGTTCTACATGGGTAAAACAGACAAAACACTGAAAGTAAAGACAGCATTTGCTGAAAGTCTACGCATTCAAATCTTATATAAGTGACAAACGGCATTTGGAAATCATACTGAAAATTAACAGACCTCATCACTAAACTCTTAGCAGAAGAATGGTTTCATGACATAACCTGAGTTCTTGATGGTAATTGCAATTGTTACTTCAAGCCTTACATGGAATCTGAGTTAAGATAAGAGTGCATGTCATTAATAACATACTAGATGCACCAGTGGATACACAAACTTATACATCAATAGCGTAAGGCCGACTTTGCACTGCATCCGGCTTGCACGTGGTCTATTTCGGCCCAAATTGCGTTCAGGATAGGATTGTTAGCACACGGTTATCAGGACAGGGCATTGTCCTATCTGTGCTATCCTCCTTACATACTTATGGCTATTAATTCGTATAGCTGTTTGCTGCCCGTAGTTCCTAGCTGATCATTATCTTCCAGGGATATGCATACTTTACTATATAGTATACTCTACTGGCTGGAACTTATCGTCAGTCCATTTGTAAAAGCTACTCAACGCAGATGACGCTATACTGTGTATTCATGTTATATTTACATTATTATTTGAGCACAGGCATCCATATTGGCTGAAACCCGACAATGGTAATAAATTGCCTGTGAGCCTACTGTATCAAGTCTACCATACGCTTAAGGCTAAACGTTCGCCTTGTACCATGAATTGCAACAGTTTCAAAACCACCAAGAAAATTTCGTTATGCATGCACCTCGAATGAAAATCTTGCGTTCATCACCATACCCTTTATGGAAGCAAACCTACCGGCACATGCCTTGCAAATCAAGCAACAGTTCTTTGTCAAATGGGGATAGCCAGGTGAGTATGTTAAGACTATGCATGTTGTCGCATGTCTATGCTAGGTTGTCGGATTATGAGAGAAGAAGCATAATTACCTAGCATCAATAGGCAAAAGTTTGTAGAAGAACATGTTCTCTTTTATTGTATCTGTCATTTTACCGCTGAATTAATACTGCTAGCATACATATGTACGCATTGATTGCTTATTGTTGCAATCACATATGCAGCAAATGACTATGCAAAATGATAACAACACAAACAGAACTCACACATTGTGAATTGCGCATTATTCTTTAGACAGTTGGAGCGATATTTGCAGATATGAAGAATAATATAATGGTAATAACAAATATTTCATATTACCTGATTTTTGCCAGATTGGTATCAATAATGCTAGCACAAGCCGGGCAATATCTGCCAGTCCTTGTTAACGAGTAGATGGCAGTAAGTCTGGTTGATGCACAATCTTCCATGTATATTTAATTCGATTAGAAACCTTCACAGTTAGAATGAGATGATATATCTTATATGTTGGCTGCTCGGATACAAACTGTTTATTCTGTTGTTAAACTCAATAAACAGTGGAAGGACGAATAAGCGAATTTGAGTCCGCTAATCATACTGAAAAAAAACAATGAGTTTCCTGCACCTTGTGGGATAGAAAAAGCCTATTTTTTTTATAATAAACACACATTCTTTCCTTGATGCATGTTTGTTATACTGAGTTTAAGGATAATACTCCAAATGAATGATATCAATCGTAGCTATATAATCTATTCGCATACATATCAGCACATTTGTCCCGATATCGCTGGATTGTATTTGCAAAGCCAGTTAGGGTGCTTATACCGCTCGATATGATGGCGTGCAAATGTTATCACATATTGCATTAAAACTCGTGATTTGTGAAACCCTTCAGTCGGTATTTGAAAAGCCATGATTTTCGCATATATTCGCAAACTGCACTGCGGCAGACATTTTGCAAGCTTGCAAGCATTCGCAGCGAGTTTCTAAAATATGCTACATGCGAATCAATCACCATCGCAGTCTAGCCCTCTTCCCATTGGTTATTTGTCACACGGAGATTTTTACCGATCCTGATTAATAGGCATATTCATGGTTTGACAAATGAAAGGGACGGCTATTCTTATCGATCGAACCCATGCAGTCTACATAATGACCAATGACACCAGTGCAATGCCGTGTCACATGGAATATAAATATATCCGGTGATTAAGTGCAGATGGTGCATAACATTGAATTGCGTGGAGCTGCAGCAATACAAACAAAGACATTTGCATCTGTATTCAATGCTAATATACGCCGAGGCTTCGGCGACCAATATCGTTTTTGTTTCGGCAGGAGAATATTACAATGGTGCATTTAGGCATTTGCCTCTCGACTACTGATGTATTAGTCTGCCGAAAAATATTGAGTAGTTTTGTACTCTTGCGTACTGCATCAACTTGCTGTAATAAAAGAGGCATGAATATTCATATCTGTTATGCTGTCAGGATACCGTGCTATTTAGGAATATATGTGGCGTCAATCAACAGGAAAATGAATACATGCATACCTTCAGCAGTCACGCACGTAATAAGTAGAATATGGCGTTTGGGAGAACAAAGCTAAAAACTCAGTATATACATGGATAGAGTACAAGACGCATAATTGCATACATGTCAATATTTTCGCCATCCACATACATGCATACGCAACTGCATTAACGTTTCCAGCCCTGCCTAACCAAACAATTTATGGATGACTACTCAGTAGGCCATTCCTTTGTTCACATATATACTAGTGGCGCAGTATTTACTCTGTCAGTGGTTTGATATATGCCCAGTTGGACTAGCTAGTTGAAGGTGAATTCACATTATATAATATAGGGATCATATCTTTGGGGTATGAGCCTCGATGTACTGTCTCTAAGTCCCAGAGCAAAGACCAAGCATTCTTAATGGGACGTTGCTACAGAGATGTCTATATCGTGGAATGCATTACTGACTGAAAGGTTCGGATAAGATGGCGAAACTGAAAATCATATTTTATACTCAGTAGAGCCATATTTAGATGAAGAGTGTCGCATTTGTGTGTCACAAAAACTCTAGTAGGATAATGAAGTATAATTCTAGTGTCATTGTGGCAGGTATTTGTAAATGACGAGGAATAATGATAGCGATTGCGTTGTTTGATTCCTCGCATTGAAGACATAACATAAACCTGAAAATAAAGCGCCAACTTGTTAATCACTGTGATAAATATTGTACAATGTATATAAATATGGCACAGATGCATATGGATAAACCTTTTTTATTATCGGCGATGCCCAACAGAGTGACAGTTTTGCGGACAACTACATATTCCCATGCAGATTACGAGCAGATTACCGGGCCATGTCTGTGGCACCTCAATCCAGGCACCAACCTCACCTCAATATCAGCCGTTCCAAACTACGTTAATTCTCGTCGTTAACTAGCACCTTAGCCTAACCACCGTAGCCCTAATCGAATCCATGTCATGCTAACCCGACCTTTGCACGCCCTAATATAGATATATTACCGCATCACGTACATATTTCATAATGGACCGTAACATGACACATTAAAAAGTGAATTGAAACCGGTGTGCGCTGACTATATAACAGATGACTGACAGGCAATGTACAAAATACAGATACCCTTTGTGTTTATACGGTTCTTAAACGAACATAAAAGGACATAAATAGTAATACAATTATATAGGAAGGCAAAATACACAAATCGCATTCTATTGATCATCTTCATATTTACAAATATTTACTAACATTGATAAAGATGACCACTCAAGGCCGCCCGCATAGGCCTTTCCCCATGGTTGATCAAGACGCGGGATTGCGCTTGTGTTTGGCTTTTATAAGTGTAGAATGCTGATCATGAGATATTGTATATATAATGTGGCAAATTTGCAGCATCACCGCGCCTCAACATTGAGCTTTAGTTTAGCATTTCTTAGTTTTGTTTCATTTAACATTATATTGCAGCTTTTGCTACCTTGGGAGTTAAATAATTATGTATACAAAACAAATACAGAATTGAACTTTACGTAAACGCTTATTTATCCAGCTTGGATGTTAAGAATAAGAATTGTCTCCGTAGATTGCATGCCATCAAGCCGCACATTGCAGTCTCCCGATGCCATCATTCACATGGCTTCTCGTTTCCAGAGAACGGAATGTGTCTGATTTAAAGCCTTTTGTTATTAAGTGTAGGGGAGAAAACAAATTTAGGGTGCACAGTTTCATTAAGCTTTTTTTCTCATTAACTATGTGCACTTGAATATCATCACAATAGACTTAGCCCATTAAAGAATAGCCTGTCACGTCAATTAATGCAGCTCATAACTCATTCTTTAACTTCTATAAATAATAACTATGTTCCATGTCTCTCCATGGAGAGCAATTATTGCTCACACGAGCGTATGTATTGCGATATATTGATTTATCGAGACACACAATAATGAAAACCGCTTAACTAAAAAATAGTGAGGTAGGCACATATGATTCACGAATACACATGCTTGTCTTTCCTTAAAATCAATCTTGTCCGTTAACAAAAATTCCCTATCGCAATATCCTATAATATTGACGACTACAACGCTATAGTTTAATGTGATTATATTGCGCTTCGTTTTAGTTGGATTTTTTTGTCAAGACTTAATTAGGAAACACGATAGCCAGCTTCGAAATTAATCACACGGGCCACAAATGCAGCGGATTATCGATTGATTGACATCTGTCATTCGGAATTAGGCCCAAGTGTTTTGTATATAACAGAAAACAAGCAATAGCTGATTGCAATATACATGGCGATTAGTCATATTACACGTTTGAATTGATACATGAGAATTTCAAAAAACAAACGATTTGTCGAGAGAGCTACATTACTGATTTGGAGCCGAACTTAGCAGCAGCAACGGTATGCATTAGTGTTTTGCATCGCATTGATACGCTGACACCACCCTAATCTCCATACTACCACACTGCTGCAATATTGCATAAATCATATCAATTTCAAAAGAAATTTAAAAATAACATACCCAGCTTAAAATCGCGCATTTTAATACTATTATACTACGACCTCTAGGAAACCCACCTCTATCTTCTCGCTCGTATTCGTATAGGCCGTGCGCTTCTGTTGTTACGTATTAAGTCTCTCATATAAAATATTGATCAGGCGTTGAATAATTGATTGTTTATACCACTTTGATACCACACTACTTAATTAACTAGACCGGGGCCTATCAATAACAATGATAGTCAACATAAATTTCTTTACTTAATATGGCGGTTTAAACTTATAATCGAAGCACTTTTTGTTTTTACCAGGAATTATCCAACGGAATTCATATGAGCCTATTTATTGATGAGCGCACCTAGCAGGCACACGGAACATTAAGTTTAATGAGATTCTAGCGCTATGTTTTATTGTGCTTGTAGCATATGTTGTTAATCCCAATGTTGTGACCTGGCATCAACCTATTTGTCAGTCTGTTGCCTTTACAATCGTCCTAGCAACCACTGATCGAAACCCCCAACCACCAGTAGAATTCTCCTGAATCTTGGTAAATCTGATGTCTTTGTGGCTAGACCAATTTGTGAGGAGTTCACCGTAAGTCGGTAAGGTACATTTCAAATGCCGTATATTCAATATCCATTCCACCGCAGATATTTTTGTATGCGAGATGGCCATCAAAGATTACCCGCGGGTGATCAAGGCCACGAATGATGCGAAGGCAAACTCATATATATATTACGATAGCACGATGGCGCACTCGTCACTGATAACCTGTCCTACTATATCGGTTGTCCACCAAACCCTCCCTTAATGGTGGCGCCACCTGCGAAAACGAATTTGAGACCCTCTCACAAATCTTTGGTTCGTTCGGTGCTTCCCGAAATGTAAGTTCAAAAGAGCTCCCTGAGAAGGCAAAGGTGATAGCCTGCGTGAAATAGTGCATTTGTTATATATATAAATATATATATATATATATATTTATATATATATATATAAATTATTTTTATATATCTTTATATATATCTACATATGTACGTATATATACATATAAATATATATTTATGTAGATGCATATACGTGCGTATATATATATATATACATATATTTATACACACACACATATATATATATATATATATATATATATATATATATATATATATATATATATATATATATATATATATATATATATATATATATATATATATATATATATATATATATATATATATATATATATATACATTTCTTTCTACATACATATAACTTTCTATATATTTGCATTTACAAAATCGCTTCAACCCTTGGGTGTTATCGTTTTGATAATGATGCAGCGATTCCCGTGATGTTCATCAACGCTACCTCTTCTATAATGACCATTGAATAAAACATATATTGCCCGTAAAGCCTATATATTACATAAATCTGTTTTCACGTATTTCTCTCCGTCGCATTCGTAGACATATTGACTGTGTTTTAAAATTAACAGAAATAAGCAACACACTCCCATAATGCTTTGGCATTATAGGATATTGATGATCTGCTCTGATTTGAACCTAAAAAATATGCAAGTAGAAATCTAACACTACTGCTCATTGGTTTAACCACATAACAAT
Organism: Urechis unicinctus; assembly: GCA_034190875.2. NCBI lineage: Eukaryota > Metazoa > Annelida > Polychaeta > Xenopneusta > Urechidae > Urechis > Urechis unicinctus. The sequence continues at coordinate 10,897,740 of CM067354.1, forward strand.
AGTGGCTATTCAAATGAACAGACATTGGACGATCCTGTCGTCCTTGTTGCTGAAATAACACCGCTGGCATCCTCCTTACGCCTCAGGCAATATATTGTATATTGACCGCCTTAAGAAATCAAAATAGGCGCCTTGCTACGTGAAATATATTTAACTGCGTATATGATATCCCAGCGTATGATGTATGACGATAAAAAGCTTATTTGCGTCCGTTAAATGCTGTCTAATACTAATGATTGAATGCTGTCCTACTATATCGGTTGTCCACTAAACCCTCCCTTAAAGGTGGCGCCACCTGCGAAAACGAATTTGAGACCCTCCCACAAATCTTTGGTTCGTTCGGTGCTTCCCGAAATGAATGTTCAAAAGAGCTCCCAGAGAAGGCAAAGGTGATAGCCTGCGTGAAATAGTGCATTTGTTAAATAGCTTGGATATACCGAACTACTTGGATATCAGATTTAGCTGCTGCCTCTTGATTCACACATTCAATATGCTATCAGATATATCAATGATGTCATTCACTCTGCGGAACACATTCCCACTTACTCGATAATATATACCCGCTTTTGCCAATAACTGACTTGTTCTGAATGCAGTCTGCCCAGGTGCCGAGGAATAAGTCGGCAAACCCAGGTCGCCGTTTCCATGTGAATAGCGCCGAGATGGCTGCCCGATATCAAATTATCATTAAGTCATAAATAATTGTTTTTGATTTGTTCAAATCGGTAGCATTATGGTAAAAATAGTGCTTAAGCAGGTCGACTTCAGTTGCAGACACGTCATTGGGCGCCATGCATATCATAGACAAATAGTAGCAATCCTTCAAACGAATCATTATACGGCTGAAATGAACTAACACAACTCTCATATGTCATGCGCAAGTAACGGTTGTGCTATTGCGTGACTTGGGAGATTTGGCACATATGTCCTTGTAAAGTAGATTGGTATCTGGCTGATACGGCACTTTGCGATTACATTGATAGAGACAGAGTGTTTTTCGGTTTATCTTCATACCATCGACAGGATTTGGGCAAGATGTAATCTCTGTGATCATAAATACTCAACGTCTTCACAACTCACCGTGTGTCACGTCATTGTGTTCTCATATCATATACTCAACGTCTTCATGACTCACCGTGTGTCACCTCATTGCATTCTATGATCATACACTCAACGTCTTCACAACTTACCAGTACAGTATATATGTATAAGTTTGACTTGTAATCAGGAAGTCTCTGTGCACATCTCGAGTAGAAATTACAATGCCGATTACCGATGTTATTGTCTGTGACAAGCGTGTCATTGCTAGCTCTACCTCATGCAATTAGTTTTCTGAATGGTCCTTGACTGCAAGAACTATTACCAATTTTGTTTACATGTACACAATGGTGAAGTTAATCAATTTGATCATCACTGTATCTATCTATTGTTGTAGTCATCTAGTCGACTCGTATCTAGTTTCTAGTGAACGATAATACAAATGAGACAGCCATAATATATTCAACCGACAATTTTAACAGTTTTCGTTTGAAACAACTCTGCTATAACTTTCACGGATGTAGCCTAGAAGAGCCGGTATCATAGACGCCAACGCCAAAAGTGCCGTATCGGTTTCAACGAAGTACTGTATAGGCGAGGTGCCGTTCCGGCCAGGTGGCCAATCGCCTCGAATATAGATTCATGTCATTACGGGGATAAACATTTCAACCTACGGTTGAATATGTCACGCGTTAATATGCCTGCACAAAATTGTGAATAAATTAATAATTTTCGATTATGCACGAACCTCATCAAAGTTGCCTCATGCGAATCAAAGGGTTATCAAGCATGTTTAACCCCGTTGGACTTTGCAATCAATAACTGACTGTTAAGGCAGTTAAAAACATGGTGAGCCCTGATGTCTATTATTTATCCATGGGTTAATATGTTTGATTGGCCATCCATACGTTGTCAATGTTGCAGCATTTTACATATTAGCATCAGTTAACAGCTAATGCATGCGATGATTTCGAGGATCATACCGTACATAAGATACGACAAACCATCCCCGGAAGGTTTTATAGTAAATATCTGACATATGTAAAATATCTAGTATCTCCGTAAAAGCGCCTAATCGATGCTAACAGTCGGTATGACACTTTTAACTACCACAAACGGTTGAGTTGCGCCGTGGCCATTTAGCATGCGATTCAAAGGCAATCAATGTAAGTGAAGTGCTTAAAGAACTATTTTGTGGCTAGTGAAGTGTTTTAGCGTTAATTCATTTATATATATTCCTTTTGACTTGGCTGTGTTGTTATAACAAATATGTACGGATTTGTCCAGGTGATAACCGATTATAACTGTATTCATATCATATCACTCTGGTGCCGTTACATCATGAGCTGATTCTTATCAATCATTATCGACATTATCCAGTAAAAGAGATCCACTTTATATGGTTTTTAATGTAAGACGGACACCCAGAACAACAAGACCTATTGTGGGCAAATGAATCAACGCGGAATTCTGTCTGACCACTTAATCAATTGTCTTATCGGTTCTTTCAGAACAATTTCTAATATAAACACAGCTGTGACAATGCGATTGAACTAAAAAATAATCGTTGTATCAAACCTAGCATGATTATAATATGTCAATGTAAACCTTACATACGTTCAGAAGATGGAAAAGTGTCACTTTGTCTTATCATTGGCGATTAAGAGCAATTCAATGGCCAACACTATTATATAACAACGAACCATCAACCAAACTGTATGGGCAAGTTGAAGTAGTTTAAGGCATGATATGGTACTAAAAGAGATACATCGAGTTCAACTGCAAATGATAGATCGACCCTTGTTATAGTGTTGGAGTTGCACCGGTTCACTCGCGAATGAATATCATTGACAGAGCATATGGTACCACTTCTCTTAAATAAGATACAGCTTGCTATGTGCTTTGTTTGAAATATAGTGTTGATCAATCGCCCCTAAGTACATCACACAGACTGCAGTTGATCTTTTATCATTACATGTGTGCTCCGAAATGCGTCATTGACCATGCTAGTGCAGTCGTAGCAAAATTTCCTTTGATCATTGCTCTGTTGGATTTATGCATTTCAATAAGTGCTCATGCACCCCGTCCAGGAGATACGGATCCAGTGCTTAATTCTGTCACCAGATGTCGCTAAAGCCATATGTTCTTGTGAAGTAACTTCTACTACAAGTGGCTGAATGCGGGCCTAACAACGATGCTATCCATCAATCTTGATACTGCGCTGACGCCCACCAAGAAAACTCCTTTCCGAATAGTTTCTATTTTTGGTTTATTCGGTGAATACCGGATGGAGTGGACACGTAAATTGAAAGAGCTTTCTCGGCTGATAATGAAATAAAGATGTCTGTGTGAAATTGCTCGGTTGTTATTATAGCATGGGCCTAAATATATCAGGTTTTAATTCTACCTTTGATTTGCGTATTCAGTATACTTTCAGATATTTTAATAATTATATTACTCGGCCCTGTACTTTTTTACTTCTTTCACTTAACATGCTCTCGTCATAATACGATTCGTCATTAAACGGCCGTGAAACAGATTCGAGGACATTCTTATGGTGCATGTAGATATTGACTTTTAAATGTATTTCTTATGGTTGTTGATTATCTAGTGATTATTAGTATATCAAATGGATCTTCGCGATTTTCACAGACGAAGCTAAGTTAAAAATATCAAGGACACAAGGCAGAGATGGGTCACAAAATTTGCTTAACGGTCACCTAAATGACCTATTTCGCCTCTCGGGCGTTATGCGGTTGTCATATGTCTGCGTCTTGGAAGATTTGTGCTCACATGTGTTAACGAGAAGACCTGATGTCATAAAGAGGGCGATTATTTCAACCTGACTTATAAAAGCTGAATAATATGATAAATGCGCTATCAAATTAACTAGCCTCTTGATTAGAATATAACGCCTTAAATGGGTCTGCTGGGATAGACAGAAAAAACACCTGTACAATAGATCATTTATCGTGAGGCAAAGCACTCCAACGAGATCCGTGCTTAATCGAGACCCTCACTATTGCACAATAGCGGATGCGACCGTTAGATCTCCACAATACCTCACTGATGGCAGAAAGGTGCCTGCCCTCCAGGCCATATAAAGCCCTGATGCCTTATGCATCAAACCTAGGGACATCGTATCATTGCGGAGCCAAATGTTGTTTTCAATCCAGTTTTTTTGCTTGTTAACATCAGATCATAGACGATCAGTCCCTGCAATGATTGTGAGATCATACCATGAGCGAGGCGCACGAAGCGTTGCCAGATTTAACATACAGTTATTCGGTTCGATCCATGTTTGTGTTATGTAAGAAACAACATGTCTTTGTAAAAGCTTTCAATGAATAAAAAGAGAGCATCGAAGAACTAACGCGCACACACACATCACTTACATCAGTATGTCATATGGCAATGGGCTATAGCAAAAATAATAATATCCGTTTTAATTCTGGCCGCTAGTGTACGGCACAGGCACACTTCATTCACTAAGGGCTACTTAGACGTGTCCCATTTCAAACATACACTGCACTCAAGTGCGCTTTACGGCTCCTATCCAATGCCAGACAGACTGCATGACAATGTGTAGCTTGCTCATGCAATTGAATATAGCGACCGTCAGATACATCCAGTTGTAAAGGCATGTGTTAAATGACCAATATGTAATTATTCAAAACGCTCGGCATAGGTCAAATATGGCAATAGCAGCACATAAGAATGCAGTCATTCACATGTACGTGCATGCTATCACAATAATTGTACACGCATAAATATATATGCATAGGTACATATATATAAATATTTATATATATGTATATATATGTATATATACATACATATATACATATATAATATATATATACATATATATATGCTCATTAGCATACATGCATTAATACATGCATACATATACATAAATTCATACACACATGCATACATACAAATATACATACATACATATATGCATAAATCCATACATACATATATACATACATACATACATGCATACATACATACATACATACATACATACATACATACATACATACATACATACATACATACATACATACATACATGCATACATACATACATACATACATACATACATACATACATACATACATACATACATACATACATACATACATACATACATACATACATACATACATACATACATACATACATACATACATACATACATACATACATACATACATACATACGAACATACATACATACATACAACATACATACATACATACATACATACATACATACATACATACATACATACATACATACATACATACATACATACATACATACATACATACATACATACATACATACATACATACATACATACATACATACATACATACATACATACATACATACATACATACATACATACATACATACATACATACATACATACATACATACATACATACATACATACATACATACATACAGACATACATACATACATACATACACACATACATACATACATACATACATACATACATACATACATACATACATACATACATACATACATACATACATACATACACATACATACATACATATACATACATACATACATACATACATACATACATACATACATACATACATACATATACATACATGCATACATACATACATACATACATACATACATACATACATACATACATACATACATACATACATACATACATACATACATACATACATACATACATACATACATACATACATACATACATACATACATACATACATACATACATACATACATACATACATACATACATACATACATACATACATACATACATACAGATACATACATACATACATACATACATACATACATACATACATACATACATACATACATACATACATACATACATACATACATACATACATACATACATACATACACACATACATACATACATACATACATACATACATACATACATACATACATACATACATACATACATACATACATACATACATACATACATACATACATACATACATACATACATACATACATACATACATACATACATACATACATACATACATACATACATACATACATACATACATACAAGGCAATTGTTCCCAAATATATTACTGCACCAACGCGCTGAAGTTGACAGTTAATTATTTAGCAAATAATACCTCAAAGTGTGAAGGCGTAACTTTATAGTAACACATATAAAAGCCTACTCTAGCTTTACATATCTTGAATGATTTACCTATCGTTAAATCGTACGTATACAGCGTAGCCGTGTTTTATAATCAAATGTAAAGCCACCAACAATGCACACGGGGCACGCATAATGAACATTATTAGAATAAGGTTTGAGACGTGTAAAATCATCCAAAATCCCTTCATTGGGAAGTTTGTGTTACCCTACATACCATGATGCTGATCCATTTTTTGATTTCGTGGCCGATAAATAATGAGGTAGAAATGGGGAAAAACAGTTAATAGTTTGCTTATGCACTTCCAAATATTCCTTTGCAGATATAAATGTCACTCGAATCATCGGAAGCCATCCATCACTTATATCACTTTCGGCTAGCTACAGCTTCGGGACGCCATCTGGGAGAAGTATTAGCACTTTCACCAGAAACCGACGTTTGTCTCTGCCTTCTCCTGCATTAATGAGATTCTAAACGGTCAGCTCACAAATCTTATAGATGTAAGAGATATGTGTTGTTATGACCACACATATGGTTTTGAATACGATGGTATGTGTCTATGTGTTCGCGTGCAAATATTCTACAAACGTGGAGAATGATGCATTGCAGATGATGAAATACAAATTCTCCTTGTTATTTCACGCTCTTATAAAACGATAACAGCTACGTTGCGTAGCTCTTTGCTCTATCTATTAACGTGAGTGTTGATACGAAAATATCACCTCTGGGCATAATCAGCAGAGCTATGAACGAAATTACAACTCGTTATGATGACTTATTGATTTGGGTAGACAGTTTGTCTATGCATTGAAGTTAATCTTTCTAAAGCGTGAACATTTGGAGGCATAAAAGCAACCTTATCAACAGCTAAGCCGACGAATTACAATAAATAATTGAGAAAATGATAGCTAAGTATAAACAAGCTAAGACATACTTATGTTGTAGGTAACCTTATCATACAATAAAAAAAGCCTAAACTATATATAAAGGCAAAAGTGATGCACTGACATGAACAAAACGGTGTTTGGGAATGAGATACAAACTAGTTTCGAATTTGACTTCGTACGTGGTAAGTGCTTTAGCCAGGTTAGACTAACATATTTCGGATGTTATTACAATGAAGTATCCCACCATCTGACATGGTATTTGTTATACGAATACAGCTAACTTTTTTCACTTGAAAAGAAGTTATTATTTAAGGCAAGTGATGTTAATGATACCGATTTACTTTGCCTATCATATATCAAGCCGAAATGGTTGCACTATCACGTGTCGGCTTACATCCAGGTACCTGATTTTGTTCTCGTTTTCTAGTTTGTCCTAATTGAAAGAATTTCTAGGACTAATCATATCAACTCCTCTCAAAGCGAATTTAAAAGTTTTGTACAAAATGCTATCTATAGTATACTAATTTAATGGTCACCAAAACACAGACAATTCTTAGTAAAATTGCACAAAATCTACCAATGTTGTTGCTTTGGCTACTTGCACGTGCCTCTATAGTTCCACACTACATGGCTAGAGGCGAACCGTCAAGCATATGCGGAGGGATTTTACCAACGACGTTAACATCTACTAGGTTAGCCGGCTAACTTAACGAAGAGTTAAAACAAACAGGATACTGGCCAGCCAAATGGTTTCACTGCGGAACATCCAAAATACATGATTTGAAAGCCGCCAGACCGAATGATTATTTGTAATCCAGCCCATGGTAGTATTGAAATTGATGTAATTTCTATAGAATCCGTTATCTGGGTCTGAAAATAAGATGATTATTTTAGACGGCTATTAAGGCATGGCTAAAACAGGCTACCTGTCAAATGAATGTAATGAAATAGTTATAAACGTATACTGGTTATGAAGTGAGTATCTATAATTGATGTATGGGTATGTTCGGGTAGCGAGCAATCGACACATAGGACAAGGCATTGCAATTGAAAAAGCGAGTTAAATACATCTCAACAATTCTGCGAATGTTTTTATTTCTTTATGATGTGGCAGAAACGTACATTTAATCATGTAAGTAACATAGCATATTGAAAAAGAAACTTATGTCGTCATTGTGATGATATTTATATCTAATGATAACTAACGGGTCGGTTGCGCTATTAATGGATGCGTGGCTGAGTCGCTTTTGGAAAGGAATGTAATATCAGCTAGCCAGCAAGTTATCGATCGATATTTCTGTAACAAGAATGGTCGTATATGAAGCAGCTGCGGATGAGTTGGGAGAGTCAAACGCATTGAGAACAAAATATATTCTGTCCATAGATTTCTTATCTGGCATGCACCTCTTCGGTTATCCATTCGATATTTTACCCAACGCATTCAGCACTATGATACGTTCCTTTGGTTAATTTTAGCTGCAATTCTGCCTTCAGACAAACAACCGCTGTTGTCACACCGCTGTTTATAGTTACGGTATAAAACCAGCAAAATCTCTGTGTAATCAGAGAAACTGCTGCTTTCTAACCGACAACCTGCGTCGCTAGGCACAACTAAGAACGAGACAGTTACTGACACTTTGCCAACTAATACTGCTTTTACAATTGCATAGACAGGTTTTGTGATCGATGAGATAGATATTCCACAAACATAAGTTTCTAGATAGCATCATAAATCGAAACTATATTATGTAAAAAAAGTCCATTGGCTAATCGTATCTATTGGCTCCAAATGCATTTGACTCGCTATTTTGGTCGGTTCGAATAAAGCAAGAGGAGCAGTATTGTTATTGATCCAATACAAAATTCTGAACCTCACAAAGCTATTTTACTCACACGCGCATTCAAGGTAATAATGTCTTTCATCAATCATGCAAATATGTTATGCTACGATTCCGCGAGGTGTTCGTAATTTATAGAGTTAAAGGGGTTGGAAATTTATCGAGTGTAAAGTTATAGGCATGGATGGCATACAACTGGCCCGTAAACGAACCAACGGTTGTTACCTATGTGAGCAGACACATTATTTGAGTAAGTCAACGAGTCAGGCGTAAGCACTTCTGCATACAACTTGTGAGCTGTAATTGTTGGATGTAACGATCGTTAACATTACATTAGTGGTGTAATGCCTGTGAGTGTCAGCCATCTTAACAGATGGGTATGTTCGGGTAGCGAGCAATCGACACACAGGACAAGGCATTGCAATTGAAAAAGCGAGTTAAATACATCTCAACAATTCAACGAATGTCTTTATTTCTTTATGATGTGGCAGAAACATACATTTAATCATGTAAGTAACATAGCATATGGAAAAGAAACTTATGTCGTCATTGTGATGATATTTATATCTAATGATAACTAACGGATCGGTGGCGCTATTAATGGATGCGTGGCTGAGTCGCTTTTGGAAAGGAATGTAATATCAGCTAGCCAGCAAGTTATCGATCGATATTTCTGTAACAAGAATGGTCGTATATGAAGCAGCTGCGGATGAGTTGGGAGAGTCGAACGCATTGAGAACAAAATATATTCTGTCCATAGATTTCTTATCTGGCATGCACCTCTTCGGTTATCCATTCGATATTTTACCCAACGCATTCAGCACTATGATACCTTCCTCTGGTTAATTTTAGCTGAAATTCTGCCTTCAGACAAACAACCGCTGTTGTCACACCGCTGTTTATAGTTATGGTATAAAACCAGCAAAATCTCTGTGTAATCAGAGAAACTGCTGCTTTCTAACCGACAACCTGCGTCGCTAGGCACAACTAAGAACGAGACAGTTACTGACACTTTGCCAACTAATACTGCTTTTACAATTGCATAGACAGGTTTTGTGATCGATGAGATAGATATTCCACAAACATAAGTTTCTAGATAGCAACATAAATCGAAACTATATTATGTAAAAAAAGTCCATTGGCTAATCGTATCTATTGGCTCTAAATGCATTTGACTCGGTATTTTGGTCGGTTCGAATAAAGCAAGAGGAGCAGTATTGTTATTGTTCCAATACAAAATTCTGAACCTCAAAAAGCTATTTTACTCACACTCGCATTCAAGGTAATAATATATTTCATCAATCATGCAAATATGTTATGCTACGATTCCGCGAGGTGTTCGTAATTTATAGAGTTAAAGGGGTTGGAAATTTATCGAGTGTAAAGTTATAGGCATGGATGGCATACAACTGGCCCGTAAACGAACCAACGGTTGTTACTTATGTGAGCAGACACATTATTTGAGTAAGTCAACGAGTCAGGCGTAAGCACTTCTGCATACAACTTGTGAGCTGTAATTGTCGGATGTAACGATCGTTAACATTACATTAGTGGCGTAATGCCTGTGAGTGTCAGCCATCTTAACAGATGCAGCGAAAGTTCCAATGAAAGGTTTTTCCAAAGCGGTGACAAAGGAAGATGATTTATCGAGGCACTTTAGCATGAAGCTAGTGCTCAAAGACATAGATATAGCTATCCATCACTTATATCGTTACCGGTTCACTGATGAGCATATAAGTAGTGTCTGCTACGCACAGATCATTCGCTCCACCTTTATCATCTTACGTTAAAGCATTCCAAAATTGTATATGTGTAGTAATCTTAGAATATAAATCTGATTGACTGCGGTGATCACAATAATAGGGCAGAATACTGAACGCCGACTGCACTGGAAACAGCCAATGTATTGGAGGCGTGTCAAATCGACACATAGAAAATTAATGTATTGAACAAACTATATGTAAAACGTTGTTTGTGTCATGAACACTCATCCTTTTCTGATTTAATTTCTTACGGAAAAAAGCTCACGGGCACACAATCACGTATTTATACAACATCATACAGCGTTTCAATATATATGCGTCAGATTGCTCCTTGCTCTCAAATGATAGCCATTTTCCTACATATCAGTTTCTATATAGTTGATTAATCATAATGGGTTGATTAAATCAACAAGGCAAGTACAACTAAGACACTAAAGTGAGCACATCATTTTGTTTTGCTCTCCACTACCACAGAAACAATACTCCCGCACACATGGAAGAAAAAAAATTGCCGAAATCGCCTATTTATTTGCTATCGTACCACTAACAGAAACGTATTCTAGGCATTTAAAAAAGCATGAGTCATTTGGTGCTTTTCACGAGCGAGAAATGAGAGCTTTCCTGACAAGTAATTGATATGGTTATAGAATATCATGGTTGTAATTGTAGCCCTTATGTAAAGAGGTGATCGTATGTCAGGTTATGGGTGGTACATGAATTGAATAAGCTGGCATAAATCTTAACGATGCTATTCATTCGGTAGCTGATCGTCTTGGTTAGTACAGTTATTACCGTTTTGCGTGCATCCCGTAGTAACACGATCACGGGTATTTACTGAGTTGCGCTTAGAAATTACATTTGTCAGCCTGGAGAGAGTAAGATAACACAGAAGGAATAGTGTGCCCAACTCTCTGACAACGCACGAGTGAACATTTTCAATATAGTTGCCCAGAATTAAATAATCATTATTTGTAACGAAATTGCTATCTAAAGTTCTCAACCTCTAATAACAAAAGTAGATGCATATTTTCTTGATGTTTTGTTCAACACTCGACATGTTTTCATAGCAATAGTCGCACGTCACAATGCCAGGCCAAAATAACCGCAGGCGAAATTAGAAAAGAATATATTTAATGACAGACTTAACGTGCATCTTTGAGTTTATGCTCAAGGAGCCCCTGAAATATTTGTGCCCAACTGTTTCATTGGCGGTGCTGGTGAGCAGTAATTGTTATTGTATTAATAAGTTACTTGTATTCTCAACGCCACCAAAATGATTATAAATGTCATAGGAAAGCATAATTTGTTGACTTTTAAGCAATATTGGCGAACGCTTACAAAGCTAGTACGATGATGCACACTGTGTACACAATCATTTCATACGTAACGTATATGTTGTTTATTAGTGCATCTGTTAAATCTTCTGTACCTGATGTATGATATTATCCCTGATTTCATTAATGAAAGAGAAACAAAAAGACTAAGATAAGGGTCAAGCGACCAAAGCTTCACGTAAATGTTGACACACCGCTCTATCTTACCAGAAGCGATATGATGATCAATAGCTTCCGATGTAGTTCAGCGACATTGGCATCAGCTTTAAGAAAATCATAGGTTTGGAGTATCTGCTTTTGTAGATTAACGGTCTTGTTTGCATAGCTAAGACAGTGCATAATGTAAGCCACATAAGCTGTTAAGCTTGTGGAGGGGTTTCATATCCCGTATATCCCTCATGCAGTAATATACTTTATCTGCCATCCTATGATAAATTTGATACCCAGTTCAACGCTCAATTTGCTATCAGTTGTTTGTTGATACGCAATATAGAAACATTTGCTTTGCGGCCTGCATTATAAAGATTAGGCGGAAGACTGAAAAATGGGAATGATTTAACAACATGGCTATTATTATCTGTAATATGATATATCAGCCGTTTGATAGGGTGGCGGTAATATTCCAGGCGGTGTCATTGTACGGATTGAAAGGGAAACGACACAAAACTTACGTTCTAATATCGGGGAGTTCTGGGTAAAAAACGTGTTTACATGCAACGCCCCTGTTTTCCCAGTGCGCATCTTTGAATTCATCAGACCCCAATTCTGCGTCGCTTGAAATTGGTTAATAAACGCTTTCTCCTAAAACGATTCTGAACAATATCAGAGAATAAGAATATTTTTATCCATTAATAACGTTGGTTACGTATTCTGTGTGTCCATTGCGGCCAGCTCTATTTGCATTAGATACATAATTAATGCTTGTATTGTGGTTAAAACCGTTACTTTGTAGATCTACAAACCATGGAAAACCTCACTGAAACGTTTTTGAAGCACTTCAGATGGATACAAGTAGCCAAATGTTTGCAATCACTAGCAAATGCTGTGTCTGCCCATATACGTAAGGTTCTATAAAACTAGACTGATACTTAAACAAGCCTGATGTTTTGGCCATCAATAACATCTCAATCGCAAATCATTTTAGTATTTCGTGGCAACAGGAAGAATCGGGCCGCTAAGCAGACGGGTTTACGATTTACCTCAAATGAGAGCTTTCGGCTACCATCAATAAAAATTTGAACAACTCTCGACACATATTGTTTATTGGTGTTGTCTACACTAATGAATAACGTTTGACGAAATAATCACATAGGATTCACACTATATGAATTTAGCAATGCATCTAGCCTCCCTCAATAACAACCCCATGAGCCTTGCGACCAGCATTCTTTGTTTGCCTTCCAAACATTGTCATACTAATGCAAAGATGAATGAATTAAATCCAAGCACCTAAGCAACGCCTGTACTGCCATAGACACATACAGTACACATCTTCATTCATTTTAATAATCATTTGACTCCTAAATTATCGCGCTACTTCCATACTTTTGTTGAGTTGAGGCGCATGTGAAATGACTCGTGTGAGAGTGACCCTGAAGTTATTATTGAGGAACGCAAATTATGAGAAAATCACTGCAAGACATTCATTACGCTTTGTGTCAACCTCATTTGAAATAAGTTTATGTCTGAATAAGTGTAATGCTCCTTGCAATTATTCGTCAAGTGACATATATGTGATTGATCCGTAATTTAGGCAAATGCTGTCTGATTAGGGATTTAAATACTTGCAAGAGAAATTTACTGGATATGTGATATCAAGGACACACTTACTTGCAGGTACTAAATATCTGACAAGATATCCAGAGGATTGACAAGCCATGCATTTGAGTTTAACGTGCTTTAATTGTTGCTAAGTTTACGTACTCAGAGAGGCGCAATTAAAATCGCTCCATCTATATAAGGTTCATGATAAGTGAGGCTAAGAGTAGAAAACAGAAATTGATTACTATAAATGACACCCTGGAAACCCTATTATATGCGTTTTAATCATTTTCTTGTACAAGACCGAGCTTTGCCCGCCATGGCCAGGGTGGCCGTCGACTAGAATGTCTGCTCTAGGCCCCCCTCTATCTCTGTTTGTTCATAGCGTGTCAATCCAATCAACAACAGTTTAACGGCTGCGTCATTAAAAGCCAAGTCCTGGTCTAACATAATGAAAACTCACAGATTGAGAAGAGGCGGGAGGGAAAAAGGCGACCCTTGATTGTCACCATAAGAAATACACAGATATTGAACTAAGCAACAGTGAGCCAAGTTAAACGATCGGCAGCTGGCCACACTACATTGGCCCGGCAAGAAAACAACAGAATGGTAATGAGTTATAAAACGATGTCGTCTCCGTTCAAATCTGCTCCCCCACGTGACGATTGGCCATACGGGCATTTAGGCGAGGCCCGGTGGCCTATGATTACTGGGTAAACAATGAAACGCAGGGATTAGTAAAAACAAACTAGTAGGTGAAGGATTCCCGGGCCGGTTTTATGACCCAGTTTATGGTATGACAGACGCCGAAGACAGTCAGAATTCTGAAGGCTGACGCTCTCTGATTCATATGATCGGAACAATTACAAAAAGAATCATATGCATATGCGAAGGGTTCGGACCTATTAAGTAATACTTCGACATAGCATACATGGACGTGCAATAAAACTGATCACGATTATACATGCATGTAAGAAAACCTTGAATTGAGGCTCCTTTGAAAATGATACCATTAGTCTTATACACGAATTTTAATTTCATCATTTTACTGATATTATTTCTCTAATCAGTCGCATTCTCTTTGCTGTCTAAAATTCTATCGCAAAATGTGCATATAATTTGTAAGTTGTAAATATTGGGTGGTATGATCAAATGAACATGACAAAACCGACGAATAGATGCAACCCCTAATTTTTCATGAATAGGCGATGTTGTCGCATAGGATGTTGGAATAAATGTATCATACCACAAACCATACTCTGTAAGTGTCTGTCATCCTCACAAACGCAGCAGAAATTCCAATTGAAGGCAATTCCTTAAGGAGTGACAGTGTAAGGTGATCTATAGAGGCACTTTAGCTAAAGTTCAAAAGCATGGTTGGGCAGATTCGATTCATCTGAAACTATCAATCGACGATATAGTTTCCGGGTTACTGATGCTCAAAGTAACCATATCTCCAGTTCAATGACCATTCGTTCTCCTGCTATCATTCTAAGTAAAAGCAACCCAAAATATAATATGCGCTTAACTGCAAGGATAACAATTATATGGGGCTATTCGAAACACCAAATGTACTAGATAAAACCACCGGATCGACGCCTTGCATGAACCAACTTACATATGTGACACATGTAGTGTGCATTGTGTGCTGTGGGCCATTTCCAATCTAATCCACTTGATCTGTAGCTCATGTTAGAAAATGAAGTTTTTATATTCGACTATGCAGCAAATACATATAAATGTGTCAGATTGCGGTCAAGTATTCCATTTACTTGTACAATCAATATGTTAAGGGATGGGGGGGGGGGAGGAGTGGGGCGGGGTTGGAAGGGGTGTTATAAAGGATGAGAGAAATCTATTGAATAAATGAAACTATTCACACAGTGTTATGCTTTACATACGATTACAAAGCAGTAAAGCACTTCATCCTTACATAATTAAGAATGCAAGCTGCACGCCTGTGAGTGCCTGTTCGTCTGTGTGTGCGAATGTGATATGCAGTTATTGTGATTTTGTGTTTGTAAAGCAGCTAATACCTCATTTGAATGCTGTAGTATCACTATATTACAATCGGGACTTTTCTTACAATACATAAGCACTAACTACGATAGGTCATTGTTAATTTTTTTTCCCACCAAAGGGTTAAGTCTAAAATAGGGCCACCGTTACCTATTGCACCTTCGTAGCAAGTTAATTTGGTTTTTCTATGGTAGCACCAGTAGAAACGTCACATTGCAATTTATGCATTGAGGGTGCTTAACATTTTTCACTAACTAATTCTGCTGATATTTTGTCGCATACTGATTATAGGGTTAGGAATTTGTACGCTGGATATGCAAAAGCTTTGTCTAAAAAGGCTTGATCTTGATTCCAAGTAATTAGTTGAACCACCCCGATCCCTACACAACCTTGTCCTTTGGTTGCATCGACTATAAGCATAAACAAGTCAACAAGTTTTGTTTCGTCTTCTGTATATTGCTTTAATTGGGAAATATCAATGTCAATCACGAATACGATTGTTCTGCCAGAGTAGTAAGAATATAGATTACGGTAGAGTATGATACTAGCAGGATATATGTCGGCCACGTGTAAGTAACATTTTCGGCCCCTTTTGCTTGAGTTAAAAATCCAGTGAGCAATGTTGTCAGCATTATTCTTTCGGCACATAGTTTTGTGATAAAAATATAGGTAAAATACATTCATGAACGACAACATTCAAAAGGAAAAAGATAATTATATCGGGCAAGCAGGACAAATATTCTGCCATGTAACTGGTTCCTTATAATCCTTATAGACATTCGGATAAAGTTTATGGCCATAGTTCCCACAAGCTATATGTAGTGAGCGCAATACTGATTGATTTATTTCTCTGATCACATAACCACTTCATGTGTCAATGGAATCAAGTTGGCCTTTATTCTAAATGTACAATTGCGACATGAAGATTCACCATGTGAGTTTAGCAACTAACCACAGCTGGAACAAAAGATAAACCTCATGAAAAGCCATCGCAGGAATTTAGATGGAAGTGTTGATGTAATCAAGGTATACTATATAATATGTATTGTACGTAGTATAAATTACGTTTTCGAGTGCATGATTAAACCAATTCCAAATAAGACTCTTCTGTATTCACTCAACATAAGGATTTCGACTTTGAGCTATGGCTTTGAAATGTTGGCGAAAATTGTTTACCTTATAATATTTCATCGATTATATGTCGAAAGTCAGAACAAGGTATGACTTCTTACAGCTGAGAAGCTATTTGTCCACGTGCGAGCGTGCATCAATGAAGCTTGTTGCAATAATGGGCTAGTAGTTTGTTAAAAGATGTATGCGTACTATTAATTGGTAATATACCGTATAGGCGGCAATGACAAAAATGCATGGTTTGTATAAGGCTTATGTTTCATGCAAACGCTCTAGGCCAATTATGTGCGCTAACAATATGCGCCAATTTGACCTGATCCTATGCTTTCGATCACATCATTCTGGCATGTAATCAAAGGCTCACAAGCAACACCATCACGCCCGCGGATGTAAATAAGCCCCGACCAGTAGAAATCCCTAAATTGCCTACCTTTGTGACGGGTTGTAAATTTCCTTAAACTAAACCATTACATCCGACAGCTGAATTAATATCACAGCAACACGTACCATTTATCAGTTACACGCCGCTGTATATATCAGGGGTTACACATCCCCGACCACGATCGAGCGTGGGGCTGAAGTGCGAAATGATATAACCATTGGTTATCATTTATTCACATAAGCGTATGCTTGGTCGTAAACCCTACAGCTCGTGGAACCAGAAATATAATGACCAGCTAAAAAAGATACATTGGTGTTTAGTGGTTTTTTAACTTCGTTAGCCAAATTTGCATGTAAATTACTAGGATAAACAAGTTGATTGAAAGCATTAAAAAATCAGCAGCGCACCTCATCAACACAGCAAATACGTAAATATTGTGCTTGATGAAAATACACTTTGAACGTCTCTTGAGTTTCTGCCATATAGAGAAGCTGATAAGTGCGTGGTTTATTCATCCGTCTTCATCCGGGAATCATTCTGTTTACAACTTTACAGCAGCTCATCAACCAGCTCCACGGAACGGCATTAATGGCTGATAGTATTCAAGTACGATTTTTCATTAAATATTTCCTTACACGAATTTTGCTTACCAAGTAGCTCTGACCTGGCCCACTATAGGATATAGCGCTTCTATTACAGCCCCTCTCATCTAATCTACGCCGCAGAGAACCGCCATTTTTATTCATATGATACGCGAAAAGAAACAATTTGGAGACCAAATTAGCCTATACCAAGTATACCATTAAGAAACATAATCAACATTGCTTGACGGCGTGATCTAATCGTCTTGCTTTAATGCTTGCGTAGACACGTTCTAGAAACTGCATATGTAGATTTAACAAGATGTCGTAATTGTTGTGTTAATTATCCGTACGCAAGTAAGAATATATGTCTTTCCTCGAGCATAAAAATCGCATTCAGCAACATTAGAGGGCACGATTTGTTTACTTCGCCCAGTGCTTGTACTACCTGCTCACCCCTATCTCGTATGTCCATCGTCAGTGAAGTGCGATATGCGCTCGCGTGAAGCGCCTATGTTTCATCATTTTTTGGAATTTATATTTTCTTCATCATATAATATGCCATGTGGATAAAAGACAAGTAAAACGAAAGCATATGGCACATCAATAAAATCTTAAAGAGAGAATTAAAAAATCTATCAAGCAATCCAATCAACGTGTACAACATTTTGGTTGATTAAGCACTGATCCATCTTTAAAATCGTATGAATTAGACTCGCATGTTTCTGCAGCTACATCAGTTGAAATACATTAATATCTCCAATGCGTACATCTGTCCGCCAGCAACACACACATATATATATATATATATATATATATATATATATATATATATATATATATATATATATATATATATATATATATATATATATATATATATATATATATATATATATATATATATATATATATACATATATATGTATATATATACATAAATATATATATATATATTTGATATTGATATATATATATATATACGTTGATTTAGATATATATGTGTATATATATATGTATTATATATATATCTCTCTGTTATATAAATATATATATATATATATATATATATATATATACCTTTCTATATATATAAACATATATACATACGTACATATATAAATTATATATATGCCTATATATATATATATGTATATATATATTAATATATATATCTATATATGTAAATATATATACATATGTACATAAATATAAATTCATATATGAATTTATATATATACATGTATAATTATATATATATATGAGCATAATTCATATATGTGTATAAATACTCTATTGGCTTGGCATAAATAACGCTAACCTCATTAATCGACCATTGTTCATGAAGATCACATCAATGTATCATTTATATATATTAATTATATTTCGTTCGCGTGATCTGTGCATCGTAAATACCGGCAACGGAGATTATTTGGGTTGGGCATGTTGGTAAAATGATATGGCTACTTGAGGATTGTTTCGCAAATTGATTTGCCAGATAATGGTGTTATTCTAATATGATTGATTACATTACGCACTGTTTATATGAATTGTTTTCGATACACCACAACAACTAATTGCACTATTTCGGGTCTTGTTAGAAAATTTGAACTGAGTAAGTCTCACCGACATCCCTGGTCCCACGAACGTTATTGAATGGTAACAAGGAATTACGCCTAGATAATTGTCAGCTAAGAACTCCTCAAACGGCGCATAATGCATATAAAACGTCTGTTAGCATACAATTGAGGGCAGATAAAGATCTAACAAATGCCTGACTGGTGCGTCAAGTGTGCATCAAATAGATTGCACATTTCACAACAAACAATAAATTAAATTATCATCGAATAATATTACCAAATTAACAGATGCAAGAGAGACAAATCAATCTTCCAAATTCTATTACGAATGCTATGGTTTTAATAAGCCACACACATCGAAACGCTTGAGTACATGAAACTTCAATGTAGCTAGAGGTCATAATGCCTTTGTGGCCCCGATATTTTTTAATTTTGGCAATATACCAACAACAAATCAGTCATGTGAGCGTGCGTATTTATGCGAAACTTGAAAAATCGTAGGTGAGAACGTAAGGATAGTAATTGAACTACAAGCGTGACCATAATTTGTTTGCCCCAAAGCACGGCTAACTTAAGTAACATATGTAGGTTAATGTGGCTTATCTTGCATTGAGGTGCATATTCGTTCCACATGGGTTAAACAGACACAACACTTCATCCGGCCTGCACGAGGTCTATTTTGTACCAAATTGCGTTCCGGATATGATTGTAAGCACACGGTTATCAGGACAGGGCATTGCCCTATTTGTGCTATCCTCCTTGCGTACTTATGGCTATTAATTCGTATGGCTGTTTTTACCCGTAGATACTAGCTAATCATTATCTTCCAAAGATTTGCATACTTTACTTTAACGTATTCTCTACTGGCACTTATTTTCATTCCATTTGTAAAAGCTGCACAACGCAGATGGCACTATACTGTGCATTAATGTCATAATTACTTTATAATTTAAGCACAGGCCTCCCTATTGGCTGAAACCCGACAATAGTGATACATCGTCTGTGAGCATACTGTATCAAATATACCATGTAACAGCTGAACGTTCGCCTTGTACTATATATTGCATCAGTTTTAAACCAAAATAATTGATCACGCTGAGCTTCCGTTATGCATGCACCTCGAATGCCATTCGTGCCTTCATCACCATACCCTTTATAGAAGCAAACCTACCGGCACATGCCTTGCTAATCGAGCTACAGTCCTTTGTCAAATGGGGATAACAAGGTGAGCATGTTAAGAATATGCATGTAGTCGAATGTCTAATTTAGGTCGTCGGAATATGACAAAAGATGCACATTGTTCTAACATCAATTGGCAAAAGTTTCGTAGAAGAACAGGTTGTCATTGCTTGTACCTTTCATTTTATTGCAGATTTGATACTCCTAGCATACAAATGTATAAATTGTTTGCTGATAGTTGCAATCACATATTAAGCAAATCCCTATGCAAACTTCCAAAAATACCAGTTGCAGTGACTTGTGATACCTTATGTATTCAGCATAAGTTTATTTATTCAAATAATGGTCTCAGTTGCTCAAAATAGTAACATAAGGGTAAGTACTAAAATTTGCTGGCACCCGAAAGAAAAATCTTGTCGCAGAAACATCTTGTTTTGATATTATACGAAAAGCATTGAATGCGCAAGACTGATAACGTCATTTGATGATAACAACACAAATACAAATCACACATTGTGAATTGTGCCTAATTCGTTTGACAGTAGAGGAGATATTTGCTAGCCACAGCAGGTATTAGGAATAATATAATGATAAAGACAAATATTTCATCTTACTTGGTTTATGACAAAGAGGTATCACGAATGCTAGTGCAAGCCGGAAAATATCTGCCCAGTTTCCGTCTCTGTTCACGAGTGCATGGCAGTTAGTCTGCTTGATGCACAATCTTCAATAGATATTTCTTTCGATTAGAAACCTACACAGCAGGTATGTGATGATATATGTTATATGTTGGCTGCTTGGATACAAAATGTTTATTCTTTTGTTAAACCCAGTAAACAGGTATAGTGGAAAGATGAATAAGCAAATATGAGTCCACTAATCATACTGCAAACAAATAATGAGTTTGCAGCGCGCTGTGGGATCAGATAAGAAGCTTATTTTCATGTTATCAACACACATTCTATCCCTGTTGCATTTTGGTAAAACTGCGTTTGTAGACAATACACCTTATGAATACTATAAATAGCAGCTATATAATCTATTCGCATACAGATCAGAACATTTATCCCGATATCGCTTGATTGTATTTGTAAAGCCAGTTTCTCTCGTCGTGCAGTTATTGTGCCTATACCGCAGAAGGGTATTAGTTATGATGGCGTGCAAAAGGTATTTCATATTGCATTGAAACTCGTGATTTGTGAAACTCTTCAGCTGGTATTTGAAATCTATGACTTTCGCATATATTTGCAAATGCATTGCGGCTGACATTTCGCAAGCATTTGCGATCATCATCGCAGTCTAGCATTCTGCCTATTGGTTATTTGTCACTCGGAGGGTTTTTACCGATCCTGATTATTAGGCATAGCCATGGTTTGACAACTGAAAGGGTACGGCTATTCTTTTCAATCGACCCATGGAGTCAACATAATCAGTAATGACAGCAGCGCAATACCGTGTCACATGGAATGTAAATCTATCCGGTGATTGAGTGCAGACATTGCAAAACATTTAATTACAGCAATGCAAAACTTAGACATTCGCATTTGCATTCAATGCTAATATACGGGTCTCCATCGACCAATATCGTTTTTGTTTCGGCAGGAGAATATTACAATGGTACATTGAAGCATTTTCCTCTTAATCACTGATGTGACTGCCTGCCGTAAGAAAATTTAAAGTTTTGTACTGTTACGAACTGCATGTACTCGCTGTAAAGAAGAAGCATGAATATTCATACTGGTTATGCTGTCAGGAGACCGTGCTATTGAGAAATATATGTTCACCGCGTCAATCGACAGGCAAATTAATGCATGCATACCTTCAGCAGTCACTCATGCAATTAGTAGACTATGGCTTTTGGGAAAACAAAGCCAAACATTCAGCATATACATGGATGGAGAAAATGAGTTATAATCGCATACATGTTTAATATCTTCGCCAACCACATAAGTGCATGAGCAACTGAATTAACGTTTCTATCCGTGCCTAACAAAACGATTTTTGGGTGACTACTCGTCAGTAGGCCATTACTTTGTTCACATATAAACAGGAGGCACAATTATTTACTCTGTCAGTGATTTAATATATGCTAATTGAGGGTAAATTCACATTATGTAATGTAGGGGACATCCCTATGAGCCTCAATATATTGTCCCTAAGTTCCCGAGCAAAGTCGAAGGCATTTGTTAATCGTTAGCAAATTAAGGTTGAGCAATAATGAAAGCGATAGTAATGTTTGATTTCTCGCATTGAAGACCAAAACCTGGTAATAAATCGAGACCTTGATAATTACTGCGAGAAATATTATACAATATATATAAATATGGCACAGACGCACACGAATGTGCCTTTTTATCCATTGGCTGCCTGTTATGCGATGCCCAACAGAATGACAGTTCTGTGGACAACTGCATATTCGCATGCGTATTGCGAGCAGGATACTTTGGCACCTCAATCCAGGTAATGACCCCACCACAATATCTGGCTGTCCAAACTTCGTCAATTTTCGCCGTTACCTGGCCCTTCCATTACCCCATCTTGATCCCTGCTGCGCTTACCCACCTTAATCACCGTGCTAACCAACCCTGACCGCCCTTGTCTCCGAGGCTGTAACCAACCCTTCTCCTGGCCGTTTCTCCAGCCTTACCGCAGTATCCCCAATCGAATCCATGCCATGCTAACCCGAACTTTGCCCGCCTTAAGAGCACTCTATGCTCCATGTTGAGGCGCATATTTAACATGGAGAAGGACCTAAGTATCACGTACACATTGCATAACAGACCGTAAGATTACACATTTCGAAAAGTGAAATGGAACAGGTGTGCTTTGACTAAATCACAGGTGACTGACACGCAATGTGCAGAATACAGGGAACTTTTGTGTAAATACGGTTTTCAAAGAAAATCAAAGGGCATAAATAGTAATACAAAGCAGAATTGAAGAGGAAGGCAAGATACACCAATTTTACTGATCTTATAATTTACATTAATATTAACTTAAGCATTTAAGCTTATGGTGTTATATAATAATATTAGAACGCAGTTGTATAATAATAAGCTGTTCATATAGCAAGCGGTGATATTGTTTCGTTACGTGCATTTTAAAAATTGCTAGGGACAATCGCCAGAGAAATATACAACGCTAACAACATCTACAACTGGTTAGCGACAAGAGCTTACCATCACAATAAAAACGCCAAAGGTCTTATCAAGAAACCTGCACAGATGACGATGATGTAAATGACGCGGATTTATTTGAAGATAAACATTCTAACAGATTGTTAAGATTAAAATATATTGTGCACCAACCAAAAAGTTAACCGGTCATAGATACTGAAATGTGATTTGGTCGGTAAAAATAGATCAAACCTGAACAATCGACCAACCTGGCAGATCATTGTTTTTGTAAAAAGACAGAACGGAGAAGGATTAGTACGCATGGTACAAAAATGAAAAAAAGCTCTCTTTGTAGCAAGTGAAAGAAGTTATGTAGCTGGTGGTATATTATTTGTGAAAGTTAGCTTTCGTGAATATACAAAGTGCGCTGCCATAATGGCATTGCAATGATAATACTCTACAAACCTAATATGTACATACTTAGAAAGCACAAAACAGCGCTGTGCCAAGCTGGGGTTACAAAAATATAGTCTAATGTCCTAACAGGGATAACACTTTTATAAATAGGGCCCCAGAAGCTCTCTTTGTAATAAGTGAAAGAGGTTATGTAGCCGATGGTATATTATTTGTGAAAGATTGCTCTCGTGAATATACAAAGTGCGCTGCCATAATGGCATTGCAATGATAATACTCTACAAACCTAATACGTACATATATAGAAAGCACAAGGCAGCGCTGTGCCAAGCTGGGGTTACAAAAATATAATCTAATGTCCTTACAGGGATAACACTTTTATTAATAGGGTCCCAGAAGCTCTCTTTGTAGCAAGTGAAAGAAGTTATGTAGCCGATGGTATATTATTTGAGAAAGTTAGCCCTCGTGAATAAACAAAGTGCGCTGCCATAATGACATTGCAGTGATAATACTCTACAAATTTAATATCTACATACATAGAAAGTACAATGCCGCGCAGAGCCAAGCTGGGGTTATGAAAATATAGTCTAATGTCCTTACACTGATAACACTTTTGTAAATAGGGCCCCAGAACTTTAGTTTCAAATGCTTACTGTTGTCACCCAAGAAGACTTCATTTCTAACTGAAACCTGTATTAATCAGTACAAGAGCAAAGTTTCAATGGTCGTCCTACAAATAAGAACGTAGCATCATGTGACAAAATATTATACCGTATAAATTTGAGTTAAGATTTTAAAGAGCCATATGCTGACGAGGTGTATCATCCGTAACTGTTCACTGCACAGTACTCCATAACTCTGACTGGACAATATCTTGCCCTCAGTTGAAGTTGTTCCCAGGTGCCGAGGAATAAGTCGGCAAACCCATGCCGCCGTTTCCATGTGAATAGCGCCGAGATGGCTGCCCGATATCAAATAATCATTAAGACATAAATAACTGTTTTTGGTGTGTTCATATCGGTAGCATACCCCTTCGTACGAATCATTATATGACTGAAATGAACTAACACAACTCTCATTTGTCATAAGCATGTATCGGCCGTGCTATTGCGTGACTTGGCCTAGTAAAGTAGTTTTGTATCTGCCGATACGACACTTGGCGCTGTATCGACATCTTACCTTTGAGGGTGATAACAATGATAGCAATAGCGTTTTTTCAGTTTATCTTTATACCATCGAGAGGAATTGGGCAAGATGTAATCTCCATTAATATACATAATCAACGTCTTCACAACTCACCGTGTGTCACGGCATTGCGTTCTATGATCATACATACTCAACGTCTTCAAAACTCACTGAGTGTCACGTCACTGCGTTCTATGATCATATACTCAACGTCTTCATGACTCACCGTGTGTCACGTCATTCCGTTCTGTGATCATATACTCACCGTCTACATGACTCACCGTGTGTCACGTCATTGCGTTCTGTGATCATATACTCACCGTCTTCATGACTCACCGTGTGTCACGTCATTGCGTTCTGTGATCATATACTCACCGTCTTCATGACTCACCGTGTGTCACGTCATTGCGTTCTATGATTATATACTCAACGTCTTCTCAACTCACTTGCAGTACAGTATATATGAGGTTTGTAGTTTGATGTGTAATCAGGAAGTCTCTGTGCACATCTCAAGTAGATATTATAATGCCGGTTCCCAAGGGTATTGTCTGTGACAATCGTGTCATTGCTAGTTCTACTTCGTGCAATTAGTTTTCTCAATGGTCCTTGAATGTAAGAACTATTAGACACGATGTGATGCACACAATATGATGTACACGATATGATTACCATTTTATGTATACACGGATACAATGGTGAGGTTTATCAATTTGATCTTCACTGTATCTATATATTGTCGTATTCATTGAGTCGACTTGTATCTAGTTTCTTGTGAACGATGATACAAATGAGACAACCATAATATGTTCAACTGACGATTTTAACAGTTTAAAATCACTCTGCCACAACTTCCACGGATAGAGCAGACATTCATGGAAGAGCCGGTATCATAGACACCAAAAGTGCTGTATCAGCATCAACGAAGTACCGTATAGGCGAGGTGTCGTACCGGCCAGGTGTCCAATCGCATCGCAAAACTAAGTAAATTGATGTCATTGCGGGGATAACCGTTTCATCCTGCATGTGAAAGGTTACGCGTTATTATGCCGGCCTAAAATGGTGAATAAATTAATAATTTTCGATAATACCCGAATCACTTAAAAGATGCCTCATCCGAATCGAGGATTAGCAAGCATATTTGACACTGTTGGACTTGATCTTTATAATCAATCAAGGCAATTAAAAGCATGTTAAGCTCTGATGTCTATTGTTCATCCATAGGTTAATATGTTTGATTGGCCATCAATGCGGAGTCAATGTTGCAGCACTTTACATATAAGCATCAGTTAACAGCTGAGTAATGCATACTATGATTTCGAGTATCATACCGTGCATAAGATACTACGAATCATCCCCGATTTTATTCCCTACGCCTGTTATTGACATCGGTACATAACTGTTATACAACAGCATATCCATATGATGAAAACGCACATCAAAAGATATATCTACGTTCTATTTTTTTCTAACGTTTGGCCATAATAAATATGTAAGTCGAAATATCATTGCAATTGCTACATCAAAGTCAATACTTATGGCATTTTAGCTCAATCCACTTTGGCTTTGATGGTTCTAATATGTCGTCTTTCACAAGAAGATCGATACCGGAGTCAATAAGGATGATGTTTGTTCTTATACCATACGAAACCTTCGATTTATTTTGCATCAGCTTGTTCAAAAACAATTGCTTACATTTATTTGTTCGAAGGCTAATTCACAGTACTGCCGGAATAAGGTCATATTTGTAATACTAGGACTGTAAAAGCATATGATGTAATATCGATATGTACAAGACGATGGCACTATCACTATTAGTTAATCTCTTTGATCGACGTCCCCATAAGGTTAATGATGAATTAACTACCATGACAGCCAAGTTGCATAAAATGATTGGACGTGACATAAATTGACGTTTTGATAAGGATGTTTATATATGGGTGTTCTGCATAATAATGAGAAGTCGGTATTTTTATTGACTGTTGCAAAATATATATTCTAAGTGCAATAATGCTCAAATGTATGACCACGCAGTTTGCAGTTACCGCGTTGATTTTGAAATAGCTTTGTAACCACAAAACATCACATTAAATACCCACTATCTCAAAAATCAGTGTTTATACTCATCACGTTATCAATCAGTAGTTAGGTAAAATCGTAACATCGAACATACTATTATGGAATTAATTACACTGTGAGGCCAAAGATATATAGAGAAAAGAATAGATATAGAGAGATATAGAGAGAGAGAGATAGAGAGAGAGAGAGAGAGAGAGAGAGAAAGAGAGAGATAGAGAGATAGAGAGAGAGAGAGAGACAGAGATAGAGACAGAGAGATAGAGAGACAGAGGGAGAGAGGGAGGAGAAAAGAGAGGGAGATATATCTATTTATATTTAGATTGATATATATGTATAAATAAATATATATGTAGATATATCTATATATTCATATACATATATATTTAGATATATATATATATATATATTTACATGTATATATATATGTATATATATACATATAGAGTCTCTATATATATAGATATATCTATATATCTATAGATATCTCTATATCTATAGATCTCTATATATGATATCTCTATATATATATATATATATATATATATATATATATATATATATATATATATATATATATCCTGACCTTAGCTGTTATATATCCACATCGTATCAGATGCATTTGAATAAGTGCTCATGCACCCCGTCCAGAAGGAACGGTTCCACTGCTTTATTCTGTCACCAGATGTCGTTTAAAGCATAGGTTTTTTTTAAGTGACTTCTACTGCAAGTGGCTTAATGTGGGCCTAACAACGTTGCTATCTGTCAATCGTACGCGCAATCTTACGCTGACGATAACCCATAAAACCCATTTCCGAATAGATTCTATTTAGGGTTAATTTGGTGAGACCGGATGGGGTGAACACGTGAATTGAAAAGAGCTTTCTCGGCTGATAATTCAATAAAGATGTTTGAGTGAAATTGCTCGGTTGTTATCATAGCATGGGCATAAAGATATCAGGTATAAATTCTACCTCTTGATTTGCGCATTCAATGTAATGTCAGATATTTTACTGATAATATTGCTCGGCGCTGTACTCTTTTACTCCTATCACTTAACATGCTCTCGTCGTAATACGATCCCGTATTAAACAGCAGTGAAACAGATACGAACACGTTCTTATGGTGTATGTAGATATTGGATGTTAAATGTATTGCATATGGTTGTTAAGTATGAAATGATTATTAGTATATCAAATGGATCCGGGCGATTTTCAACGACGAAGCTAAGCTAAAAATATCAAGAACAAACGGCTGAGATTCGTCACAAGATTTGCTCAACAGTGACCTTAATGACCTATTTCGCCTCCGGCGTTATGCGGTTGTCATATTTCTGCCTCTCGGAAGATTTGTGCTTACATGTGTCAACAAGGAGACCTGATGTCATAAAGAGGGCGACTATTTTAACCTGACTTATAACAGATGAATAATTTGACAAATGCACTATCAAATTAACTTGCCTCTTG
>CM067354.1:10931730-11171730 GCA_034190875.2 Urechis unicinctus
GTGTCAAATCGACAAACTATGTGTAAAACGTTGTTTGTGTCATAAAAACTCATCCTTTTCTGATTTAATTTCTTATGGACAACAGCTCACGGGCACACAATTACGTATTAATACAAAATCATACACTGTATAAACATATATGCGTCAGATTGCTCATTGCTCTCAACTGGTAGACATTATCCTACATGTCGGTTTCTATCAATTGATTAAAAATAATGGTTCATTAAATCAAGAACGCAAGTGCAACTAAGACACTACAGTGAGCACATTATTGTATATTGCTCCCCACTGCCACAGAAACACTACTACCGCACTGATGGCATTAAGCGCTGGAAGAAAACAAATTTCCGAAATCGCCTATTAATTTGCTATCGTACCACTAACAGAAACGTATTCAAGGCCTTTCCAAAACCATGAGTCATTTGGTGCATTTGACGAGCGAGAAATGAGCACTTTCCTGACAGGTAATTGTAGTGACGATATGGTTATGGAATATTATGGTTGTAATTGTAGCACTTATGTAAAGAATTGATCGTATGTCAGGATATGGTTTTAACTCGTGGTACATGAATTAAATAGGCTGGCTTAAATCTTAACGATTCTATTAATTTGGAAGCTTATCGTCATTGTAAGTACAGTTCTTACCGTTTTGCGTGGGTGCCGTAGTAATTCGATCACGGATGAAATGCCCTTAGTAAATACCGAGTTGTGCTTAGAAATTGCATTTGTCAGCCTGGAGAGAGTAAGATGATATGGAAGGAACAGTGTGCTTAACTCTCTGACAACGCACGAGTGAACGTACTCAATATAGTTGTCCAGAATTAAATAATCATTGATATTTCCCATTAAAGCAATATACAGGGGACGAAACATGGCTTGTTGACTTGTTAATGCTTAATGCCGCTACAGAACAAGGATTTGTAGGGTTCGGGGGGGTTCAACCAATTACTGAGTATCGATATCAAGCCTTTTCAGACTTTGCCAACCATTTCCATATCAAGCGTTACAAATACCGAGCCCTATTTTCATTTGTCGTCTAAATGTCAGCAGATTAGTTAGTGAAATATGTTGGGCTCCGTGGACATGACGACGTATTTATTACAGTTTCACTAACCCTTGCAGCAGCCATATCATAATCTTTATCATCTGAATAGTTAGCCACACTTACAGCATTAATCATGCCAATACTGTATGACGGAATAAGTAGCCATTCACAATGGCAAACTCATTACCACATAGTAATCAGCACATCACTTTATTTGAATGGTTAAAACATCTATTTGTACCTCATGTGTTTGCTATCGTGTCTAAAAATATTATTGTGAACGTATTAACATTTTTCGGCTGAATTTACTCTTCATTCGTTGACAAATCTGGCTTTATAAAAAATCATGCTTGTTTGATCGAGGTCGGTGAAGCAAAAAAAGGCAAGCTCCGGGGGTGGCGTTTTGTCATACCCTAGTCATGTTTTATGATATAACCGACCGTGGATGAAGTTTTGATGCCTATGGAGTACACAGCTGCATTTAACTGAAAGGGTAGTACGTCTCACTGTGTTTTCACTGCAACTGCTGTATAGAATGGATTTGATCCATGAAAATTTACAACCCGTCACGCAGATTGGCAGCTAAGAGATTTCTACTTGTCGGAGCCGTTTCACGTCCTCCATTTGCGGGCTTGTGGGTGTTGTCTCCCATCCCTGTTACAGTGGAGTGAAATATTATTGTGAAGTAGTAAAATATGTCCGCTCTCACAGTGCGAGTTGCTATATTAACATGTCGATAACCTGATGAACAGACCCTGTGTAAGTTGCCTTTTCCGTAGTATGCGATGAATATAGGTCACACATATCAGCAACCTTGCCAGGGCAGTATAAGATCCTATCAAATCGGTATAAATATTAGGACTACAATTTGATTGCCACGGTGCATTCATTATCGTTGGTCTGGTTCAAGATAGGGAAATTTTCTGCCTTAGTGTGGCTGTGTGTGTTTTTTCTAAATATGATCTGACGATTTTGTTTAGGATGAACACGTGGTTGAGCCGTTGCTTTGCCTACTTTGCCGTAAGTGTGCTCCAATGCTTTTACAGATGGTTGCTGATTGATTTATTTCTCTTGTCACATAAATACATCATATGCTAAAGGAATCCAGTTGGCCTTTAATCTAAATGTACAATTTCGACATGGAGATTCGCCATGTGAGCTTAGTAACTAACCATAGCTGAAACAAAAGATAAACCTCATGACAAGCCATCGCAGGAATGTAGATGGAAGTTTTGATGTAATCAAGGTATACCTATATAATATGTATTGTACGTAGTATAAATTTACTTTTTCAGGTGCATGATTAAACCAATTCCAAATGAGTCTATTCTGTATTCTCTTAACATAAAGATTTCGACTTTGAGCTATGGCTTTTAAATGTTGGCGAAAATTGTTTACCTTATAATATTTCATCGATTATATGTCGAAAGCCAAAAAAAAGGTATGAATTCTTACAGCTGAGAAGCTATTTGTCTACGTGCGAGCGTGCATCTATGAAGCTTGTTGCTATAATGAGCTAGTAGTTTGCTTAAAGATGTATGTGTACTGGTATTTGGTAATTTACCGTATAAACGGCATTGACATTGCAAAGAGTTTTCGAATTGAGTGCTCAAAATGCAGTGTTTCTATATGGCTTATGTTTCATGTAAACGCTATAGGCCATTAATGTGCGCTAGCAATGTGCGCCAATTAGACCTGATCCTATGCTTTAGAGCACATCATTCTGGCATGTAATCAAAGACTCACGAGCAACACCATCACGCCCGTGGATGCAAATAAGCCCCGACCAGTAGAAATCCCTAAATTGCTTACCTTTGTGACGGGTTGTAAATTTCCTTAAAGTGAACCATTACATCCGACAGCTGAATTAATATCACAGCAACACGTACCATTTATCAGTTACACGCAGCTGTATATATCAGGGGTTACACATCCCCGACCACGATCGAGCGTGGGACTGAAGTGCGAAATGCTATAACCATTGGTTATCATTTACTCACCTAAGCGTATGCTTGGTCGTAAACCCTACAGCTCGTCGAGCCATAAATATAATGACCAGCTAAGGAGGATGTATTGGTATTTATTTATTTTTTAACTTCGGTAGCCAAATTTGCATGTAAATTACTAGGATAAACAAGTTGATTGAAATCATTAAAAAAGCACGTCAACACCGCAAATACGTAAATATTGTGCATGGTGAAAATACACTTTGGACGTCTCTTGAGTTTCTGCCATATAGAGAAGCTGATAAGTGCGTGGTTAGCTTATCCGTGCTCGTCCGGGAATCATTCTGTTTACAAATTTACAGCATCTCATCAACCAGCTCCGCGGAGCGGCATTTATGGCTGATAGTATTCAAGTGCTGGGCGGCAGCTGTTTGAATTAAATATTTCCTTACTAGAATTTTACGATACAAGTTGCACTGACCTGACATTGACCTGGCACACTATAGGATGTGGCACTTCTATTACAGCCCCCCTCACCCTCATCTAATCTACACGGCTAATTACGTAATTCTCAGGACCCTTTTTGGGGGGTCCCTGCTCTCCTCGGAGAGGGTCGCGAAAAAAGGCCTTACCCACGACAGCTTTTCGTGCTGAACGGGGATGGCGACACCTCGTTGACACGCTGGTCATATATCTTATGGCTTTCATCGCGCTGCACGTTTATCCCTTTGCGATACTGTTTCGAGTATATTTGTGGGCACAGGCCCACACATTCCTTTATAGGCCGGCACACACATCCTTCATTTTTACCAAGATCTTTTCATTGAAGGTGTGGAGTGTGTGAATAGGCGCTTAGCTGCTGGTGTCTATGTAGGTGAGTTCCGCCTGCACGTTTGAGTACACATCAGCTGTATAAATCTCCTTGAGAGTCCATGTCTGTGTAAAGCATGCGCTGGTCGCTCCTATGACTGGACTTTAATGTGTTGAAATAGAAGTCTTACAAAAGGTGCCTGGCGAGGTCGAGTATGAATATGCCTACATATACGGGGCGTTTTATCACAGGCGGCTCTTGTGCATATGCAGGGCAGCCAGATCGTCCTCGAATATTTTGTAACGAAAATAGACGGGTCTGGGCACAAGTCTGTGTATTTTGTCATCTTCTGCTGAGCGCGCAATCTTAACGTTGACTCGTCTTCTTAGGTATCATCAATTGTGCTACCAAATACTGAGTTGTTCACCATCGTGTACAGGTCCTTCTCGAAATCGCTGTAAGACACCTTTCGCAGGTCAGTGTTTATGCAATGGCAGGGCTCCATCCAGTGGCTGAGTGATTGAATACGTGCGCATGATGTATACTTTTGAGCCGTACCCTGAAGGGCAGAAAGAGTTTGAGATATCTGCAGTGGATCACAGACTTTTCTTTGTTCGTAGGTTGGGTACCAGCTTATCAACCTCCGCTTTGTTCCCAAATTCACCTGTGAAATAATTCTGGTAGTCCGGCAACCCTTCGGCTGGTCTACCCACACAATCGCCCAAGTGCTTAGGGGCTTGTTCCTTGCCCACTCATACAGGCTGTTAGCATCGAGGTACAGGATATAGCTTGATTGCTTATCCTTGTCGAAGCCCACCACTTATGGGTTATTGGCTTTGGAGTGGCGATGCGATACCATGCTTATCCCACCACGCATGTGCTTGTCAGTTAGCAGCTCAAGAAAAACACCTTTGTTCTTCAGCAGCGCATTCTATGACAGTCCCGAACTGATGTAGTTGTGGGTTGGGCAAGACCGTACTGCTTCAGACATGAAAGACATATGTGAAACACATCTGCACAGATTAGTATTATCCAAAGGCACGTGCTTGAAGATTCTTGTGTAAATATTCGATTTGTACAATGTCTTATGGAGAACACCATCTGGCGGCAGCAATGTGTCAGGTGGCACCACATGCAGCTATTCTCTGACAAAACCACGGAAGATCTTGGGTGAACATGGTTATATATGAAGCAAACGTCAACACCAGAGGTGAACTTCTGCTTTTAGAGTCCCACCAAACATCCTGGGACTTTCCAAGAGGGCTTTTGAGCAACTGCTTTTGCCAATATTGCGTTTTTTCCCTGTAAAGCGGGTCATTGTTTATTGCTGAGTCAACAGCTTGCAGCCGAGAAACCAAATTGTTAATCGTTGACAAGACGAAAATTTTAACACCACGGCATACTAGTGTTCAAAGAGCTGCTCAGCAAGAGTGCGTTTAAAGCGTTCCACTATAGCTGGGGCTCGATGGATATCCACACGGCTACGCCTGATGGAGACCACATTGTTGGCAAGCAGCTGGATCACTGTGTCCATGAGCTCAAGGTCCCTTAGCCAAGGTGCTTAGGGACCATGACTATAGATCTGCCGTATAGCTTACTTTATAATCCATACCCTGGTAACTTTCTCAGAAACCCTCGACGCCACCGGCAATCCAGGGTGCCCATGTTGCAGCAGGACGAAGCAAAATAGGTTTTTCCACCTCTTTAGTAGGATGAGGCGGAGAGTGCATTACAACTATGGCTTCATCTCTAAGCGTGGCCTAAGGCTCACAGAGCTCACTCAGTTCACAACAGTTTCAGTGCACAAAATGCAAATCAGTCTGCTGACTGAGCGGAATATGCAGTCTTCAGCAGCAGTTGTGCGTGCTTGATCTCTGCTAGTAGCTGTTTTGTCATCATTCTCATGCAAGACATGTTCAAACGAGTTTGCATAAGGACCCAGACACTGATGGCCGCTCTTGGTCAATAATTTTGTAGTTGAGCAGTCACCAATAATGTAAGGGGTGTGATCACCCCGAAACTGCCCAATATACGTCTCGGGATCTTTCCACACATAGCTCCACAACTGGTGGGTCTGGTTGAATGGGATAGTGGGGCAGAGGATTGCAATATGGTGATAGCGACCGGCGAAATTGCCTTCAAGAAGGTCGAACATAAAGAATAACTGTCCGGTGGAATTCGTGCGGTATTGGTGTAATTGACCGACACTCAAACGCTGAGAAATGTCGATAGCATTCATCGTATGAAGGCATATTAAATATTTAGAATATCGAAAACCCTATGATTGATGTGTCAATTATTGTGTTTCAATTAACAGTTACTATAAATGAGTGAAATCTAGCCATATCTTATATTTCAGCCTAAGGAAAAATGTTGTCTCGGGCGTGCAGACCAAAAGTAACAGACAAACATTGTTCACTGCCATTGGTAAGACACTATAATAATCCTGATGCACACCATACATAAGAATACAAGAAATCATCTCACCTTATAATCTTTTGATCATGTAATTGTACTACATATCTTAACATTGAGTGTTAATAAACACATAAACACACATGCATACCCACACACCGACAATCCCAGATATTTATACATATATATATATATATATATATATATATATATCAAACCATATAACCCTGTTCATATATATATACATATATACATGTAAATATATGTATATATATACATATATATACATGCATATAATCATATATATATACATATACATATATAAAGATATATGCATATATATGCTTTTATAGGAATAAATATATCTATATATATATGTGTATATACATATATATACATATATATATATAGATATATAGAGATATATAGTCAAACATGATTATGAAAAATATGTAATATAAATATATATATATATATATATATATATATATATATATATATATATATATATACATGTGTACATATACATATATATATAAATATATATATACATTTATATATATAAATAAACATATATCCATATATATATACATATATATGAATTTATATATATATATATATGTATATATGTATATTTATATGTATGAGTGTGTGTGCGTGTGTATATATATATACGTATATATATATACATGAACTTTGCATCGCAAATGTCCCACGAACGTTATTGAGTGGTAACTAGGATATACGCCGTGGATAATTGTCTGCTAAGAAATCCTCAAACGGCGCAAAATGCATATACGTCTGTTAGCATACAATTGAGGGCAGATAAAGATCTAACAAATGCCTGAATGATGCGTCAAGTGGGCATCAAATCGATTGCACATTTCACAACAAACAATAATTTAAATTATCATCGAATAATGTTACCAAATTGACAGATGCAAGATGCAAAGGCTTGAGTACATGAAACGCTTCCATACATGGGTTAAATGTAGTCAGCGGTTGTAAGGACTTTGTGGCCCCGAGTAATCGTTTGGCAACATGCAGATTATACGTCGTAATAAACGCAGAAGCGCAGTCATCCACTACTTGGAATTTTCTCCAATGTGTCGATATTTTTTCAGTTGGGCAATATACCAACAACAAATCAATCATATGAGTGTGCGTATTTATGCGAAACTTGAAAAGTCGTACGTGAGAAGGTAGGGATAGTAATTGAACTACAAGCGTGACCATAATTTGTTTGCCCCACAGCACTGTAACATCAGTAGGCAAATGTGGCTTATCTTGCATTGAGGTGCATATATTTATTCCACGTGGGTAAAACAGACAAAATACTGCATCCGGCCTACACGAGGTCTATTTGGGACCAAATTGCGTTCAGGATATGATTGTTAGCACACGGTTATCAGGACAGGCATTGTCTTATCTGTGCTATCCTCCTCACGTTCTTATGGCTATTAATTCTTATGCCTGTTTGCTACCCGTAGTTCCTTGCTGATCATTATCATCCAGGGATTATCATACTTTACTTTAAAGTATACTCTACTGACACTTATCGTCATTCCATTTGTAAAAGCAACACAACGCACAGGCCTCCCTATTGGCTGAAACCCGACAATGGTAACACATCGTCTGTGAGCCTACTGTAACAAATCTACCGTACAACAGCTAAACGTTCTCCTTGTTCTATTAATTGGATCAGTTTTAAACCATCAAAAACAAATTGATCACGCTAAGCTTCCGTTATGCATGCATCTGGAATGCAAGTCGTGCTTTGATCACCATGCCCTTTATGGAAGCAAACCTACTGGCACATGCCTTGCTAATCAAGCTAGTCCTTTGTCTGCTTGATGCACAATCTTCCATGGATATTTCTTTCGATCAGAAACCTACACAGCAGGTATGTGATGATATATCTTATATGTTGGCTGCTCGGATACCAAAAAGTTATTCTGTTGTTAAACCCAATAAACAGGTATAGTGGAAAAATGAATAAGCAAATATGAGTTCGCAAATATGAGTACTGCAAACACATAATGAGTTTGCAGCGCGTTTTGGGATCAAATAAGAAGCTTATTCTTATGGTATCAACACACATTCTATCCCTGGTTCATTTTGGTTAAACTGCGTGTGTAGATAATACACCTAATGAATAATATGAATAGCAGCTATATAATCTATTCGATTATGGTGCTAATACCGCTCGATGTGATGGCGTGCAAATGTTATCACATATTGCATTAAAACTCGTGATTTGTGAAACCCTTCAGCCGGTATTTGAAAAGCTATGTTTTTTGCATATATTCGAAAACTGCATCTCAGCTGACATTGCGCGAGCATTCGCAGCGAGTTACTAAAAATTGCTACATGAGAATCAATCACCATCGCAGTCTAGCCCTCTTCCCATTGGTTATATGTCACACGGAGGTTTTTACCGATCCTGATTATTAGGTATATCCATGGTTTGACAAATGAAAGGGGACGGCTATTCTTTTCAGTCGAACCCATGGAGTCTACATAATGAGTAATGACACCAGCGCAGTACTGTGTCACATATAATGTAGACCTATCCGGTGATTTAGTGCAGATTGTGCAAAGCATTGAATTGCAGCAATACAAACTAAGTCATTCGCATTTGCATTCAATACCAATATACCAGCGACCAATATCTTATATGATGTGACAGCCTGCCGTAAGAAAATTTACAGTTTTGTACTGTTACGTAGGGCATGTACTCGCTGTAAATATGCCTTTTTAATCCATTGGCTGCCTGTTATGCGATGCCCAACAGAATGACAGCTCTGCGGACAGCTGCATATACGCATGCGGATTACGAGCAGGATACCGGGCCATGTCTTTGGCATCTCAATCCAGGTAATGACCCCACCACAATATCTGCCGTTCCAAAACTATCTAAATGCTCGCGGTTACCTGCCCCCCCCCCCCCATTACGCTAACCAACCCTGACTGCGCTTGTCACCGGGGCTATAACCAACCCCTCTCCTGGCCGCTTCTCCAACCTTACCGCAGTATCCCCAATCGAATCCATGCCATGCTAACCCGACCTCTTCCCGCTCTAACAGTACTTCATGCTCCATGTTGATGCGCTGAGTTAACATAGAGAAGGACCTAAAACACAAAAATATATTACCGCATCACGTACACATTGCATAGCAGACCGTAACATCACACATTAAGAAAAGTGAATTGAAACAGGTTGGCTTTGACTATAAAACAAATATTAAATTAAGATGAGGGCACAATGCCGCCCGCATAAGGCTTTTCCCATGGTTGATCAAGGTGCGGGATTGCGCTTGTGTTTAGCTGTTATAAGTGTAGAATGCTGAACATGAAATATCATATATATTATGTGGCAAATTTGCAGCATCACTGCGCCTCTACCTTGTGCTATAGTCTGTCATTTCTTATTTTTTTTCATTTAACATCATGTTACAGCCTTTTTTACCTTGGGAGTTAAGTAACTATGTATGCTATACAACTGCAGAATTGAATTTTACGTAAACGCTTATATATCCATCTTGGATGTTTACAATAAGAATTATTTTCATAGATTGCATGCCCTCAAGCCGCATCTTGCTGTTTACCGATACCACCATTCACCCGGCTTCTCGTTTCCTGCGAACGGATGTGTCTTATTTAAAGCCTTTTCTATTTAGAGTAGGAGAGAAAACAATTGTAGGGTGCACAATTTCATTTAGTTATTTTTCTCTTAAACCATGTGCACTTAAATGTCCTCACTAAGACTAAGCCCACTACAGAATAGCCTGTCATGTCAATTTATGCAGCACATTATTCATTCTTTAACTACCAATAAGAGCGATGATTGCTTACACGAGCGTATGTATTGCGATATATTGCGTTCTCGTGACAAACAAAAATGAAAACCGCTAGGATGAAAACAAGTGAGGTGTGCAGAAATGATGCACTGATACACATGCTTGTTTTTCCTTAAATCACTCTTGTCCGTTAACAAACATTTGCCTATCGCGTTAATATTGATAGCTGCGACACTGCAGTAAATAATTGCGCTAATGTAAATATATTGTGCTTGAGTTTTAATTAGATTTTTTTGTCGCGACTGAGTTTAGAAACACAATGGACAGCTGTATGAAATGTGTAGTTGAAATAAACATAGCCCCACTATTTAACCTTAATTGCACAGCATATATTTAACCTTTGTCAACCGGCCTTGTATCGTATAAAGAATATAATGTCCCGTAATATAGAGCGCTATTATGTACCTGTGACAATATATAATGTAGATCAGATTACCCTGCCGCATTCTTTGAAAATTAAATTAACAAATTAGAAGCTTGCAACAAATCGTCATCTATTCCGCTCAACTATATGGCTTATGAGTCACTTTTGTTAGATGTGTAATTGGATAAGTGTGAGAATAATTTCAAGATGATTGGTGATGGAATAATACGCTCACAAGTTACATCATTTTATCAATAATCATGGTATGTTAATTTTTTTATGTCTAACCGTTAGCGCAGAATGCTGCATATATCTTTTAAAATGGTATGCACTTTTTTCTCCTGAAAATAAAGGTTTAGGATGTTATACCGGGAATGGTTGTCCGAGTCAATGTGCAGTTGCATAATATCGTGTGACTTTCCTCAAAAGACGACGTTGCTAAATGAATTGTTAGCCCATGTTTGCCCATTTTGCCAAGAACGTTCACTCGGCATAGTCATCATTACACAAAACCACACACCGCTGCGTTCGGTTTATTTCAAAGAGCAATCCGACCTCATCATATTAAGTTTTACATAAGTAGATTTTATGTCAATAAATAAGCGCGGAATTATACAGCCATTGTAAAATACTGCTTGTCATGATAACATACCCTAAGAAATGTTGCCTTATGAAAAAGCTCACCAGCCTATGTACTAACGAAATGGTAGTGATCAGCCAGCTCATTGACTCAGTATTGATCTGCTTTAAAATTATGTGTAACCTATCGTCGGCTGGATACAAGGGGTAATCAGACAGAGCCGGCTTCTCTTCTTGTCCACGGTAATCAATGTTAAGTTGTTGTCTCTTTGATTCTTTTGCCATATAATGTAAGTGAAACGATATGGTCTTCATATTATAATCAATTACTGATCACGTATTTCGATCGGTGCTATGCGATTGAGTGATGAATTTATCACAGCATTGCATCTAAATAGATCGAACTGGCCATTAATGCAGCGGGTCATCGATTGATTAACAATCATTCGTAATTAGGCCCAAGTGCTTGGTATATACCAGAAAATATACCAACAAAGCAATAGCGGATTGAAATATACAGGGCGATTAGTCATATTGGAGGTTTGAATTGATACATAAGTAATTTAAATGGGAAATGATTTGTGCGGTCGGGTGAGCTACATTACTGATATAGCACCAATATATATATATATATATATATATATATATATATATATATATATATAGAGATATATAGATATATATATATATATATATATATATATATAGATATATATATATATAGATATAGATAGATATATATATTTTTATATATATAGATATATATAATATATATATCTATATATATATATATATATATATATATATATATATATATATATATATATATATATATATATATATATATGTATATATATATATTTCTACGTATAGATATCTGCATTGACAAATCGCCCTAACCTTTGGATGTAATTGTTTTTATAATGTTGCAGCGATTCCCGAGCAGTTCACCAACGCTATGTCTTTTCTTGTTACCTTTGAATAAAAAACATGTACCCACTAACGCCTATAATGTACATAAATCTGCTTACATATATTTCTCTCTGTCGCATTCGTGGGCATATTGATTATGTTTTATTAACAACGGAAATAAGCAATGCAACCCCATCTCGCTTTGATGTTAGCAGATATTGAAGACCTGATTTGAACTTAAAAATATGCAACTATTAATTGAAACGCTATTGTTCATTGGTTTAACTACATAACAATATGTGATTGAAGCGCCACAGTGACAATTTGAATGAACAGACGTTGGACGAACTCAATTATGATTCTTTCGTCCTTGCTGCTAAATTAGCACCGCTGTCATGCTCTCCACGCCTGAGGCAATATCTTGCATATTGATCGCCTTAAGAACTTCAAATAGGCGCTTTGCTATGGACGCGAAATACAATTAACTGTTCACGTAATATCCCAGCGTTTGATGTATGATGATAAAAAGCTTGTTTGCTTCCGTGAAATGCTGTCCAATACATGATAGGCCCTCCAAAAAGGTTTTTGCTTTGTTT
The DNA here is from genome assembly GCA_034190875.2 of Urechis unicinctus. Lineage (NCBI taxonomy): Eukaryota > Metazoa > Annelida > Polychaeta > Xenopneusta > Urechidae > Urechis > Urechis unicinctus. Next base: position 10,944,259 of record CM067354.1, read on the forward strand.
GGTGCTCCTGGAAAGGAAAGTTCAAATGAGCTCTCTCAGAAGGCAAAAGCGATAATGTGCGTGAAATAGCACCGTTGTTATTATAGCTATATATTTACTTGGTAAAGATTGTAAGCGCCTCAAAACGAAATACAGGCAGAATATACCATGACCTTAGCTGTCAAATATCCACATCGAATCAGATACTGCGTACTTCGGAGGGCGTTGCGACCCCAACCTTTGCACAAGTACGGCTGTGTGACAATCATCTCTATCTGTCATGGGACGGAGGTGTCACAGCCTTTGCTCAGAGAGTGTTTTACTGACGAACATCCTGTGCTTTTATGCTGGATTTAAGCGGGGTGTCCGAAATGCGTCATTGTCCATGCGAGTGCAGTCGTAGCAAATTTTCCTTTGTTCATTGCTCTGTTTGATTAATGCATATTAAAAAGTGCTCAAGCACCCCGTCTAGGGGGGACGGTTCCAGTGCTTAATTCTGTCACCAGATGTCGTTAAAGCCGTATGTTCTTGTGAAGTGACTTCAACTACAAGTGGCTGAATGCGGGCCTAACAACGTTGCTATCCGTCAATCTTAATACTGCGCTAACGCTAATTAAGAAAACTCCTTTCCGAATAGATTCTATTTTGGGTTTATTTGGTGACACCGGATGGAGTGAACAGGTAAATTGAAAGGAGCTTTCTCGGCTGATAATGCAATAAAGATGTCTGCGTGAAATTGCTCGGTTGTTATTACAGTATGGGCATAAATATATCAGGTTTTAATTCTACCTCGTGATTTGCGTATTCAATATACAGTCAGATATTCTAATGATAATATTACTCGGTGCTGTACTTTTTTACTTGTATCACTTAAGATGCTCTCGTCGTAATACGATCCTGTATTAAACGGCAGTGAAACAGATTCAAGCACGTTTTTATGGTGCATGTAGATATCGGCTGTTAAATGTATTTCATATGGTTGTGTAGTGTCAAATGATTATTCGCATATCAAATGGATCTTCGCGATTTTTAAAGACGAAGCTAAGTTACACATATCAAGGATAAATGGCAGAGATTCATCACAAGATTTGATCAACGTGGACCTAAATGACCTATTTCGACTCTCCGGCGATATGCGAGTGTCATATTTATGCGTCTTGGAAGATTTTTGCTCTCATGTGCACCAATTAGATCAAATGTCATAAAGAGAGCAATAATTTCAATCTGAAAATGAATGATTTGATAAATGCACTATCAAATCAACTAGCTTCTTGATTGGAATATAACGCTCAAAATGGGTCTGCTAGGATAGACAGGGTCCTCACTATTGTTCAATAGCGGAATCGACTGCTAGATCTCTACAATAGCTCACTGATGGCAGCAATAGGCCTGGCTTCTAGGTCATATAAAGCTCTGATGCTTCATGCATCAAACCGTGGGACATTATTTATCATCGCGGAGCCAAATGTTATATTCAATCCTGTTTTTTTGCTTGTTAGCATGAGATAATAGGTGACTAGTACCGGCAATGATTACGAGGAGATCATATCATGAAAGCTCTGCCAGATTTACAATAAAGTCGGTTTGATCCATGTTTGTGTCACGTTAAAAACGACATGTTTTTGAGTGTGAATGAGCCGTGTTTACACCATTTATATCAGTCAGGACGCAGTAAATACAATGGTAAAAAGTTTTCAAGGAATAAAAAGAGAGCATCGAAGAACTGACGCGCACACACACATTACTTACACAGGTATGTCATATGGCAATAGGCTAAAGCAAAATAATAATTGCTGTTTTCATTCTGGCCACAAGTGTATGACACAGGTACACTTCATTCACAATTGAATGTAGAGACAGTCACACGGTTATAAAGGCATATGACAAATTACCATTCTGTAACTATTTATAACGCTCGGCAGAGGTAAAATAAGGTAACGTCAGCACTTAAGAAATGCAGTTATTTAAATATATGTGCATGCTATTACAATAAATGTATACGCATAAATATATATATGTATATCTATATATATATATGTATATCTATATATAAATATATATATATATACATATATATATACATATGTATATATATATATAAAGATATATATATATATATGTTATATATATAAACACATATATATATAGTTCCATATTAATATATATATAATATATATATATATATAAATATATATATATATTTATATATTATTTATATATACCATTTGTTGTTCCTTTAAGACATCTACTTGCAGTATTGTAAAAAATGGAGTACGTATGCAAAAGTTGTTTGATGGAATGGTATTCTCCTCAATTCATCTTGCTGTTGCCGACCATACCTCTATCATGTGAATGCCGAACTAAATGACATTTTACGTCTTTATCCAGAATTGCTATAAGAGTAAACATCTTAATTCTTTTAAGGCGAGTTTCGGTTATCAGCGGGGAACCTATGGTCGGAGAAGACATGATCGGTTTCATAGGGTTGACTCGATACATGAGGCCTGGTTCTCTTTCTTTAAGGTGAGCGTAGCTGGAATTGTTTGTAGTAGAGGCCGGACGAAATAATGGGGCAATCAGCGATAAAGAGAAATGGCATATGGCAGGCATATTATAAACCATATATCCAGTAAATTCAGTTTAGTTATACAAGCAATTGTTATAGCGCTATGCCGGCACCTATTCACATTCTCCTTCTTTCCTATTGGTTGGTTTATTTGCAGTTTTATTTGTTTATTCTGTTTTGTGTCAAATACCACTGCGACAAGCGGAGGTTTAAACGCAGGCGCGTTTAGGTTTACTTGAGAATATAACATAAGCGACCCGGGTGTTATACTCATTAGCATACATGCATACATACATACAAACATACATACATACATACATATACATACATACATACATACATACATACATACATACATACATACATACATACATACATACATACATACATACATACATACATACATACATACATACATACATACATACATACATACATACATACATACATACATACATACATACATACATACATACATACATACATACATACATACATACATACATACATACATACATACATACATACATACATACATACATACATACATGCATGCATGCATGCATAAATACATACATGCATACATACATGCATGCATACATACATACATACAAACATACAAACATACATACATGTATGTATGTGTGTATGTATGTATGTATGCCTATGTATGGGAATACATGCTTCTAACGCATGAACATAAGCAAGCACAAAAGCAACCTTATCAAGAGCTAAGCAGACGAATTACAATATATATTTGGGTGAAGCCTGAGTTAAACGCATTGATAGGGATGTCAGAACAAAATATATTCTGTGCATAGATATCTTGTCGCATATAACACTATTGGGCCTGCGATTGGGTTGATTGTAGTTGTAATTCTGTACTTGTCAAAACTACCATTATGCCTTCAGACAAACATTTGCTGCTGTCATAAAGATTGACAGTTATGGTATAAAACCAGCAAAATATTTGTGTAATCAGATAAACTGCTGCCTTGTATCCGACAACCTGCGAAGCTTGGCACAACAATGAACGACACAGTTATTGACACTTTGCCAAATAATACCTCGATCGTTTGCTTTTACAATTTTATTGACAGGTTTTTTGATTCATGAGTAAGATATTCCAAAAACATACGATTCTAGAAAATAACATCGATTGAAAATATATAAAGAAAAACTATTGGCTCTAAATGCATTTAGTCGGTTTGAATAAAGCAAGATGTTATTCTTGTAATACAAAAGTTTGAACCTCAAAAAGCTATTTTGCTCACTCTTAAAGGTGATGATATTTTTCATCAATCATGCAAATATGTTATGCTACGATTTTGTAAGGGGTTGGTAATTTATCAAGTAAAAGGGGTGGGTAATTTATCGGGTGTAACGCATGCAACTGGTCCGTAAACAAACCTACTGTTATTTCCTATATGAACAGACACATTATTCGAGTAAGTCAAAAAGTCAAGCGTATACACTTTTGCATACAATTTGTAAGCAGTAATTGTCGAATGTAATGATAATAAACATGACGCTACCGACTACAAGGCAACGCTACATGTGTGACGCAATGCCTGCCCTGTGATTGTCAGTCATCTAAACAAATGGGGCGAAAGTTCCAATAAAAGGTTTTTCCAACGAGGTGACAGAGGAAGATGATTTATCGAGGCACTTTAGCATGAAGCTAGTGTTCAAAGGCTTAGATATGCCCTTACGATTCATCTAAAGCTATCCATCACTTATATCGTTGCCAGTTAACTGATGAGCATATAAGTAATATCTGCTACGCACAGATCATTCGTTCTCTATGTATCATCTTATGTTAAAGCATTCGAAAATTATGTAAGTGCATTAATCTTGGAATATGAACGTGATTGACTTGGGTGATCACAAGTATTGGGCAGAATACTGAACGCTAACTGCTCTGGATACAGCCAGTAGAATGGAGGCGTGTCAAATCGACACTTGAATTAATGTACTGAACGAACTATGTGTAAAACGTTGTTTGTGTCATGAACACTCATCCTTTTCTGATTTAATTTCTTATGGACAATAGCTAACGGACACACAATCACGTATTAATACAGAATCAATCATACACTGTATCAATATATATGCGTCAGATTGCCCATTTCTTTCAACTGATAGACATTTTGTCCTACGCGTCGGTTAATCATAATGGGTTGATTAAATCAACTAAGCAAGTGCAACTAAGACACTAAGGTGCGCAAATGATTGTATTTTTCTCTCCACTGACACAGAAACGGTACTCCCGCACAGATGGCATTAAACGCTGGAAAAGACCAAATTGCCAAAATCGTCTATTAATTTGCTATCGTACCACTAGCAGAAACGCATTCTAGGCCTTTCAAAACCATGAGTCATTCGGTGCATTTGACGAGCAAGAAGTTAGCACTTTCCTGACAGGTACTGGTAATGACGATATGGTTATGGCTGTAATTGTAGTAATGTTAAGAGGTTTTCGTATGTCAGGTTATGGTTTTAATTCTGGGTGCATGAATTGAGTTAGCTGGCCTAAATCTTAATGAAGCTATTCATTCGGTAGCTGATCGTCTCTGTTAGTACAGTTATTGCCGCTTTGCGTGCGTCCCGCAGTAACACGATCACGTGATTAAAAATTGCATTTCTTCAGCCTGGGAAAGTAAGATAACAAGAAAGGAATAGCGTGCTTAATTCTCTGACAACGCACGAGTGAACATTTTCAATATAGTTTCCCAGAATTAAATAATCATTATTATTAACGAAATTGCTGTCTAAAGTTCTCAACTTCTACCAACAAAAGTAGATGCATATTTTCTTGATGTTTTGTTCAACCCTCGACATGTTTTTATAGCAATAGTCGTACGCCAAAATAACCGCAGGCCAAAATAGAAAAGAATATATTTAATGACAGACTAAACGTGCATTTTGAGTTTATGCTCAGGGAACCCCTGAAATATTTGTGCCCAACTATTTCATTGGCGGGGCTGGCTGGCAAGCTTTTAAGCAATATTGGCGAACGCTTATGAAGCTGTGTAGGATAATGCACACTGTATACACAATCATTTATGCGTATCGGTTTTATTAATGCATTGGCCACAAGGCGTGACTTTTTTTAGTATATTGAACAGCATTACCTATAGCAAACTGTTAAACTTTCTGAACCTAAAGTATAATATAATCCCGGATCGGATTAATGCAAGAGAAACAAAAAACGTGAGATAAGGGTCAAGCGCCCAAAGCTTCATGTTAATGTTGACACACCGCTGTAGCTTGCCAGAAGCGATATGAGCGATCGATAGCTTCCGTTGTCCTTCAGCGACATTGGCATCAGCTTTAAGCAAATCGTAGGTTTGGAACATTTGCTTGTGTTGATTCACGATCTTGTTTGCATAGCTAAGACAGTGCATGCTGTAAGCCACATAAGCTGTTAAAGTTGTGGAGGGGTTTAATAACCCGCATATCCCTACGTGCAGTAATAGACTTTATCTGCCACTCCATGATAAATTTGATACCAATTTCGACGCTCAATTTGCTATCAGTTATTTGTTGATACGCAATATAGAAAGATTTGCTTTGCGGCCTGCATCAGCTATAAGCAAATCGTAGGTTTGGAACATTTGCTTGTGTTGATTCACGATCTTGTTTGCATAGCTAAGACAGTGCATGCTGTAAGTCACATAAGCTGTTAAAGTTGTGGAGGGGTTTAATAACCCGCATATCCCTACGTGCAGTAATAGACTTTATCTGCCACTCCATGATAAATTTGATACCAATTTCGACGCTCAATTTGCTATCAGTTATTTGTTGATACGCAATTTAGAAAGATTTGCTTTGCGGCCTGCATTGTTTGGAATAGGCGGGAGACTAAAAAATGGGAATGATTTAACAACATGGCTATTATTATCTGTAATATGATATTTCAGCAGTCTGATGGGATGGCGGTATTATTCCTAGCAGTTTCATTGTACAGATTGAAAGGGAACGACACAAAATTTACGTTCTAATATCGGGGAGTTCTGGGGGAAAACCCTGCGTTCCAAGCTGCTTTACGCACCATTTATAAAAACCCTAGTGTTTACATGCAACGCCCCATTTTTTCCTAGTGCGCATCTTTGTATTGATCAGACCCCAATTCTGCGTCGCTTGAAATTGATTAATGAACGCTTTTCCCAAAAAAGATACTGAACAATACCGGACAATAAGGATAATTTATCCATTCATTACGTTGGTTACGTATTCTGTGTGTCCATTGCGGCCAGCTCTATTTGCAATAGACACCTAATTAATGCTTGCATGGTGGTGAAAACCACTTCGTTGTAGATCTACAAACCATGGAAAACCTCACTGAATCGTTTTGGAAGCACTTCAGATGGATACAAGTAGCCAAATGTTTGCAATCACTAGCAAATGCTGTGTCTGCCCATATACGTAAGGTTCTACACAACTAGGCTGATACTCAAACAAGCTTGATATTTTGACCATCAATAACATCTCAACCGCAAATTATTTTCGTATTTGTGGCAACAGGATAAATCGGACCGCTTAGCAGACGGGTTTACGATTTCCTCAAAGGAGCGTTTTCGGCTCAGATTAATACAAATTTGAACAACTCTCGACATATATTGTATAATGGTGTTGTCTACACTAATGAATGATGTTTGACGAAAATAAGTACATAGGATTCACACCATATAAATTGAGCAATGCATCTAGCCTCCCTCAATAACAAACCCATGGGCCTTGTGACCAGCATTCTTTGTTTGCCTTCCAAACATTGTCATAGTGATGCAAAGATGAATGAGTTAAATCATAGCACCTAAGCAACGCCCGTACTGCCATAGACACATACAGCACACATCTTCATTCATTTTAATAATCATTTGACCTCTAAATTATCGTCATTGAAAGCCAAGTCCTGTTCTAACATAATCAAAACTCACAGATTCTCGTCTTTCATCGTAGTCGAAGACGAGCCTCTAAGTCGGAGATAATTGGGGTGGATAAACAACGACCATTGGTTGTCACCATAACAAATATACAGACGGTCAGAAGCTGGCCACGCAGCATTGGCCCTGCAAGAAAACAACAGAATGGTAATGAGTTATAAAACGATGTCATCTCCGTTCAAATCTGCTCCCCCACGGGACGACTGGCAATACGGGCATTTAGGCGAGGCCCGGTGGCCTAAAATCACTTGGTAAAAAATGAAACGCAGGGATTAGTAAAAACAAACTAGTAGGTGAAGGATGCCCGGGCCAGTTTTAAGACCCAGTGTATGGTATGAACGACGTTGATCAGTTTGAAGACAGTCAGAATTCCGAAGGCACTACGCGGTGCAGGTTCGCTTAAAATGCTATCAGAACAAAAGACATGTATCAGGTAATAGGCTCGCATAAAAACTACAGCCATCGTTGTGCCATCACTTGCACAGGCCCTAACAGTTTTAGGCTGTCTGCTGAAGAAGCGCAGTTCCGACTGCGAAATCAGGTGGCTGCTAATTAAAGGTATCCTATCCTGCAGGAAGCCCCTGTGGCGATAGATGGCTTCTTCGCCATGTAGAACGAGATCGCTCAATCAGACGGCGGGATCCTGCCAGCATATCGCACAATGCGGTAAGGAAGAACAGAGGAAAACATGGGGCGGGGGGTGCCGTATCAGCATTGGCTGTGGATGCCACAGGCGCAACGGCAAATTCTTAGTGCCTTTGATGGGGGGAGGCGGCCTAGGGGTGGGGATGGGGGAGGGATGGCAATCCCAGCCTAACGGTTTGGCTCTTCTGCGGGAATGACTTGAGGACTAATGCATACGGCGGGATATTGCAGCATTCAATTAGGTTTTCCTTCAGGCAGTCACCGCAGCAAACTATCCACCCACGTGGAACAATGGTGTACCTGATACAACGTGGAATTATCTGGATGGACTGTAAACAACCTGCGTCACTACCTTTGGTATTTGTAATGCAGCTTGTAATTGCAGCCTGACAAATAAAGTTAGAATTATTCATTTCTTAGAGCATCCATGTATGCTCTTGTATGATCGAATACAAATAGCAACAATCATAATAGTCATTCGTTAATACTATTACATTTGTAGATTTGGTATTATTTGCGCTTGTAAATTAACCGCAGAGCAGATTGCAGATAGCACTAGCATGTAATTTACATTAGTCTCTCTCGCAGAAATTACAGATGCGGTACAATGAAAACACAACGAATGATGGCAAACAGATAAGCATGCCTTTTGTAACGCAATAAATTTAAGAATGGTTCAGCTGCTTATGATATGTTATATTATGGCGCAACATACACACAATTTATGACTATTATGTCATAATGAATATCCTAAAAGAATCATATGCAAATGCGAAGGGTTGGAACCTATTAAGTAATACTTCGACATAGCATACATGGACTTGCAATTAAACTGATCGAGATTATACATGCATATAAGCAAACCTTGAATTGAGGTGCCTTTGAAAATGATGATAACATTAGTCTCTTATACATTAATTTAATATTATAATTTTACTGATATTATTTCTCTTATCAGACGCATTCTAAGATTCCAACGCCACATGTGCATATAATTTGTTAGTTGTAAATATTGGGTGATATGATTAAATGAACATGATGAAACCGACGAATAGAAAACGTTGTAGCGTTTATGATGCCACCCCTCATTTTACATGAATATGCGATGTGGTCCCATTGGATGCTTGAATAAATGTATCATACCACAAACTAAACTCTGTGTCTGTCATCCTCACAAGCGCAGCAGAAATTCTAATTGAAGGTTTTTCTAAAGGGGTGACAGCGTAACATGATTTATAGACGCACTTTGGTGGGAAGCTAAAGTTCAAAGGCATGGTTGGGCAGATTTGATTAATCTGAAACTATTAATCATCAATATAGTTTCCGGTTTACTGATGCTCAGGGTAACAATATCATAAGACCAATGACCATTCGTTCTTCTGTTATCATTCGAATTATAGCCAAGCCAAAATAATTATAAGAATATTGTCGCCATTCGAAACAACAAATATACTAGATACAACCACCGGATCGATACATACATATGTTACATGTGTTTATAGTAGTTTGCATCGTGAGCTGTGGGCCATTTCCAATCTAATCCACTTGAACTGTAGCTCAAGTTAAAACAGTTTTTATAATCGACAATGTAGCAAATACATATAAATGTGTCAGATTGTGGTCAAGGATTCTTATTAACCGGATTGCATTCACTTGTACAATCATTTTGTTAGGGCATGGGAGATAAGTTGGGCGGGCGTGGATGTTATTAATGATGATAGAAATCCATTGAATAAACGTTAAGCTATACATTCCGTTACAAAGTAGTAAAGCACTTCATCTTTACATAATTAAGAATGCAAGCTGCGCGTATGTGTCTGTGCGCGTGTGTATGCGTGTGTGATATGTAGTTTGTACATCATTTGAATGCTGTAGTATCCCTATATTACAATCGGGATATTTACACGAGCACTTATTATGATTGTTCATGGTTAATGTTTTTTTTCTTCAACAAAGCGTGGGTTAGGTCGAACAATAGGGCCACCGTTACGTATTGCACCTTCGTAGCAAGTTAATTCGGGTTTTTAATGTACCACCAATAGAAAAGTCACATTGCAATTCATACATTGAGGGTGCTCAACATATTTCATTAACTAAATCTGCTGACATTTAGACGACAAATGATTATAGGGCTCGGTATTTGTAACGCTTGATATGGAAACGCTTGGCAAAGTCTGAAAAGGCTTGATCTCGATACTCAGTAATTGGTTGAACCACCCCGAACCCTACAAATCCTTGTTCTTTAATGACATCGTCTATAAGCATAAACAAGTCAACAAGTAATGTTTCGTCCCTTGTATTTTGCTTTAATGGGTAATATCAGTGCAAAATATATGTGAGCCACCTGTAGGCAACATTTTCTGCCAATAATGCATGTGCTAAAAATCAAATGAGCAATGCTGTCAGCATTATTCATTCGACAAATAGTTTTGAGATAAAACAATAGGAAAAATGCTTTCATGAACGGCAACATTTGAAGGGAAAAAGGTAATTGTGGGCAAACAGGATAGATATTTTGCAATGTAACTGGTTCCCTAGAATCCATATAGATACGTTATAAATAGTTAGCGCAATACTGATTCATTTATTTCTCTTGTCACATAACCACTTCATATGATAATAGAATCAAGTAAGCATTTATTCAAAATTTACAGTGTTGACATTGAGATTCTCCATGTGAGCTTATTAACTAACCACAACTGAAACAAAAGATAAACCTCATGAAAAGCCATTGCAGGAATGGAGATGGACGTTATGATGTTATCAAGGTATATCTATATAATATGTATTGTGCGTAGTATAAAAAACGTTTCCGAGTGCATGATTCAAGCGGTTCCAAATGAGTATCCTCTTTTCATAAAGATTTTGACTTTATATGTCGAAAACCAAAACAAGGCGTGTCTTGTTAAAGCTTAGCAGCTATTTGTCCACGTGCGAGCGTGTTACTATAATTTGCTAGTAGGTGTTTAAAAGAAGCAGGCGTACTGTTAATTGGTAATTTACCGCAATGGCGCCATTGACATAGGAAAGAGGTCGCGGCGCGAGTGCCCCAGTGCATATGACTTATGATTCATGCAAACGCTTGCTGTAGATTACAGCTTGAAATGCCAATTAAAGCAAATACGCACCATTGACCATCGCATTGAAGCACCTTCCGTACAATCCATTTGAGCAGTGCCTTGAAACATCAAACTGTTAATTGATTATTTCGGAGCATCTCAAAGCCACACTTGGGAACACGTTTTCTTCTTCCTGATCGCATTTAAACTGCATTGTAAATACGTTATGTATTTGAATCAAACTATGGACCAACAATGTGCGCCAATTTGATCTGATCCTTTACTCTACATCACATCATTCTAGGATCTAACCCAAGACCCAAAAGCAACACCATCACAACCGCGTATGTATGTTACCACGTCCAGAGGAAATCCCTAATTTGTCCACATTTCTGACGGATGATATCCATTATATCCGACAGCTGAAGCAATATCACAGCAACACGTACCATTTATCAGCAACACGAAGCTGTATAAAACTGGGGTTATAAATCCCCGACCACGATCGAATGTGGGGCTGAAAGGTGACATGCCATAACCATTTGTTTTCCATTTATACCCATTTGTTCACATAAGCGTATGCTTGGTCGTTTCCCCACTGCACGCTAAGCCTGAAATAAAATGAACAGCTAAGACAGATTCATTAGTGTTTAGTGAGTTTTTAACTGCGTTAACCAAATTTGCATCTAAATTGCTTGGGTAAAAAAAATTAGATTGAAAGCCCTAAAAACTCACCACTGGAGCGCACCTCATCAAAACCGTAAGTTCGTTAATATTTTGCTTGGTGCTCCGGAGTGAAATGCACTTTGGCAATCTCTTGAGTTTTCGCCATGTAGAGAAGCTGATGAGTGCGTGGTGTATTCATCCGTGTTTGTCCGGGACATATTCTTCTTAGTAATTTACACAAACCCATAAACCAGCTCCGCGGAACGCATTAATGGTTGATAGTATTAAAGTACTGGGCGGCAGTTGCACTGCCCTGGCACTGCCCTGGCACTGACCTGGCATTAACCTGGCTACATGGCTCATAACGTGATACTCAAGATCCTTTTTTTCTGGCTCCCTGCTCTTATCTGAGAGGGTCGCGAAAAACAATTTGCCCATCCAACGGGCCCGCCTCCGCCACGTTGATTTGCTGGCAAACTTACGTGACCATAGGCCAACGAGTCCACTCCATTTGCGGCTTTCCATCTTTTCGTGTTGAACGGGATGAGTGACACATTGTTGACACGCTGGCCATACATAATGTAGCCTTCACTGCGCAGCATGGTCATCTCATGGCGGAGCAGTTTCTTTATGCACAGGAACCTATGTATTTGGTCGTGGTGTAGGTACTTATTCATCGTAACCTTTTTCACTCCCCGTGCCTTTTTAATCTCGCCCGAGTCAGACATCAGGGTCGAATAATCTTTTGTATAAGCCCTACATACTCCTTGATATGCCGGCGCACTTATCCGTCGTTTTTCCCACGACCTTCTCATTGGTGCTGGTGTGGAGTGTGTGATCAGGTGAGAAGTTGCAGGCGTAAAAGCCAATGTGTCTGCGTACACGTCAGCTGTATGGATCTCCATAAGCAGCTATTCCGTGTAGGTGCATAGCAGGCGAAGGACGCTACTATATCTGGACTTCATCGTGTTGAAATTCAATTCGTACATCAGGTGCTTGGCGAGATTGAGTATGCACATGCCTATATACCCCGGGCGTTTTAGCACTAGGCGGGAGCTGTACATATACAGGGCAGCCAGGTCGTGACGAACAAGTCGGCACTGGCCACAAGCCTACGTATTTTATTCCTCTTCCGCCGAGCGCACAAACTTAACGTGGACACGCCCACGGAGATTATCCGCTGTCTTACCAATCACTGAGAGGTTCATAAGCATATACAGGTCCTTTTAAAAAATTGCTGGAAGCCACCTTGCGCATGTCAGTGTTCATGCGAATGTTTGGCTCGATCCAGGGGCACTGATTGAATCCTATCAACTGCCGCGGTGTTCCCCAATTCACCTAGTAGATTATTCTGATAGTCCGACAACCATTCTTTCTGCGCAGACGTTTGCTCTGGCGCTTGTGGATAATCATTGTGATCAGCATATAACACAGCAGGGTATTCCAGATCGAGTATACATCTACTTTTTGGCATTGACAGGATGGTCCTGTATCTTGCTTATCCTTGTCGAAGCCCTCCACGTATGGGTTATTGATTTTAGCATGGGGATGCGATTCCATGCTTCTTCTACTTCTCAATGAACGTGTGCATGTCTTCAGCAGTGCATACTATAACAGTTCTGGACTGGTATAGCAGTGGGCTGGGTCCTGATTGTACTGCTTCAGACATGTAGATTTATTATCATTTGCGCTTGTAAATTAACCGCAGAGCAGATTGCCGATAGCACTAGCATATAATTTACATTAGTCTCTCACGCAGAAATTACAGATGCGGTACAATGAAAACACAACGAATGATGGCAAACAGATAAGCATGCCTTTTGTAATGCAATAAATTTAAGAATGGTTCAGCTGCTTATGATATGTTATATTATGGCGCATTATACACACAATTTATGACTATTATGTCATAATGAATATCCTAAAAGAATCATATGCAAATGCGAAGGGTTGGAACCTATTAAGTAATACTTCGACATAGCATACATGGACTTGCAATTAAACTGATCGAGATTATACATGCATATAAGCAAACCTTGAATTGAGGTGCCTTTGAAAATGATGATAACATTAGTCTCTTATACATTAATTTAATATTATAATTTTACTGATATTATTTCTCTTATCAGACGCATTCTAAGATTCCAACGCCACATGTGCATATAATTTGTAAGTTGTAAATATTGGGTGATATGATTAAATGAACATGATGAAACCGACTAATAGAAAACGTTGTAGCATTTATGATGCAACCCATCATTTTGCATGAATATGCGATGTGGTCCCATTGGATGTTTGAATAAATGTATCGTACCACAAACCAAACTATGTAAGTGTCTGTCATCCTCACAAACGCAGCAGAAATTCTAATTGAAGGTTTTTCTAAAGGGGTGACAGCGTAACATGATTTACGCACTTTGGTGGGAAGCTAAAGTTCAAAGGCATGGTTGGGCAGATTTGATTCATCTGAAAATATCTATCATCAATGTAGTGTCCGGTTAACTGATGCTCAGGGTAACAATATCTGAAGTCCAATGACCATTCGTTCTCCTGTTGTCATTCGAAGTAAAGGCAATCCAAAATAATAAGAAGATATGCACTTAACCACCGGATCGATACATACATATGTTACATGTGTTTATAGTAGTGTGTATCGTGAGCTGTGGGCCATTTCCAATCTAATCCACTTGAACTGTAGCTCAAGTTAAAACAGTTTTTATAATCGACAGTGTAGCATATACATATAAATGTGTCAGATTGTGGTCAAGGATTCTTATTAACCGGATTGCATTCACTTGTACAATCATTTTGTTAGGGCATGGGAGATAAGTTGGGCGGGTGTGGATGTTATTAATGATGATAGAAATCCATTGAATAAACGTTAAGCTATACATACCATTACAAAGTAGTAAAGCACTTCATCTTTACATAATTAAGAATGCAAGCTGCGCGCATGTGTCTGTGCGCGTGTGTATGCGTGTGTGATATGTAGTTTGTACATCATTTGAATGCTGTAGTATCCTTATATTACAATCGGGATATTTACATGAGCACTTATTATGATTGTTCATGGTTAATGTTTTTTTTCTTCAACAAAGTGTGGGTTAGGTCGAACAATAGGGCCACCGTTACGTATTGCACCTTCGTAGCAAGTTAATTCGGGTTTTTAATGTACCACCAATAGAAAAGTCACATTGCAATTCATACATTGAGGGTGCTCAACATATTTCATTAACTAAATCTGCTGACATTTAGACGGTTAATGATTATAGGGTAAGGTATTTGGTACGCATGATATGGAAACGCTTGGCTAAGTCTGAAAAGGCTTGATCTCGATACCAAGTAATTGATTGAACCACCCCGACCCCTACAAATCATTGTGCTTTAATGGCATCGTCTATACGCATAAACCCGTCAACAAGTAATGTTTCGTCCCTTGTATATTAATTTAATGTGTAATATCAATGTCAATTAAGATGATTGAGGTAGAAATTGTTCTGCCAGAGTAGTAAAAGTATAGGTTAGGGCAAAGTATGATGCTAGCAAAATATATGTGAGCCACCTGTAGGCAATATTTTCTGCCAATAATGCATGTGTTAAAAATCAAATGAGCAATGCTGTCAGCATTATTCATTCGACAAATAGTTTTGAGATAAAAAAATAGGAAAAATGCTTTCATGAACGACAAAATTCGAAGGGAAAAAGGTAATTGTGGGCAAACAGGATAGATATTTTGCAATGTAACTGGTTCCCTAGAATCCATATAGATAAGTTTTAAATAGTTAGCGCAATACTGATTTATTTATTTCTCTTGTCATATCACTTCATATGATAATAGAATCATGTAGGCATTTATTCTTAATTTACAGTGTTGACATTGAGATTCACCATGTGAGCTTATTAACTAACCACAACTGAAACAAAAGATAAACCTCATGAAAAGCCATTGCAGGAATGGAGATGGACGTTATGATGTTATCGAGGTATATCTATATAATATGTATTGTACGTAGTATAAATTACGTTTTCGAGTGCATGATTCAAGCGGTTCCAAATGAGTATTTCCTTTACATAAAGATTTTGACTTTATATGTCGAAAGCCAAAACAAGGTGTGACTTGTTAAAGCTGAGCAGCTATTTGCCACGCGCGAGCTTGTTGCTCTAATGTGCTAATAGGTGGTTAAAGGAAGCAGGCGTACTGATAATTGGTAATTTACCGCAATGGCGCCATTGACATAGCAAAGAGTTCGCGGCTCGAGTGCACAGTGCATATGACTTATGTTTCATGCAGACGCTTGCTGTAGATTGCAGCTTGAAATGCCAATTAAAGCAAATACGCACCACTGACCATCGAATTTATTTAAGCACCTTCCGTACTATCCATTTGAGCAGTGCCTTGAAACATCAAACTGTTAATTGATTGATTATTGCGGAGCATCTCAAAGCCACACTTGGGAACACGTTTCCTTCTTCCTGATCGCATTTAAACTGCATTGTAAATACGTTATGCATTTGAATCAAACTATGGACCAATAATGTGCGCCAATTTGACCTGAGCCTTTACTCTACATCACATCATTCTGGGATCTAACCCTATGCCCACAAGCAACACCATCAAGCCCGCGTATGTATATTAGCCACGTCCAGTAGAAATCCCTAATTTGCCCACCTTTGTGACGAATCATATGCATTATATCCGACAGCTGTAATATCACAGCAACACGTACAACTTATCAGTTACACGCAGTTGTATACATCAAGGGTTATAAATCCCCGCCCCGATCGAATGTGGGGCTGAAAGGTGACATGCCATAACCATTTGTTTTCCATTTATACCCATTTGTTCACATGAGCGTATGCTTGGTCGTTTCCCCACTGCACGTTAAGCCTGAAATAAAATGAACAGCTAAGACAGATTCATTAGTGTTTAGTGAGTTTTTAACTGCGTTAACCAAATTTGCATCTAAATTGCTTGGGTAAAAAAATTAGATTGAAAGCCCTAAAAACTCACCACTAGAGCGCACCTCATCAAAACCGTAAGTTCGTTAATATTTTGCTTGGTGCTCCGGAGTGAAATGCACTTTGGCAATCTCTTGAGTTTTCGCTGAGAAGCTGATGAGTGCGTGGTGTATTCATCCGTGTTTGTCCGGGACATATTCTGCTTAGCAATTTACACAAACCCATCAACCAGCTCCGCGGAACGCATTAATGGTTGATAGTATTAAAGTACTGGGCGGCAGTTGTACTGCCCTGGCGCTGCCCTGGCACTGACCTGGCATAGTATAACCTGGCATAGTATAGGAAGTGGCGCTTCTGGCGCAGCCCCAATCATCTCATCTGCTACATGGCTCATAACGTTATACTCAAGATCCTTTTTTTCTGGCTCCCTGCTCTTATCTGAGAGGGTCGCGAAAAACAATTTGCCCATCCAACGGGCCCGCCTCCGCCACGTTGATTTGCTGGCAAACTTACGTGACCATAGGCCAACGAGTCCACTCCATTTGCGGCTTTCCATCTTTTCGTGTTGAACGGGATGAGTGACACATTGTTGACACGCTGGCCATACATAATGTAGCCTTCACTGCGCAGCATGGTCATCTCATGGCGGAACAGTTTCTTTATGCACAGGAACCTATGTATTTGGTCGTGGTGTAGGTACTTATTCATCGTAACCTTTTTCACTCCCCGTGCCTTTTTAATCTCGCCCGAGTCAGACATCAGGGTCGAATAATCTTTTGTATCAGCCCTCCATACTCCTTGATATGCCGGCGCACTTATCCGTCGTTTTTCCCACGACCTTCTCATTGGTGCTGGTGTGGAGTGTGTGATCAGGTGAGTAGTTGCAGGCGTAAAAGCCAATGTGTCTGCGTACACGTCAGCTGTATTGATTTCCATAAGCAGCTATTCCGTTTTAGGTGCATAGCAGGCGAAGGACGCTACTATATCTGGACTTCATCGTGTTGAAGTTCAATTCGTACATCAGGTGCTTGGCGAGGTTGAGTATGCACATGCCTATACACCCCGGGCGTTTTAGCACTAGGCAGGAGCTGTCCATATACAGGGCAGCCAGGTCGTGACGAACAAGTCGGGACTGGCCACAAGCCTACGTATTTTATTCCTCTTCCGCCGAGCGCACAATCTTAACGTGGACACGCCCACGGAGATTATCCGCTGTCTTACCAATCACTGAGAGGTTCATAAGCATATACAGGTCCTTTTAAAAAATTGCTAGAAGCCACCTTGCGCATGTCAGTGTTCATGCGAATGTTTGGCGCTATCCAGGGGCACTGATTGAATCCTATCAACCGCCGCGGTGTTCCCCAATTCACCTAGTAGATTATTCTGATAGTCCGACAACCATTCTTTCTACGCAGACGTTGGCTCTGGCGCTAGTGGATAATCATTGTGATCAGCATGTAATACAGCAGGGTATTCCAGATCGAGTATACATCTACTTTTTGGCATTGACAGGATGGTCCTGTATCTTGCTTCTCCTTGTCGAAGCCCTCCACGTATGGGTTATTGATTTTAGCATGGGGATGCGATTCCATGCTTCTTCTACTTCGCAAGCCCTTCTCAATGAACGGGTGCATGTCTTCAGCAGTGCATTCTATAACAGTTCTGGACTGGTATAGCAGTGGGCTGGGTCCCGATTGTACTGCTTCAGACATGTTAGACATATCTCAAACAAATCTGCATAGATTAGCATTATCCAAGGGCACGTGTTTGCAGATTCTTGTGTATATATTCTTTTTGCTAAATGTCTTATAGAGAACACCATCTGGCGGCAGCTGAGTGTCAGGTGGCATAACATGCAGATTCTTCCTGACAAACGAACGGTATACCTTGTGTGACCACACAGGGTCATAGGGCCGGGCAGGTAGATTTAGCAAACATCGACACCAGAGGGAAGCTTTTGATCTTGGAGTCCCATCAAACACCTTGGGACTTCACAAGAGGGCTTTTGAGCCATAGATTTTGCTTTCATTGCATCGTTTGTGTTTTTTTACAGTCAAGCGGGTTACTGTAAATTGCAAAGACAACAGCTTGCATCCAAGAAGCCAAATTGTTGATGGCTGCCCAGACAGGATTTTTAACACCACGGCATACTAGTGTCCAACGAGCCGCTCAGCAAGAGTGTGTTTAAAGCGTTCCACTATAGCCTGGGCTCGATGGATATCTACACGGCCACGCCTGATGGAGACCACATAGATGGCAAGCAGCTGGATCACTGTGTCCATGAGCTCCTGTCCGGGGTAGACTTGAAGTAGTTGAGGCCAAAGCAGTGGTCGCTTGAATAACCTTTTGAGTGCACCAACTTCTTTTGCCACTTTCGTAGTCAATGGCTATGCCGCTGTGTTGCGTGAGGCAAAGTCCGTCGTTTCATGCTGTCATGAGAAAGAAACAGGAGAGCGGCCTGGTAAACCCCATTAGGCCCAGGAACATCAAATTGTGACTCATTAGGCCCAGGCAACTCCAAGTTTGACCTGACGCATGTATTTCGAGTAATATATGGTTGGTTCACTGGTCACCCTCTCCACAGACATCTTTGAATTGGTTGTCTTGGATGGGTTCGTTACTTTCAATGACATGTGTGCTTACCAAACTTCTGTCCAAATTGATAGTGCTTTGCTGTTGTTGGGGTCGCGGTTTGCGTGGCTAAGTACACGGCATAGAGGTGATATAGCTCACTAGTAGCAGTGCTTAGCAAGTGCCCAACAAAGGGGTCAGCCTCAAGGTCTGCTTTAGTCGGTTGTCTGGTGGAATCGGGAGAAACATACCAGCATATAAGTACAGCTGTAGAGCTGCCTGTCCAAGACTGCGCGTCATACTTGCACCTAGACGAACCTCGTATGGAACATACAACCTTCTGATCTCTTCATCAGGCATTGATTCAACCTGGTCAATCGTTGCCCACACAGATACTGACCATCTGATATGACCAATACAGCCCTACCTCTCTTCCGAGTCGTGTCGACCGAGGTTGGCACAGTAGCAGCCTTTGGTTGATCAGCCACGACAGCAGCCATGTCTGGCTCTGCAAGGAGTTGTTCAATGATACTATCAGAATCGATCTTGTTTGCTATTTCTAATGAACGCCGTCGAAATCCAATACATTGGTGCACCGTCCAGGTCATAAAGAGGAGCCCTGCAACTGGTGACACAGTCGGGATCAGTGTAGCCAGTAATAGTCTCAGCGCACAGCATGCAACTCAGTCTGCTGATTTGACGGCATATGCCTTAGGTTGATCAGTCTTCATCAGCAGTTGGGCCAGCTTGCTCTCTGCCAGTAGCTGGCAAGTTCAACCCTTGTCGGGATAACATCATTTTCACGCAGGGCATCTGCAAACGAGTTGTACTCTAAGGTGAGGACCCAGACACTGGTGGCCGCTAAAGGCCAGCTCTGGAGATGCCATCGATTGTGTAGTTAGCGTTGATTTCGCCCATGGCGTGAATCACACGACTTTAGTCACTTAATGTTAGCTCGTATTCCAGTCTGTTGCCAGGTGTGCTCGGGTAGAACACCGTGGAGACTGCAAACTTCATGACGTCTTTGTAGCGTTTTGCAGCTGGTAGGTCAACAGCACTTTCGATTGCATATTCAACGATGGCCAATATCTGCTTCATGGCGTCGAACACATTGCCGGTACCCAGGCTGTGGCTACGAGCCATTGGGCTGTGTGAAGTCCAGGATGTAGGTACTCCAAGACTCGTGTGCCTCCGAGCCCTGTGCTAGGTGTAGAACAGCGCTCATTTGCTCCGGAAACGATAGAAGGGTGGACAGTATCGGTCTTCTGAATAATGCAGCTTTGGTATTGTTTTCTACATAAACAAAAGAGCTAATCCAAGTTGAATTGTGAATAGGTAGCGACACTTGTGCAGCATTAGGCAAAGAAGAACTTCCATTCAATTCAGCTAACATTAACAGTATTTCAATTGAACAGCTTATGCATCGCACTGCGATGTCGTTAGTGTATGGCTTCGCGTGTTTAGTATAAGTCACTTGGGACTCGAGTGGTGACGCAGCCAATCCGGTGAATTCGTGTACTGCTCAGCCGTAGGAAAGGTTATCCGCATTTGTGGTGATAGACGGGGCAGCGCAAACGATCAATAACAAGCTTTGTTCGTCTGACTCTAGAGGTACAAAGCAGTGTGAGCTTGCGTCTCTAGGTAACAAATACTGGTAAATCTTTCAACTGAAAGACAAGATTATCCAACTGCTGAAACAAATAATTCCGGAAAAATACAAAATGAACGACGACACGTTGCTTGATGTGTAGGGGGCGAAACGGTTAACCACGGTACATGATTTACCCATGTTTATTTAACTTTATAAACATCGCTTCTGCGCTATTTCGTTCACCTTCAACCCTCACAACCCTCTACAGAAGACCGCAATGTCTTGCCCCCCACTCTTAGTCTAACAGTCATACGGCGGTTAAACCATCTTTAAATGTGCGCGAATGTTTCCGGTTCAGTACGCAGACCGAGTTATATTGAGCTTTTTTTTTTTGGGGGGGGGGGGGGTTAGCTATTTACAGTATGTATCGTTCATCCATTGGAGCTCGAACGGGTTCCTCAAAAGTTAAAGACGAGGTCACTCTTAAAGGTACGAGTGAATGTTCCAGAACATACCTGTGTGAATACATTAAAGTGAACTGCGCCGTTTCAGAATGACGCATAAACACCTGATGTTGGTGATAACGTTATCGCTGGGCTCAGTTACAACACAACCAACCTTATCGAAGCAACGGTGTCATATGAATGGAAATCAGGATTTGAATAACGTCCTTGCTGAAATGGAAATAATGAAGCGGGACATATTGACCTTGAAGGAACATTTGGGAGGTAACGCAAAGCAAACATTTATAAATTGTTTTATTACCTTGAACAGGTCAACACGCGTGATATCGTGTGTGATTGAGAACATGTGCATAACGATGGTACTTGTAGCATATACCGGCTTTGTAATGCCGTTTCCGCAAAATAATTTATCAGACCTGATAAACATACGTACCGTTTGTTGTATCTTATAACTGCAATATTCTTTTGATTTAAAAGCGAACCTTTGATAGCATTTATAAACGCCAACTTCCAGTTAACAGCTGTAGATTGTATCACGTGATGTTTTGTCGCTGTCTTAGGCACTGTTGTGAGGGGATGGCCTGGACCTACAGGTATGTACAGCTATGTGTACACTTGCATTGAACATATGTAACATATTTGCTAAGACTGTGCATCATTTGTTAGAGTGAAATGTCAATATAACAAGCTACATATAACTACATAATTACAATGTTATCTGGTGCATCAGGTGCAACAGGAGCTACAGGACGAAGAGGTGCAACAGGTCAAAAAGGTGGTGATGGTAGTACTGGTAGTACTGGTCGAAGAGGAGTGTACGGCCTAGCAGGTGCAACAGGTGTAAGAGGTGACAGAGGTCCATATGGTACGACTGGTGCAACAGGAGCTACAGGCCAACGAGGTGCAACAGGCCGAAAAGGTGGTGATGGTAGTACTGGTAGTACTGGTGCAAGAGGAATGTACGGTCTAACAGGTGCATCAGGTGTAAGAGGTGATGAAGGTCCTACTGGTGCAAGAGGAACGAACGGCCAAATAGGCGCAATAGGTAGCACAGGTTCAAGAGGTCCAACCGGTTATACTGGTCCAAGAGGTCCAAAAGGTGAAAAAGGTGCAAACGGACAGTGAAATGAATAATAAATATTTTTGCTGCATTATGTTGTTAATGAAATAATACACGCTACCAACACGCTACCAATGTCCAATATGGAATACCACTGTATTGACACCATAAATAGATAAAGTAGTCAATAAAAAACGGTAGGCAATCACTGATTCTACTTTCCACTACATAACCCTAGCAATTATAGTCACTCGCGCAGTCAATTTCTCATAGATTTAGGGATGCGACTGAAACTACTGCCAGTCGTAGAGTATCTAACTTGACAATTGGATAACGGGGTAATGATAAACGCAGTAAATTTGAGCTGCACTGGACATGTTCATGCTAAATAACTCGAATTTAAAATGCAAGAAGTGTTATATACTTTGGCGGAACCTACTGCAATTCGTGTCCTATACAACAAACGTTAGCTTAAAAGTACATAAGACGTTGCAGCACAGTAGAAGCATGTTTGCCTGGCATGAGATGGCTAGTGTTCAAATCCCTCCCAGATGTTTTCGATTCATTCCCCATTTTCCTGCCATCGCTTTCCCTTTGAGCATAGTTATGGGACAACAACAACGCATATACTACTACACATAATTAGTCTGAGAGATAAGCATTTCATTCAATCGACCATGTCTGTGATACAAGCATTTCATTCAATCGTGCAGGTCTGTGACACAAGCATTTCAATCAATCGACCATGTTTGTGGTATAAGCATTTCAATTAATTAACCAGGTCTGTGAGACAGGCGTTTTATGATGGTGAAGTGTTTCGATACTATATCGATTTCCCAGTTGACACAAATTATCAAGGACCAATGTCGAATGAAACCTAGTATACGTCTCAGTTTAAGCTATGACCAACATGGCAATGTGATGAACTAAGGAAGAGCGCGATAGCCAGATAGTCTTTGTAACGAAATAAGCCTCAGGAAGATAGTCAGTTCGAGTAGTATAAAGGGTGGCGGTTCTGGCGCACCAGGGTACGGGTTTGGGACCACCACTCATCTACACTATTTCCTCTTTGGCAGATTATACAATATTTTTGCTCACCCTAAGTTAAGAAAAAGGCGCCTCGGTCCCGACCCCACAAACGGGACCGAGGTGGTTCTGGCCTTGCTAGTTTGCAGGTAAAGTAGTGTGCCCATAGGCCAAGGTGTCTACACCATTCCCGACTACCCACCTCTTTGAATCAAATGGAGAGTGACACCTTGTTGACGCGTAGCCCATATATGTTATGACCATCACTGCATAACATGTTCATTCCATGACGGAACTGCTTCTTTTTGGATGAAAATGAAAACTTAGGTGGCAACTGGGTATCAGATGGCACTGCAAGTAGTTCCACCTTTACAATGCCATGGTCCATCTAATAAATAGTATTGTACAGGTTCACCAGGTTTAGTGACAGAGTGTTCAATCAGGTAGACACCGGGTGACCACACAGGGTCAGTTGCATGACGTCAGTGGTCTTGCTCAACTTCTACTGGCTACTAGAGATTGCCAACGCAAACTCCAGAGGGAATCTTTTGCTCTTTGACCCCCAGCGAATGACCTGGCATGACGGAAGAGGGCTTTTGTGCCTCTCGTGTTATCTTTATCGCATCTCTAGGTTTTTTCCCAGTCCAGCAGGTCACTACATTATTAATCACAGAGACTACAGTCTGCAGTTGAGAAACACACTCAGTCGATCGTTTCCCAGTATCCCTTAACTCCACGGCATACAGCTGATTCATTGCTCCCATAAACTCCGGTCCAGGGTCGACCTGAAGTAGTTTTGGCCAATGCAGTTTTGCTTGCTTGTATATCCTTTCAAGTGCACCTGCGACCCCTTTAGTCTCTTATGTAGTCAATAGCTTAGCCGCTTTGTAGCGTGAGGCCACGTCCACCACCATGAGGGCATACTTTCAAGTCCGGCACTTCACAACGTCAAGAGGAAGAAATAAGAGAATGGCTTGGTGAACCTCATTAGGGCCAGACACATTTTATCCTCTTCTTGAAGTCGACTCGCCTTCCATTGGATGGGAAAGTCATAAATTTGGATGGGCTTGAATTGCCCCTATAGCCTGTCCACCCGCCCACCTGTCCACACATTGCCTGTCCACAGGCCTCACAGACCGGATACAAGGAATTAGCCAAGCCAGTTTAAAGAGCTCATTTAAAGACAAACAATGATGCAGCACGCTGGCCATTCATCTAAGATCAAAATTAATACTGTTATGTTCGATAACCCTTCTTATGGATAACGCATGGGGTTTATTCAACACCATAATACTTTAACGATGGTGAATTGAGTTACGACCAGCTTTGCCTCCTCGCAAAACAAGGTCCCAGTCCATGTCGATTGTATACCTTCTCTAAAATGATACACGATATAGTCGAGGTTCGTCGGAATACTGACAACTAGAAGGCTGGTGTACATTGTGCACGGTCGATTGGAGCATCACTCTGAAATGTCTGCCTTGTGGTATCGCTTTTACCACGATCTAATACACATTTGGTCTACATTGTTGGCTGACGAATGCAGCTCACAAATAGCAATTGTGTGGAATGTCATATTGACGCCTTTGACTAAGTTTTTATCTCACCCGTATGTCAGATATTTCACATAACACACGCACACACACACACACGTCACCCCCCCCCCCACCAACTAGCTTTCAGGCGAAGGCCAACCAACTACGTTATGATAATCAGTTGGTCAAAACGTGATGGACGGGGTTCGGGTTGGGATGGACGGGCAGTTTTCAAATCCTGGATAAGACCCTGTGTAGTAGTTGTAAGGCGCTGCTTACCAAGGTACTGAGGAGCCTGACCCACAGCTATGACAGCAACAAGTTTATCTCTCTTATAAGACATGTTTCGCTCACTCAGACGTTGTGGCTTCTGGGCTAGCCATGTTCCGTACAAGAAGTTGATCAATGATCGTATCAGGATCCATGGCCGTCACGACGATGGACTTACATCATCTGGGATGTCTGCGCTAGGCACCATTTTATCTCACATCGTGTCAATCCAATCCAAGAAAGTTTAACGGCTGAGTCATTGAAAGCCAAGTCCTGTTCTAACATAATCAAAACTCACAGATTCTCGTCTTTCATCGTAGTCGAAGACGAGCCTCTAAGTCAGAGATAACTGCGGAGGGTAAACGACGACCCTTGGTTGTCACCATAACAAATATACAGAGGGTCAGAAGCTGGCCACGCAGCATTGGCCCTGCAAGAAAACAACAGAATGGTAATGAGTGATGAGACGATGTCATCTCCGTTCAAATCTGCTCCCCATGGGCGGACTGGGCATACGGGCATTTAGGCGATGCCCGGTGGCCTAAAATCACTTGGTAAAAAATGAAACGCAGGGATTAGTAAAAACAAACTAGTAGGTGAAGGATGCCCGGGCCAGTTTTAAGACCCAGTGTATGATATGAACGACGTTGATCAGTTTGAAGACAGTCAAAATTCTGAAGGCACTACGCGGTGCAGGTTCGCTTAAAATGCTATCAGAACAAAAGACATGTATCAGGTAATGGGCTCGCATAAAAACTACAGCCATCGTTGTGCCATTACTTGCTCAGGCCCTGATAGTTTTAGGCTGTCTGCTGAAGAAGCGCAGTTCCGACTGCGAAATCAGGTAACTGCTAATTAAAGGTATCCTATCCTGCAGGAAGCCCCTGTGGCGATAGATGGCTTCTTCGCCATGTAGAACGAGATCGCTCAATCAGACGGCGGGATCCTGCCAGCATATCGCACAATGCGGTAAGGAAGAACAGAGGAAAACATGGGGGGGGGGGGGGGGGGGGGGTGCCGTATCAGCATTGGCTGTGGATGCCACAGGCGCAACGGCAAATTCTTAGTGCCTTTGAGGGGCGGGGGGTGGGGGGGGGAGGCGGCCTAGGGGTGGGGATGGGGGGAGGGATGGATCTTCTGCGGGAATGACTTGAGGACTAATGCATACGGCTGGATATTGTAGCATTCAATTAGGTTTCCCTTCAGACAGTCACCCTAGCAAACTATCCACCCACGTGGATCAATAGTGAACCTGATGCAACGTGGAACCATCAGGATGTACTGTAAAAAACCTGCGTCACTACATTTGCTATTGTAATGCCCCTTGTAATTGCAGCTTGACAAATAAAGTTAGAATTATTCATTTCTTAAAGCATCCATGCATGCCATTGCTTGGTCGAATACAAATAGCTACAATCATAATAGTCATTGGTTAATCCTATTACATTTGTAGATTTTGTATCATTTGCGCTTGTAAATTAACCGCAGAGCAGATTGCAGATAGCACTAGCTAATTTACATTAGTCTCTTACGCAGAAATTACAGATGCGGTACAATGATTACACAACAAATGTTGGCAAGGAGATAAGCATGCCTTTTGTAATGCAATAAATTTAAGAATGGTTCAGCTGCTTATGATATGTTATATTATGGCGCAACATATACACAATTTATGTCTATTATGTCACAATGAATATCCTAAAAAAATCATATGCAAATGCGAAGGGTTGGGACCTATTAAGTAATACTTCGACATAGCAGACATGGACTTACAATAAAACTGATCGAGATTATACATGCATATAAGCAAACCTTGAATTGAGGTGCCTTTGAAAATGATGATAACATTAGTCTCTTATACATAAATCTTAATTTTATCCTTTAACTAATATTATTTTCTCTTATCAGACGCATTCTCTTTGCAGTCTAAGATTCCAACGCCACATGTGTATATAATTTGTAAGTTGTAAATATTGGGTGATATGATTAAATGAACATGACGAAATCGACGAATAGAAAACGTTGTAGCATTTATGAAGCAACCCATCATTTTACATGAATATGCGATGTGGTCGCATAGGATGCTTGAATAAATGTATCATACCACAAACTAAACTCTGTGTCTGTCGTCCTCACAAACGCAGCAGAAATTCTAATTGAAGGTTATTCTGAAGGGGTGACAGCATAACATGATTTATAGACGCACTTTGGCGGGAAGCTAAAGTTCAAAGGCATGGTTGGGCAGATTTGATTAATCTGAAACTATTAATCATCAATATAGTTTCCGGTTTACTGATGCTTCGGGTAGCAATATCATATGACCAATGACCATTCGTTCTTGTGTTATCATTCGAAGTATAGGCAATCCAAAATAATTATAAGAATATTGTCGCCATTCGAAACAACAAATATACTAGATACAACCACCGGATCGATACATACATATGTTACATGTGCTGATAGTAGTGTGTATCGTGAGCTGTGGGCCATTTCCAATCTAATCCACTAGAACTGTAGCTCAAGTTAAAACAGTTTTTATAATCGACTATGCAGCATATACATATAAATGTGTCAGATTGCCGTCAAGGATTCGTATTAACCTGATTTCCTTCACTTGTACAATCATTTTGTTAAGGCATGGGAGAGGAGTGGGGCTTGCATGGATGTTATTAATGATGATAGAAATCCATTTAATAAACGTTATGCTATACATACCATTACAAAGTAGTAAATCACTTCATCTTGACATAATCAAGAATGCAAGCTGCGCGCATGTGTCTGTGCGCGTGTGTATGCGTGTGTGATATGTAATTTGTAAAGCAGCTTAATCATCAATTGAATGCTGTAGTATCATTATATTACAATCGGGATATTTACACAAGCACTTATTATGATTGTTCATAGTTAATGTTTTTTCTTCAACAAAGTGTGGGTTAGGTCGAAAAATCGGGCCACCGTTACCTTTTGCACCTTTGCAGCTAGTTAAATCCGTTTTCTATGGTACCACCAACAGAACTAACTAAATCTGCTGAAATTAAGACGAATAATGATTATAGGGTAAGGTATTTGGTACGCTTGATATGGAAACGCTTGGCAAAGTCTGAAAAGGCTTGATCTCGATACTCAGTAATTGGTTGAACCACCCCGAACCCTACAAATCCTTGTTCTTTAGCGGCATTAAGCATTAACAAGTCAACAAGTAATATTTCGTCCCTTGTATATAGCTTTAATGGGAAATATCAATGTCAATTAATATGATTGAGGTAGAAATTGTTCTGCCAGAGGAGTAAAAATATAGGTTACGGCAAAGTATGATGCCAGCAAAATATATGTGAGCCACCTGTAGGCAACATTTTCTGCCAATAATGCATGTGTTAAAAATCAAATGAGCAATGCTGTCAGCATTATTCATTCGACAAATAGTTTTGAGATAAAAAAAATAGGAAAAATGCTTTCATGAACGACAACATTCGAAGGGAAAAAGGTAATTGTGGGCAAACAGGATAGATATTTTGCAATGTAACTGGTTCCCTAGAATCCATATAGATACGTTATAAATAGTTAGCGCAATACTGATTCATTTATTTCTCTTGTTACATAACCACTTCATATGATAATAGAATCAAGTTAGCATTTATTCTAAATTTACAGTGTTGACATTGAGATTCACCATGTGAGCTTATTAACTAACCACAACTGAAACAAAAGATAAACCTCATGAAAAGCCATTGCAGGAACGGAGATGGACGTTATGATGTTATCAAGGTATATCTATATAATATGTATTGTGCGTAGTATAAATAACGTTTTCGAGTGCATGATTCAAGCGGTTCCAAATGAGTATTTCCTTTACATAAAGATTTTGACTTTATATGTCGAAAGCCAAAACAAGGCGTGTCTTGTTAAAACTGAGCAGCTATTTGTCCACGTGCGAGCGTGTTGCTATAATGTGCTAGTAGGTGGTTAAAAGAAGCAGGCGTACTGTTAATTGGTAATTTACCGCAATGGCGCCATTGACATAGCAAAGAGTTCGCGGCGCGAGTGCCCCAGTGTATATGGCTTATGATTCATGCAAACGCTTGCTGTAGATTACAGCTTGAAATGCCAATTAAAGCAAATACGCACCACTGACCATCGCATTTATTGAAGCACCTTCCGTACAATCCATTTGAGCAGTGCCTTGAAACATAAAACTGTTAATTGATTATTTCGGAGCATCTCAAAGCCACACTTGGGAACACGTTTTCTTCTTCCTGATCGCATTTAAACTGCATTGTAAAAACGTTGTGTATTTGAATCAAACTATGGACCAACAATGTGCGCCAATTTGACCTGATCCTTTACTCTACATCACATCATTCTGGGATCTAACTCAAGGCCCAAAAGCAACACCATCAAAACCGCGTATGTATGTTACCACGTCCAGAGGAAATCCCTAATTTGTCCACATTTCTGACGGATGATATCCATTATATCCGACAGCTGAAGTAATATCACAGCAACACGTACCATTTATCAGTAACACGAAGCTGTATAAAACTGGGATTATAAATCCCCGACCACGATCGAATGTGGGGCTGAAAGGTGACATGCCATAACCATTTGTTTTCCATTTATACCCATTTGTTCACATAAGCGTATGCTTGGTCGTTTCCCCACTGCACGTTAAGCCTGAAATAAAATGAACAGCTAAGACAGATTCATTAGTGTTTAGTGAGTTTTTAAATGCGTTAACCAAATTTGCATCTAAATTGCTTGGGTAAAAAAATTAGATTGAAAGCCCTAAAAACTCACCACTAGAGCGCACCTCATCAAAACCGTAAGTTCGTTAATATTTTGCTTGGTGCTCCGGAGTGAAATGCACTTTGGCAATCTCTTGAGTTTTCGCCATGTAGAGAAGCTGATGAGTGCGTGGTGTATTCATCCGTGTTTGTCCGGGACATATTCTTCTTAACAATTTACACAAACCCATCAACCAGCTCCGCGGAACGCATTAATGGTTGATAGTATTAAAGTACTGGGCAGCAGTTGTACTGCCCTAGCACTGCCCTGGCACTGACCTGGCATTAACCTGGCATTAACCTGGCATAGTATAGATAGTGGCGCTTCTGGCGCAGCCCCAATCATCTCATCTGCTACATGGCTCATAACGTGATACTCAAGATCCATTTTTTCTGGCTCCCTGCTCTTATCTGAGAGGGTCGCGAAAAACAATTTGCCCATCCAACGGGCCCGCCTCCGCCACGTTGATTTGCTGGCAAACTTACGTGACCATAGACCAACGAGTCCACTCCATTTGCGGCTTTCCATCTTTTCGTGTTGAACGGGATGAGTGACACATTGTTGACACGCTGGCCATACATGATGTAGCCTTCACTGCGCAGCATGGTCATCTCATGGCGGAACAGTTTCTTTATGCACAGAAAACTATATATTTGGTCGTGGTGTAGGTACTTATTCATCGCAACCTTTTTCACTCCCCGTGCCTTTTTAATCTCGCCCGAGTCAGACATCAGGGTCGAATAATCTTTTGTATAAGCCCTACATACTCCTTGATATGCCGGCGCACTTATCCGTCGTTTTTCCCACAACCTTCTCATTGGTGCTGGTGTGGAGTGTGTGATCAGGTGAGAAGTTGCAGGCGTAAAAGCCAATGTGTCTGCGTACACGTCAGCTGTATGGATCTCCATAAGCAGCTATTCCGTGTAGGTGCATAGCAGGCGAAGGACGCTACTATATCTGGACTTCATCGTGTTGAAATTCAATTCGTACATCAGGTGCTTGGCGAGGTTGAGTATGCACATGCCTATATACCCCGGGCGTTTTAGCACTAGGCGGGAGCTGTCCATATACAGGGCAGCCAGGTCGTGACGAACAAGTCGGGACTGGCCACAAGCCTACGTATTTTATTCCTCTTCCGCCAAGCGCACAAACTTAACGTGGACACGCCCACAGAGATTATCCGCTGTCTTACCAATCACTGAGAGGTTCATAAGCATATACAGGTCCTTTTAAAAAATTGCTGGAAGCCACCTTGCACATGTCAGTGTTCATGCGAATGTTTGGCTCGATCCAGGGGCACTGATTGAATCCCCTCAACTGCCGCGGTGTTCCCCAATTCACCTAGTAGATTATTCTGATAGTCCGACAACCATTCTTTCTGCGCAGACGTTTGCTCTGGCGCTTGTGGATAATCATTGTGATCAGCATATAACACAGCAGGGTATTCCAGATCGAGTATACATCTACTTTTTGGCATTGACAGGATGGTCCTGTATCTTGCTTCTCCTTGTCGAAGCCCTCCACGTATGGGTTATTGATTTTAGCATGGGGATGCGATTCCATGCTTCTTCTACTTCGCAAGCCCTTCTCAATGAACGGGTGCATGTCTTCAGCAGTGCATTCTATAACAGTTCTGGACTGGTATAGCAGTGGGCTGGGTCCCGATTGTACTGCTTCAGACTTGTTAGACATATCTCCAACAAATCTGCATAGATTAGCATTATCCAAGGGCACGTGTTTGCAGATTCTTGTGTATATATTCTTTTTGCTAAATGTCTTATAGAGAACACCATCTGGCGGCAGCTGAGTGTCAGGTGGCATAACATGCAGATTCTTCCTGACAAACGAACGGTATACCTCGTGTGACCACACAGGGTCATAGGGCCGGGCAGGTAGATTTAGCAAACATCGACACCAGAGGGAAGCTTTTGCTCTTGGAGTCCCATCAAACACCCTGGGACTTCACAAGAGGGCTTTTGAGCCATAGTTTTTGCTTTCATTGCATCGTTTGTGTTTTTTTACAGTCAAGCGGGTTACTGTGTATTGCAAAGACAACAGCTTGCATCCGAGAAGCCAAATTGTTGATGGCTGCCCAGACAGGAGTTTTAACACCACGGCATACTAGTGTCCAACGAGCCGCTCAGCAAGAGTGCGTTTAAAGCGTTCCACTATAGCCTGGGCTCGATGGATATCCACACGGCCACGCCTGATGGAGACCACATAGATGGCAAGCAGCTGGATCACTGTGTCCATGAGCTCCCGTCCGGGGTAGACCTGAAGTAGTTGAGGCCAAAGCAGTGGTCGCTTGAATAACCTTTTGAGTGCACCAACTTTTTTTGCCACTTTCGTAGTCAATGGCTATGCCGCTGTGTTGCGTAAGGCAAAGTCCGTCGTTTCATGCTGTCATGAGAAAGAAACAGGAGAGCGGCCTGGTAAACCCCATTAGGCCCAGGAACATCAAATTGTGACTCATTAGGCCCAAATTCGACCTGACGCATGTATTTCGAGTAATATAAGGTGGGTTCACTGGTCACCCTCTCCACAGATATCTGTGAATTGGTTGTCTTGGATGGGTTCGTTACTTTCAGTGACATGTGTGCTAACCAAAGTTCTATCCAAATTGACAGTGCTTTGCTGTTGTTGGGGTCGCGGTTTGCGCAGCTAAGTACACGGCATAGAGGTGGTATAGTTCACAAGTAGCAGTGCTTAGCGATATGTGGGTCTTAGTTTAGATGCTGTGGATGGTTCTATTAGTATTTGATATATTGGGTCTTGGTGACAGTCTTGATGAACACTGGATTGGTTTAGATACTTACAGAGATTACCTGCCCATTAACGTCTGCTTCAACACACGACGCTCCGTGCGGCTGAGGAATTACTTCACAACCCACCCGCAATACGAGGCGCGATATCATAGTAGGACGGAAGACAGCAACTGAGGAATCCTCTCCGTTCTTTGACAATGCGGGAAGTTTAACAGACGACACGGGGGCGGTGGGGGGTGAGGAGTTGCTATTCTGGCAGTATGCAGTTACCTCAATTATTGTTGCTTTAGATCGCGCAGTATCATGAAGGGGACGATGAAGGGAAGATGCTTCTTTGGTGTGGGAGCGGTGGGCTAGCTAGGGTAGTAAAGGTCATCTTGTAACAGCCGGATATTGGAACCGTGTTCTCTCTATTTGAACCGATTGATTGGATTTTGATGACAGGCGTAAAGGGTAGCCACCCATCAAAGCAATTCGTATTCTTCCACTACCCATCCACTGAAGCAATCGGCTATATTGATGTAATCGGTCATAATTGTTGGTTGTTGAAAAAACGCCGAGTTATTAATGCGATTAGAGCTTGCTCATTGCTAGATCCAACAGATATTTCTAAAACCCGCCATGACATTAAGCTATCACAGTCCTTAGAATCTTATTACTATTAATTTACTTGTATCAATATGTGGTTCTCAATCTATAATGATCACACTGCTAATATAACTAATGTGACAGAGAGACGGAATGCAAGCGACCGAGGATGCATAAGTATCGTGCTATTGAGTCTTTAATTATAATTAATTACCATTTTCCACCCTCGTTTTTCTCGTCCTATGGCGCTATTTCCGCTCGCCTTCCTCGCGCGCCCTTCCCTGTCTGCTAGACATTTACCTGACTACGGGGCGCTTTATTGGAGCGTCAACGCATAGTCATAGCCAGAGTTAACAAGGCTGTATCACACACTTTGAGCTCAGGTCGTTCCAGGTCACCTTACATAAGCGTTTGTTGTGAGATTTGTGGTTCGTAGAAGCAACACACAGCTGCTCTATTTGCGCCTATTGTATCTCCGGGATACATAATAAACAGGCCGACCATCTTAGCAGGTGGCACTTGTCGCCCTACCATCAATACGAGTTCCATCGGTTATCCACTTCTTTCGCCACACAGGTGTTCAAAGTTTCCAATGACATGTTTCGATTTACATTCGATCCCATTTAATTAGTGATTTAACCTTCTGTTACTCTGTGCTTCGGTTCAAGACGTCTTTCCTGGTTTAGATTAGATCGACCGAGACATGGCCCTGAATACAGCGCCTCAGTGGCAAATTTGCATCAAATTTTCTACTTCATTCAGCCTGACCCCTATTCCGGCCACCTCTACAACCATCTGTTGTTGCATTGCTTGCTGGTGTGGATCACTCTACTCTTACCAATCAACCAAGAACTATCTTGTCGGTGTTAGCGTGTTTCATTCACGTTTCGCTCTCCCCTTTATTGGCCTATCGCAGTCCGACATAAAGCTTATGCTACAATCGGTTAAGAAGTGTCTCGAAAATACTCCCTTCCCGAAACTTCCCATCGACCCTAGGATGCTTACCGCCTTCATGCGTAGCACCAACCACGCGTAACTGTAAAACGCGACTGTTTTTAACATCCGTTCTCCTTGATTTCTGTAGCTTATGGTCCCAAACCAGCTACAACCCTTGTCACGCTTGAAAATATTTGTCGCACTTCAGCCGGACTCGAGCTTCATTTACAACACACAAAGACTCTTCAAAATTGTGACTCATCTCTCGCAATCATCGTAGCTTCCATCCCTTACATCTTTGACCGTGTACGCAGATACGATCGTATGCTCCGTCGAGTTCCCACTCCCGCATAATCTCTTGTCTTCGTTGACTACGACGTGCACGGTTGCCTCATCACACTCACCCATGGCATGTTTGCCATCGCCTTAAGCATGGATTTTGCTGGATTTGAATCGCCTTCAAGCAGGCGTACTGGATACGGCCCCACATTGACCCTTCGAAGGCATTTGACAGGTACATGCAAAAAGCGAAAGTGAATACACCTATTAAGCGAAAACACCCTAGCTCATAAAAAGTGGCGTATTAATGGTAACTATGATGAGGCCGGGCAGGTAAAATAGTTCCATTCATGTCCTACTCAATAATCGTGCGGTCAAACCAACCAAGATTATATTGGATATTTGAAATACAGATAAATTGGGATTGTCGTAGTCTGGTTAGTCAAGGTCTCCTAGCCCCTAGATTCGGGCCTTGTTTACAGGTTTATGATATTCAATACTGCGCAACAGCAGGGCGAGAAGCGTAGCGGAACCCCTGGAGTCTTGGACGCAGACTAACTGGTGTATTACCTATTAAATTACATTATAATTTGAGCACAGGCCTCCCTATCGGCTAAAACCCGACAATGATTATCAATCATCTGTGAGCCTTCTGCATCAAATCTACCATACGCCTTGTGCTATGAATTGCTTCAGTTTTAAACCATCAAGAAAATTTATCGCGCAGAGCTTCCGTTATGCATGCACCTCGAGGGTATGTTTAGATTATAAAAATAAGAAAAGTGGAAGTCACTATTTGAGGGTATTCCCTATCAACTATACACACAAGCCATGCGATCATATCAACAATGGCAAGAAGCAAGAAAAGAATTTGGATCGAACAAAAATCCAGATCAAACGGTGGCTATGACAATAGAAGACCTATGTCTAGTCGATGTAAGCCTTGCCGGGTACCTAACCGAAAAATACGCCTCATGGCTCGATTTGAGAACCGATGATGGCCATCAACTTCATGGTAACGGAAGATGGGTTGTAAACGCATCAGAAGGGGTAACTATCCAAATCAGTAAGCAAGCAGAGGCAGGCTGGGCATTGAACGTTTATAAGTTTGTCGTAACGGATGCACAATTAAATATTAAGAAGGCAGATTCGTCAACGCGGTATACTAATTTATCAAAAGTACCTTCACCGCGGTCAACTAATTGACTATGAATATATTTAGTAAGCCATACTTTATATATTTTTACTTGCTGTAATTTTTTTACTTTTTTAGAAGTAAAAAGAGAACGGCTTTTAGCAATTATCGCAGGTGTCCAAGGTAAATAATATGGATTAGATAATATATCCTTAGATAGAGGCTAAAGCTCCCTATACTGCCTGAAAATAGAGAACAGTTATTTCTTGCACCTGTAACAGCCGGTATAGCTTGAATTGTCAATTTGTAGATGGTAAACCAATGTTAGACGCAATGGTTGTAGAACCCAATACAGCTGATGGAGGCGATTAGTCCTAACGCACAACCATATCGTATTTCAGAGTTTATAGAGCAATAAATAAATAAATATCAGATGGCTAACAATAAATATAAAAAAGCGGTTAATATAATGGATGCTACGGATACCATCTTTGTTGCAACAGCTGCTAGATAATCGGCTTGTGGAGTAGGAGTATTGACGACTTTTGTTGCTGCTATTGTTGCTGGATTAGGGACTGCATTGTGCCATATTCGGGTTACAGGTGAGGTAATCGTCGGCAACGACAGTCAAAAGGTTGGTGAATATTGATCACCACTGGTTCACTTACCGTATCAGCATGCCTTTATCGGCATAATCCCATCACTACTGGTTCACTTACCGTTCAGGGGCGAACATATCGTATTTCAGAGTAAAAAACACTTATAGAGCAATTATCAGATGGCTAACAATAATGTTAATATATGGATGCTACGGATACCATCTTTGTTGCAACAGCTGCTAGATAATCGGATAGGAGTATTGACGACTTTTGTTGCTGCTCCTATTGTATATCACCACTGGACTTACCGTATAATGCCATCGGCGTTTAATCTTCCCCTTATGTGCTGATAAATAATAAAGCGCGTGTAGTATATATTCATTGTTTGCATCGTGATTATATGTATTTAGCGTCCATACATCCATACAGAATGCAATGATACGTGTGGAGGATATTTAACTCAGCCAATTATGTGCTTTAAATTTGTTGTCAGGATATGTTCTTCACATACTCATTTTTAAGGCCTATGCTGACATCAGTGGTGACTTGATTATTGAGTAATGCCGCACATAGATTTTCCCTGCAGCGGTTTCAAAAATATTATTTATTGGTTTTATTGCTGCAGGTAAAATAAGGTGTGGACGATTTGGCATATACAATCAGAAGCAGAAAATCTAAAATATAGAATGTAATCAGATATCTTCGCACCAACAGCAGCAGCTGAACCGATCACAAGCAATCATACGCACACATTGCGTGCTTCAGAAGTAACTCTCAAATGTATTTCAAGCACCTTTGAAGTCATCTGATAGCACACACGTACTTATTGAACGCGATAAGTTGTCTCTCTTGGAATTGATTGAGGTAAGGTCGCAATATGTGGTTTCACAATAGCACCATATATCTTGCTTGAAGCCTCTTTGTACCGGGATTGATCTTCCTTAATGCCTTCATGGTAAGTGAAAAAACAATTTCAGGGGTTGAAGCACAAATGCCTTTCATTATTTGGTATGTAGACACTGTGTATATAAATGACATCACCATGCGCTCCCGACCAAATAATGTTTACGACTATCTCGTACAAAATGGAACGTGAACTTACCCTTTGCCTCATTGTGTTTAATTTGCACTGCAACATCATTTGATGCAAAAGAACGTGTGAAGGATACTTATCTCAGCCAATAAAGTGCGTTCATTATTTAGCCAGAATATACTCTTCACATCCAAAAGGCCTTTTCTCACACTGACTTGATTATTGCTTGCGTAAAACGTTTAAGTAATGCCACACATAGATTTTTCTCGCAGCAGTTTCAGATATATTATTAATTGGTTTTATTGTTGCAGGTCACATAAGGTGTGGCCGATTTGGCATTTACAACAGCAACCTGAAGCGGAGTAAATAGCATATATGTTTGCGTAGCACAGAAAATCTAAAATTGTTAAAATAATCTGATATTTTCGCGCCAACAGCAGCAGCTGAAACATCACAACCAATCATATGGTCACATTACCTGCTTCAGAAGCAACTCTCAAATGTACTTCAAACACCTTTGAAGTCATCTAACGGCACACACGTACTTATCGAACGCCTCATTGAATTCAAACAAAATATGATGGATATGTAATCAAACTAGCCAAACGGGGTGGTTTATTTATTTTTTGACTGTGGAACATATTGTTGTTTAACGCCGTTGGGAACAAAAAACATTAATCGATGTCATTGATGACTAATGTGTGCAATCAAATTATTTCAACAGCAGCCAAATCCTCATGAATACTGCCGCTCAAGCAGCAAATCAATTAGCTGAATAAGGATCGTCCTCTTTATGTCAATGGATTGATGTCGATATAGAGCCCTAAATATTCTACATCGAAAGAGTTGATTGCAGTTGGTACACCGCTCTGCACCATTACACACGTATGTAATCGCTTCGCGTTATTCTTTACTAACTATCGTACAACTTTGGTTGTCGTTTGTGTAGAGCAGATACGGTAAATTAGAACAGCTGCGGAATGGAATTTCAAGGAACCGTTGATTTACATTAGATATTACGCTCGAATAGTTGTCTCTCTTAGGAGTGAATGAGATAAGGTCGCAATATGTGGTTTAACCATAGCACCATATATCTTGCTTGAAGCCTCTTTGTACCGGAATGTATCTTCCTTAATGCCTTCATGGTTAGTGAGAAGACAATTTCAGGGGTTGAAGCATAATTAACGTTTCATTATTTGGCATGTAGACACTGTGTGTATAAATTACATCACCATGTACTATTCTTCTACGAAACGCAGCTCCCGGCATATAAGACCTACACTTCATCCAAAATATAGCGTGAACTGACATTTGACCTCATTGTGTTTAAATGGCAAGTGATAGGAGTTGCAATGTGCTGACAAATGGTTGATCTTGGCCTATTTTTGCCAATTTGGAAAAACAAACGGCGTTAGACCTCGTACACCTGCTATACGCTAAATTCGCATTTCATTAGATTAGATTGAGTCTGTATAGATGTTTATTTGGTCATAAAAAGCTCCCTTTTTAAATGAGAGATTTCCGTCCCCAATCTGCAAAGCAATCGATCGTTTCTCAAATATAGCATCCCATATTTCTTTTTTCCGCAAGGGATTTTCCTCAATTTCTTGATAAATATATGATTTGATGTACCTCATTAAGCGAAATACTGTTAGATGTCTATCGGACAAGCAGTAATGCAATAACGTTAAAAAGTATAAGGATTACATCAGCCTTCCTTTAGACATCACTCTCACAATGACTCTTACCTTAAGCGTGCAAGACATGATGCCTTTCAGTAATTTATCTTTTGCTTGGATCTATTTGCGGAAGCATTTCATAGAAGTGGTTAGGAATCGGTATTTAGAGGCAGAATGATTTTTTACGGACGCATTCCATCTTGTCCTGTATTTATGCTCATTAAATCCTTGGTGTTTCGGGTCGGGGAACAATATTGCTAACAGGTTGTTTGCTGCAACTATTCAATATCCAAAATGATTCGCCACAATCTACGTTTTATCAGGTAAAAAACACCATATGTGTTAATGCCGATTATAGTCGCAGGTCATTCAGAATACAAGTTTACAAATCATACGGGATATGCTCACCGTACGTTGCAGCTTAAAGGTTATGGCGACGGGTTTCAAATGTCTAGTTAACGATTAATGCGCAGCGTTTCCGCAATGAATGATCTGATTACCTATTTTGCTTTGTGTCATGCAAGTACGTTGTTTCGATGATATTGTATGATGTCTGAGTGCATATGATAGCATTCACGTTCGGTGCGTCGTAACTTCTCTTAGCCTTGATCTATATTTATCTTTTTAAAGCGCGTTTACTTCTAGGATAACGCCTTGACAAGAGGCTTCAGTGACCTGGTCTATTAAATCGGCTAGTGGTGACTTACCCAAGAATACTATTATGCAGTTTCATCTTTTGTGTTTTATTATCATCGTCAAAATCGTCTCCCCCTCCTTCATTTGTCCTTAAAGGTGGCTGCTTTATCACGCCAATATGATCTATTCACCTTTGTATGCGCCACATAGCACATTAGTGCTCATATGCCGTTCAGTTCTTTACTTGCTTTCAGTGTAGGAGTTTATGTGATGATCCCTATGTGCAGCCAGTCCTTATTATTTGGCATGTATCCATTGGGATGTTTTATAATTAACAACCGTGATATCTAAAAGTCAAGGCATCATTGAATTCCTTCAGCATGATGAACAGAAGATCAGTGGTCGGAGACAACGGAATAATTGATTTTCTTGTGGTAGGCTATTTGTTTAGGACATGGTAATGTCACATGTAAAATTTTATAAAAACAAATGCCTATATTCAAGTTGCATATCCGTGCCCAACACTGAACGCTCATCAGCAGTAGGCATGTATATCAGCATTATTCCATACTTTTTAGTGCACAAATAATCAAATGAATATCAAAAACAGATCGAGCAGCCATTTGTCCTATTAGAATTAGCATTCGCAGGGCTGGAACTCTGCCCAGTAGCCGTTGATAGTTTTAATTGCTACCTCGTACTCAAAGAACTCTGTGGAATACTAGTAGCTGCAGTGTAACACATTTGGTGAATGTATGGATAATTGCATGCCATTGCCTCTGGAAAATAATGTTGCTTATGAGATTTGTCAACCTACGATGTTCTGTACGTCTTTCGCGATGTGGTGCTCCGAGATGGTGTTGGGGATCCAACGGGTTGGATGGTAAATCAATCACTGCAACCAATGTCAATGCACTCGCTTATGCATGCTGTCCACCCTCTACAGCGTTCAATATGTACTGCAGACTAATATGTATCGTTTGTAGTGCCTCGAAGTCTTATTTAAGTCGAAAGTCTAATATAAAAGTTTGCGGTTCGTTGAGGGTCCGCTCAAAAATATGCATGTTCACTCAATATAGTGCCATACCCTACCAACCTCAACTGACATTGTGGTAGCTCCCGCTATCTTATGTTTCTAGCGCATTATATAATCTTAAGACATCTTAACTCAATAAATGCCTGCAGTATTTAAGTGAACAGTAGGCTATTACCATCAGAACAGTGGTCTTTTGACTCCCGCATGTAGGTGCATTACGGTTGATGAGAGCGGTTAATCATAAACGCACAACATTTTCCCCAATTGGATTGGTTCCAGTTATTTGAGGATTGGAAAGCGATTTCCAGCATTCGTTCAACATTGTCAAATAACTGTAAGAGCAACAAATGATTATCGAACAACTTAAGTTTTGAATTTCCTCGACTAATTTACATCGACTTCGCCGGATTATAATTGATCGTAGATAAAAAAAGACTTTGTTAAGTGGTGTCATTGCGAGTCAACGTTATGATACCACGATAATGACCTGTTATAACTCGCACAAATCCTCTTGAGTAGAGGAAAATAAGACTATGATTCTATCAACATCCAGAGTAATACGGGTGGACAGCATCTTTTTTTCTGAATAACGCTGCTTTGGTATTGTTTTCTACATACACAAAAGAGGTAATCTAAGTTGAATTGTAAATAGTGAGCGACACTTGTCCACCACTGGGCAACGAAGAACTTCCATTAAATTAAGCTAACATTATAAAGTCTTACAATTGACCAGCTGACGCATCGCACTGCGGTGTCGTTAGTGTATGGCTTCCCGTGTTCCTGTGTAAGTCACTTGAGACTCGAGTGGTGACGCAGTCAATCCGGTAACTTAGTGTGTTGCTCAGCCATATGAAATGCTATCAGCATTGTGGTGATAAGGGGGTCAGCGCAAACGATCAATAACAAGCTTTGTTCGTCTGACGCTAAAGGTACAAAGCAGTGTGAGCTTGCGTCTCAAGGTAACACATTCTGGTAAATCGTTCAACTTGAAGACAAAATAATCAAACTGTACACCTATTAAACCAATAATTCCGGAGATGTTAGTCCAATAAGCTTCAAGGCAAGCCCAAATGAACGAGGACACGTTGCTTGATGTGTAGGGGTTGCAATGGATAACCGCGGTACATGATTTACCCATGTTTATTTAACTATGTACGCATCGCTTCTGCGCTAGTTCGCTCAACTTCAACCCTCACGACCCTTCACGGAAGACCGCAATGTCTCACCCCTCACCCTCAGTCTAACAGTAATGCGGCGGTTATATAGTGCAGAGTGGAGGGACCACACCTTTCAGTTTAACCAACAACAACGTAGCACATGTTCCCTCGCACGTACGTTTAATCATAGAAGGGGTATCTGGTGCAGGTTAGAGGGGTTACTCTAAACGACTTTAGCACCAATAATTGTGCCATAACGAGTGATATCAAGATAGTCTTGTTAAAACGCAATCAACACAAAGGGGCGGGGGAGCATATTCAAAGCAGCATTGTGTTATGTGGAAAAATAAATTGCTAACTATGCGCACTGTTTTCTCATCGCTTAAATGGAAATATGGACTGACATTTCCTGATGGGTTAAAAACCATCTTTAAATGAGCGCGAATGTTTTTGGTTCAATACACTGACAGAGATTTACTGAGCTTTTTGGGGGTTAGCTATATACAGTATGTATGGGCACCGATTGGAGCTCGAAGGGGTTCCTCTGAAGCTAAAAACGAGGTCGCTCTTAAAAGTACGAGTGAATTTCCTTGAACATACCTATCTGATTACATTGAAGTGAACTGCGCCGTTTGAGAATGATGCCTAAATCATCTGATTCTGGTGCTTGCTTTATCGCTGGGCGTAGTTTCAGCACAACCAACCTTCTCCAAGCAGCGGTATTATTCGGATAGAAATGAGGATTTATTATTCGGGGTTTTGAATAACGTTCTCTCTGAAATGGCGATAATGAAGCAAGACATCATGACCTTGAAGGAGCATTTGGGAGGTAACGCAAAGCAAGCATTTATAGTTTCTGTTCTTACCATGAACTGGTCACCAGGCGCCATATCGTTAATATGTGCATAACAATGAGACTTGTAGCATATATTGGCTGTGTAATGCCGTTTCCGTAATATAATTTATCAGACCTGATGAACATACGTAACGTTTGTTATATCTTATAACTGCAATATTCATTGAGTTTTAAAGCAAATTTTGGCTTTTATCTATGTACGCCAACTTCTGGTGAACAACTGTAGATTTATCATGTGATGTTTTGTCGCTGTCTTAGGCACTGTAGCACGGGGATGGCCTGGAGCTACAGGTATATGCAGCTATGTGTACATTTACATTAAACATGTGTAACATATTTGCTAAGGATGTGCTTCATATGTTACGGTGAAATATCAATATAACACGCTACATCTAACTACATAATCACAATGACATTATGCGGTGCAACAGGTGCCACAGGTTCCAAGGTCCATATGGTATTACTGGTGCAACAGGACCGGAAGGCCAAACAGGTGCAACAGGTCAAGAGGTCCTACTGGTAGTACCGGTGCAAGAGGATGGAGTGGCCTAACAGGTGCAAGCGGTCAAACGGGTCAAACAGGTCAAACAGGTGGTACTGGTGCACAGGGACCGATCGGCTCAACAGGTAGTACTGGTGT
Source organism: Urechis unicinctus (assembly GCA_034190875.2). Lineage (NCBI taxonomy): Eukaryota > Metazoa > Annelida > Polychaeta > Xenopneusta > Urechidae > Urechis > Urechis unicinctus. Next base: position 10,987,717 of record CM067354.1, read on the forward strand.
ACAGGGACCGGATGGCCTAACAGGTGCATCAGGTTTACCAGGTGATACAGGTGAAACAGGTGCAACAGGAGCAAACGGACCTGTAGGTTGAGTCAAATATCAGAAAGGTGGACAGATGCGACCGTCAACAAAAAAATATGTTAGGAGCTGTTCTACGCTTGGTTTGATAGAATGTCGATAGCCATGATAACCTAGGATGGAATGAATCAAAAATATTGTTGCTGCATTATGTTGTTAATGAAATAATACACGTTACCAATGTCCAATTTGGAATACCAATGTACAGTATATACACCTTAAATGGATTAAGTAGTCCATATATAACTGTTGGCAATCACTGGTTCTACTTCAGCTACATAACCCTAGCAATTACAGTCTCTCGCGCTGTCAATTTCAAATGGCTTTAAAGGATGCGACTGAAACTACTGCCAGTCGGCGAGTATTTAACTTGACATTTGAATAACGAGGTAATGATAAACGCAGTAAATAGGGGCTGTACTGAACAGTTTCATGCTAAATAATTCGAATTTAGGATGCAAGAAGTGTTATATCTTTTGATGGCACCTGTAATTCTTGTCCTATACAATAAATGTTAGGTTAAAAGTACGTTAGACGCTGTGGTACAGTCAGTAGAAGCATATTTGCCTGACATTAGATGGCTGGTGTTCAAATCCCTCCCAGATGTTTACGATGCGTTCCTCATTTTCCTGCCACCACTTTTCTTTGAGAATCTTTATGAGACAACAACAACGCATATACCACTACACATAATTGGTTATATGTTCAGAATAGAATAGGCTACTTTCGATACGACCATTAACAACGGAGATACAGTGCAAAAACTTCCCGAACCGGAAGTGACATTATCAACATTCCAAAAATTGTAAAATACGATTCGCGCCGTCTATGATAACAACTGACCCAATCATCGTGACCATTGAATCGATATTTACGACTAAATAATAGATAGAAATTTCAATTAAAAAAATTGTCACTTCGAAATATATTTTTTCAACTCATCGCGCTTGGAAAACGACGAACACTGATCTGTGATATAAGTATTTCAATCAATCCACCATATCAGAGCGATAAGCATTTCAATCAATCGACCATGTCTGTGATACAAGCATTTCATTCAGTCGAGCATGTCTGTGAGACAAGCATTTCAATCAATTAACCAGGTCTGTGAGATAAGCGTTTTACAATGGTGGGGAAGCTTTTCGATACTATATCAGTTTCCTAGTTGACATAACTTATCTAGGATCAAGGACCAATGTTGAATGAAACCTAGCATACGTCTCATTTTAAGCTATGACCAACATGGCAATGTGATGAACTAAGGAAGAGGGCGATAGCCAGTAAGTCTTTGTGACGAAATAAGCCCCAGGACGATGGTCAGTTCGCAGTCGCCGATGGTCACTGTGAAAAACTTCGAATCAGAGCGTTGATCAGTTAACACTTATGATGAAACTATCAGGAAGTGGTAAGCTGAGAAGAACTTAACAACCGGGCGATGGTCAGTTCGTTATTGTGATGAATTTGGCAACAGGGCAATGATCATTTAGCCATAGTTTTGAAGACAGCCACACGTGTCATAATATGTCTTTATTTCAGGGTATTGATAATGGCACTTGAGTCATGTAACGACCCTCCTTTCATGCTTCTCATACATAGATAGTCTATATATAACATGTTGATACTGGCTTATGGTTAGTAAGTCATTGTGATGAATCTAACAACAGAGGAATGGTCAGTTATTCGTTATAAAGAAACCAGCTCCCGATCGATGATAAGGAAGTCATTGTGAAAAAAACCGGGCGATGGTCAATTAGTCATTGTAATGAACCTAGCAACAGAGCAATGGTCAGTTTGTCACTGTGATGATCCTAGCAATAGTGCAATGGTCAGTTTGTCATTATGATAAATCAAGCAGCAGAGAGATTGTCAGTTATATGACCCTCTAACGAAGGGGGCCCATGGGTACATGGGAGAACTTGGCGAACTGTATCTGGAAACTTCACAAAAATGATCTATAATTGACAAAGTTAATATGGATTTTAAATCTTTGACTACCACAATTTAGCCAATTTTCATGACCATCGCACTTATAAGATATCCAATTCATTCAAGAAACCATGCTTTCTGGGGTCATGATAGAGTGACAACGATTTGGCTGATTCCAGGAAAAGGTTTATTTATTAAATAAAATCGCGGCGTGCCATACTTGACAGCATGCCAGTGAGGCGACCAGAGAGCAGCTGCGACTATTATACAGCATGGCGTGAAGGCTGCTGTCAACTAACCAATGAAAACCCAGCTGACGTGCTTCATAATCTCAGCTTATCATTCGCGCCACATTATCGATACAATGGAACACCAACCAGCGTTTTATGCATTAATTGCAATATTCAGCCATCCTTTTGCAATGGATTTGCTTCCATTGTGTCACCTAGGCTAAATATTTGCGGCACATAAGGGCATTTACGCAAATGATATTTGTATTCTGATAGTATTTTTGTAACTTGTTAGAAGCTGATTGTTGTGTAAGCTGAGGCAATGCCAACCATGCCAGTTGCAATTGTGTAGTAGACACCCGTATAAGTAACAATTCGAATTAATTGTGGGGGATTGCTCTAGATTAAAGGGACTAAAATGTTGCTGTTACTATCAGGTAGATAAAAGAGATAGAGTTTGTTATTAATTTGCACGGATCAAAAAGGGCCAAAAGGGCATTGATAGGGAAAGTTTTAAAATACCAGCATAACATACTGGCCTTTCTTAGAGAACTTTAGTTTCCACTGCTTTGCAACACAAAGATGTGAAAGTGGGAGTAAATGGACATGATTGAAGTAGAACATATGCTAGCAAAAGATGACAATAATAAATACAGAATTTGTACAATTACTAAAGAATAATATAACAAAAGCAAAACAATACTGAGTAGTGAGATTATTATCATTTAGAGAGGAGGTTTTTTAAGGTACAAAATGTAAATTCCTTACATCATTGAATTAGTCACCTGGGGCCATTGAATGCAACGCAGAAGAGAATAAAAATGAAGTACTTAATCATTATATAATGCATTATTCGTGAAAACAATGACTATAACAAGTGACATGATAGACAATATATCAGATGTCAAGACTAAGCATGCACGTAAAAATTATAAGGTATTGAAAAAGAAATATAATATTACATATATCATATCAGATAAGTTGCTCACAACGTTCAAAGAATACATAATATATTTTACCTTCACGAAATATCGGATTACACATATGCTTATATATTCACACAAGTACACGTATATTCACTTCCACACAAACATACAAACGCACACGCACACACACACACACACACATATATATATATATATATATATATATATATATATATATATATATATAATATATATATATATATATATATATATATATAGAGAGATATATATATATATATATATATATATATAGATATATATATATATATTTGTATATATATATATATATATATATATATATATATATATATATATATATATATATCTATATATATATATATATATATATATATATATATATACTCATAAGTAATTATATCATAACAAGTGAGTATCAGGCACATGAGCATGAAAATAATCGTAGGCCTCCTTTATATTGCAAGATTGACACTGTGATGATGGTATCTAGGTACATAAAACTATAGAATAAACATGAATATTAGTGCAAATGCCGCACATGTCAAGGGACACCAACAGCACAGCCTCCTGTGTGAGGTTTAATTAGATGAGAGATAATTGGTATCTGGATGACCGAGAGATTTTAAAGTCTGACTAGTACAAGAAGGCGACATTTGAATACACTGAATATATTGTCAGGTGTTAGCTGGGCTAAACAACTTCGTAACACTTAACAACTAACGTTTTGGGCAGTCTAAAATTTAAAGGCGATTCAGTAAAACTATGCAAGTGTCTAGCGACAAACGTCTTATAAAATGAACGATTCAGCAGCAACAATATAGATGAACTTACTTTGCAGTAATAACAAAAGTTGTGAGATCGATCAATAAATAATTTCCTTTGATTGAAGGAAATGCCCTTATGATATGAGTAACCTGGCTCAGAAAGTGTTGTAGGAGCTGATGCAAATGGAGTTTCGTAGCGTGGGCAGTAGAACTACTGATACGTATGCGTTAATTTCTACCCTTATAAAGAATAGTTGGAGTGACCACTACTGCCCAAGCGTACGGTGATTAGTTGTTTTGTGTGTTAATGAGCGGGTTATTTTGCCCGTTACCGAAGACAGTGACCGAGCCAAGGGCCAGCAAAATGTCTTGTGTTGAACTCCTGGCCGCATGAATAGAACGCGTTATTAAAGGAACCCTGCTCATGTCAGACGCCTATTAAGGAATCCGAGCCATTGGATTGGATAGTCGTCATTACAAGTGGTTAAGGCGTAACTGAACCCGCATAGGGGATGAATATTGTCGTGTTGCCTTAGGTTGGTGTAACTATATGACACAGCATCGTTGAACACTAACGTAGATATGATTGCAATTTAACTGTTAAATAACCTTTGTGCTCAACCGTAACGAACGAAAATTGAGAAGAATAGAATCAATTAGCAATAGAATTTTCTGAAAAGATTATTATATTAATAACACTTGTCCGCTTGATGAATAGATATTTGGCCAGTTGTGGCCGATGTAGTTAGAGATAAAAAAAAGTAGTGAATTTCACCAGTCCCTTAATAGTGACCGTAGCTGTTTTTGGTAACAATGTATGCCTCAGTCGCACAGACGTAAAAATATGCACCGTCGCAATTGCTGGATTTTGTTATTGTGACCATGTTCATTATATAAAGGTGACATACAATATGGAAAAGCTATGATGTAAATATCGGCATGGCATAATTCTATTTAAGCGTAAAAAATGTATTGAAGAACAGGCCCATTTAGAGAATTAAACCTAGTACCCAATTTGTGAGTGGCTTCATTGGTGTCCCACTCATAGTAGTCATCATCAAAAACATTGATACTTAATTTGGTTGGTACGACGATGTCGTTTGACTTCTTTGACGCGATATACGGTCTCTATCGTGCCTTTTCTTCTCTTAATCGTGGGAGTGTCATCAATATTGATGGTGGGTTGTAACACCATCTGTGTAGGATTAAGCAGAATATTAACAGATAAGTGTTGGTCCTTTTGTCACACAGATTCGACCGGCTCGTCTGCTAGCATTTCTTGTAATTGCGTATTTGACTGATGGCAGGTATATACTGCTGTCTCGAACTCAGCAATTGCGGCTTCAGTATCATCGCCTGTTTCATCGACTCATCGGTGTCATGCGTGTTATGAACATTCCAAAAAAAGTGGTTGGTGGCATACAGTCATAGGACAATTCAACATCGTCATCCACCTTTCTTCGATCTCGTAACATTGACGGGTTCGGGAGGATATTTCTAGTCAGACATTTGTCTCAAAATAACCGTCGTAGGAGTTCGATACTCGACCACTAAATAAGGCCCATGGTAACTCGTTTGAAACGGTTTCTTGGTTTTCTGCACTTTTAGCTTAGGTTGGTAAATAACGACCGGGTCTCGGATCTCAATCGATACATCAGTGGATTGTTTGTCATAGTAATCTTTCATTTTTAACTGCTGTTTACTTAAATGAGCCTCAGCATACTTAGAACATTACAGTTGGTTACTGATAATATCCACGAGATGTTGATAACCGTTTGGTTGCACTTCAAAGCATCAGGTGAATTCATTCCTGCTGGATGTACGGGTAAGCGACCCAAAAGGAGCACCAAGGTAGTGTAGCCAAATGCACAATATCAGAAGTGTTCAGGCCCAAACCAAAAGAGGGATATACGTATCCAAACCAGTTTGGTTGCAGTTAACAAAGTACCTCACAATGTTACAACAGAACGATTACATCGTTCTACTTCACCTTTTAGTTTGTGTTGTTAGGCCTTTAACAATACAGGTGAAAGTGTCTACTTGGATCGAACGCAGGTCTCAGTCGCTCAGTGGTAGAGCTATCTGCCTTGTCAGCAGAGGGTCCTGGGATCCCAATGCCTTCTCATTCTACAACGAAGATTCATGATGGCTATGAAATTGAAACAGAGGTACCCATGCGGACCGATTGCATGGGTTCATCAAACACTATAGCACCTCTTCCCGTGGATGTGCATGCTACGCAGTCAATACATGTAAAACAATTCATGCATTGTCAACCAGAGGGGTTGGAATTCGACATCTATATTCTTTTTTTTTTTTTTATAAAAGAAGCGCACAGTATTAGAGTGGATTGAATTGGACGTTTACCATCAGAGTAGAAACCATGCCAGAGACTGGTTCGAACCTAATATGTTCAAGTGTGCATCAATTCATTCCATACAGCTAAGCCAACAGTTGTGTGCGACATGATTGTGGTCAGCTGTTCCGAAACAAATCCTTTCTTACGTTGGAAACAACAGTAGCAATACCTAAATCCCATGCTGTGATGAGAGTATTCAACATCGACGTCAAGGTTGCTCTTGCAATTCCTATAATGATATCATCAACCGGTGTGTACATGCACCTCGACTTGATGCTTAGATTATCACAATGGTCATATTGACGAACACACTGTACAGTTTGATGTGATTATAAACGCATATTGTCGTTTTATTGCGCAGATAGAGTATCTGCCAGCTGCGAGCAGCTCTTATAAGAGTATTGCCAATATAAAGGCGAGCAGTACCGTGAAAAACTAGTTTGTTTTTAGGAACACAGATTCGCATCTTCTCTCAAGCACTTACTATCAGTTTCATCAGCTGGAATTGTGAGTTCTGGCCTGTGATATTGCGATAGCAGAACGCATAACAATTAATTTATTAATTAATTGCCACTAATAAAACATTAATGAAGCTTGTCAACTCTGTGACAGTCAGTGTTTTAATATAACAGTAAGCTTTATAACTGATTATATAATTCAACAACAGTTTTACTGGCACATGGAAAACGTTTTGAAAACTAATGAATTCTTATCCGTTACAGCCAGTATCATTGGGGAAGAGTAGAGAAATAACCCATTGTAAAAACATATGCTAAACTGCGACATTACATTGCTAAATATTGCGAACGGCGCAACGATTGGGGTTCATTTGTGGCTACAAATACCAAGCTAGTGCTGTAACAAGCGATAATAGTGCTTTTGTAACAGTGTCGATAATGTTTATCAAATTCGGGGTTACTGCTAGCTGAACCAAGTCCTTTTAACCAATAACATCAAGAATGAAATGTTTTTGATGATAAACTAACAGCTCTAAAATGCGACGCACATCAATGTATACATTGTCGGGTTGCTTATCGCATGCCTATTCGAATACACATAAGGCAGTCTACCTTTGATAATGTGTCTAATGTCAAAATAAAAAACGTGGGATACAATTTTCAGTTTGGAACAGCATTATTGTACTTGAAATTGTTGATTATGTGAATGCATTTTGATTGAAACATTTGACAATTAACGAGCCCAACAAAAGCTCATAATTGTTCAACATGTCGTCGACACACGTTTTGCATTATTGATTCTAAAACTGGCTTGTTCCATAACATATACCGTGGTTAACGCCTGTTAGGAATGCAAAAGGCAATTTTGTCAGCTGAATAAGATTTATCATAGCAGGTGCCCTATAACGCTGAAATATGAATACCTGAATAAATGTGTCAAATTTTCAGTTAAACGGGTAATAAGTGTTACCATTTTACATTAAATTACAGAGTGTACACCTGATACTCAAAATAAAAGTATATCATAAAAGCACTGCACTGATGGTTTCTAACGTTGCTTAATGATGTGATCGTGTAGCAAACCAATCATCTACGACGCTTCATTCACTATGTTGTTTTCTATGAAGTTAAATCTATCACGTGATTTGACTTTTTTCCTGTGCATATTTCTTGCAGTCTTTGAAAAGAGTGCGCACATGATTAAAGTAGATTACTTATATTTTACGATACACAACTTAGTACGCATAATGTACATTTATAACATACATATAAATGCAAGATTGTTAAGTCGCTGTGCGATATACTGGATCGTAGATTGCTGACAAGAATGGTGGCTAATTGACAAAAATGCTGTGTAATCTAGAAGTTAGACCAGGGTATCAATTTACTGTTCCCCACTTGTGAGACATTATTGTGTGCAAAATGACACTACCATGCAATATGTGATATTCTGGATAACTAGAAACCGGATAAACGCCTCAATAAAAAACTAAACCCATTAAATTAGACATAAAACAACTTGCGATCGAGAAAGCAGAGCATACAGCAAGAAATTAACTGCTATCTTAAAAGAGGCGATAAACCATGATTAAAACAAAATTGTTATGTGCTATTTAACGTACTAAGCATTTACGAAACGCTGTTGAACCGTTTCCTCTCATCATATCAATAACTGCTGCATAAATAAAGCGCATAGGTATTTGCAAATGCTATATCCTTATGATATGTACTCTACATGGAAGAATTGAAAAAGCATCCCTGTAATGGCTCTCTTCTGCAACTATTTGTTGATTCAATTGAAATACGTAGTAGAACATAGAGTAACAGATGTAAAGAGCTGTTATGGCAACATGGCATGACAAATATGGCATCGGACGATGGAAAAAATCACGACCGCTTGCCTGAAACATCATCAATTGTACGCGCGGGTCAGGCATATAAGTCAACAGCATGTTGGCGGACTTGGTGCTTCCAATCGTGTAATAGGAATAGCTACGTAACGATATTCTTACAGCTTTCTAATGGTTCTATGAGAGAATAATGATATGAACTGGCGATGACCCGAATATTTGCTCTTCATTTCCATCGGATCAAACTGCTGTTGTCCGAATCACTACATGCTTGTAATGAGATACAGATAGCAAGTCACAAGTTCAATGTGGACATCATACAGACACAAATGTGAGGTTACATCTGTGATTGACACCTAAAACAGCGTTATTCGGTCATGCCATGTATTGCAGCCTTCCCGTAGCAAAATATTCGATCTCTTCTATCCGACGCCACATAATTACCTTCTGTCAGAACTACTGCTTCATACAACACCAATATTCGATGCTGCATATAGGGGGGATACGATGCATATGGAATGTTGTTGTGACCCTATGATCGGCTGATATATATCTATATTAGGGTAATTTAAGCGATGCGACCCACATCAATGTAATTTAGAAGAGTACAGGAAGGAAATCATCTCCCAACAAATAACACCCTTACCCATTATCAGATTGCAGCCTTAATAACTATCACTGTGGTTGCCCGCGGTTTTCTTTAATCCTGATGTGCTACTGTCATGTTCTTCAATCATTATTTACAACAATTCATCCTCCTGTAGACTAAGCCATACAGCATTAAATAACTAAATTATGTCAAGCAATATGCAAAATACGTTATACTGTTTAGAGTTCCGTGTCTACATCAAGTGCACATCTAAGTCTGTGTACGTCAACCATGACATGGTTTCTTGTTCTTGCGAGATGTTGCAGAAGATCTGATGCTTAAATTGCCAATGAACCCTGATCCTTTAGAACATGTTCTAGTCCATAATTTATTGAGCCTAACGCAACATTCTGGTAAAGATTCACTTGTCATGTAAATGTTAATGCACTGGCCTTTCAGCCGTCTAATCGTTCGCATACATGATGATTTGTTAATCGAAGAAGGCATATATTGACCAATAATTAGATCTATAAACTCAAATGTATCTTCTTTCTTTGTGGTAAAAATGTTCATGAAATTTGCATCGATGTGCATGGGTCTTATGGTAATTGTACCAACGTTTTGATGGCTAATTCTAGAGGCAACACATAGTGCAGCTGAAGTGATTTCTTGTGTTGACACGTTTATGTAGACTTGACGCATACAAATTGGAAATTAGACAGTTATGAGGCCATGTTGTGCGGCTATAGACAAATTGGCTCATCAAAGCTCTCATATAACAAAAGCATGCATCGCAAGTATGGCAAGATGGTCTGGTGCCGACAATCTGAATTATAAAGTTGGGATAAACGTGATTCCCAAAAAATTATTTTGCATCTAATGCAATTAAAACCTTCCTTTGGAATATTAGCATTTCAAATCAGATGACAAAAATCGTTTCCCCATTGCAGGATAGCAACGACAATAACAATGCCAGAATCTAAATAACCTTGGCAGTCAATGGACTCACTAATTACAATTGCTTGTTTTTCCCTGTGTTTATCATTATTTAGTCAATACATAGATAATAGTAGACGGATGAATAACTCGTGCTTTCTCGCGGTTATGTTATGGCGACGAGACTTTGGCGCGAGTTAAGGTTCATTACTTCCGGTGTCTTGGTTGCTATGATCTGACAATGACAAGATCGTCTGCACGTTGTTTACCTTTTTGTATTGTCGTTCTTTAGAGGTCTGTGTTCATCTTGATCTTTAAAAACACTGGTGAGTAATTTCTAGTTTCACATTTAAATTATTTTGCCACCAAAAGCATTTGAAACATATTTATTTAAAAAGAAACCATATCGATACATTCCATGAAGGGGGAGTTTCCCGCAATAAATTAATGTTTGTAGGGCTCTGTCTAGCATGGCGTAAACATGGGAATTAATATTTCATATACCAATGGCAATACAACCAAATTATAATGGGATGGGCTGTAATCGCTATGTATGGGTAACGCACATTAAACTATGTACAGCTATATGTATGGGTGATCGTAGCCTCGTCGTGCACGGCTAGGTGTTCGTATCCTTGAATGAGTAGCCAATACCATGGATTGGATAGGATTGCCCAATTATATTATAGTTTAGATTTATTATGAACCCAATTACTTATTACTATAATCGGTTAAAAAAAAGTGCAATTGTAATCATGGTCAGATTCTCAGATTGCAAATTTTGAAGGATCATATTTAGCAACAGCATTCTAAATCAGTGATGCATCCCACCCACCTAGAGCTGCATTACACTACCCATATCATAAATTGAAATCATTATTTGATTCTATTTGCAGAAGATGTAGTGTACTATTGTGGAATGCTTCCTCCGAGAAGTGTAGGGGATTGTCGTTCCATGCAGTTCATAGGCCACTTAATATATGACATGTAAGAAAATTGTTTCGGGTATTTATTCTTCCAAGATTTTTGTTTCAGAGCACACTGGGTAACAGACTTTGGTAGAGGGCAGCTTGCCATCTTTGTTTATGCCTGAAAAATGTATAACGACACCCAAATTGCCATGTAGAAAGGAGCCAGTGAGTCTTCCAGAGTAAATTAAACATGTTTATTGCAAGTTTGGCTGCTTTTCACAAGGCTATTAAGATTTTAACAATTTGACAGAGCTTTCTCTTCACCTTTCTGACTGATTGTTCTGCTTGCATTATATTGTTTCATTTTGTGTTTTTTCCATGGTGGTGTGACTTTTCATGGAGAAAACAGAAAAAATTACCACAGATATCCTTGCAAGAGATGCCAAGAATGCCAAAGGGTGGTGTGTGGTGACGAGAGACGATTTGGTGATTGTGAAAATTAAATTATTCAACAATTTACTCCTGGATGCCTATTTTTTTCACATTTCCTATATCAGAGGGAGGTTGTTTCTACCTCTATTTTTTTCAGGGTCTTTAATAAATGGGAAATGACTTAAAATATATGCTAAATGTGCTCCCAGAGGCAAAACTGACCTGCGATAAAAAAATGCAGAAAATCATCTAGCTTCAGAAAATAATAACAAATAACTGATACAAGATAATTGCATGCAATTTTCAGGATGTATTTATTAGTATATAAGCTTACAATCAACATAGTACGCTTACAAGTAGTACAGATGGAATTATATGAAATTGACAAGCATTTAGTGTATGATTTTACAAAAATACAAAAACGGTATGAAAGTGATAGAATTAGCCATGCCAACCATTATGCAACTACAAAAGGTATCAACATGAATTTTTCAGGACTTATTCTTTGTATCTAACTGAACATTCAAAATAGTATCAAGGGCTTTTCAAAACAAGGATTTCTATATTTATCGGGCACATTCATACTGGACTTCCTACACCACCAAGCATCAATTAGAAGAAAGTTGCAAGAAGTAAGTATGAAACTTTCTTACATGGATTATCTTTTGATAAAGTACTTAGCAAACTTAAAGATAATAAACTCACATACACCATCATTCAGTTACTTTAAATTAAAAAACGACAGACATATAGAAAGCGGTTGAATGAGTACTGATGTAACGACTGAATGAAACTTAATCCATGATTTATCACTTGTAGGAAATCTCCCATCACACAAGCAATCTTTGAGTGGACTAAGCATTTGTATTAATCCGGGGACTGTGGAAAACAATTTAATAATGTGTTTACAGAGGTTGATCAGTCATTGAAGCAATACCACCCATAAAGTCATTTTAAGTTTATGAAAACAGTGGAATAATGTTGGCCCTTAGTTTCAAGCTTATGTTACTTTTTTTTTAACAAGATAAACAAAGGAATAGTGAATTGACTGTGGTACCAACCATTATCCATCAGGCACTTTGCAGTAGATTCATCGACCATTCCAAACTTTTCCAGTTGTTCAATACCTCTATGGACATCGTCATGGGTCACCTATTGCATATGTAAAGGTTTTTGTTATGAAAAATAAGCTGTGTTGTCTGAAAAAGCATGTATGATCAAGATTTACAATAATCTAGCACATGATATCGTGTTACCTTTTCCTCAGCCTTCAATCCATAACAATGATCATCTATTTCCTGAAGCAGATATTCAGTTGAAATTCAACATTTCTTGGTTCCAGATGAATAAATATATGGTGTGACATATGAAAGTTCACTTATCTCAAAACTAATAAGCAACTTAGCACAAGATCAATTAATAACCATCAGAGTATGCTCATATTCATCTTCTTGATCTACTTATTTTACTATTGATTCCACATCCTGCATAGCAACAAATATCATTGACCACCACTATTTTGATGGCTAAAATACATCACCACAAAGAGCTATATTTAGTATCCTAGGAATAAAGATTTCTTACTAGGTGGTTAGAAAGCACAATTAGTAAATATTCACCATATATAAGGCATCCACTGCTTGATTCCAAATTGAATAAGTATTCTGCAAATATATTGTACTACAATTTGTAGTTGTACAAGTCAAATTGGTAGATGCTACACCATATTTCTTCTCTTATATGCCTATAAGGGATGGTGGAAGCCTTTAAAATAACTTTTACCCGTTTAATGACTTAGCATGGAGAGTCCAACAACATCCTGTATCCCCTCCAACACGGTTTCCGGAAGCAACGATCATGTGAGACCCAGCTGTTGGAGTATGCACTCTTCAAACACCGTCCCAGTCGAATCTGGCGTTCCACAGGGCTCTGTTCTTGGTCCATCCCTGCTTCTCTACTACATTAACGACATACCTAGTACCATCAAATCTACAGTACGCCTCTTTGCTGATGACACCATAGTATACCTGGCCAGCACCTCCGAATCAAACTGTAAAGTACTCCAAGAAGACATAGACAAACTTGCAAAATGGGAAAAAAATGGAAAATGGAATTTCACCCCCAGAAATGCCAAGTCTTGACAATCTCCAAGAAGAAACATCCAATCAAGTAAGACTACAAACTTAATAACCACTTACTAGAACATGTTGACTCGGCGAAATACCTAGGATGCGCCATCAACTCCGAACTGAACTGGAGGCAACACATCAATTCTATATCAGCTAAGGCAAACAAGACCATCAGTTTCCTGAGAAGAAATCTAAACATCTCATCTACCTCTATAAAACAACAAGCTTACTTCAGCCTAGTCAGACCTTCAGTAGAATATGCAAGCGTAGTGTGGGACCCTCATGAGAAAGGTGACATCCAATGCCTGGAAAAGGTACAACGAAGAGCAGCCCGTTTTGTAAAAAATTGATACCATAACCGGTCAAGCGTTACAGACATGTTGGAGGACCTTAAGTGGAAGTCACTGGAACAACAGCATAAAGAGACAAGACTAGCTATGATGTTTAAAATCACAAATGACAGTATATGTATCAACAAATCCAAGTACCTCGTCCCACCAACATGAACCTCAAGACACAGTCCATCTCATGCTTTCCATATACTTCCATCCAGAACAGAATGCCACAAGCAATCATTTTTCCCGAGAACCATCAGAGACTGGAATCTGCTAGATACCTCCGTCGTGTCAGTTGGCACAGTTGACGCTTTCAAGACTCAACTTGCCACCTACTTTCCCTAACTCCTAATTTTTCTACTTTTTTAACTCTTGACTCTTCACTGTACATTATTCTCACTTTTTACTTTATATTTCCTCTCTCATTGCGCAACCTAATTGGCAAAAGTCTTCAACCTATTGAAGTTGGCCATATAATGGAAGAAGAATAAGAAGTAGCTTCAAGTGACAGTAACACTAACATACTGCCTAAGACAGTGGCCTGCAAGTTATTAGTTAATCGGTCTAGTGGACTGAGACCCACTTTAAATTTCAGATTCAATAAATAGATCATGTACATCAAATAGTTAATAGAAATGCGTAATTGTATATCGTCAAACATTCATCAACTACATACTGTAAAGACTAACCAAAAATAAATAATAACATACCTGAATTAAATTAGCTACGGGTAAAACTTCACAACAAATTCGCGCGTCAATGGTGAAAAGTCATTGACGACCAGACGCCGGAAGTAAGTAACCTTAAGATCGCGTAAAAGCTGCGCGTCACAACATCGTACCGTTGAGCCAATCACATTTGGCGATCCGTCTACGATGATCTATGGTCAATAGAGACAGGTAGGATTCCGATCTTTCGTTTTTTCCCAACGATTGGTAATTGTAAGACACTCTTTCGGCTATCATCTCATAGATTAAGCTTGCGTGCAGTTCAATTCATGAATATTTCTCTCGATAAGAAACATCTTATATGTTGGCTGCTCGGATACAAAATATTTACTCCATTCCTTAAGCCAATACACAGGAATAACAGAAGGATAAATGAGCAACATATAGTCCGCTTATCATAATGAAAAAAACCAATGATTACCAGTACATTGCGGGATCATATAAAAAGCCTTACTTTTAATGATAAACACACATTCTATACTCGATGCATTTACGGTCAGTCTCATGAAGGATATCGCTTATGATGCATTTTTGTAATACAGCGTTTGTAGATTATACACTAAATGAATATTATCAATAGTAGTGATATTTTCTATTCGCATACCGATCAGCACATTTTTCTCGATATCGCTTTTGTATAGCCAGCTACTCGCTTTGTACAATGTGATGCCTTTACGGCAGAAAGGTATTAGTTATGATAGCGTGCAAATGTTATTATATATTGCATATAAACACACAATCTGTGAATCCCGTCAACCAGTATTTAAAAGCTATGACTTTCGCATATATTTGCAAAATGCATTGCGGCTTACATTTCTCAAAAATTCGCGACGATCTGCTAAAAAAATGCAACATGAGAATCAATCACCGTCGCAGTCTAGCCATTTCCGTATTGGTTATTTGTCACACGGAGGTTTTTATCGATCCTGATTATTAAGCATATCCATGGTTTGACAAATGAAAAGTACGGCTGTTCTTTTCAATCATACCCGAGACAAAAACTCTCGATACACCATTACGATAATAAAGTATTATTTTGTTGTCACTGTAGCAGATGAAAGGCATTTGTTAATCGTCAACAAATTAATGATGAGCAATAATGATAGTAATGATTGTAATGTTTGATTTCTCGCATTGAAGACATACCAAAAACTGGTCATAAATCGAGAACTTGATAATTACTGTGATAAATGTTATACAATATATATAAATGTGGCACAGATGCACATAAATATGCCTTGTTTATCCATTGGCTGCCTGTTATGCGATGCCCAACTGAATGACAGTTCTGAGGACATCTGCATATTCGCATACGGATTACGAGCAGGATACCGGGCCATTAAAGAATAGCCTGTCACGTCAATTTATGAAGCACATTACTCATTCCTTAACTACCATAAATAATAACTATGTTCCATGTCTCTCCATGGAGACCGATTATTGATTACTCGAGCGAATGCATTGCGATATGTTGATTTATCGTGGCCAAAAATAATGAAAACCGCTTAACTGAAAACTAGCGAGGTATGTACAAATGATGCACGGATAGATATACTTGTTCTTCCTTAACATCACTCTTGTCCTTGAAAAAAATTGCCTTTCGCATTAATATTGCCAACTAGCGCTTTAATTGGATTTTTTTTGTCATGACTGAATTTAGAAACCCGATGGTCAACTGCATGAAATGTGTAATTGAAATAAACACAGCCCTATTATTTAACCTTATTTGCACAACATATAATGAACCTTTGTCGACCGACCTTATTTCAAACAAATCATAGAATTGCCCGTAATTTAGAGCGGTATGATATACCTATGACAGATTACCCTGCCACATGCTTTGGGAACTAGATCAACTAGTTAGAAGCTTGCAACAAATCGTCGTCTATTCCGCTCCAGTACATGGGTTATAAGTCACCGTTATTAGTTGTGTTATAAGATGAGCTTGAACTCAATTTCACGATAATTGTTGGAATAATACGCCCACTGGTTATATCATTTTATCAATAATGATATTATGTTAACTCTTCTTATGTCAAACCTTTAGCGCAGATTGCAGGGTATATCTTTTAAAATGTTATGCATTCTTTTCCCTTGAAGAAATAGGTTTAGAGAGTAAAACCGGAAGTGGTTGTCGGAGCCAATATACATGTGCAAAATGATGTATGACATTCCGCAAAAGACGACGTTGCTAAATGGATTGTTCGCCCATGTTTTGCCCATTTTGCCATGAACGTTCAGAACGCATAGTTATTATTAAACCGAACCCACTACAGCGCTGCGCTCGGTTTGTTTTTAATTGCAATACAACCTCAACCTATTTAGTCTTACCGAAGCAGATTGTATAGCAATAAAGCCATTGATAAGTACCTCAGCCAGAGCAAGAAATTCATGCGTGCATCGTTAACTTATGTTCAATTTATCATCGAGTTAACAGACATGTCAAAGTTTGTCAAGGCGTGTCAAACATGCGATGGCTGAGTGCGGAATTATACAGCCATTGTAAAATACGGCTTTTAATGATAACATCCGTTAAGAAATGTTGCCTAATGAAAAAGCCCACCAGCCCATGTGCTCAATAACTGCGCACATGTGTATTTACCAGATGGAAGTGCCAGTTCATTGTCAGTGCACTGGTTTGATTTGAAATTATGTGTAGCCTTTCGTCGCCTGGATACGAGGGGTAATCATACAGAGCCAGCTTCTCTCCTTCACCTCCTCATATCAATTTAGAGAGAACTTTAAAAAGGACTTACCCCGTTTATAATGGCACATTTGATTACTGTTATACTTCTTCATCTCTTAAACCCACCTCTATCCTCTCGCTCGTATTCGTATAGGGCGTGCGCTTCTGCTGTTACGTCATTTAGTCTCTTATATGTAACAGAATATTAATCAGGCGTTAAATAATTTATGCTTCTTAGTTACCACACTACTCAATCAACTAGACCGTGGCTTAAGAATAACATTGATAATCACAATAGTTTTTTCCCCTTAGCATGTTCTTTCTAACTTATAATCGAAGGATTAACGCATAATATCTGCAATCGTTCATGCGAGCATATTTGTTGATGAGCGCACCCAGCTGGGACATTGAGCATTAAGTCTAATCAAGTTCCAGCGATATGATTCATTGAGCTCGTAGCTTTTGTTGCTTTTCCAAATGTTTTGACCAGGCATATTCTTGATATGCCAACCACTTGAGCACGGACGCTGGTATTCGCATTAAAGCGGGCGCTATGTCAATTTACAGGCCAGTTAGGTTTATGATATGCTGAGATATTTTCGGACCCTAAACAAGTGAACACCTTAAACATTGCTCACCCCACGAAAGAAATATTGAACATGCACGCTATTTTCTTGAATCTTGAAAACAGTGCGAAAAAGTGTGTTGGCAGCGCTTTCATTGTTGAATACCATACTTGCTGATCTAAAGTCATCTGTTAAATATATTTGAATCTCAACCATTGGAAGAGAGCTTTATCCATATAGTAGAATGATAGTTCATCACGCGGCCGAACAATTCATCAGCCAGTTGGTTTTACAATCGTCCAAGCAACCACTTATCAAAACTCTCAATCACCGGTAGAATTCTCCAAAATCATGGTGAATCTGATGTTATTGTGGCTGGATCAATTTGGGAGGATTGCGCCGTAAGTCGGTTCGGTACCTTTCAAGAGATTCACTATCCATTCTACCAATGTGGCCTTGCGGATAATCTCGTACATAAGGTGCCCATCAACGATTACCCACGGGTGATCAAGGCCAAGGACGATGCAAAGGCAGACTCTTAACTGGATTATATGAACTTTGGCCATAACCAATATTGAACTGAGATATTCATGAGGCATATTAAACATTCCATATAATTTATTACCACGCAATTTAGCTCCTGGACAATAAGGCCGCAAATATAAATTGTCCAATAAAGAACTTCATATTGGCCAAGTCGTGTAAACAGACGAAGGGCATTCTGGAGCTGATGAGTAAGTTAGCAGATGACACCATGTATGAGAATGTAACAAGCCAGACTGATCACCAGGAGATGCCTGACTACTATGCAAACAATTGTGGAATCGTTTATTAGCCAGCCAATCATCCTGCCAGCAAATGCTTGCAAAAGACATACAACTTACAGATATCGCCTTGATTACTGTAGCTTAACATGCGGATCACTGAAGGCTGCACGAGTCAGGTAGCGACGTGATGAGTAACAACTCGGCTGTGACCATCCATGGCACCACATAAAGCAATTCACAAAGCAATTGAGTTTTAGAGACTGCAAAATGTTGGCTGCATCGGCTTATATTATGTATAAAATTTCAGCAGGTGAAGCACAATTTCCTTTTATTATTTGGTATGTAGACAATGTGTATATAAATGGCATTACCATGCGCTATTCTTGAAGCCCCTGACAGATAATATTAACGACAATCTCGTATAAAATGGGACGTGAACTTACGCTTTGCCTCATTGTGTATTAATGGCAAGTAATAGGAGTTACAATATGACAAATGGGTGATCTTGGCTTATTTTCGCCAATTTGGAAAAACTATCGGCTGTGAGTCCTCGCACTCCTGCTATACGCTAAACCCTTATTTCATTAGATTTCATGTTTGGGAGAGGAGGTGCCTTTGAGTCTGGATAGATGTTCATTAAGTCGTATAAACTGTGGGATAATGTCCGTAGATCCCTGGAATCGATGTGTATTTTCCCTTCGAGTGAGATATTTCTGGCTTAATTTGTAACGCAAGCTTCTCAATTGTAGTATCCCATTTTTCATTTTTCAGCAAAGCATTCTCCTTAATTTTCTTCATTTCCTAATAACTATATAATTTTATGTACCTCATCCAGCGGAACACTGTTAGGTGTCTATAGGACAGGCAGTAATGTAATTAAAGTATAAGGATTACATTAGGTTTGCATAAGACATCGCTATCACAATGACACTTACCTTTAGCGTGCAGCACATGATGTCATTCAGTAATTTATCGTACGCTACCGCGGTGCATGGATCTATTTGCGGAACCATTTTATAGGAATGGTTAGGATTGGGTATTGAGATGCAGAATTGCTGGCAATGACGGAAAGGAATCTTTATTTCATCATATCCTGTATTTATTCTCATTTAAATCCTTGGTGTTTCGGGTTGGGGTAAAATATTGCTAACAAGTTGTTTGTTGCAACTATTCGATATCAAAATTATCCGCCACAGTCACCGTTTGATCAGGTAAAGAAACCATGAGTGGTTATGCAGCGGTCATATCCTGTTATAGGTCTGCCGATGTTAGTCATAGGTCATTAGGAATTAAAGTATGCTAATCACAGGTGATATGATCGCTGCGCGTTGCAGCATAAAGGTCATGGCGACGGGTAACAAATCATATTGTACGATACATGAGTTCGCATGATAGCGTTCACGTTCGGTGCATTGAAACTGCTCTTTGCCTTGGTCGATGCATGTATCCTTTTAAAACGCGTTTACTTCACGGATATTGCCTTGACAAGAGGCTTCAGTGACCTGGTCCATTAAATCGGCATGTGGTGACTTGCCTTAGAATACTATTATGCAGGTGCGTTTTTGTGGTTTACCATCATCATCACATCGATACCCCTCGACTGCAACCCCTACCCCCTTCCATTTATCCTTGACGGTGGCTGCTTAGGGATGCAACAGGGTGGATGGTAAATCAATTGCTGCCACCAGTTAAACACTTAGCGTGAGCTTCATGTGTGCTACGAGATGAGCAGGATTCTACCACAAGCAAGTCGACTATTCCATGTACAACTTTCATTGTGATTCTATATATAGAGAATTTCCTACTGTGAAAAGTGGTATATATCCCCTGCTATTGTCTATAAAGGTTGAATCCAAGCGTAGCGCAAAAACATCACGTACTTTGTAAAACAATTACAAATTACTATTCCGCCATGTTACGCCTCATACAATATTCTAGATTCCTTTTGTATATTGCGTAAAATTCTCCAACAAGATTACGCAATCCGAGATTGGCCTATGGTGTTTAAAATGCCCACGTGACATTGGCACAATCTACCGATGGAACTTCCTATTGATACCAAGTTTAACAAAACACCCTCATCTACCACTGGATGTGACTTAAGACAAATATAGCTGCTTATTACTATGATTGTAAAGTACATAAACCGTAAATAAGTGGTCATTAGCTTGGGAAAGTGCAATACACCAGACTACAGTTGGATATATGTTTGATACAGCTGATATGCAACACGTTATTACATTCGCTTATACATCCTGTCTACTCTCTACAACGTTAAATATGCATTACGGACTGACATGCATCGTTTTTAGTGCCTCGAAGTCTACTTAAAAGTCAAAATTCTGATATAAAAGTTTAAGGTTCGCTGAGGGTCCGTTCTCAGAGAAGCATGTTCACTCAATATATTGCCATACCCTGCCAACCCCAACTGACATTGCAGTAGCTCACGCTATCTAGCGCATTACATTGTCCTAAGACAACCCAGCACAATGAATGCCAGCAGTATTCATGGGATCTAAAGGCGATTGCCGCCAGAGCAAAGGCGTTTTGATTCCTGCATGTAGGTGCATTTCGGTTGATGAGAGCTGTAAATCATATACGCACGTTTTCCTAATTTGGATTGGCTCCAGTTATTTGAGGGATTTCCAGCATTCGTTCAACATCGTCAAATAATTGTAAGAGCAATAAATGATTATCAAACAGCTATCGTTTTATATTTCCTCGACTAACCAACATCGCCTTTGCCGGATAATAATTGATATTAGATCAAAGGTGACTTTGTAACATTGGGTCATAGCGTGTCAACGTTATGATACTACGATACTGACCTGTAATCGAAATCATCCCCGTGGATAGTGTTAGTGACGCAGTCAATTCGGTGAATCCGTGTACTGGTCAGCCTTATGAAGGCGATCGACATTTGTGGTCAAAGGTGGGGCAGCGCAAACGATCAATGACAAGTGTGTTCTTCAGTAAATCTTTCATTAGAAGACAAAATTATCAAAGTGTACACTGCTCAAACTAATAATTCCTGAGATGTAAGTCCAATAAGCTTTAAGGCAAGCCAAAATGGGCCAGTACACGTTAACTGAAGTGTAGGGGTGAAACGGTTAACCGCGGTACACGATGCACTGCGGTATTTCTTCTCGGCGCGTAAATGGCCTTTTTAATGTTAGCCTACGGTACGCAGACGGTATAACACTTTTGTATTTGACATGGCATTATAATTGTCCAAAATTCAATAATTTAACGACTTCTGATTGGCGGATTGCCCTGAAGGTGTGATGTCGGCGTCCAATCGCTGTTTTCATTCATGTTAATTTAAATAACGCACATATATCCGTCTCGTCTGCGCTCGGTCTCTCACCTAGCACCCTCGCGACCCTTCACGGCAGACCGCAATCGCTCGCCCCCACCCTAAGTCTAACAGTCATGCAACGGTTATCCAGTGCAGAGTGGAGGGGTCACTCTATGCAATACTACCAACAACAACATAGAATGTTCCCTCTCAAGTGCGCCTTGTCGCTCAATTATAGAATGGATATCTGGTGCAGGATAGAGTGGCTTTTCTCATAAGCACCAATGACTGTACCATAACAAGTGACATAAATATAGTCTTGTTGAATCACATTCGACATAAAGGGGGTGTGGGCGGGATGATGTCCGTCCTCGCATATAATAGCGCTGTGTCTCCGTCATATGGAGACTACTTATGTCGTCGTGTATTGCCGTCTGATGGGTCCTCAGTAATTGTCGTTAAAGTATTATTAGCATTCCGATAATACCGCAACTGTAACCTGTAGAGTGGAGAGAAACAAAGCATTATGTATTTGATAATATCTGACATAGACTACACCGAACATATAAATACAAGGGTTTTGTCATGGTCGAAATAGAGCATCTTTTCGTAGTATTCAAAATATGCCTGCCCAAACGCGACGATAATCCACCTGATTTCCATATATCATGATGAGAGAAAACATTTGCCCGCTGTACTTTCATCGCCTGGTCAGTTGTCATAAAAAAAACATCTTTAAATAAGCGAATGCTTTCGGCTCAGTGCACAGACAGGGCTATATTGAAATTTATTTTGGATAGCTATATTTAAAGTCTGCATCATGCACTGAGTCGCGAACGGATTCCTGTGAAGTTAAGAAGGATGTAACTTAACGGCTCGAGTGAATTTTCCTTATTATACCTGTCTGATTACATTGAAGTATACTGCGTCGTTTAAGAATGGAGCATAAACAACTGATTCTGGTGTTAACGTTATCGCTGGGCTTAGTTTCTACACAACCAACCTTCTCCAAGCAACGACGTCATTTGAACAGAAATGAGGATTTATTATTCGCGGTTTTGAATAACGTTCTTTTTGAACTGGATACGTTGAAGCGGGATGTGTCTAGCCTGAAGGAGCGGTTAGAAGGTAACACCGAAAAAGCATTGCTTTAATTGTATCGTATCTTATCATAAACTTGTAGTCTATCATACTTTGTATGGCTAAGGATATGGGTGTAACGATGATACTTGCAACATATATTGGCAGCGTTGAGATAAGGCAAACGCCGTTAGAGTTAGTTAGGGGTCATTCTCGTTATTACAATCTGGCAGTATATCTGATAAGAAAGCGCACTGTCGTTATAACTATTAAATGTGTGTCATTCCTTTAGTTGGAAAGCTAATCTTTTATTGCAGTTATATGCGTCAAAGCTTCCGGTGAACAACTGATGTTTTTCTACGGGATGTGCTTTCTCTGTCTTAGGTCCTATAATACGTGGGTGGCCTGGCGAAACTGGAGCTACAGGTATGTACAGCCATGTGGACACTTAATAACATATATAGCAAGTTAGCTAAGGCTGTGATTAATATGTTACAGTTAAATATCAATAGGACAAGCTACCTATAACTTGTAATCCCAATGTAATCATCCTCTAATGGATATTCAAAGATAATACATGTATGTCGAACAGTTGGTCAACCCGGCATCATTGGTGCAACAGGTTTAGATGGTTTCAATGGACGTACTGGTGCCACCGGGTTAACAGGTCGTACTGGTGCCATCGGGCCAACAGGTCGTACTGGTGCTACCGGGATACAGGTAGTGCTGGTGCCACCGGGCCAACGGGTCGCACTGGTGCCACCGGTCATACTGGTGCAACCGGGCCAACGGGTCGTACTGGAGGCACACACAGGTGGTACCGGGCACACAGGGGTCGTACTGGAGGGTGCCACGGGGCAAACCGGTCGGACTGGAGGCACCGGGCATACAGGTGGTACTGGTGCCACCGGGCTAACAGGTCGGGCTGGTGCCAATGGGTTAACTGGTTCCATTGGTCAGACGGGCTCAACAGGACTCTCAGGTCAACATGGTGCAACTGGTGCAACCGGTATTCAAGGCCAAACAGGTGCAATAGGTGAAAGCGAACCCGTAGGTCGAGTCAGCCATTTTAACAACATCTTTCAAATATAAGAAAGGTGGGCGGGTTAGTCGGTCAACAAAAAATATGTATAAAATGTGATAGCCTTTATACCTTGGGATGGAATGAATCATGAATATTGTTGCTGTATTATGATGTCAATAAAATAATACACGTGTCCTCTTTATCTACTTGTACTTGCAATCGGAGTTTCCTGCGCTGTCAGCATGTAACCTGAAATGCGAATAAGTGTTTCTGAATCGTACCATGTCAAAAAACGACAGTTAGTGAATGTCATAAGTGAATGGACAGTTGCGTCAGTGAATGGAAAGGTGTCGTAAGTGAATGGGCAAGTGTCGTCAGTGGGAGTTTGCTTGAGTCTCACTCGTTAACTCAACGATCATGTCAGACCAGTCTCTATTGAACGCATGGCACTAAAAAGTATGTAAAGACATCGTACATAAATTTATTCATAGTATGTTTTGATGAAATGAGATAATAATATTAAATGCTGATAGTTTGTCGTATTCTACAATCGATCGATCGGCAAGTTCAGTGGTTATTTTCCGACAATATGTGACCTGATTTATGATATATTTGCACAGCAGCGGCCAACTCTCAATTAAACATACTATTGTTTGTACGATTGGTTTCAGCCGCGGATTTAGATAGCTTTTCTTAGCATTTTATCCAAGAACATGAGTCTTTTGGCCAATCAATCGCTTTTGTTTGTCTGTTCTTATGAGGAATGTATAATCAAAACCAACAGCATGTACTTTACCATTGCGCATCAAACAACCTCGCCATGCTGCAGCTGTTCGTTCGATCAATATGCGTTGAATGGCCATTCATAACGCAAGCTAAATAAACATTTTGTTCATTAGCTATGAATGTAGAGGTATTTGCTTATATCCTTTAATATATTTGCCAATGAGGTAAACGATTCAACCTTAAATTCATAGTTTATCTAATGAATAACGTGAGGAAAAGTCCACCTAGGTAAAGATATCCACGGCTTCTATTAGTGAGACAAATTGCAATGCAAGTGGCTACAATATCAAGTGGTCCTGCCAATGTCTCTCACTATCCGAAATCGTCTCATATATACTGGGTATATTTGTGTGATAATCAAACAAAGGGACTCTTGCAAGTACATTGCCTTACATCATAGCGTACAATTAATATATTTGACAAGCGTACCATACCGATTGAGAGCAGGATTTATTGGAATAACATTTCCAGTCCTTACAATTACAAATTCGTTTCGGCTGCAACATGATTAAAGGCAATACGTTTGTATGCTGGTTATCTCTGCTGATTATCATGTCTCATGTGACTCTGTTCTAGAGAATTTTCTCAATTTCGAAGTGCTGCGCAATAAAAAATGGCACTATGTATCACGATTCAAGCCCGATGATGGTCAAAATCAGCTTGCAGTTACAAAGTTGCGTCATTTTGTGTACAGAGGTTATCTCCATACTGCTACATCCGCTGGGGCACATGGACGCTGATTATTCATGACCCCTGCTGATTCCAAACTTAATATATATCTTTTCGCCACATAACAGGCTTTCTACCAAAATGTACCATTGAAATTACATATTTAGATAAATATTTCAATAGGTGACATAATATACATAACCAAAAAACGCAATAGCAATCGCCACGAATAATAATTTGAGTGATTGTGAGTAAATTAGGGATTGCTTCTATTCATCCCTGAAGAGCAGACACTGAGTTTCACATGTTCTACATAACTATAATTGATTCTGGGGTTCACAAGTAATCGATGAAAGGTACCTGACGGGATCCCTGTGCATTGGTAACATATGAATAGCAATAAGTCAAATCTTAGCAAATAATAATGAGCAAACCATAATATATTTGACTTAATTTATCAATTGATATCACATTTGCTTGATTATAAATATACTCGGATCGACGACATCATAGCGTGAAACGTTATGATGAAACGCTAATTTTCTATGAGCTTTAACTGGCATCGTTGCCAGTGTTAGTAAAGCGTGTATAGCGAAACTATACACCCCTTTGGTGTTAGTTCGGCCGGGTACGTGACACCATGCTTATACCACCACGTAGACCTTTCTCAATGAACAGGTGCTTGTCATAGTCGGTGAGTAGCTCGAGTTCCATGCCTGTGCTCTTAAGCAAAGCATCCCACGACAAACCGGGGCTGGTATAGTAGTGAGCCGGATCCAAACCGTACTGCTTAAGACAGGTCTTGCGGAACACCTCAAACACATCAGCCAGGAGCAGTACATCTGTCCGCAGGTACAGGTCATGGTAGTCACCCATATTCTTACACCCAAACACGCTCCAGACCTTCTGTGCATGGGCATAGTCTTCAGCAGATATACCCTCCTCAGAGAGCTTGCTGTATAACTCCTGGATCGGTGGCAGAGGGGAATCAAACTTGTCCCAACTGTCCATGAACTCATAAGGGAAGACTCCCTTACGCAACAGCAACCGCCGCTTCATCTGGTCTGGCTCATATTCCGCCGTCACAGCAAAGGCATATGGGTTGTTAGCAGACACCAGCTTATCAAGCGAGGCCAGGAGGAACTGTGCGCTGTCAAAGAAGCGCAACTGTCTAAGCGACAGGGAAATATACTTCCATACTTCCATGTTGTTGGGGATACAGTTGATGTTCCCCTCCACTGTGCTTATACCCTGCATCAAGAGATGGGAATCATAGCCCCGCAGCTTATGGAACACCACAGGGATGGGTGTTGTCTTGGGACTCAGCCGAAGTTTCAGGTTACACGCGTTATGGACTGGCCCTCTGTACAAGCCTGTTATATGGCAGTTATCGCGGACATAGTCACAGCCCAGTTTTTTCTTGCACACATGACAGTGGGGTTGCAGCCTTATGTGCTCTTCTATCCTCGTGGGTTATCCGCATAGGGGCAGGCTTGGACAGAACTGCTTTGAACTTTTGCTCCTCCTGCTGCACAGCCTGTAAGAACTTCTCCACAGCATCGCTTCCTCTGTAAACCACAGGGGGTTCGGTCTTACCATCACAACGAACAACCACATAGCCGTAGCCGCATCCTTGGTGTTCCTGCGTTCTCTGAGTGTTGCTCTTACCAGGATTAAGCGCAGGACCCGGAAGCTTCACTGTGAGCGCTTCAAAGTCAGCATAGATGACGTAGGGTGCAGCAA
The DNA here is from genome assembly GCA_034190875.2 of Urechis unicinctus. Taxonomy (NCBI): domain Eukaryota; kingdom Metazoa; phylum Annelida; class Polychaeta; order Xenopneusta; family Urechidae; genus Urechis; species Urechis unicinctus. The sequence goes on from CM067354.1 coordinate 11,015,026, forward strand.
GCTGTTTCTGCCAGTTCTGGAAGGATAATATGTTCTTCCCTTCCTCAGGCATATCCACTCGCACAGCAGTTTGCCCTATCCCCATACACTCAGGCTTATGCACCAGGAGCAGACCCTCTGAGGTATATCCATGCAGACATAGCTCACAGAAGAACTTGCGCTCTTTATGTTTGATCTGGTCATACAGCAAGCGGTTCAGGTCTTTGATTTGCGTGTAATGAAACTTGCCGTCCTTCTCAATCAGCATGAGGTTTATACGGGTACCAGAGTGCTTACTGATGCGGTGTACGATAGTGGTCTTCCCATCCCAGCCAAAAAAGTTCAAGGCTAGGTTAGCATGCTTTTCTATCTTCTCAACATGTGACACTGGTGTAGGATATTCTACACCTGCACCCTCCAGCAGATCCAAAAGCCACTGAATGTTATATTTTGATGGTCGCTGTGGGTTCTTGGCTACCGGGTACAGGGCGGCTACAACAGCCCATAGAATGCAGAAGTCGTCCCAGTTCTTTACATTTATGATGGCCTGCTTAGCCGCCAGCGCAGCCGAAAGTCGCAGGTAGGAGCCACCCTTCAACGGTTGGTAGTTGGCAATATCAGAGTTGTGACCGCCTCAAACTCCCAGCCAGAACCTTGCCTGGTCCACTTCTCCAATCGCTCTTAGATATTAACAACACTCTGGTCAAGTGCAACGTCCAGGTCTTCTGATGAGAGAACCACCTGCTGCTTATTACGTAACACAGGCTCAAAATACTCAGTGCTGTCATCAACGGCGTGCTTGGAGAGTCTTACCTTGAGGGCAACTGACACTTGATTCCACCTAGCTCTTCCAGCTCACCAGTCAAAACGTTATGCATCTTCCGACGCATACCCTTAAAGAACACTATAAAGTACGAGCTAAGAGGGTGAGACTCTGGAACGTTCATCACCCATCCACGCAAATGGTTTTTTAACAGCCCACTTAGTCTTCTTGAAGGCAAGACGCGCTGTGGGGACTGGTCTGCGTGGGGCAGGGACAGGTCTGTGTGGGGCAGGGACTGGTCTGCGTGGGGCAGGGACTGGTCTGCGTGGGGCAGCAGTGGGGACAGTGGTGCGTGCCATCCCAGCCCTGAATCTAGCCAACATCTCCTTGTATGTACGGTCATATTCATCACGCACTTGGAGTGCTTGGAGTGCAACCTTAAGCGTGGATAATGAGGCTTAAAACCGTGAATTGAAACATAATCGTTTTGTGCTTCACGTGCTCGCTGATTATGAGTCATGTTTACTATACAGTTCCATTAGTCTAAAAGGAAGTTTTGTGATACACAAAGACTTCAACTATACAGTGAACAGACTTTGCCCTTGCTAGCAGCACCACAAGTTTTCTATTTTTATTCAGTGGGGAATCCCCGTTCAGTGGCGCCGGCTGGCGAGTCAGTGTCCCCAGCTATGGGCCTTTGTGAAGCAATTTCTTTCTTTTGACGAAGACGACTGTGGTGGACTTTATCGAACCCACAATCCATACACAATCCTACCTTATTATTTTTTATAGCCTTCTGACAACCCGTACAATGACGATTAACCACACCATTTTTTATCTTATATCCGAGAAATATCCACGGGCACTTATTGTCATATACTATCATCGTTATATCTATATATCTCTAATGTCTAATTGGTAATACCGTCTGGTGGCAACTGGGTATCGGACGGCACAACAAGCAGCTCCTCCTTTACAAAGCCACGGAGCGGTCCATCCAACAAATAGTAAAGTACAGGCTCACCAGATTTAGTGACAGAGCTTCCAATCCGGTAAACATTGACCCTGTGGCCTGCCGGCGCTGGTCTTGCTCTGCCTCGCCAGGCTGGTAGAGGAAGCGAACGCCAACATCAGAGGGAAGCTTTTGCTCTTTGACCCCCAGCGGGCGCCCTGGTACGACTGCAGGGAACTTTTGTGCAACTCGTTTTGACTTTATAGCATTTGTAGTTTTTTTCCAGTCAAGCTGGTCACCTCATTATTTATCACAAAGACTACAGCCTGCAGCTGAGAAACCCACTGCGTCGATCGTTTTCCAGTATCCTTTAACTCTACGGCCTTACTGGTGACCAAAGAGTTGCTCAGCCAGTGTTCGGTAAAAGCGTTCCACTATAGCCTGATCTCGATGGATATTCACATGGCCACGCCAGACTGATACTTCATGTTTTACTAACAGCTGATTAGCTGCACCCATAAACTCCCGTCCAGGGTCGACCTGAAGTAGTTTGGGCCACCCCAGCGATCCTCGCTTGTATATCCTCTCTAGTGCACCTGCGACCTCTTTAGCCTCTTTTGTAGTCAATGGCTCAGCCACCTTGTAGCGCGAGGCCACATCAACCACTGTTAGGGCATACTTGTAAGTCCGTCGCTTCACAACATCATGAGGAAGAAATAAGAGATCTGCTTGGTAAACCTCATTAGGGACAAGGACATCAAACTTTGGTCTGGGAATGTGTTTTGGCACTGGCAGGTAGATTTGCCATATAGCTTGCTTTGTAAGCCACTCCCTGGCAATTTCCTCAGAAACCCTCGCTTCTGTTGCAAGCTTTTTGATAGCTGTTATGCCTTTCCAGTAGCACTTAGGACTATAGTATATCTTCTGCATGCGACGATCACTATACAGTAAACGCTCGAGTCTCCAAATGACCTACTTAGCAAGACAGTATGCAACCAGCCCAGTCGCAGCCATACCTAGTATAATTAACGCCACCTCACGCCCTTTTTGATCATCTGAGGGCTCGTAGAAGTCTGAAAGCTGAGGCTCAGGGCCGAGCGGGTCGAGGGTTTTATTTGTAATCAGTGAGTACTCATGCATAGCCTCGTCCGCATCCCTAAAAGTATGCTCGGCATGTCCCTGGCGGCGCAGTTGCTCATTGATGAAGTCTAAACGCTCAGTTCTCTTCTTGGCCCATGCTGCCTGAGCAGATTGAAGCTGCTCGATTGCCATATTATGGCGATTACGTTCCGCGTCCACTTGGCTGCTTCGTAATTTAGAGAATAAAAAGTTGCTCCCAGAGAATGCGAGTGTTAACAAGAGCGCCTCCAACAAGCAGCGCGATGGTGGCCATTACTTCAGTATATCAAGTGGTAAGATTCCTTATTTAACTAGCATATCCTTTGTGGCCATAGATAGTGCTACATCGGCAACAGCCTATATCCAGGTCGCGTAGGGTGAATACAAGACGTGCCGCCCCACCATCTAGAGCCATCTTAGCAAGCTTGGCATAACCTATTGATATACCGGAAACAACTGCACCATGGTACAGAGCATTAACGAGCATTTTTTCATCAGTAATTGGTGTTGTCATCTTATTCCATATAAAACGGATCCTTTAAATGAGCGTTTGTAGGCTTTTGTACCACAACCTGTTGAAGGTGTGAGGCTACCATCTGGTGCCTGTAGCAATACAATGCAAGTCCAAACACCCCAACAAGCAAAGGCACAGCCTATCTCCCCCACGCCCACCTTTCGGGAGGCTTGCTCGTCGATGTTGGCTCGACAGCTTTGTCTGTATCATCTGTAAGCAAGGCCTTAGCCTCTCGGAGCTCTCTCAGAAGCTTATTTTGATTGGCTTTTTGAGCTGCGAAACCCTTTTGTCCTGCCGCAACCCTTTTAGCGTTTTTCGTAGTGGTCACTGACGTTTTCTCTCCTGGTGTTGTCTCTCCTTGATTCATGTTTGTTTCTTCCATGTTTACTTACTAAGTAAGCACCTGTTAGAGCGTAGTAAAGCACCTGTTATAGTGTAGTTAAGCACATGCTATAGTGGAGTTAAACACATACTATAGCGCGCAAGTGTCTTCCTCTCCACTGGCACCTATTGATTCGGTGCTTGTTTTTCCAAATTGACAGTGCTTAACTGTTGTTAAAGCCGCGGTTAATGGAGTTAAAAACATACTTAGTGCTTAGCGCGTGTCCAACAAACGGGTCAGTCTCGAGGTCTGTTATTAGCTTTGGTTGGTGTTCTGCTGGAATTGGATGAAACATACATGCAATACCTGAGTATTGCTGTAGCAATGATTGACCTAGAGTGCGCGTCGTGCTAGCGCCTAGCCCTTCAAGTAGGTCATAGGAGCTTGATGATGCGGTTGATTCAACCACATCAATTGTCTGCCCACAAAACAAGGTGCTGACGGGAGACCCATCTGGAAATGCCTAACTCAGTTGTAGGTTTCTATCAAAACCTTGTTAGTAGCCTGCGACTGACGAACCTGCCATCTTTAATGAATTAAGCTGTGCATCCATTACAATGAATATACATATAAACGTTCAATGCGCCGCCGCCTGCGACCTTTTTTCTTGATCTGTATGGTGATACCCTCAGACGCATTCTCCAAGGGTCTGCCAGTAGGTTGATCCGTGCAAGCTGGTTTGTCATCACTCGTCCTTAAGTCGAGCCACTGTGGCACGTTACTTTGGTTGGAATTACATCTCCCTCCTAGGCGTCTTCAAACGTCCGGTCCTTTGTGTGAAAAGTCTTTTGCAGCAGAGTTGTACTTTTGGGTGGGGACTCGTTTACGCGCATTGCTGCCGCAAAGGCCCTTCTTCACTTCATCCCACTGCTGGTAGCCACGCATACCTTGGGCATAGAGTTGGTTGGGGATCACCCTCAATGGTAGAAAGCCCTCAACTTTTGTAATCTTTGGGTCCCCTGTAGAACGACTCTGTCTTTGAATCCTGGAGTATGATGCACCCTCTGGGCCTCTTCAAAGAGCAGTAGGGCAGAGGATTCATGCTGCGAGCAGGCACATTCAAGTTGATGTTCCACAGGTGTAGGATTTTATTGTATACATGCTTCCTGTGACGAACACACGGTCATACAGAATCGAGAGCCGACCTGTGTACTGGGTGCGTATCATGTGACCCAACTCTATTTGTGTAACCATGTCATACTCACACGAGATGCGATCAATTTTGTAGCTGGCAGCGGTGTCGCCAATTTTTTCGTGAATGTATGGTGATACCCTCAGTCGTCTCCAAGGGTGAGCTCGTACTCCAGTCTGTCATCAAGTCCTTAAGTCTGGTAGAAGAGCATACTTGTGATTCTCGAGGAGTTCTCCTAATCAAGCGGAACGTAGAACCTGTCTTTTACACATTGGCTATGGCCAGGTCCTCTTTCTTGCAAAGTCTCATCCTTCATCCTCCTGTCCGCATTGGGCATAGAGTTAGTTGGTGATGCTTCTGTCACCTGACTTTTGTGTCATTGCCCTGTATAACGAGGCCCTGTCTCTCATGTGCATGAGGCCGCCACTGGGTCGTCAAAGAACAGTGATACCATCATGTCATTCATAGACACATTCTCTTTTAGCCAGAAATCTTGATTGTCATACAATTTCGAGAACCACCTGTGGGCTGGGTGATGTGGCCAGGTTTTGCACAACGCTGCGGATAAGATCAGTCGAGGTCTGCGTGATTGTAAAAGCCAGCCGTGCTGTCCCTGGAACAATGACGTCATCTGCGTCCTGTAGATTGGGGAAGCAAACCAGCAGTTGTTGGTTCTGGTCAATAGTGCTTGGATTGTTTGTAATGACTACAGACTGTCGCACGCCCTTCACCCCGAGCGGTTCCCGTATCCGGTGGTGTGGGTTTAGTTTGCGTCTGTAAGTACTTAATTACACTTATATCTTTAACACACAGACATGGAGTTTGATAACCCTACATTTGACGACCCAGTGGAGGAGGATTGGCAGGACCCTGGAAGAGAAGATGAGGATTGGCTCGCTGAAATAGGGGATGAGACTCTCCCCCCCCATCGCCCCCGACCACTCTCCCACCAGGGGAAGGGGACATTGGGATGGATCGGTCAATATCACCGGAAGGCCCACTCGTTATAGGCGCTGTCAATGATTATAAAAAGTTTGAACTTGTTAGAGGACAGTTACGCTTGAAGGACTACCCTGACGTACCAAAAAACCGCTTTCACTTGGAACTATAGAGGGGGAATTAGGCTGTCCATGATGGTTTGGGGTTCACTAAGTGGTCCTCACAAGCAGTGTCACAAAAAGGAAGCAAAAGCCCTCCAAGGCGTTGACCAAGCAGCTGCTAAAGGCGCAGAGAATTTAGAAATGAGGGGCCCTGAAGCCGTGAAAGAGCAAGGTGGTGTGGAAGAAACAAGCTTGATAGAGGACGTTCATAACACCATACAAGACCTAGGTAGACAAACAGACAACGAACTACCACTCCGAGAGCTTGTAGGGCTTGACAAGGCTATGCACACCCAGAGGGGTGAGCTGGTGAACAACCTAGCTAAGATAACTGAGACAGAAAGGGATATAGCCCGACGGGAAGCTAAAATGGCAAGCTTGGAGGAGGCAGGGAGGGAAGGAGATCCAGCATGGAAATTGCAATCAAATGACCTTGCAGAGCTGCAGGACCTGCGGCGTGTCCATGTTGAGGCTGCCTCTGTAAACCGTGAACGTCTGCGAACGCAAATTAACCGCATCAGGGAAACAATTAACAGACTTCTTAACGAGGACACAACGCTAGCTGAACGTGTACGCACTCTGTTCCGAGAGCAGGGTATAACAATCGCCTCCATACTCATTGCGACTGGATTGGCAATCTCGACCCTGGTAGTTGCTTTGACGGGCGGAGGGAGCACTAGTTCAACCCCGGCACCAACACCGACGCCAGCTGATAAGCCCGGGGTGAAGGAATGGATTAAAAAACAGCTGAACTCCTTGGCAAACGTCCTGAAGGGCCTAGCCGGTAAGGCAGCAGCTGCCCTTCCAGGAATCATTGGCTCCATCGTATCATGGCTCATAAGTCAGCTGCAAAGGACGCTGGTTGGATGGCAGAACATGTATGGGCCGCAGTTGTGGCGGTGGGGGGAATTATCCTCCTGATACTCTGTGACTTACTACGTAGCAAACCAAAGCACAGCTAAGCCTATAGCGATTCCGCCTACAATAAGAGCGGTTTTCTCATCCTCATGCACCCCACGCATACCGGTCTCGGCCACAGGGGCCGTGCCTGAAGAGGGGAACTCCCCACGCATACCGGTCTCCACCATAGGGGCCGGGTCTGAAGAGGGGAGTTCCATATCTGTATCTCTGGCGGAGGGTCAAAGCTTCCTCTATCTGGAACCACCGGAACAAGTTGACATCAGCATTACTGCCGATCTGCTGCTCCTCAGTTGCGATAGTAATCAGATTGTTGTACCCAGCAACGTTTCCAATGGCGAGGCTCATATCAGACGGAGCCATGTACAGGCCGGTTCCAAACACATAATCAACCTTTGAGGAGGCATTCTGGAGGACGTTTTGATACCGTCAGGTGGATGAAGGAATGTCCACTGGGGAGTTTATGGCATCCTCAACGTTGGCCTGAAATTGCTTTTGAGCAACAAAAGACGTTCCAACAACTAGTATCTCTGAGCGGGTTTGCGCCTGAGCACTAAGAATGGCCCAGACATAAGTCCTAACGCTGTCGTTAATTTCGCTCGACGCCGGTCTGTGTAAAGCCCTCAGACGTGTCCAGTATGAATGTACTCCAGGCCTCGTCTGCTTCAGGTCCCTGTGCTATATGTAGAACAGCATCCATTTTCTCCTGAAAGTATTGTAGGTTGCTCTTGTTTTTTTTATCCTTTTCCGCCTCAAATGCCATCCGTGTAGGGTCATAACGAACGTTTCGACCAGCAACCTTGACGACACTCCCGTAACCATATACATCATGTGCATATAAGATACCAAGGCCACTATTAGCGGCGGTTGTCTTCTGGCGCCAGTCTGTGTTTGGTTCAACACCAAAGTTAGTGCAGAGTCTCTGATATGCCCTCTTGTTATATGGATTGTTAAAGGGGTCATAGGCGTGATCCTGAGGTAAAGGCGCTTGTAGTTCTGCCAATAAGCGACGCACTGTGTAATAAAGGTGAAAGGTGTAGAGAGCTTTCACGAGTGGAATCCCAGCCTCGAGGTGATCGTGGGATGAAACGCCGCAGCCGGATGTTGCACACCACACTGCAAAGTTTAACTGGTTCTGCCAAAACTGCATTGAATTTGTCAACCAGTCTTTTACTACTTTGTCCGCTGTTACCGGAGGCACCTTATAGTTACTGAATAGATCAGGAAACTTTGCAGTGAATGTGCCGCCATTGTGAACAACTTGAATTGTTTGTCGGGTGAGTTTATCTCCCGCCGAAATGGCTGGATACACCCCACCCGTTTTATATGTAGCTTTTCTATTGAAACTAAAGGCTTGTTTATTCATAGTGCTATGTATCACACTCTGTCAAATGTTCAAAGCGGCGACGCTGTGTCCCTGCAAAATCCTATTGACAACACTGCAGGTGATCTATGTGTTGGCCTAAGGTCAATCACGTATACTGTGGGCTGGTACAATCTCGAATTAAACGAGACCATTCAATGGCAGTCAAGAACTTCAGAAGAGGGAGGATCTGTCCAATTAAAACCTGGTCTCTGGAATTTCAGCCTTCTTCAGCAGCAGATTACGTCAATAGGTCTTGGTTTAGATGTTGATGCTGTGAATGGGGTTATTACCCTCACAATTCCTGATAATGGGGCTGCGCGCATATCAGACGGTGTGTTAAAAATGTTGGGTCTTGATGATGGTCAGGGTAGGCAATTAATTTCTTCAGGTATTCACATAGGTGACCGGCCCATCAGCTTTAGCATCTTTAACACAATTTATGTTCACCTTGATCAAGTCAGCACCCCGCACAACATGCTAGATGGTGCGCCCACTACGCTTCCTGAAGTTGTTGTTTTGTTGATGTATGCAACATTAAGAAATTTACCAGTTCCGGTTCAATCTGCATTTATTTCGCAAACCTGCCTTTAGAATCCTTTTAAGTGATTGCACGACGGGACAATTACCAACCAAATGTAGCAATATTACCTGTTAAAATGACGCCAAAAAAGCAGCATTTTCCCTCACTAATGCCATTACTTGCAGGTCATGTCATGCATTGCAATCCTCATTCATACAATTGGTAAAGATTAAAGCTGGCTGTAATTTTGTCATTCAAATGATATTTCGTCTATTAGTACATTTTTCCTCAATCTTTGCACGATTGACAAATACAGGCTTTTAGGCAAACACTTTAGCATTCAATATCCGCTACAATATTTTTAACGGTATCCTGATTGTGCAAATTCAGCAGCGTTATCATACAATTTTGTTTCTTTGAATCACGTCGTTCATCCGCCCGCTCAAACTTGGCACATGTGACGGTTCCGACAGAATAAGGCTATTACTGTAAGGATTAATGTACCATCGATCATGTTATTTAAACCGATCACCAGGTCTAGATAGAATATACTGAGCGAGCAGCACACACCATTAAGTACCCGCTCTGAGAAGCAAGCATTAAGCAGTTCTATTGTTTACGTCATTTTATTTCAACGAATTTTGCTTGAATAAACTTATGATGGTTGTTTCCGCGACATTTGATTAAAGACATTCGCTGATACAGTTGACGCGTTTTATTTGTTATCTAGCGTCATTTTTCTGTGATGTTGCAATTGAAAAGCCCAATAGCCAGAGGAGGGTGTTCGGGAAGTGTGTATGTCAGGAACATTACGTTGTCTAACCCTGAAAGCGAATATTTCAGAACCGCCTTGCACAAATGAAATTAGCTATCACCTGTCTTTTGTACTAAATGTACTCTAAGGCGACGATCCTTCAATCCGATATATACCTTAACTGTTGCGGCACAGTGGATATCACAGTAGTATCGAGTACGTACGCAAGAGTCCATACGAACTGCATAAATCAACCTATACGAGACGCTACGCAAACATTCACAAATTAACTCTTAACGATTTGCAGCACTCGGGTAGGTTCCTCGGAAGAGCTTGCCAACCCATCCGTTTAAGTTGCTTTGGTGCTCAGTATGGCCCATACGGGTCGATTTGTCTGATTTTGTATGGTTCTCCGCCCAAGGAACCATATAAATCTTACACCCTTTCGTATAGGTTGCATTGATTATGTCAATAAGCAGCCACATCAGGGTATTCATGAGGTTTTATTAGTTTCAGACGAGTCGCCGGTCAGATGGTTTCAATAGAATTATTGAACATTGCACCTGGCCAGAAGGGAACTGACCGCTGCAAATTGGATTACCTATTTTTGATTAACTGGAGACAATATATACACCATGTTCTTGTTCATACCGTCCTCTGTCTTTACATAATCGTCTTGTGCCGTCACGCCGACATACCTCTAGTTTCACACAAGATGTACCACCGCCTATCTTCTTGTGAAACTGTTGTAGTCTTAAGCGATCGTGCTTGTCACTCCCAATGCAACTCCCTTTCCCAGGCCATATATGTGGGATATGGCATCACACCAAAAGAGAGCATGCACAAATAAGATATTGTCACACAATTCTGGACCGACAGTGAATTTAGGGACAGCAAGATTCCAACACTGTTTTCATGCTATAACGGGGTTCTTGCTGAAGGTATATGCTGGTCCGAGAGTGGAAAGAAATCAATACCACATTGTCAGTTTCATTTCGACTTAATTCGTGTTGACGCAGCAGCACCAATGACAGTGTTCACAATTAGCAGATCAGCATCTGCCTTCGCATGATGTGTGTAGCATCCACGATGCTCTAAATTATCACTGAGCAGTGCAATAAATCTTTACTTATTTTCTGTGTTAGATTGGAAGTCTTGCTTTTGTCCCATGAAAACCGAGAACCCGGAAAACTGCTCTTTCACTCCGATAAGCATCCCCACTCTTCGGTGTATCTTTAGTGTTTGGTCCATATTGATATCCGTCAAACATCACTGCTGGTGTACCGTAGGGACTGTCTACATATGTGACATATTGCTGGCATATATCATCATATGGTGTCCCATTATTCCATAGAATTATGTGACGTTATGCTCCCATATCTAAACTGTATTGAATATCGCATGACGGCACAGGCACATCCGCAGGCATTAATTGCCAAATTGCATCGCCCATGGAAGCTCAATTTTGCAGTCGAGGTGTGCCTTTATTCTCCAAGAGTGCAGGAGGATAGCTGCACAGTTAGGAGTTATCATTTTTTTATTCCCATGGTCCAGTCTGTTATGGAGAAGCTGGGGATCTTTGGGAACCACCTTCTCCATGATTATCACTGCATTACTTGGTCTTTCTTCTTAAATCAGAGTTGAGCAGCTTTTCTTTTGGACACCTAGGGGGATTTTTTTTCCAACCATGCTCGTCAGTAGTTTGTTTCCCACTTCTATAGCATGATAAACATTCCCAGCAGCCTCAGCTGTAACTCCAGTGACAATACTATGTAGAATTGGAGTGTCGTGACTGGGACTCCTTGACGTAAGGAAGGAAAGGATTTCGTGTGTGTCTGCCATGTGCTTAGTCTGCCTTGACACTAACAACTATGTGCATTGTTCACTTGTCTTACTGAGGTTAGCTCTTGCATGACCAGAGTCAACCATGAACATACGTTGGAAGATAATAACCATGATAGGTATTTCCTGTCGTTAGCCCACCTATAGTTTTAATCTTGCGCATCAGTACTTGTCCGATGAGAAAATGCTGTGACAAATCTGAAAAATATCGTGGAGATATTCGGCCTACATGCATACCATTCAGAAAATGTTGATATACTTCTGGATGCTGTTTTTGTATAAGTGCATGTATAGGCAACATTTTGTGCATAATCTTCAGATGCAATTGCAAATTTCCAGTGCGTTCTGCGTTAATAGAAAAATTGATATCATTTCAAGATACTGCAGGTACTTGTCATTGCTCATACAGAACTGACTGCAGACCATCACTATCAAAGGTACCGATGTAGAGGTCAATATATTCGACAATATATTGCAAAAATTACCTGCTGTGAGAACGACACTACGCCCAAACGTTTGGACTGCTGTATAGGTGATCAAGGCCACAGACGATGCAAAGGCAGGCTTTAAACTGGATTATATTAGCCCTGGTCATAACGTGATCGCACAACCATAAATGACCCGAGATATTAATGAGACATATTAAATATTCTACATTACTATGAAATTCAGCTTCTGTGGCCTCAAACATAAATTGTCCTATAAGGAAGGGCATTCTGGAGCTTTTCGAGACGTCACCTGACATGTCATTTTATCATATTCCTGTAGCATCCCATTGAATAAATCCATGGTTTTTTTTCACCAATGTTTCTTAATTTTCTTCATGACGCTTATGAATAAATAGATTACCTCATCTACTTGAACACTGCTAGGTGTCTATCGGACAGGCAGTGGTGCTATGACGTAAAACAAATGAGGATAAATAAAAGATTTGCCATAATCAGAGTTTGATCAAGTACAAAAACTATGAGTGATAATGAACAAGCTTGATGCCAAATCATGTTATAATGGACCCATGCCGATTGTTTGTCACAGGTCGTACGGAATAAATGTATTTCAAACCACAGCTGGTATGCTTGCCGTACGTTGCAGAGTAAAGGTTACAGAGAATTTTTGTTTTTGGCTGTCGACGGGTTGCAAATGTCACGTTATTTCGCCGTGTTCCGCTTTGAACGATCGGAAAACCTGTGTTTCATAATGAAAAGGTTATGCCCGTGCTGCTGCGGTAATATCTTATCATGTTTGAGTAGGTTTGTAGCATACACATCCGGTGGATCGAAACTTCTCCAGACTTTGCTCAATCCATTAATCACTTATAATTTTACAAATCGAAAACTTTATGTTAATGCTAAGGGGATAAATGGCCCATAAACATTGCCCTTAAAGTATAAAATGTATAGTGGTATGATAGATATATAGTATTTAGTTTTCTCATATTTGTCGATATAATTTGAGAGGATACAGCGACCAAGGTGTAAAAACGTATTATAATGTGCCTTACTAAGAGTTGTCGAACATGTAGCACACTATAAACTTTGAGTTTGTTTGTTAGATATCATCCTATGTGGGTCAGAGGATAGAAAAGGTCCACTATATACCCCCTGCATACAGTAAGAGGAGACTTATAGGGCGCAATCTGTTTGTCGTTGGTAGCGACTTGTGTAGGTGGGCAATGGGAACCAGGTGGTCGCGTAGATCGGTCAAAGGCCCTTTCTGCAGCACACCACTCTGGCCCGAATATCACTCAGACGAGATGCTGTTATGACTTTGTCCAGTCAATTGGCTGGTGGTGACTTGCCCTAGACTTTTTTTGTATTTTTTATATTTTTGTGCCATGGCTGTTTTGGTTCCTCTTCATCAACATCGATTTTCTTCGTCCACCATCCCACATACCCCCATGGAGGTGGCGGCATAATAAGGTCAATCTTATCTATTTACCTTTGAAGGAGTTGCCAACAATGGAGCACACTGTAAAATCCGAAGGTTTGTGAAATATATATCCCCCTGGGTGTCCGAGGAAAGAAAAAGCCTCCTGTATCCTCATGCACGCCGTCAGTTGCTTGAATGTATGTGCATTCACTTATGCGTCTCTCCAACATGAAATATCCACTACGAATAACATTCATCGATTTCAGTTCCTCGAGGTCTACCTTCATCTGAAAGTCTGATTGCGAAGCATGGTTGTAAAGTGCTTTGTTCACAAGAATACCGCACTAAGGTTTCAAGTCATCGCCCATTCGTTTCGAAAAAACTCTCCCGTCCCAATGGCTTCCATGGTCACTTCCTCTTTCATCCGTATTTTGCTTTCGTTTGTCCGAGCCAAACTTCCTCTTGGGCACGACCAATTTTTGCCGCCTAACGATCAATAACGCACTGCCAGGTAACGTTGCGACAGCCTGCAGACGCAGTTTGCATCGGTGACGTTACACCACAAAAGTGGCGGCGACTATGAAATCTCCCCCGTATCATGCCTTCGGACCATAAAAAAACCCTGGAAAACCATCTTATTTATTGTTCTTGCCGCCTTAATAACCAGGAAATATTCAATAAATGAGTCAAGACCATGATATTATAATCTTGTTCAGTTGGCTGGAGTATTGCAATAATGTCAACCACAATGGGATGAGATTTTAGTGACTCACATGACCTAGAGGCCTGCAACGAAGTCGAAACATGTAGCCTGATCTATATGTCATGTACTGAATGCAAAATGCTCATTTAATACTGAAAATGGTGTTATAGAAAATCTGATGATTTATTTCCACCTTATAAATATTATTGGACGTTGCTTTGAAATGTTGAAGCCATAATGGTGGTGGTTGCTGAATATCATACATGTTCGGTTTTTTACACCCACGTTTCACCCTAAATATATTCAAGCTTGAAACAATATGGGCAGAGAAGCTTGACATAGGCCGAGTGTTGGGTCAATTTGGTCGTAAAGGCGACTGGGTGCGTTGGTTAAACCGGTAGGACATGGCATGGAGGTGGCATAGAGGTAGCAAGCACAAGACATATATACCATCAGTAAACGCGCTCACTCACTTATTTTTCATGATCGTCGATATTCGTCAATATACGCACAACACCCAAACTATATTCTTCTCGATATTATCAATATCGTATCGTCAGCGATACGCACTTAAGCACGTGCGTAACATCAATTTGAAAAGTGAAAAAATAAATATGGCCAAAAATGGCATGAAAATCAAAAGCTAAGGTGGGTTAGACTTCAAGGTCTGGAACTGTACGCCTGTGCGTAGCATTCCTTCAAGCGTGGCTACGCCCCTGATCGTTCTCAAACACGTTCAACGCTCTTTCTCATTCGCAGCCAATGCTGTTTTATTGAAGCCCATGACGCGAACAGTTTATCTTGCATGGTTATTCATGTGTGATTCAGTGCAAGCGGGTAAGTGAATAAAGTGTCAGTCAAACAGCTATACGGCGGTTATCTAGTGCAGAGTGGAGGGGTCACTCTATGCAGTTTTACCCATAACAACATAGTACATGTTACATGTGCTTTGTCGCTGTATTATAGATAGGATAGATGGGCTATTCTAAACAGCTTTCGCACAAATAATTGCGCCATAACAGGTGATATAGGATAGTCTTGTTTACACACATTCAACACAAAGGTGGTATGAAGGAGGAGGAGGGGGGGGGGGACGATGGTGGCAGGGGGCAGCAAGTAAGCATGTGAGAAAATATATTGGTTAACTATGCTCAATGTATTCTCATCGCTTAAATGGAAATGTGGACTGACACTTCCTGATCGGTTATCGCATTCAAAAGCCCGTCTTTGAATGACCACAAAAGCGAATGTTTTCGGTTCAGCACACTGTCACTGCTATATTGAGGTTTCTGAGGGATTAGCTATACACAGTATGTATCGTGCACCGATTGGAGCGTGAACGGGAAATCATGAGTATAGAGAGTGGCAGTTCTGGTCCATCCGGGGGAAGGGTTTGGGACACACCTAGGAGAGGGGTTTGGCCCACCAAATATATAGCCAACTCGCTGCCAGGCTACCGAATCGCAAACACGCACCCCATCGAAGGTGTACTCCAATCGTATTGCACACACGTATTTGAACAAACGATACACACCAGTATACACGATGCCTGGCAAAAAATTACTACATAGGAACCCCCAGGCACACTAAAGGAAGAGAAGTACACACCACCAAAAACCAAGAAGTACACAGCAGGGAGCTCCTCGACAACTTAGTGGAAGCCATCCAAGCCGGCCAGATGGGAGAAAGAGAAGCCCGAAGGACCTACCGCATAGGCTCGAAAACCTTTTACAAAATCTACCAAGATGAGATCAAAAAAGTTGTCCGAGATGACAAGGTAGACCAAGCATTATACAACCAGGCCCACAAATACACACCCAATTTGTTTCTGTACCAGGAAGAGTTCGATGTTCTTCCTTCCATCCGAGGTACCACCGTAGTGCACCTTGTCGATTTTCCCGCCAGGTCCACGAGCTGTGCCAACTGATTTTCCACCACCCCTTTCACAGGAGGTACATAGAAGACATTGTAGATATATTCACAACAAACAACTGTCTGTCTGAGCCGGATGTGTTGATTCCTACCCACACCAGAGGATGGTATACAAGAAGACGAACGACACCACGACTGCAGCGAATCCTCTAGCGAAGAAGTACTATACACTTTTCCAGCCATACAGACCATACTCTTGGGCAACACAGACGGGCACTGCAAATATGGCGCTTTGAACCACAGTAGCAAGAGTGATCGCTGCGTCTACATACACTCGACTATAAACTGGATAAACTATCACGCAAGAAACCAGACCGCACAACAATCCAACTGCCAGAGAAACTATTCCGCCATAAGGCCATAGATACAATCGATTTTTGATGTAGTGTATGCGCTACCGAATTTGTCGCGCAGGAAGAACACATTTGCAAAAGAGAAAAGGATTGTTTGTGGCATAGGATATAGGAACAAAAAGAACGGCACACATGCACACCGCCACGTTCTACACTGCACTCTGTGCTACTCCTACAGAGAAAACATCCAGACTAGCTGCCATCGTTTGGGTGTAATATGGTACATACGGCCCACCCAAGCAATCCATTGTTCTAACCAAAGCAAGCAATCCACTTGTCTGCACCAAGCAATCCACTGGTCTGCACCAAGCAAGCGATCCATTGGTCTGCTCTAGCAAGCAATCCACTGGTGTACACCAAGCGATCCATTGGTCTGCACCAAGCAATCCATTTGTCTGCACCACCAAGCCACTGGTCTACACCAAGCAAGCGATACATTGGTCTGCCCTAGCAAGCGATACACTGGTCTACACCAATCGATCCATTGGTATGCACCAAGCAATCAATTGGTCTGCACCAAGCAATAAACTGGTCAGCACCAAGCAAGCAATCCATTGGTCTGCCCTAGCAAGCGATCAACTTGTCTACACCGAGCGATCCATTGGTCTACACCGAGAGACCCATTGGTCTGCACCAATCAATCCACTGGTCTGTACCACCAATCCACTGGTCTGCCCCAGAAAGCTTGGTCTTGACTATAGCCTACAAAGCCTTTTCCCAATGGTTTCTTTTGTCTCACCCAAGCGATCTATTTGTCGGCCCTATAGCCTGCAAAGCCTCTCCCAAAGGTTTCTTTGGTCTGCCCCAAGCGATCTATTTGTCTGCCTTATAGCCTACAAAGCCTGGTCTGCCGTATAGCATACAACGCCTCTCTTAGTGTTTTTTTTGTCTGACCCCCAAAAAGCGATCATATAGCCTACAATGTCTGTCCACTATAGCTTCAAAGCCTCTCCCAATGGTTTCTTTGGTCTGCCCAAGCGATCTTTTTTCGTGCAACTGCCTTTTTTGATCTCCTACAAAGCCATCTTGCCGGGTTGGATGCCTACAAACTCTCTTTAATTTTTTTTACGGTTGTGGTTGACCCAAGCAAAGTACTTTTGTCTGCCATATAGTATGTGCCTTCTACACTATGGATTCAAAGCCTCTTCCTATGTTTCTCTTCCAAGCGATCTTTTTTCGTCGATCGCCTTTTTTGGAGGCTCTTTCTCCCATCTTGCCGGGTTGGATGGCTTCCACTAAGTTAATGGGAGCTCACGGTTGTGTACAAAGTAGTTCTTAGTTTTTCGTGGTATGTACTTTTCCACTTTGGATTCTAGTGTGCCTGGGGTTCCTATGTGATATCTTCTCAAGGCCTCTCGATCCCCTAGCGTGGCAGGCCTTTCGTGGTAGAACTATTTTGCCTGGCATCGTGTGTACTGGTGTGTTCCATTTGTTCAAATGTGTGTCTGCTATATGGCTAGAGTACACGTTCGATGGGGTGCGTGTTTGCGATTCGGTAGCCTGACAGCGAGTTGGCTATATATTTGGTGGACCAAAACCCTCTCCTAGGTGTGTCTCAAACCCTTCCCTCATGTGGACCAGAACCGCCACTCTCTATACTACTGGCTCCCCTAATGTTAGTGAAAGAGATCACGCCTGTAGGTTCGAGCGCATTTCTCAGAATAAACCTGTCTGATTTCATTGAAGTGAACTGCGCCGTTTCAGAATGACCTATAAGCAACTGATCATGTTATTTGCTTTATCGCTGGGCTTAGTATCTACACAGCCAACCGCTACCAAGCAAAGGTGTCAACTGAATAGAAACGAGGATCAGCTATGTGGCGTTATGAACAATTTTCTCGTTGAATTGGAAATGGTAAAACGAGACGTGTTGAGCCTGAAGGAACAGCAGACAGGTAACTGAATGAAAGATTATGTTGCCTTTTGACCAAGTCACAATTGATGCAGAGCCCGGTCGGCTTGTGCGATTTCTAGGCATCAAATGGCGTTTTTGGGTCGCCCCGCGTGCGGCAGGCACTCGTCCGATGTCTGTCTGTGTCCCTGCAATGTCCCTGTGGTATCCGGCAAAGTGCCAACTGATTTTTACAGGCCTGTCGAGTGCACCGCGATTACCGATCACAATCTGGCGGTCGTTTGTCAATTTGTAGTTGATGTTGATGTATATATAAATACGCTCCTTTGACCTTCTTCATTAACTTCGGCCTTTCTTTTGGAGACAAAGAAAATAATGCAGCTGACACCTCAACAGCACTTGCGGCCACCTTGACCGCGCTGTCGGGGACCTGCACTGTGCGCGCGGTTGGCCCGGTTGAGGGAGAGATTGGCGTTTGCACGCTACGTCTAATGCGCAGAGCTTTATACCACCAGTACGACCCTGCGAACCCCGACGTCTAGCCGATTTCCGGACAGGCGCCGCCAAGTAGGCCGATGCAGGGCGTAGTCTCGCAAGCATCGTAGCGGCGTCTAGGTGGTGCCCGGCCTGCACTGGATCGATAGTCCAAATTTTGCCACGGCGCCCGCGCCAATTTATTAGGGGTCAGTTTGCATTGTGAGACGCCGCACCTGATTTTAAATCTGAGTTGCCTGCCCGATGCCTACAAATGACTTGGCAGCCGCAAGGAGTCCCATTGGGCCCTGTCCAAAAATGCCTAGAAATCCGTCGCAAACTACTTGCAAACCCATTGCAATCTAACCGGGGTATTAAATCGGTAGCTTCATTGTATTTCGCGGGAACGAGGCATGCTGATGTTTGACATGTGTTCTCCCTGTCTTAGGCCCAGTCGTACGTGGACCACCTGGACACACTGGAGCGACAGGTAACTTCCTCTATGTATTGACAACCTTTGAACATATTACTCTTTACCACATATAAATAATGGTCAATATACCTATAACAAGATCTATTCAGTCGCAGTGTGATAATCGTTTACAGGATCTTCATGGATCATGTTTTGATTGTATCATAGGTTATGACGGTCGGACTGGAGCCACTGGACAAACTGGAGCAACTGGTCTCTATGGTATCGATGGTCGAACTGGTGCAACGGGAGCCACCGGTGCCTATGGTAGAACAGGTGCAACAGGAGTGGAAGGTCTGACAGGTTCAACAGGTGCGAGCAGACAAACAGGTTGACAATTTAGAGGGGATCAGTTTGCAATGTGAAACGCCACATCAGGTTAAAGGTAGCTCCATGCCTGCCCGATGCCCTTAAATGACCTGGCAGCCGCAAGGTGCCTATTGGGCCCAGGTTAAAAATGCCTAGAAATCCGTCACAAATTACTCGCGAACCCATTGTAATCTAATTGGGGTATTAAATCGATGTCTTCATGGTGTATTTTGCGGGAACGAGACAATGAGCATGCTGATGTTTGAGATGTGTTCTTTCTGTCTTAGGCCCTGTCGTACGAGGACCACCTGGGGATACTGGAGCGACAGGTATCTTCCGCTATGTATTTGCTACCTGTGAACACGTTACTAATTACCACTTATCAATAATGGTCAATATATCTATAACAAGATCTATTAAGTCACAGTGAAATAATCGTTACTGAATGTTTATTGATTATGTTTTCATTGGATCCTAGGTAATGACGGTCAGACTGGAGCCACTGGAATAACTGGAGCAACTGGTCTCAATGGTATCACTGGTTCAACAGGGGCCACAGGACTGATGGGTCCGACAGGTTCAACAGGTGCAAGCGAACAAACAGGGTGAATTCTTCAAATAACAAAAACGTCCCCAGATAAAAACTCAACTGGATACATAGGTTTTTACAAGCTGTGTGTGTAGTGGTATAGAATGCTTATAGACTAGATACTCTTGGGTTTTGTTAGAAATGTAAATATTATAGTTGTTTTTAATGGATCGAAGTAACTTTTTATAACTCGAAGCAATTATATTAGAAGCCGCAATATGAAGTTGACGTATTAGAAATTTCACTTCAACTAACTCTATATTTGTTTCTTTTCAAAAACTAATCAAATGTTTTTGCGCTTTCAGAAGCTGGGTAGTTTCAAACAGGCTGCCTGTAATCTTAATCGCCGAACATTATACACACATGAATAGAAATTCCATTGTTAATTGGCACTGGCTGCTGAAAACTCTCTAAGTCGACATCAAACATTGCTTGATAAATTCGGCTATAACAATAAAAGAACGATGCCATGTTAAGGTAAGAAGATATTGAATCTACCCCTATAAGCTGATAGCATATGGCCATGCTTCCTCATTTGGTACTTTAACTGTTTTCATAGTAAAGATAGACATTTGTATGTGAATACTTTAACTGTTTTTCATAGTAAAGATAGACATTTGTTGTGAATGTCACAGTATGAACCCTTCACTGAAGACTACCTGATATATATATTTCGAGCAGTTGTTCTTACTCACGTCTAATGGGCGGAAATGAAGCAATGCACCGGATAAGTATGTACGTAATAGCGCATGACGTTTATCTATTAGTCAGCTTCCGAATGATGGCGTTCAAACCATGTGTTAGGACGATTGGTTGTAAGCACCTTCGCGATCATGCAGTTTTTATGAAAAGCTTTAGCTGACAGTTATGTACCTGCGGACTCGATTCAGGCGATAGGTGTCAAACCATTTGCGAAAGTGTAGAACCGAAAATATTCGTTTTGCTATAGAGAGCACATTTAGTTTAAGTGGCAGTCTAAGGGTGGAAGATGATGTTATTTACCTATATATTCTTATAGTTTCGTTAACAATGCAATATATCACTTGTCAACAATCCACGAATAACAAATGGTGAGCATAATAGAGGTCGCATTTCTAGAGCTAGTTTCGATCCAACTCCTGGATCCAGCATCAATCGTTTAAGCTTAACAAGCCGATAAATATCTTTTGTATCATTTGTCGATATATAAATACATGTAAAAATATATATATTTATAAATATATATATATATAAATATAGCATAAAATATATATATATATCTAAATGGATATATATATAAAATATATTTATATATATGATCTATTTCTATATATATCTATTATAGAGAGAGAGATAGATTTAGATATCCTTTATATATATATCTTTCTATCCCTCTCTCTCTAGGGATGAGATCCCTCTATATATATATATATATATAGAGATCTATATATCTCTCTCTATCTCTCTCTAGATCTCTCTCTATATATATATCTCTCTCTCTCTCTATATCTATATATCTCTCTCTCTCTCTATCTCTATCTCTATCTCTCTATATGCTATATATCTATATATATATATATATATATCATCACTCTAATCCGCATCTGCTGATCGTCTGATCGTCACATCAGGAACAGACTAGTGGAGCTCTGACAATGACACCCAAGCTCGCGTGGTAATGTAGCGCATACGAATTGCATACAGGCATAGATAGTCACCCGCATAGCTCACGCATGGCTCAAGTTGAATTGCGACATTTATCACTAAATTGGTACGATATAGATGACTACATTCGGTTCCACATAGTTGTCAAGGTTTAACGATATCAACCGTTTAATGTGCAGTCTGTTAGAACAGCCCGACCCAAAAAAAGTAATGGAATCTATCAATGGATGTCGATCTGCTGAATATCTCTACGTCTATACGCCAGGACGTGCTGTCCTGCACAAAATGATTTCCGTCAAAAGTGCCTATGCTGCATGTATTTATGCTGAGAATGCAAATTGGTCCGGTTATCGGGCAAGGCTGTTATTTTTTCAACAACATTTGCTATGCAAATTAGGAAAAATGCGTAGATATATGGATGCGCTAGTCAAAGATTTCTGTTCTTCATACAACAAATCATTGCATTCAAATAAGCTTGCCCTTAGTGCAGCACCTTCATCGTCACACGTATACTCCAGTATTAATTGCTTATATTGCCAATAACAGTGCGTCTTGCTTATGGCATATATGACATGGACGTATTAATTAGCTTACTTGGGGTCAGTGTACACGATTTCTTTGTGAGTTCAGTAATCTAATCAGCGGCCGTTATATTGTATTATTTGACATGCGCTTTACACTGAACAATGTAACTAGAATAGTCAATTAACCCGGGACAATTGCTGCGACGCCATTTGTAAAAATACAATTCTCGTCATGCAGCACCAGACTAGATCAAATGGTCTTAGTTGTAACATGCATTTTGATAATAGAGACTAGATCTGCGAAAGCGGTCTCTTAGTATTAATAAACTTATGTTATGATGGTAAATATTCGAGATAAAACAAATATTTAGCATGGCTGCTTGCTTTGAGTGAGAAAAGTCTCTAATTAGACATGTTATCATAGCATCATGCAGCCCAATGGCAACAGCAGTTATACCCGCAGTTTGGCATGTTTTTTGGAGCAAAGTAATTCTCATGGGGTTTGTTTTTGTATTTCGTCGGTGATATATGACATCCATATTGCCTGCGTGATTACTATTATTTACCAATGATACAGGTAAAGCAACAAAAGCAAACAAAGATTTGGTCTCGACCAAAGAAATTTATCATGCGTCAAATATTGCACATCTATATAACGCAGAGTCAGATGGATTGGTTACCAATATGAATGCATTTGCACGTCGATCTACGCATTGGATGAGGTTCCCGTCATTCGTTTGGGACATGGCGCATCAGTGATAATTCAGCCATGGTCTACTATTCACGTCCTAATCTTTGGCGCATTCTTTGATTGATTGGAGATCGTTGATAAAAACCCATTCATGCCAGCACATAAAGCACATTATTCAAAGGCTTCATTGCGATTTAAAAGTATCTGAACCAAATGAGTACTAAACTTGATTCTTTGGGAAACACCCGCATATAGATTGCTTTTACTGGAGAGCTAATGTACAGTAAATTGTCGCTTGATCAGTAAATTTATAATAGCATAGTTATTTCAATACTTGAAAGCTTCTATTTCGCGCCTTTAATTTTGTCGTCTCGTTTCGTACGTTATGCATTATATTATCATTTTAATGCATCCAAAGATTATTACATGAAAACCAATGTTGAAACTATTCTGGGATGATCTGCTTTATTTCGTTGACTGATCAATCTTTGTTAAGCACCATTTGCTTTTTCTTCACAACGCGATATTGATAAAAGATGTAATCAATTTGACGCATAATCGCAACCTTTTAAAATTGCCGGCCTTGATATAAACTACTCGCCCTGTGGAGCCTGCCTTTCTACAGTCACTACATGGAATATCATGAAATTTTTCCTGAGCAGATTTCGCGACAAAGACCGCATTCGTGCGCCATCACCTATCAAAGCAGCAAATGTGATACATTTTGATTCAAATTATACATCCCATATTGGCGGTTGGAGTGTATTTGGAACTATAAGAATAACCAACCTTGGAGAGTGAGTCTTTGTGCCAATGAAAGAGACATAAGGTTGTCGACACCACGGGCGTAGATCACACAGCATCGCTGCAAATTGACGAATAACTCACGCCATGCCTTTTGGAACCATTTAATTATACTACTTCGTCTAATATGAGACCAAAGATAACCATGCAACAGCAAATCGTTCCTGACAATGAAAGTTACTTTTGTACATAGTCTAGTACTACAGTTATCGATATTTCTGCACAGATGAGCGTACTTATATGAAGCAGTCGTTTCATGATCCTAACTGTTCGCAGACGTAAGATAACAGTTGTGCAATGTGCAATGTGCAATTGGTAATTTTCAAATCAGCTTGTGCAATATATCGCTGACTGAGGTATACCAATAGAAAGTCTAACCTAATGGCTATGGCTTTTAGATGAAAGTCGACTTGTTTCCATTCAGTATCGTCTTTATTAATGACACAATGTGTGTCTGCATTGGTTCTTAGATTTATCACGAGCGGCTATTGTAGGCGTAGGCAAAAATACTCCGCCTATTATTTAGACAGCGTCTGATTTTTGTTTATTCACTGGCGATGACTTTAAGGAATTTCTAATTTCTCATTTCGCCCACCTGTTTAAGACGTTGTGATTGTAAGAGCGATGTACCACAGCCCGTTCAGAAGACCATGAGAATGATAAAATGATAAAAACGGCCAGCGCATAGCAAGTGGCTGATAAGTATGCTTGATATCAAATGTCTATCGTGTTCATACAAGCTGATCACAAAATTCTCAAAAACCAATGAAATCTTTCTCTAATTTTATATAGCCGAATCCTGCAATAACGTCATGGTTATGGCTGTCAAAGACCACAATTCGACCACTCAACAGCCTCGCATACAGTTTTGATGTTTGATTCAACGTAATTAATATTACTTCCCTTTACTTCATATATCCATTGATTAGTGAAACATCTTTGGTCACTGGGCCTCGTATGCACGCTCATTTGACGAAGCACATCAATGTTGGCCATACAGTTGCGCTCGTTAAATGGGAGAGCGGTCAAAAAGTTAACAAATCGAAACTAGTTAGGGTTGTCAGGTATGTCGGATATTGAGGTAAAATTGAGGTGTCCATGCGGACCTATTGGATGGGTTCATGAAACACAATAGCATCTTTTAATGATATCATCAAATTGTGTACATGCACTACGACTTGGTGTTTAAATAAGCATAATTTTCTTATTGACACAATCATCTGTACAATTTGCTTTGATTATGAATGCTTACAATCGTGTAATTGCATAGCCAGAGTGTCTGCAAATTGCGAACAGCTAATATAGTTCTTCTTATGCGAATATTGTCAATATCATGGCGCGCACTGCTTTAGATAACTAGTTTGTGTTTACGAACACAGATTCACATTTTCTCTAAAGCACCATTTCATCAAACCGCAATTAATCAATGAATTAATTGCCGCTTGTAAAACATTCAGGAAGCTTGTCAACAGAGTTACAGTCAGTAAATTTAATAACTGATTACAATATTCAGCAACAGATTTTTACTGGTACAAGGAAAACGCTTTGAATACAAATATTTGCCTATCCTTTACAATTAGCATCATAAAAAAGACGCTAACTTCATTGTAAGCAAATCGCTAACCTCCTATTAGATTGCGACAGGCGTCAAGTTTGGGCTTCATTGTGGCTATAAATACCAAGCTAGCGCTTCTACATTATCCCAATTTGTTGTTACCGCTTTCTTGACCATGCCCTTTAACCAGTAACAACAAGCTTCAGCTCTTAAACGTAGCACACTACCTAATACATATACGAGCACATCATTGTATACATTGTCGTGTTGCGTATTGCCAGCCTATTCGAGTATACACGAGGCGTTTAATCTTTGATAATGTATATAAAGTTAGAAGAAAAAAAGTATTGGTGCAATCTGCAATTTAGAGCAACATATATCTTAACTGGGAGAATCAAAGCAGTACGACCGACAGCAAAGTCATTAAGAAGAGTACCGAGAGGAAAGGTTTTTTCCTACAAATACAATTTTTTTTGTTCGAAGTTGTTTATTAGTTGCTTACACTTAAACTTTAGTAAGAAACATTTGACTACGAATAAGCCAAACAAAACCGCAAAATTGCCCGTCATGAATGCAAAAGGTAATTTGGCAGCTGCATGAGGTTTACCGGTGTTATCGGCCCTATAATACTGAAATATGATTACTTGAATGAAAGTTTCAATTCTCAGTAAGATAGGCAATAACAAACTCATCAGCATGCAACTGATGTTACCTTCTTTGTATTACATTGCATTGTGCACACCTTTTACTCATAATAGAAGAACAACGCGGCCTGTTTCCTACTAATAAGACATTATTGAATACAAAATAGCACAACCATGCAATGACAATGACTGGCCTGAGAATCTGCTATAACTATAACACACACATGTGATTGTTATTAGTGAGTCCATTGACTTCAAACGTCATTAAAAATCTGGTTTTGTTATTGTCGTTGCTCTCATGCAATGGGAGAAACGTACGATCATCGTCATCAGATTTGGAATACTAGCATTTCGAAGGCGGGTTTTAATTGTATTTGATGCAAGAATAAATATTTTTTAAGTAAGTTTATCCCAACATTAAAATTCAGATCGGTGGCACAATATCGCTTGAAGTACGATATGTTCTTCCATCATACACCAACGATGATAAGCCAATAAGTCGATAGACGGCAGGCCAGTGCCATCACATTCAAATAACAAATGCATGGTCAAATAAAATGTTGCGTCCTGCTCAGTTAGTTATCCGGTAGAAAATTTTTGAAAGATCAGAGTTCATTTGCAATTTAAGCAACCGCATCCACCACGACTAAGCTACCTCGCAAGTATGTCATAGCTTAAATATGCAGATTTAGATTCTTGGTGTTGACTAGGTGCCCTGAACAGCACAAAGAATTTTGCATATTGCTTGTCAGAATTTTATGTATTTCGTGCTCTATGGCTTAGTCTACAAGAAGATGAATAATTTAATGAAAGCCGTCATGCATATGTGTGTCATGTATATATATATATAATATATATATATATATATATATATATATATATAAATAAATATATATATATATATGTATATAAAATATATCTTTTTAGTAGTTTTGAACAGAATATTCCCTATAACAAGTGTAGACAGCGTTACCGGTGCTCTATATAAAGCAGCAATAATCATGGATTTGGTAAAAGGCTGTTTTGTGAGGCATCAAGTATTTCAAAACACTGTCAACCAAAACCAAAGCCACCCTTCATCCAAAGTTAAGTAGTCAGGACAAATGGCGGATCTGGAACCATTACTCTGCTCTATAGTTAAGGGGTGTTGCGAATAATCAGGCCCAGTACATTAATGTTGAAACATGAAGGTACAATATGAGGGCATGAATTGTCATTCGGTAGCATATTGCTTTACGGCGTTTTGTTTGAGAAAACCAGTATGCACATTTTACCGTGTACCAAGCACTTTATACTTTCGAAAACAGGTAAGAGTTTTTTGGGCGAAACCCCTTAGATCCGTAACGAAACCCCAGGGGTGGCAAATAATACATGTACGGTTTGTCATACATTTAGCACATCCCATCATCAGAAGTGTTGAAAATGCAATCACCGAAAATTCATCAATCTCCATTGTGGAAGGTGAAACCAGCTCTAAATTGCATATTCGAACCTTACTGCTTGAATAGAAGCTCTCTGTGGATTTAGGGTCAGCATAGACACATAAACATATTTGAGGTGTATTCCGTGATTAGCATGATTCCGCTCTCGTCGTACCTTAGCTTACCTTTTTGTGACTGCCATTTTGCAAGACTTAGGGAGAGAGGGCGAGAAGGGGAGAGAGAGTCCGAGGGAAAGAGAGGGAGAGAAAGAGAGATAGACAGAGAGAGAGAACGGTTTTTTTATGTATTTGACGGCAGACCTTATGGACTTTTGTGATTATTAGGATCAACTACATAAATGGTTCCGCTGCAGCTTATTCTTTTGAGGCGTATTATTGTCCCATGAGACATCATTTCTGTGTTGATAATGTTGGTCTTTCTTACAACGACGAATTACTGATACATCAAAACACGTGATGCTGATATATCCAGCATTTTGCTGTAGATTTATATCCTCAACGCAATCAACATGTCGGAGAGTGGGTACATCATAGGCCACACGCGATAACAATTTAAGCTAATGGTTTTTGATAATATACGATAATGAGAGAACGCAGTGATAATTATTTGACGCATGCGTATTATTTCAAGAATAGCTAGGGACAATCGCCAGAGATAAGTTCAATATTAACACCATTCACAACTGGTTGGCGACGAGAGCTTTCCATAACACTAACAATCCATGAATCGATCATGATAATTGCACTTATTTATTTGGAGATGAACATTACAACAGATTATTAAGGTTGAAATATAACGCGTGATTTGACCGGTTGAAATAGATGGAACCTGAACAATCAACCAACTAGGCAAATATCACGGTATCACTATCACCGTTCCAGTAATGAGACAGATTGGGGGTGTGGGTGGGGAAAGAAAGGATACATCACAATTGATATTCAAGCAAATTATCACAAAATGAAGTAAGCTCTATTGGTAATAATTGAAAAAGGTTGTGTTACTGGCTGTTTATAAATGCCTTGTTGAGGGTATATTATTTAAGAAAGTTATCTCTCGTGAAAATGCGAAGTGCGCTGACATACTGGCATTGTTATGGTTGTACTCTGCAAACCTTGTATGTACGTATGTAGAAGCAAAACACAATGCAGAGACAACACTATTTAATATAGGGCACCAGAAGTTTTGTTTCCGTGGCTTACTGTCGTCAGCTAATAGGATTTCATATCTAAATAGAACCTGTATGAAAAAGTAACAGAACACAGTTTTAATTGTCGTCCTCAAAAGAGGAGCGTAGCATCTATCGATAAAATATAATACCGTACCGTGTAATTTGTTGTTCTAATCTTTGCTTGTTCACTAAGGCTTATATATCATCTGTAACTGATTACTTTACAGTCCATCAGGACGGCGTGAATGTTCCATCAATAGCTAAATCAGTTCCGTAACTTCGACTGGACAATATCTTGTCCTCAAAAGTGACAAACATACGGAGTAAATGGGATAGGCTGCCTTATTGGAAAGATTTGCGTTTAAAACTCGTCCAACTACAAAGCAGTTCGCTGACAATACGTGTATTAAAAGCGATGATAGATGGTTAACAGAGCCTTTTAGTTATATCAGCTGCTATGAAGCACATCGCACTTAGGCGCATATGCATGAAAGCAAACCACAATCATTGGCTCTGTCACGACTTCATTATTACTTCTAAACAACGGCATTCGCAATCAATAACGGAAGCTAAATTCAAAACGCAAAATGGCGAAACATAATTGCAAAATAATCGCACATGTATCGCATTATTGTCGCCATAATTCTTGTAGGCTCTCTATTAGAACCGCAATTTCCTTGTGAGAACTACACTATGGTAGCTAACTGCTTCATAAAACATGTTACTTTGTAAGAAATGCTTTGACTGACGCGTTATGGGACGTAGTTATTAAGTTATGGTGAATAGATATCCTTAAGCCAGGCTTATCAGAAAACAACTTCTGTTTTTCTACAATAAATAAAATAAGTGGTTATGCCGCTCTCGCTCGCTTCAACACAATCCAATTAACACGGACGATTGTGTGTACACAGTATTTATTATATAATTACCATCGCTGATACCGTAAAACGACCAGAGTATGATTTCCGTCATCATTAATTTACCATATTGATAAGTTCAATCAACATTTCAGTTGCGTGCGCACGCCTATGCTAACTGACTAGACAATGCCGATCGTCAAAAGGTAGGTTGCTCATTGTGCATGAAATGCTATCTGATCATGTGAAACGCGTTTAAGGCTCAATGGTCATTTCCAATCGCACACTCACAATATAATTTATGCACACGAACCTGATTAGAAGCTAGCGAGTCGGGCAAATTTGAATGTTGTGGCAATGGAGTATCAGAAGGCTTTTGTGGGCCAAAATCAGATGATGGATTGGCTGCTCGACTCCGTGCGCAAACGTTTAGATTGGAACATGGAATGTTATTACATAGATTGATAAAAATCCATACTATTTATTTTGAAGACTAACCCGTTTCACGTGATCCAGAATCATGCGTCTCATGGATTTGATGAATGCTGGCAACGGCAGTTAATTGCATGAGCGACCGATATATGCGGTGTAAGATGTGTGTGTGTGTGTGTGTGTGTGTGTGTGTGTGTGTGTGTGTGTGTGTGTGTGTGTGTGTGTGTGTGTGTGTGTGTGTGTGTGTGTGTGTGTGTGTATGTGTGTGTGTGTGCGTGTGTGTGTGCATGTGTGTTTATATATATTTTGACATATTGATAAACATATATATAAATGCAGGCATATATATATATATATATATATATATATATATATATATATATATATATATATATATATATATATATATATATATATATATGTATATATATATATATGTGTGTGTAAATATACACATATGGTATATATATATGTATATATATATATATATATATATATATATATATATATATATATATATATATATATATTAATGTATATATATGTACACATATACGTATGTAAATATACACATAAGGTATATATATATAATATATATATATATATATATATATATTAATATATATATATGTACACATATACATATTTACATATTAATGTATATATATGTATAAATATGAATAAATATATGAATATATATATGAGTGTATATATAATTATATATGCATAAATTATAAATTATAATTTGATATATATACACATATATATATATGCGCACACGCCATGTAGATTTATCTAGCATGTTAGGTTATTATTTCAATGTTATGAATAACAGGTGTTATTTCTCAATTGATTAATTACCGCTTAAGAGCCACAGATACAACCTAGCTGCAAGTTATGGCATTTAGGCTCACGACATTTATGTTCTAATGCAAGAACGCCGCGATAAAAGTTTATGCGGTTTATACAGCAAGCGACGAGTTGTTTACATGACAAAACAGGCATTAAGCTTATTATTACACTTATTGAGAATCCATTAAGTATTACACGAGAGAGAGAAGGATGGCATTGATGTAGAAATTTAGCTTGATGCTTACGCGTAAGCGTACATGCCATTACTCGGTCCAGTCAAAGTCAACATTTTTTAAATGCCTGCTGAAGACAGCAAAATTGAAATGATGGCTTGTTATTAATTATCATCGAAAATGTCGAATGATATCACTCTGTAGAACATGTTCTCAACACTGGATGCCTTTGTATATAACAGAATCGCTCATTTATCTCAGATGATATATTTCTCTCTGCTACGATGAATTTAACAAACCATCCAAGTAATAAGTACATTCGGCTGACCTTACCCTACCTTAAGGTTATTCAAGCTCACGATGGGCATATGACGGATGAAATAATAATGATATCGGAATAAATTGGTTTCAACTAGGCGTAAAATCCAGTGCAATGGTCAACTGCGGACAAAATCAAAACCGTTAGTTTCCGGAGCAGTATGACTCCCACAAATACACCATGTTCTTGGTTAATCCAGCCGATTCGATGCGACGTATTGTGTAGGCAGTATAGTTGACTATTTAGAGATTTGTAATTGATCGTCAACAATGGATCATAGGCTGATTTCCACAGTCACTAACAGTGCTCTGTTTTGAAATCAAACCTAAAAGAGTAGTATGAAATAACTATCTAGGCTTCATTGTCCATGTGTCTGGAACACGTTGCCGTCATCCGGGCAAAACTATATCAAATAATTGAAACTATTCCAGGAATGATTGCAGCGATGCCTCGCGTCCAATACAAGTCTTGATATGTCATGCAAACTGGTTAGAATGGTTCAGCTGTTGCCTTCATTATATATGTGGCTAAGATACAGAGACTGGATGTGCTGTAGGTTAAGGAGATCTCTTAGCATAAACGTTTTTCGAAATGAGGATAACTAACTAAATAATCAATCTTTACCACATGCACTTGCTGCTTTTGGTAAGAGCAGCCTCCATGTACATAGACAGCAATACAGAAGCGCTCTGCTTAAACGACCTACCTACAACTTGTACAAGATATAATGTAAAGTGGATAGTACTAACAAAATTAGATGTTGTATTTTGGTAGTTGCTATAAACCAACACTCTGTTCGTGCACCCAAAACAACTTATAAGTAATACAACGGCAATGTTCCGATTAAGGCAGGTTATATGACCCTCGATGCCGTAATGTTATTCTGCCCTGGTTCCACAATCGATTACTGATTGGCACATACTTGTTCCTACACCAGATTATTTCAGAAACATAAATTATAAATGTTTACAATTATCAGCTACTGACTGTACAAAACACACAACTAGTATGGTATGTGCAGCTGGACGCCTCGCATAGTTATAGCCCAATTATCTATATTCGATGCTTTGACAGAATATAACAGTTGGTTATACGACTAGGCCTGCTCTCCACTGTCCAGGCGTGTGAGGCAAGCCAGGACCTCCGAGAAGGAGTCTGTCCGTGTCTGGGAGGCTGAAACAAGCTTGTCGCATAGTTTCATCCCTACTGGACTAGAGGTGCTGCTGTGGAGGGTGGCAATGGCCAGGCTGAGCATCCCCGGAGATGTGTACTTGCAGCTGCTGGTGAAAGAGAGGAGTCTGCAGCACACAAACAAAGAACAAATGATATATTAGTAATGGACAATAATATGCTATATTAGAGCATTTAAGAACACACATTGCAAAACATAACATTCTGAAAGGGCTGCTGCTGCTGGACGTAGAGTATGACCACAGGCAGCTCCTGCTGCTGATCTGCTTCTGGGGTGATGACTGTGGGGCCAAAAAGCTGCACTGTTGCTTCCGAAAGCTACTTGCAAACCCATCACAAGCTAATTGTGACTTGAGTTTATGGTTTGTTAGGTGCCTCAAATCTAGTAAATGGTCAAACATATAAGACATTTGCCACAATTTAAACCATATCACCGTACGGGATGAATTTGGTGCCGGGATGCAAGTAACCAGGTGTTATTTATATACGTTTCATGGATCATTAATTTGTTGCGTATGCCAGCAGAACTTTTATCTAGATTGCCTTCAAATTATCATGCGAAATTATCGTAAAAATCAACAAAATGCAAATGATTGCCCTGTAAATCAACAAATGTTGTCCCGGTGAGCCTTGGTCTTGTTACAAATATCGGGCCTCTCTTGTCAACGGTATCTCCTACGTTAGTGGTTAAGTCACTAGATGATTAGAGGGATTCATTTAGAAAGGGCGATAAGATGACAAATTCATCATCAACATATGCTTACCAAATTTGATACTATCCGAATAATTAAAAACGCTGCTGTAGTACCCCAAAATAAGACAATCATGAGAGCAACGCCAAAGCATCATCACCAGTTTGGATTTGATTCCAAATGGTAGATTGCCAGCAAATATGGTACGGACGCAACGTCAATTGTTAGAATTCGGGCCCACCAGCGACCCTTAAACTGGCGCATCTAATACCAAAGAAGTCACGAGTGATTTATGCAGCGAAAGGGTGGGTGAACATCACAACTCATACATCGAAATAAGCGCCCGTGTAACCTTAATATTATATTGATCATGATTTGAATGAAAAGACGAACTATACCAGGCGGACACACTGCATATCAGTGGTCAGCCTGATTTGCAATGGTTTATTGCTCAATATTGCAGGTTCTCATTCACATAATTCATGTCTAGACCACTCACTTGGAGCCTAAGTTATATCAATTCAAAGTGCCAAAGATAATTATTTTGCCCGTTTATACCGCATTCATAAGCATTATTTTACGGTTGTAAGACCCTACTTGCATAATTCACGGTAGCGTAAATTATGTTCAGAGGTTATGTGTTCGGTGGGAAAAACACGATTAACACTACCATTTGCATATGTTGGGTGTATCACAGCATACCGAGCACCCCGAGGCTTAGCAAAACTGATGGACAATTCAATGCAGCGCATATGTATCGAATCGAATATATATATATATATATATATATATATATATATATATATATATATATATATATATATATATATATATATATATATATATATATATATATATATATATATATATATATATATATATATATATATATATATATATATATATATATATATATGCAGAATCGATATCCATTTTGCAATATTCTCTGTTAGAGCAAAACTTCAGCTCCGTAATTATGTGCATTGGTAGACGATTTACTACTGTAAATGAAATCGATGATGCCTTGTCCTGATTATATATCAAATCAAACAGAAAATCATGCATTTTACGACCACATAGAGACCGTGATACATAGCGGGCAAGTATTTGTTGCAAGCCAAGGGCTGATATTCAATTGTTTGATAGATGTTGGTGACGAACTGACCTTGCTGCAGGTACCAGCGAAGCAACGGCTTTACCAACCAAATACGCTTCCAGTGATAGCTCTCGATCACCATGGCCTCTGGTATAAAAAGCACACCTTTACTGTTCACATTCAGGTAATGGAGTACTAGCGACTATATA
Source organism: Urechis unicinctus (assembly GCA_034190875.2). NCBI lineage: Eukaryota > Metazoa > Annelida > Polychaeta > Xenopneusta > Urechidae > Urechis > Urechis unicinctus. The sequence continues at coordinate 11,049,213 of CM067354.1, forward strand.
TGTAGCAAACCGTCATGATATTGTATTCTACTACTGACACCTACAAACACCCCGTGAATGATCCAATTTCGACGTTCTTGAAGATCAGATGTTTAGCGCTTTATTGCATGAATGATCGCTTTCAGCAGTTGGACCTGTCTTCAACACCATAGCGAATATCTTCCGAGGTCATCCTTCAGCGAGATCGGGATAGTCAGCTATCGATGAAGGCTTTCACCTTGGGGCAAGTCCTTTGTCGGACCATTCCCACAAACCCACTACCATTAACCCAGACAGCTCAAATAGGCTGTGCATTTACAGATCTTTACCAATAAGTCGGCCGTCGGTTTGTCAAGGGTAGGGTTACCGGCGAAGGAATGTCCGTTCCCATAGCGACCGCGAAACTGGTAAATTGCTTAAAAGGAATGCACTCTTTGATAAAACCTCACACAGTGCCAAAGTCGTAACTTCTTAGAATTCATCCAGTGTGGAGAAAACGATGAACAGCAGACCGGTAGCGGAGTAATGGAATTGTTGACTTGCTTGTTGTAGGGCTCTTGCTTTTGGGATCACAAGACGTCAGTTGCTTGAATGTATATGCATTCGCTTATGCATCTCTCCAACAAGAAATATGCACTACGAATAACATTCATCGATTTCAGTTCCTCGAGGTCTACCTTGATCTGAAAGTTTGATTGTAAAGCTTGATTGTAAAAAGTTTGGTTTTGCTTAATTTTACAGTGTTCACAAGAATACCGCACTAAGGTTTCAAGTCATCGCCCATCCGTTTCGAAAATCTTTCCAGTCACAAAGGCTTCCACGGTTACTTCTTCTTTCATCCGTATTTTGCTTTCGTTTTTCCGAACAAAACATCCTGTTGGGCGCGACCTATTTTTGCCGCTTAACGATCAATAACACACTGCAAGGTAATGTCGCGACAGCCTGCATGCGCTGTTTGTGTCGGTGACGTTACACCACAAAAGTGGCGGCGACTATGAAATCTGCCCCATATCATGTATTCTGACTATAACAAACCCATGGAAAACCATCTTATTTATTGTTCTTGTCGCCTTAATAACCAGGAAATGTTCAATTAATGTGTCCGGACCATGATATTATAATCTTGCGCAGTTGGCTGGAGTATTTCAATAATGTCAACCACAATGGGATGAGATTTCAGTGACACACACAACCTAGAGGCCTGCAAAGAAGTTGACGCATGTAGCCTGATCCATATGTCATGCACTTAATGCAAAATGCTCATTTAATGCTAAAAATGGTGTTATCAAAAATCTGATAATTTATCTCGAACTTATAGATATTATTGGATGGTGCTTGGAAATACTGAAGCCATAATGGTGGTGGTTATTGAATATCATACATGTTTGTTCTTTTGCTCACACGTTTCACCCTAAATATATTCAAGCTTGAAGCAATATGGGCAGAGAAAGCTTGACATAGGCCGAGGGTCGGGTCAATCTGGTCGTAAAGGCGGCTGGGTGCGTTGGTTAAACCTTTAGGGACATGGCATGGAGGTGGCATGGAGGTAGCAAGCACAAGACATATCTACCATCAGTAACCGCGCTCACTCACTTATTTTTCATGATCGTCGATATTCGTCATTATACGCACAATACCCAATATTATTAATATCGTCAGGGGCGTAGCCAACGATACGATACTGAAAAAATAAATATGGCCGAAAATGGCATCAAAATCAAAAGCTAAGGTGGGTTAGACTTTAAGGCCTGGAACTGTACGCTTGTGCGTAGCATTCCTTCAAGCGTGGCTACGCCCCTGATCGTTCTCCAACACGTTCAACGCTCTTTCTCATTCGCAGCCAATACTGTTTTATTGAAGCCTATGACGGGAACAGTTTATCTTGCATGGTTATTCATGCGTGATTCAGTGCAAGCGTATAAGTAAATAGTGTAAGTCAAACAGTTATACGGCGGTTATCTAGTGCAGAGTGGAGGGGCCACTTTATGCAGTTTTACTCATAACAACATATCACATGAGAAGCACAGAGTCGACTGTCGGTTTTTGGCCACAGGCTACCCCTCGCTCGAGGGTCGAAGAAGCTGTTTTTGTATGACAAAACCTGTTATTCTTGCGCAAACCTTCTTTGAGAGCGTACTTTTGGTCATACATTTGTGGCCTACATGGGGGTGCCTTGGCCCAAGCCCCGTTTTGGAACCGAAGCTTGCTAGCTTCAGTACCACGAGAATCCCCATCCTAGCCCACGCACTGGTCAAAGTCCGCTCCCCTCTGACCATATTCGACAACCATTTAGACCAATGAAATTTCATATGGTATACACAATTGATATGCCAAAAGAAGACAGTAGCCCCTGTGGTTTTTTCATGAAGAATGGCTTCTTCGACACTCGTGCCCCCATCAACCCCCTTGCACCCCTCCAGGGGGTAGCCTATTCCCGAAAACGACAGTCGACAGTGCTGCTACATGTTACCTCTCAAGTGCCTTGTCGCTGAATCATAGAAAGGATAGAGGAGCTATTGTAAACAGCATTTGCACAAATAATTGCGCCATAACAGCTGATATCAGGATAGTCTTGTTTACACACATTAAACACAAAGGTGGTATGAAGGAGGAGAAGGGGGGGGCGAGGGTGGTTAGGGGCAGCAAGGAATCATGTGAGAAAATACATTCTCTAACTATGCTCACTGTATTCTCATCACTTAAATGGAAATGTGGACTGACACTTCATTATCGGTTATCGTATTTAAAACCCCGTCGTTAAATAACCACAAAAGCGAATGCTTTCGGTTCAGCACTCTGTCGTGCTATATTGAGGTTTCTGACGGATAAACTATATACAGTACGTATCGTGACCGATTGGAGCGTGAACGGGATCATGAGTATAGAGAGTGGCGGTTCTGGCCCATCCGGGGGAAGGGTTTGGGACACACCTAGGATAGGGTTTTGGTCCACCAAATATATAGCCAACTCGCTGCAAGGCTACCAAATCGCAAACACACGCACCCGATCAAACGTGTACTCCAATCTCATTGCAGACACGCAATTGAACAAATGGAACACGATGCCTGGCAAAAAAGTACTACATAGGAACCCCCAGGCACACTAAAATCCGAAATGTTGAAGCGAAATACACACCACCAAAAACCAAGAAGTACTTTGTGCACAGCAGGGAGCTCCTCGACAACTTAGTAGAAGCCATCCAAGCCGACAAGATTGGAGAAAGAGAAGCCCGAAGGACCTACCGCATAGGCTCGAAAACCATTTCCAAATTCAGCCAAGATAAAATAAAAAAAGTGGTCCGTGATGACAAGGTAGACCAAGCATTATACAACCAGGCCCACAAAAACACACCCACTTTGTTTCTGTACCAGGAAGAGTTCGATGTTCTTCCTTCCATCCGAGGTACCACCGTAGTGCACCTTGTCCAGGAGCTGTCCCAGCTGATTTTCTACCACTCTTCTCAGGCGGTACATAGAAGACATTGTAGATATATTCACAACAAACAACTGTCTGGGTCGAATGTGTTGTATCCTACCCACACCAGAGGATGGTATACCAAAAGTCGAACGACTGCAGCGAATCTTGTGGCGAAGAAGTACAATACACTTTCTCAGCCAATACAGACCATACTCTTGGGCAAAACAGAAGGGAACTGCAAATGTGGCGCTTTTGACCATTGTAGCAAGAGCGATCGCTGCGTCCTACACACACTCGACTACGAACTGGAAGAACTATCACGCAAGAAACCAGACTACACAACAATCCAACTGCCAGATAAACTATTCCGCAATAAGGCCATAGAGATGTTGATGTAGTGTATGCGCTGCCGAATTGCAACCCAGGTCGCGCTGTAAGGATGCATTTGCAAAAGAGGAAAGGATTGTTTGTGGCATAGGATATAGGAAGAAAAAGAACGGCCCACTGGCCCACCACCACGTTTTACACTGCACTCCGTACTACTTCTACAAAGAAAAAAATCCAGACTAGCTGCCATCGTTTGGGTGTAATATGGTACATATTGCCCATCTAGGCAATCCATTGTTCAACCCAAAGCAAGCGATACCTTGGACTGCACCAAGCAATCCACTGGTCTGCACCAAGCAAGCGATCCATTGATCTGCTCTAGCAAGCGATCCACTGGTCTGCACCAAGCGATCCATTGGTCTGCACCAAGCAATCTACTAGTCTGTACCAAGCAGTGCACTTGTCTGCACCACCAAGCCTCTTTTCTATACCAAGCAAGCGATATATTGGTCTGCCCTAGCAAGCGATACACTGGTCTACACCAATCGGTCCACTGGTCTACACCAAGCGATCCATTGGTCTGCACCAATCAATTCACTGATCTGCACAAAGCAATCCACTGGTCTGCCCCAGAAAGCCTGGTCTTGCCTAAAGACTACAAAGCCTTTTCTCAATGGTTTCTTTTGTCTCCCCCGAGCGATCTATTTGTCTGCCCATTAGCCTGCAAAGCCTCTCTCAACGGTTCCTTTGGTCTGCCCCAAGCGTTCTGGTTTTGGAGGTGGTAGGAAACCCAAAGTGGCTTCCAAATGGTCTTTTGTTATTTTTCAGACATTCCATGCAAATGCTACGTATCCCACTATTTGCAATATTGTCAAAAAAGACTATTGTTGGTCGTGGATATCTCAACAACGTCTTTTATGCTCCTAATGCAAAGGGGGGTAGAAAATCATTTGGGTCAGCTCGCGAACCTTGCGGGGAAAACGACAAGGTGCACTACGATGGTACCTCGGATGGACGAAAGAACGTCAAACTTTTCCTGGTACAGAAACAAATTGGGTGTGTATTTGTAGGTCTGGTTGTAGAATGTTTGGTCTACCATGTCGTAGCAACTCACTTTTTTTGCCCTGTCGCTTTTTAAAAAATCTACGCAATAGGTCCTTCGGGCTTCTCTTTCTCCCATCTTGCCGGCTTGGATGGCTTCCACTAAGTTGATGGGAGCTCCCGGTTTGTACTAAGTACTTCTTGGTTTTTAGTGGTGTGTACTTCTCCCATGTGGTATTTTCTCATGGCCTCTTGAACACCTTTGATGGGGTGCGGGTTTGTGATTCGGTAGCCTCGCAGCGAGTTGGCTGTATATTTGGTGGGCCAAACCCCTCTCCTAGGTGTGCCCCAAACCCGTCCCCTGGGTGGGCCAGAACCTCCACTCTTTATACTACTGGCTCCCCTAATGTTAGTAAGAGAGATCACGCCGAAAGGTTCGAGCCCATATCCCAGAATATACCTATCTGATTTCAGTGAAGTAAACTGCACCGTTTCAGAATGACCTATAAGCAACTGATTATGTTACTTGCTTTATCGCTGGGCTTAGTTTCTACACAGCCAACCGACACCAAGCAAAGGTATAAAACGAATAGAAACGAGGATCTGTTATTTGGAGTTATGAACAACTTCCTCTTTGAATTGGAAATGGTAAAACGAGACGTGTTGAGCCTGAAGGAACAGCTGACAGGTAACTGAATGAAAGATTATGTTGCCTTTTGACCAAGTCACAATTGATGCAGAGCCCGGTCGGCTTGTGCGATTTCTAGGCATCAAATGGCGTTTTTGGGTCGCCCCGTGTGCGGCAGGCACTCGTCCGATGTCTGTCTGTGTCCCTGCGATGTTCCTGTGGTATCCGGCAAAGTCCCAGCTGATTTTTAAAGGCCTGTCGAGTGCCCCGCGATTACCGATCACAATCTGGCGGTCGCTTGTCAATTTGTAGTTGATGTTGATGTATATATAAATACGCTCCTCTGACCTTCTTCATTCACTTCGGCCTTTCTTTTGGTGACAAAGAAAATAATGCAGCTGACACCTCAACAGCACTTGCGGCCACCTTAACCCGCTGTCGGGAACCTGCACTGTGCGCGCGGTTGGCCTGGTTGAAGGGAAATTGGCGTTCGCACGCTACGTCTAATGCGCAGAGCTTTATACCACCAGTACGACCCTGCGAACCCCGACGTCTAGCCGATTTCCGGACAGGCGCCGCCAAGTAGGCTGATGCAGGGCCTAGTCTCACAAGCATTGTAGCGGCGTCTAGGTGGTGCCCGGCCTGCACTGGATCGATAGTCCAAATTTTGCCATGGCGCCCGCGCCAATTTATTAGGGATCAGTTTGCATTGTGAGAAGCCGCACCTGATTTTAAATCTGAGTTACAGGTAGCTCCATGCCTGCCCGATGCCTACAAATGACTTGGCAGCCGCAAGGAGTCCCATTGGGCCCTGTCCAATAATGCCTAGAAATCCGTCGCAAACTACTTGCAAACCCATTGCAATCTAACTGTGGTATTAAATCGGTAGCTTCATTGTATTTCGCGGGAACGAGGCATGCTGATGTTTGACATGTGTTCTCCCTGTCTTAGGCCCAGTCGTACGTGGACCACCTGGACGCACTGGAGCGACAGGTAACTTCCGCTATGTATTGACAACCTTTGAACATATAACTCTTTACCACATATAAATATTGGTCAATATAGCTATAACAAGATCTATTCAGTCGCAGTGTGATAATCGTTTACAGGATCTTCATGGATCATGTTTTGATTGTATCATAGGTTATGACGGTCGGACTGGAGCCACTGGACAAACTGGAGCAACTGGTCTCTATGGTATCGATGGTCGAACTGGTGCAACGGGAGCCACCGGTGCCTATGGTAGAACAGGTGCAACGGGAGTGGAAGGTCTGACAGGTTCAACAGGTGCGAGCAGACAAACAGGTTGACAATTTAGAGGGGATCAGTTTGCAATGTGAAACGCCACATCAGGTTAAAGGTAGCTCCATGCCTGCCCGATGCCCTTAAATGACCTGGCAGCCGCAAGGTGCCTATTGGGCCCAGGTTAAAAATGCCTAGAAATCCGTCACAAATTACTCGCGAACCCATTGTAATCTAATTGGGGTATTAAATCGATGTCTTCATGGTGTATTTTGCGGGAACGAGACAATGAGCATGCTGATGTTTGAGATGTGTTCCTTCTGTCTTAGGCCCTGTCGTACGAGGACCTCCTGGAGATACTGGAGCGACAGGTATCTTCCGCTATGTATTTACTACCTGTGAACACGTTACTAATTACCACATATCAATAATGGTCATTATATTTATAACAAGATCCATTAAGTCACAGTGAAATAATCGTTACTGAATGTTTATTTATTATGTTTTCATTGGATCATAGGTAATGACGGTCAGACTGGAGCCACTGGAATAACTGGAGCAACTGGTCTCAATGGTATCACAGGTGGAACAGGGGCCACAGGACTGATGGGTCCGACAGGTTCAACAGGTACAAGCGGACCAACAGGGTGAATTCTTCAAATAACAAAAACTTCCCCAGATAAAAACCCAACTGGATACATAGGATTTTACTACTGTGTGTGTAGTGGTATAGAATGCTTATAGACTAGATACTCTTGGGTTTTGTTAGAAATGTAAATATTATAGTTGTTTTTAATGGATCGAAGTAACTTTTTATAACTCGAAGCAATTATATTAGAAGCCGCAATATGAAGTTGACGTATTAGAAACTTCAACTATTTGCCCTACTTAGCAGTGGCTACTGAGCTATCTTGGTCTGTAAATCTTCGTTGTTAGCTAAGCATAGTTGTCTGTGTATTGCTTGTTACGGAATGTGATATCAGAAAAGTATATAGTACTCTTTTAATTGAGGAACAGCAAATAAAGATGCCACTTTGGCTTGGCAGTGAGTGTTGTAAGTGAGGGCTTGAGACAGACTCGAAACTCATCCGGCCGTTATAGATGGCACGCTAAAAGAATATGGTCATGTTTTCCTCGCATCCACATTAGCATATCCACGCACTCTCCATAGTGACATTAAAGAGACGCGTCCTGAATTTCGAAGTTGCATCCGGTAGATGATTGTTCAAGTTGAGCTCTATAGACCTAGCTACATCTTTTCGTATTTCCAGGGATTATGCATCTCGTACCTACCGACCGGTACATATGAAATATCCGACAAGATCTAGGTGTTTCATTGCAGGAAATGTCGGCTGAATAATCTGTAGTTATCAACACTGCTCTATGGTTATGGTCGATATATATATATATGAAAAATTTATATACGCATATATATAGATATATATATATATATATAGAGATAGATATATAGAGATAGATATAGAGATATTTATATATATATAGATTTATAGATATATGTATATATATGTTTATATTTATAAATATATATATCTCTATATCTATATATCTCTATAGATAGAGATACATATATATCTATATATATATATATATATATATATATATATATATATATATATATATATATATATATATATATATATATATATATATATATATATATATATATCACGCTAATCAGCATCTGCTGATCGTCACATTAGGAACAAACTAATTGAGCTCTGACAATGAAACCCAAGCTCGGGTGGTAATGTAGAGCATACGAATTGCATCAGGCATAATTAGTCACCCGCATAGCTCACGCATGGCTCAAGTTGAATTGCAACATTTATCACTAAATTGGTACGATATAGATGACTACATTCGGTTCCACATAGTGGTCAAGGTTTGACGATATCAACCGTTTAATGTGCAGAATTGTGTCAGACTGTTAGAACAGCCCGACCCCAAAAAAGTAATGGAATCCGAAGTTACTCCTCTATCAATAGAGGTCGATCTGCTGAATATCTCTACTTCTATACGCCAGGACGTGCTGTCCGGAACTGGTTATCTGGTTATCTGTTGGTCTGTTCATCGTTATAAAAATGGCACCAGCACTAATTATATATATGCCGTGGAATAAACAGAGCGTGAAATATTTGACAATGTTACTAGCATGCTCCTTTAGCTATATGATCAATCGTTAGTATTGGGATAGGTTACGCTCATATATGTCGAATATGGTCTTTGCTGGGTGGTGTTTCAAAATGTAGAATTAACAAGTTGAAGCAGTCAAAAGAATCAGTTAGCGGAACAATTCGCTTTCATTTTGATCACTAACTAACTTAGTTCTAGGTTCATATAGTTATAATAAAACACTTAATCGATATTCGGAATAAGTATTGCACAGTGAGCTGCATGATCTTTAAGAATAGCAGCTTATAATTACTAGTGCCGTTAATTGGTTACGGATTTCAGGTAGAGACAATAATTTACCTCTATGTACCATCTAAATAAGCGTCATGTATCAAACAAAGTTAACAAAAGGACTGCATTACTTTGGAAAACACTTCATCATGAATTAATGTTAACGTGCGCTCATTTTATTGCCTAAAATTCGGTATTAGCAATATAACTAGCCGTTGCCTAATGCTGCGTTCACAGAGTGTCGATTATGGCTCCCGTTTGGGATGAGACAGTGATACGACACGAAAAGTGAAAAAGTCTCCAATTCTCAATGATCTTGAATGTACTATCATTGTCTGAACGCAGTCGAATGCATTCGTAACAGAGTTCTATAGATCGGGTAAGGGCAAGGGAGGTTGGCCGTCAGTAGATGCGTCCCATGACATTGGGGAAGCTCAGCCGGATGGCAATCGGGACTATGTCGTGGCCGAATTTTATATATATATATATATATATATATATAGATAGATATATATATATATATAGATATATATATATATATATATATATATATATATATATATATATATATATATATAGATTTATATATAGATATATATATATATATATATATCTATATATATATATCTATATATATATATATATATATATATATATATATAATTGTATATAGACCTATAGTTATATAATGTTCTTCTCGTGGATTATGTCCTTGCAAATTAAGCAACTATTTTCTCAATAATGTCTCATAACCCAATCATCAATAGCTCAAAATAGCCCAAAGCTCACTGCATGTGGGATTTTGCTCCAGATAATTAATCGTCCATGGCGAAGATAAACTGTCGTTTTAACACACTAGTTTGATTATTTTGCGTTAAACGTTTGATCTAGCTGTCATTTAACTAAAATATGCGTACCTTTAAAGAAAAATATTACTGTATTAGAGACAATTGTAACATAACTGCATTGCATGCATTGGCGGGTTTGCATATGGTGACTGAATGTCATGGAAGGCGCGAGATTAATGATAGGGGGTGTAAACCTGAAAAAATGGAAGTAAGTATATCTGTACTAAGTCAAGGTAAATTGCTGGATTTAATGGAAAATGGCTCGACACGCAGCCCCTGCTCAAAATGATTTCCGTCAAAAGTGCCTTTGCTGCATGCATTTATGCTGAGAATGCAAATTGATCCGGTTATTGGGCAAGGCTGGTAGTTTTTCAACACCATTTGCAATGCAAATAAGGAAAAATGCGTAGATATATGGATGCACTGGTCAAAGATTTCTGTTCTTCATACAACAAATCATTGCATTCAAATAAGCTTGCCTTTATTGCAGCACCTTCATCGTCACACGTATACTCCAGTATTAATTGCTTATATTTGCCAATAACAGTGCGTCTTGCTCATGGCATATATGACATGGACGTATTAATTAGCTTACTTGGGGTCAGTGTACACGATTTCTTTGTGAGTTCAGTAATCTAATCAGCGGCCGTTATATTGTATTATTTGACATGCGATAGAGACTAGATCTGCGAAAGCGGTCTCTTAGCATTAATAAACTTATGTTATGATCGTAAATATTCGAGATAAAACAAATATTTAGCATGGCTGCTTGCTTTGAGTGAGAAAAGTCTCTAATTAGACATGTTATCATAGCATCATGCAGCCCAATGGCAACAGCAGTTATACCCGCAGTTTGGCATGTTTTTTGGAGCAAAGTAATTTTCATGGGTTTTGTTTTTGTATTTCGTCGGTGATATATGACATCCATATTGCCTGCGTGATTACTATTATTTACAAAAGATTTGGTCTCGACCAAAGAAATTTATCATGCGTCAAATATTGCACATCTATATAACGCAGAGTCAGATGGATTGGTTACCAATATGAATGCATTTGCACGTCGATCTACGCATTGGATGAGTGTTCCCGTCATTCGTTTGGGACATGGCGCATCAGTGATAATTCAGCCATGGTCTACTATTCACGTCCTATTCTTTGGCGCATTCTTTGATTGATTTGAGATCGTTGATAAAAACCCATTCATGCCAGCACATAAAGCACATTATTCAAAGGCTTCATTGCGATTTAAAAGTATCTGAACCAAATGAGTACTAAACTTGATTCTTTGAGAAACACCCGCATATAGATTGATTTTACTGGAGAGCTAATGTACAGTAAATTGTCGCTTGATCAGTAAATTTATAATAGCATAGTTATTCCATATGGAATTATACTTCAATACTTGAAAGCGTCTATTTCGTGCCTTTAATTTTGTCGTCTCGTTTCGTACGTTATGCATTATATTATCATTTTAATGCATCCAAAGATTATTACTTGAAAACTAATGTTGAAACTATTCTGGGATGATCTGCTTTATTTCGTTGACTGATCAATCTTTGTTAAGCACCATTTGCTTATTCTTCACAACGCGATATTGATAACAGATGTAATCAATTTGACGCATAATCGCAACCTTTCAAAATTGCCGGCCTTGATATGAACTACTCGCCCTGTGGAGCCTGCCTTTCTACAGTCACTACATGGAATATCATGAAATTTTTCCTGAGCAGATTTCGCTACGAAGACCGCATTCGTGCGCCATCACCTATCAAAGCGGCAAATGTGATACATTTTGATTCGAATTATACATCCCATATTGGCGGTTGGAGTGTATTTGGAACTATAAGAATAACCAACCTTGGAGAGTGAGTCTTTGTGCCAATTAAAGAGACATAAGGTTGTCGACACCACGGGCGCAGATCACATAGCATCGCTGCAAATTGACGAATAACTCACGCCATGCCTTTTGGAACCATTTAATTATACTACTTCGTCTAATATGAGACCAAAGATAACCATGCAACAGCAAATCGTCCCTGACAATGAAAGTTACTTTTGTACATAGTCTAGTACTACAGTTATCGATATTTCTGCACAGATGAGCGTTCTTATACGAAGCAGTCGTTTCATGATCCTAACTGTTCGCGGCCATTGTAGGCATAGGCAAAAATACTTCGCCTATTATTTAGACAGCGTCAGCGATGACTTTAAGGAATTTCTAATTTCTCATTTCGCCCACGTGTTCAAGACGTTGTGATTGTAATAGCGATGTACCACAGCCCGTTCTGAAGACCATGAGAATGATAAAATGATAAAAACGGCCAGCGCATAGCAAGTGGCTAATAAGTATGCTTGATATCAAATGTCTATCGTGTTCATACAAGCTGATAAAAAAATTCTCAAAAACCAATGAAATCTTTCTCTAATTTTATATAGCCGAATCCTGCAATAACGTCATGGTTATGGCTGTCAAAGACCACAATTCGACCACTCAACAACCTCACATACAGTTTTGACGTTTGATTCAACGTAATTAATATTACTTCCCTTTACATCAATGTTGGCAATACAGTTGCGCTCGTTAAATGGGAGAGCGGTCAAGAAGTTAACAAATCGAAACTAGTTAGGGTTGTCTGATATGTCGGATATTGAGGTAAAATTGAGGTGTCCATGCGGACCTATTGGATGGGTTCATGAAACACAATAGCATCTTTTAATGATATCATCAAATTGTGTACATGCACTACGACTTGGTGTTTAAATAAGCATAATTTTCTTATTGACACAATCATCTGTACAATTTGCTTTGATTATGAATGCTTACAACCGTGTTATTGCATAGACAGAGTGTCTGCAAATTGCGAACAGCTAATATAGTTCTTCTTATGCGAATATTGTCAATATCATGGCGCGCACTGCTTTAGATAACTAGTTTGCGGGTACGAACACAGATTCACATTTTCTCTAAAGCACTATTTCATCAAACCGCAATTAATCAATGAATAAATTGCCGCTTGTAAAACATTCAAGAAGCTTGTCAACAGAGTTACAGTCAGTAAATTTAATAACTGATTACAATATTCAGCAACAGATTTTTACTGGTACAAGGCAAACGCTTTGAATACAAATATTTGCCTATCCTTTACAATTAGCATCATAAAAAAGACGCTAACTTCATTGTAAGCAAATCGCTAACCTCCGATTAGATTGCGACAGGCGTCAAGTTTGGGCTTCATATGTGGCTATAAATACCAAGCTAGCGCTTCTACATTATCCCAATTTGTTGTTACCGCTTTCTTGACCATGCCCTTTAACCAGTAACAATAAGCTTCAGCTCTTAAACGTAGCACACTTAAACTAGTTGCTTACACTTAAACTTTAGTAAGAAACATTTGACTATGAATAAGCCAAACAAAACCGCAAAATTGCCCGTCATGAATGCAAAAGGTAATTTGGCAGCTGCATGAGGTTTACCGGTGTTATGGGCCTTATAATACTGAAATATGATTACTTGAATGAAAGTTTCAATTCTCAGTGAGATAGGCAATAACAAACTAATCAGCATGCAACTGATGTTACCTTCTTTGTATTACATTGCATTGTGCACACCTTTTACTCATAATAGAAGAACAACGCGGCCTGTTTCCTACTAATAAGACATTATTGAATACAAAATAACACAACCATGCAATGACAATGACTGGCCTGAGAATCTGCTATAACTATAACACACACATGTGATTGTTATTAGTGAGTCCATTGACTGCAAACGTCATTAAATATCTGCTATTGTTATTGTCGTTGCTCTCATGCAATGGAAGAAACGTACGATCTTCGTCATCAGATTTGGAATACTGACATTTCGAAGGCGGGTTTTAATTTTATTTGATGCAAGAATAAATATTTTTTAAGTAAGTTTATCCCAAACTTAAAATTCAGATCGGTGGCACAATCTCGCTTGAAGTACGATATATGCTTCCGTCAAACACAAACCATGATGAGCCAATAAGTCGATAGACGGCAGGCCAGCGCCATCACATTCAAATAACAAATGCATCGTCAAATACAATGTTGCGTCCTGCTCAGACTTACCTCGCAAGTATGTCGAGCTTAAATCATGCAGGCAATTTGTAGTAACCGCATCCACCACGACTAAGCTACCTCGCAAGTATGTCATAGCTTAAATATGCAGATTTATATTCTATATATTGTAGACTAGGTGCCCTGAACAGCACAAACAAAGCAATTTGCATAGGAATGGGTCTTGTCATAATTTTATGTATTTCGTGCTCTATGGCTTAGTCTACAAGAAGATGAATAATTTAATGAAAGCTGTCATGCATATGTGGGTCATATATATTAAAAATAATGATTGGAGAACATGGCACTGAGGCATTCGATTAACGAAATTCGCGAGCAACAGCAGTGATATTGATTTAGGGTGTTTTGGGAACAAAGCAATCTGTTAATAGGAATGGGTCTCATTCGCAGGATAAACATGTCGATCCGATGTTTTTTCCAAATGACTTTTGCTCTGAGTATATTTATAATACCCCAAATATATATATATATGTGTGTATCCTATATATATATATATATATATATATATATATATATATATATATATATATATATATATATATATATATATATATATATATATTCTCTATATATACATATATATTTGCTTCTATATATATATATATATCTATATCTCTATCTATATAGATATCTCTCTCTTCTTTCTCTCTTTCTTTCTATATCTATATCTATATCTCTATATATTATCTCTCTCTATCTCTCGTTATCTCTCTGTCTAGATATCTCTATCGCTATCTATATCTCTCTGTCTATATATCTCTCTCTCTATATATCTAAATCTCTATATCTATATCCCTATATATCTCTATATATATATATCTATCTCTATCTATATTCCCTATATAACTTTTAAGTGTTTTTGAACAGAATATTCCCTATAACACGTGTAGACTGCGTTACCGGTGCTCTATATAAAACAGCAATAATCATGGATTTGGTAAAAGGCTGTTTTATGAGGCATCAAGTATTTCAAAGCACTGTCAACCAAAACCAAAGCCACCCTGCATCCATAGTTAAATACTCAGGACAAATGGCGGATCTGGAACCATTACTCAGCTCTATAGTTAAGGGGTATTGCGAATAATCAGGCCCAGTACATTAATGTTGAAACATGAAGGTACAATATGAGGGCATGAATTGTCATTCGGTAGCATATTGCTTTACGGCGTTTTGTTTTAGAAAACCAGTATACACATTTTACCGTGGACCAAGCACTTTATACTTTCGAAAACAGGTAAGAGCCCTCTAAGACTATGATAGAAGTTATTTGGGTTAGATCCTTAGATCTTAGATCCGTAACGAAACCCCAGGGGTGGAAAATAATACATGTACGGTTTGTCATACATTTAGCACATCCCATCATCATAAGTGTTGAAAATGCAATCAGCGAATAGTCATCGATCTCCATTGTAGGAAGTGAAACCAGCTCTAAATCGCTTATTCGAGCCTTACTGCTTGAATAGAAGTTCTCTGTGGATTTAGGGTCAGCATAGACACATAAACATATTTGAGGTGTATTCCGTGATGAGCATAATTCTGCTCTCGTCGTACCTTGCTTACCTTTTTGTGACTGCCATTTTGCAAGACTCAGGGAGAGAGGGGAGAGAGAGTCCGAGGGAAAGGGAGGGAGAGAAAGAGAGATAGATAGATAGATAGAGAGAGAGAGCGGTTTTTTTTTGTATTTGACGGCAGACCTAATGGACTTTAGTGATTATTAGGAGCAACTACATAAATGGTTCCGCTGCAGCTTATTCTTTTGAGGCGTATTATTGTCCCATGGGACATCATTTCTGTGTTGATAATGTTGGTCTTTCTTACAACGACGAATTACTGATACATCAAAACACGCGATGCTGATATATCCAGCATTTTGCTGTAGATTTATATCCTCAACGCAATCCACATGTCGGAGAGTGGGTACATTATAGGCCACACGCGATAACAATTTAATCTAATGGTTTTTGATAATATACGATAATGAGAGAACGCAGTTATATAATTGAAAGCTGCTCATATAGCAAGCAGTGATAATTAATTGATGCATGCGTATTTTTTCAAGAATAGCTAGAGACAATCGTTAGAGATAAGTTCAATATTAACACCATCCACAACTGGTTAGCGACAAGAGCTTTCCATAACACTAACAATGCATGAATCGATCATGATAATTACACTTATTTATTTGGAGATGAACATTACAACAGATTATTAAGGTTGAAATATAATGCGTGATTTGACCGGTTGAAATAGATGGAACCTGAACAATCAACCAACTAGGCAAATATCACGGTATCACTATCATCGTTCTAGTAATAAGACAGATAGGGGGTTGGGTGGGGAAAGAAAGGATACATCACAATTGATATTCAAGCAAATTATCACAAAATGAAGTAAGCTCTATTGGTAATAATTGAAAAAGGATGTGTTACTGGCTGTTTATAAATGCCTTGTTGAGGGTATATTATTTAAGAAAGTTATCTCTCGTGAAAATGCGAAGTGCGCTGACATACTGACATTGCCATGGTTGTACTCTGCAAACCTTGTATGTACCTATGTAGAAGTAAAACACAATGCAGAGACAACACTGTTTAATATAGGGCCCCAGAAGTTTTGTTTCCGATGCTTACTGTCGTCAACTAATAGGATTTTATATCTAAATAGAACCTGGATGAATAAGTAACAGAACACAGTTTTAATTGTCAAAAGAGGAGCGTATCATCTATCGACAAAATATAATACCGTACCGTGTAACTTGTTCTAATCTTTGCTTGTTCACTAAGGCTTATATATCATCTGTAATTGTTTACTTTACAGTCCATCAGGACGGCGGGAATGTTTCATCAATAGCTAAATCAGTTCCGTAACTTTGACTGGCCAATATCTTGCCCCCTAAAGTGACAAACATACGAAGTAAATGGGATAGACTGCCTTATTGGAAAGATTTGCGTTTAAAACTCGTCCAACTATAAAGCAGTTCGCTGACAATACGTGTATTAAAAGCGATGATAGATGGTTAACAGAGCCTTTTAGTTATATCAGCTGGTATGAAGTACATCACACTTAGGCGCATGCGCATGAAAGCATACCACAATCATTGGCTCTGTTACGACTTCATTATTACTTCTAAACAACGGCATTCGCAATCAATAACGAAAGCTAAATTCAAGACGCAAAAAAAACAGCATTGCAAAATGGCGAAACATAATTGCCAAATAATCGCACATGTATCGCATTACTGTCGCCATAATTCTTGTAGGCTCTTTATTAGCACCACAATTTCCTTGTGAGAACTACGAATATATATATATGTATATATAACAAATAAAATTCAAATGTTTATAATTATATATACATACTTGTATATATATAAACATACATATATACATATTTTTACATATGTTTACACATTATTATGTAATTATGTATATATATATATGTATATATATGTGTACATATATATATACACTGTATATATATATATATATATATATATATATATATATATATCCATATGGTGTATATTTATATATATATACATATGGTGTATATATATATAGATATATATATATTTATTAATATGTATATTCATACATATGTACATATATACATATTTGGATATTAATATATTTATATGACAAATATGAATATATATATGAATATATATATACATGTGTGTATATATGATTATATATGTATAAATGATAATTTGATATATATAAATACGTATAGATATATGCATATATATATGTATATATCTATATATATATATATATATATATATGTACGTATATATATTATATTTATAAGTATAAATATATACACATATATATATACATAAATAGATTTTTTGAAATGTGTATATATATATATATATATGAACGAATATATATACATATATATAACAAATTTTTATATAAAATTTATATGTATATAATGATTTATACATACTTGTATATATATAAACATACATATATATATATGTTTACATATGTATACACATTAATATGTAATTATGTATATATATATATGTATATATATACATATGTGTACATATATATATATGCACTGTAGATATATATATATATATATATATATATATATATATATATATATATATTTATATATATGTGTGTGTGTATGTGTGTGTGTATGTGTGTTTGTGTGTATATATCTATATATATATACAGAGTAGACCTGTACACTGCGGTACTTTCTTTTACATGTGATCATGCACACAGACTTACGTATCCGGAACTTTTCAACGGTCAATGCTTCATCTATTTCAGAAAAACCTAGCAGCATGTACAGAACTCGAATATATCAGTGCCGAGCATGCACGAGATTTCAAATGGCCTTTATCGTAGTGTAAGTGAATAATTGACCCATTGCTGATCGAGCAAGATAGATAGGCAGGAACGAGAGAGATATCTAGATATAGAAAGCAATAGAAGTGGGGTACGAGAGAGAACGAGCAGTAATATAGGAGCAATGCATGCAAATGGTGCACGCCGTCCGGGAAGTGCTCATAATGTATCGTTCATTTAGAGCAGGCGCCAGACTTATCAGACACGCGAGTGTTGATTGAGACCAACTACAAATATGGTTCCCCTCCTGCCAAATACACTAGGCTTGAGTGACTGCTGAGAGTCTCAAAGCATGCCAATGAGGCGTTGGAAATATGGTCCCTTCTTACACGTTGCATTACCGATACAACGGCACACGCCATGTAGATTTATCTAGCACGTTACGTTATTATTTCAATGTTATGAATAACAGGTGTTATTTTTCAATTGATTAATTACCGCTTAAGAGCCACAGATACAACCTAGCTGCAAGTTATGGCATTTAGGCTCACGACATTTATGTTCTAATGCAAGAACGCCGCGATAAAATCTGATGCGGTTCATGCAGCAAGCGACGAGTTGTTCACATGACAAACCAGGCATTAAGCTGATTATTACACTTATTGAGAATCCATTAAGTATTACACGAGAGAGAGAAGGATGACATTGAAGTGTAAATTTAGCTTGATGCTTACGCGTGAGCGTACATGCCATCACACGGTCCTGTCAAAGTCAACATTTCTTAGTTGCCTGTTGAACACAGCAAAATTTATATGATGGCTTGTTAACAATTATCACCGAAAATGATATCACTCTGTAGAGCATGTTCTCAACACTGGATGCCTTTGTATATAACAGAATCGCTCAATTAGCGGTTTTTATGACATGGAGCGGAATCTATTTCTTTCAGTAAATTATCTTCTCGGATGATATATTTCTTTCTGCTACGATGAATTTAACAAACCATCCAAATAATAAGTACATTCGGCTGACCTTACCCTACCTTAAGGTTATTCAAGCTCACGATATGCATATGACGGATGAAATAATAATGATATCGGAATAAATTGGTTTCAACTAGGCGTAAAATCCAGTGCAATGGTCAACTGCGGACACAAACAAAACCGTTAGTTTCGGAGCAGTATGACTCCCACAACTACGCCATGTTCTTGGTTAATCCAGCCGATTCGATGCGACGTACTGTATAGGCAGTATAGTTGACTATTTAGAGATTTGTAATTGATCATCAACAATGGATCATAGGCTGACTTCCACAGTCACTAACAGTGCTCTGTTTTGAAATCAAACCTAAAAGAGTTGTATGAAATAACTATCTAGGCTTCATTGTCCATGTGTCTCGAACACGTTGCCGTCATCCCGGCAAAACTATATCAAATAATTGAAACTATTCCAGGAATGATTGCAGCGATGCCACGCGTCCAATACAAGTCTTGATATGTCATGCAAACTAGTTAGAATGGTTCAGCTGTTGCCTTCATTACATATGTGGCTAAGATACAGAGACTGGATGTGCTGTAGGTTAAGGAGATCTCCTAGCATGAACGTTTTTCGAAATGAGGATAACTAACTAAATAATCAATTATCTATATTCGATGCTTTGACAGAATATAACAGTTGGTTATACGACTAGGCCTGCTCTCCACTGTCCAGGCGTGTGAGGCAAGCCAGGACCTCCGAGGAGTCTGTCCGTGTCTGGGAGGCTGAAACAAGCTTGTCGCATAGTTTCATCCCTTCTGGACTAGAGGTGCTGCTGTGGAGGGTGGCAATGGCCTGGCTGAGCATCCCCGGAGATGTGTACTTGCAGCTGCTGGTGAAAGAGAGGAGTCTGCAGCACACAAACAAAGAACAAATGAAATATTAGTAATGGACAATAATATGCTATATTAGAGCATTTAAGAACACACATTGCAGATTAATATTCGAACATAACATTCTGAAAGGGCTGCTGTCCGCTGCTGGACGTAGAGTATGACCACAGGCAGCTCCTGCTGCTAATCTGTTCTGGGGTGGATGACTGAGGGGGCCAAAAAAAGCTGTACTGCTGCTTCCGCAAAAAAGATACTTGCTGAAACTGCTGCCATCATAGCTATTGTGCACTGCTGATCTGCTTCTATGGTTTGCCAAAAAGGTACTGCCTCGAAAGATATTGCAAACCCATCACACGCTAAATGGAGTTTAAAAATCTAGTAAATGGTCAAACATATAAGACATTGCCACAATTTAAACCATATTACCGTGCGGGATGAGTTTGGTGCCGGGATGCAAGTAACCAGGTGTTATTTATATACGTTTCATGGATCATTAATTTGTTACGTATGCCAGCAGAACTTTTATCTAGATTGCCTTCAAATTATCATGCGAAATTATCGTAAAAATCAACAAAATGCAAATGATTGCCCTGTAAATCAACAAATGTTGTCCCGGTGAGCCTTGGTCTTGTTACAAATATCTCTTGTTAACGGTATCTCCTACGTTAGTGGTTAAGTCACTAGATGATTAGAGGGATTCATTTAGAAAGGGTGATAAGTTGACAAATTCATCATCAACATATGCTTATCAAATTTGATACTATCCGAATAATTAAAAACGCTGCTTTAGTACCCCAAAATAAGACAATCATGAGAGCAACGCCAAAGCATCGTCACCAGTTTGGATTTGATTCCAAATGGTAGATTGCCAGCAAATATGGTACGGACGCAACGTCAATTGTTAGGATTCGGGCCCACCAGCGACCCTTAAGGTTCTCATTCACATCATTCATGTCTAGACCACTCACTTGGAGCCTAAGTTATATCAATTCAATGTGCCAAAGATAATTATTTTGCCCATTTATACCGCATTCATAAGCATTATTTTACGGTTGTAAGACCCTACTTGCATAATTCACGGTAGCCTAAATTATGCAACGACGACTGTCATTGCATAATTTACGTTCAGAGGTTATGTATTCGGTGGGAAAAACACGATTAACACTACCATTTGCATATGTTGGGTGTATCAGAGCATACCGAGCACCTCGAGGCTTAGCAAAACTGATGGACAATTCAATGCAGCGCATATGCATATCGATATATATATATATATATATATATATATATATATATATATATATATATATATATATATATATATATATATATATATATATATATATATATATATATATATTAAACCTATTAATATATATATATATGGTTAAACCTATAGGACCTATAGGACATGGCATGGAGGTGGTATGGAGGTAGAAAGCACAAGACATATCTACCATCAGTAACCGCGCTCACTCACTTATTTTTCATGATCGTCGATATTCGTCATTATACGCACAATACCCAATATTATTAATATCGTCAGGGGCGTAGCCAACGATACGATACTGAAAAAATAAATATGGCCGAAAATGGCATCAAAATCAAAAGCTAAGGTGGGTTAGACTTTAAGGCCTGTAACTGTACACTTGTGCGTAGCATTCCTTCAAGCGTGGCTACGCCCCTGATCGTTCTCCAACACGTTCAACGCTCTTTCTCATTCGCAGCCAATACTGTTTTATTGAAGCCTATGACGCGAACAGTTTATCTTGCATGGTTATTAATGTGTGATTCAGTGCAAGCTGGTAAGTAAATAGTGTAAGTCAAACAGTTATACGGCGGTTATCCAGTGCAGAGTGGAGGGGCCACTGTATGCAGTTTTACCCATAGCAACATAGCACATGAGAAGCGCAGAGTCGACTGTCGGTTTTTGGCCACAGGCTACCCCTCGCTCGAGCTGTATGACAAAACCTGTTATTCTGGCGCAAACCTTCTTTGAGAGCATACTTTTGGTCATACATTTGTGGCCTACATGGGGGTGCCTTGGCCCCAGCCGCGTTTTGGAACCGAAGCTTGCTAGCTTCAGTACCACGGGAATCCCCATCCTAGCCAACGCACTGGTCAAAGTCTGCTCCTCTCTGACCATATTCGACAACCATTTAGACTAATGAAATTTCATATGGTATACACAATTGATATGCCAAAAGAAGACAGTGGCCCCTGTGTTTTTTTCATGAAGAAAGGCTTCTTCGACACTCGAGCCCCCATCACCCCCTTGCACCCCTCCTGGGGGTAGCCTATTCCCGAAAACGACAGTCGACAGTGCTGCTACATGTTACCTCTCAAGTGTCTTGTGGCTGAATCATAGAAAGGATAGAGGAGCTATTCTAAACAGCATTTGCACAAATAATTGCGCCATAACAGCTGATATCAGGATAGTCTAATTTACACCCATTAAAGACATAGGTAGTATGAAGGAGGAGAGGGGGGGGGGGGCGAGGGTGGTAGGGGGCAGCAAGGAAGCATGTGAGAAAATACATTCTCTAACTATGCTCACTGTATTCTCATCGCTTTAATGGATATGTGGACTGACACTTCCTGATCGGTTATCGTATTCAAAACCCCGTCGTTAAATGTCCACAAAAGCGAATGCTTTCGGTTCAGCACTCTGTCGTGCTATATTGAAGTTTCTGACGGAAAAACTATATACAGTACGTATCGTGACCGATTGGAGCGTGAACGGGATCATGAGTATAGAGAGTGGCGATTCTGGCCCAACCGGGGGAAGGGTTTGGGACACACCTAGGATAGGGTTTTGGTCCACCAAATATATAGCCAACTCGCTGCAAGGCTACCAAATCGCAAACACACGCACCCGATCAAACGTGTACTCCGATCTCATTGCAGACACGAAATTGAACAAATGGAACACAGCAGTATACACGATGCCTGGCAAAAAAGTACTACATAGGAACCCCCAGGCACACTAAAGGAAGAGAAGTACACACCACCAAAACCAAGGAGTACACAGCAGGGAGCACCTTGACAACTTAGTGGAAGCCATCCAAGCCGACATGATTGGTAAAAGAGAAGACCGAAGGATCTACCGCATATCCTCGAAAACATTTTCCAAATTCAGCCAAGATGAGATCAGAAAAGTGGTCCGTGATGACAAGGTAGACCATGCATTATACAACCAGGCCCACAAAAACACACCCACTTTGTTTCTTTACCAGGAAGAGTTCGATGTTCTTCCTTCCATCCGAGGTACCACCGTAGTGCACCTTGTCCAGGAGCTGTCCCAACTGATTTTCCACCACTCTTCTCACAGGCGGTACATAGAAGACATTGTAGATATATTCACAACAAACAACTGTCTGGGCCGAATGTGTTGTATCCTACCCACACCAGAGGATGGTGTACCAGAAGTCGAACGACTGCAGCGAATCCTGTGGCGAAGAAGTACAATACACTTTCTCAGCCGATACAGACCATACTCTTGGGCAACACAGAAGGGAACTGCAAATGTGGCGCTTTTGACCACTGTAGCAAGAGCTATCGCTGCGTCCTACACACACTCGACTACGAACTGGAAGAACTATCACGCAAGAAACCACACTACACAACAATCCAACTGCCAGATAAACTGTTCCGCAATAAGGCCATAGAGACAATCGATGTTGATGTAGTGTCCCCTGGTCTACACCAAGCGATCCATTGGTCCTCACCAATCAATTCACTGGTCTGCACAAAGCAATCCACTGGTCCGTCCCAGAAAGCCTGGTCGTGCCTAAAGACTACAAAGCCTTTTCTCAATGGTTTCTTTTGTCTCCCCCGAGCGATCTATTTGTCTGCCCATTAGCCTGCAAAGCCTCTCTCAACGGTTTCTTTGGTCTGCCCCAAGCGTTCTGGTTTTGGAGGTGGTAGGAAACCCAAAGTGGCTTCCTAAAGGTCTTTTGTTATTTTTCAGACATTCCATGCAAATGCTACGTATCCCACTATTTGCAATATTGTCAAAAAAGACTATTGTTGATCGTGGATATCTCAACAACGTCTTCTATGCTCCTAATGCAAAGGGTGGTGGAAACTCATTTGGGTCAGCTCGCGAACCTTGCGGGGAAAATCGACAAGGTGCACTACGATGGTACCTCGGATGGAAGAAAGAACGTCGAACTTTTCCTGGTACAGAAACAAATTGGGTGTCTATTTGTAGGCGTGGTTGTAGAATGTTTGGTCTACCATGTCATAGCAACTCACTTTTTTCGCCCTGTCACTTTTTAAAAAATCTACGCAATAGGTCGTTCGGGCTTCTCTTTCTCCCATCTTGCCGGCTTGGATGGCTTCCACTAATTTGATGGGAGCTCCCGGTTTGTACTAAGTACTTCTTGGCTTTTAGTGGTGTGTACTTCTCTATGTGGTATTCTCTCATGGCCTCTCAAACACGTTTGATGGGGTGAGGGTTTGCGATTCGGTAGCCTCGCAGCGAGTTAGCTGTATATTTGGTGGGCCAAACCACTCTCCTAGGTGTGCCCCAAACCCGTCCCCCGGGTGGGCCAGAACCTCCACTCTTTATACTACTGGCTCCCCTAATGTTAGTAAGAGAGATCACGCCGAAAGGTTCGAGCTCATTACCCAGAATATACCTATCTGATTTCAGTGAAGTAAACTGCACCGTTTCAGAATGACCTATAAGCAACTGATTATGTTACTTGCTTTATCGCTGGGCTTAGTTTCTACACAGCCAACCGACACCAAGCAAAGGTATAAAAGGAATAGAAACGAGGATCTGTTATTTGGAGTTATGAACAACTTCCTCTTTGAATTGGAAATGGTGAAACGAGACGTGTTGAGCCTGAAGGAACAGCTGACAGGTAACTGAATGAAAGATTATGTTGCCTTTTGACCAAGTCACAATTGATGCAGAGCCCGGTCGGCTTGTGCGATTTCTAGGCATCAAATGGCGTTTTTAGGTCGCCCCGTGTGCGGTAGGCACTCGTCCGATGTCTGTCTGTGTCCCGGCAATGTCCCTGTGGTATCCGGCAAAGTGCCAACTGATTTTTACAGGCCTGTCGAGTGCACCGCGATTACCGAACACAAACTGGCGGTGGTTTGTCAATTTGTAGTTGATGTTGATGTATATATAAATACGCTCCTTTGACCTTCTTCATTCACTTCGGCCTTTCTTTTGGAGACAAAGAATATAATGCAGCTGACACCTCAACAGCACTTGCGGCCACCTTGACCGCGCTGTCAGAGACCTGCACTGTGCGCGCGGTTGGCCCGGTTGAGGGGAAATTGGCGTTTGCACGCTACGTCTAATGCGCAGAGCTTTATACCGCCAGTACGACCCTGCGAACCCCGACGTCTAGCCGATTTCCGGACAGGCGCCGCCAAGTAGGCAGATGCAGGGCGTAGTCTCGCAAGCATCGTAGCGGCGTCTAGGCCTGCACTGGATCGATAGTCCAAATTTTGGCACGGCGCCCGCGCCAATTTATTAGGCATCGGTTTGCATTGTGAGACGGCGCACCTGATTTTAAATCTGAGTTACAGGTAGCTCCATGCCTGCCCGATGCCTACAAATGACTTGGCAGCCGCAAGGAGTCCCATTGGGCCCTGTCCATAAATGCCTAGAAATCCGTCGCAAACTACTTGCAAACCCATTGCAATCTAACTGGGGTATTAAATCGGTAGCTTCATTGTATTTTGCGGGAACGAGGCATGCTGATGTTTGACATGTGTTCTCCCTGTCTTAGGCCCAGTCGTACGTGGACCACCTGGACACACTGGAGCGACAGGTAACTTCCGCTATGTATTGACAACCTTTGAAAATATTACTCTTTACCACATATAAATATTGGTCAATATAGCTATAACAAGATCTATTCAGTCGCAGTGTGATAATCGTTTACAAGATGTTCATGGATCATGTATTGATTGTATCATAGGTTATGGCGGTCAGACTGGAGACCCTGGACAAACTGGAGCAACTGGTCTCTATGGTATCGATGGTCGAACTGGTGCAACGGGAGCCACCGGTGCCTATGGTAGAACAGGTCCAACGGGAGTGGAAGGTCTGACAGGTTCAACAGGTGCGAGCAGACAAACAGGTTAACAATTTAGAGGGGATTAGTTTGCAATGTGAAACGCCACATCAGGTTAAAGGTAGCTCCATGCCTGCCCGATGCCCTTAAATGACCTGGCAGCCGCAAAGTGCCTATTGGGCCCAGGTTAAAAATGCCTAGAAATCTGTCACAAATTACTCGAGAACCCATTGTAATCTAATTGGGGTATTAAATCGATGACTTCATGGTGTATTTTGCGGGAACGAGACAATGAGCATGCTGATGTTTGAGATGTGTTCTTTCTGTCTTAGGCCCTGTCGAACGAGGACCACCTGGAGATACTGGAGCGACAGGTATCTTCCGCTATGTATTTACTACCTGTGAACACGTTACTAATTACCACATATCAATAATGGTCAATATTTATATATAACAGGATCTATTAAGTCACAGTGAAATAATCGTTACTGAATGTTTATTGATTATGTTTTCGTGGATCCTAGGTAATGACGGTCAGACTGGAGCTGCTGGAATAACTGGAGCAACTGGTCACTATGGTCTCACTGGTGGAACAGGGGCCACAGGACTGATGGGTCCGACAGGTTCAACAGGTGCAAGCGAACAAACAGGGTGAATTCTTCAAATGACAAAAACGTCCCCAGATAAAATCCCAACTGGATACATAGGTTTTTACAACTGTGTGTGTGAAGTGGTATAGAATGCTTATAGACTAGATACTCTTGGGTTTTGTTAGAAATATAAATATTATAGTTGTTTTTAATGGATCGAAATAACGTTTTATAACTCGAAGCAATTATATTAGAGGACACAATATGAAGTTGATGTATTAGAAACTTCAACTATTTGCCTTACTTAGCAGTGGCTACTGAGCTATCTTGGGCTGTAAATCTTCCATGTAATCTAAGCATAGTTGGCTGTGTATTGCTTGTTACGGAATGTGATATCAGAAAAGTATATGGTACTCTTTTAATTGAGGAACAGCAAATAAAGATTCCACTTTGGCTTGGCAGTGAGTGTTGTAAGCGAGGGGTTGAGAGAGCCTCGAAACTCATCCGGCCGTTATAGATGGCACGCTAAAAGAATATGGTCATGTTTTCCTCGCATTCACATTAGCATATCCACGCACTCTCAATAGTGACATTAAAGAGACGCGTCCTGAATTTCGAAGTTGCATCCGGTAGATGATTGTTCAAGTTGAGCTCTATAGACCTAGCTACAACTTTTCTTATTTCCATGGATTATACATCTCGTACCTACCGACCGGTACATATGAAATATCCGACAAGATCTAGGTGTTTCATCACAGGAAATGTCGGCTGAATAATCTGTAGTTATCAACACTGCTCTATGGTTATGGGGTGCCACTAATTGTCTACATGATTATGGAGTGCCTATACAACAGTATCGACTCTAAAGAATATATTTGTGGGAAAGATATAAGTCCCTTAAAAAAAAAAACTGAGGAAATATACTGTTCATTTGTGAAGATGTTTCTAAATATAAACATAATAAGAATCATTGGAGCTGAAAAATTAGTCCTTGAAAGTAATGCAGCTGTTCATATTGACAAATTGTATATCACAGTTTGCAACCACAGAAAACCTTCAATTTCACGAGCTCAGATTGAGCTCTGTGTGAAATATACAGGAAGTCATTTAACCCTATATTTGTTTCTCCCACTAATCAAATGCTTTTTGCGCTGGACAACAACATGTCATGGCGCGTTTCAACATAATCTCGGAAACATGCGATATACATGCGATACCAGATTACGCACTATACTGACCGCCTCAGACGAGTTAATGCGTATATAATCTCATATAAAAGCTTTCTTACTTCCGTTCCTTAGGCAAGGATTTGTTACAAAATGTTAATTTATGATAGGAGATGGCTAATAAAGAGATACATCTACCATCTACCATCGTGTCATTTGATTCTTGCAAGCCATGTAAACTGCATTGGGATCCTGCTAGTGCAGTGGTCTAATGCCTAAGCCTAAACCATTGTTCAATGCCAAATAAAATAGGTATTACTCATAACTTGAGCCGCTACCAAATTCGACGAAAAACTGCCTTAAATTGTCGGCGCATTCCCACGATGTTACAACAAACAACAGTACGGCGATCCTTTCAGAAGCTGGGTAGTCATGCAGGCTGCCTGTCATCTTAATCGCCGAACATTATACACACATGAATAGAAATTCCATTATTAACTGGCACTGGCTGCTGAAAACTCTCTAAGTCGACATCAAACATTGCTTGATAAATTCGGCTATTACAATAAAAGAACGATGCCATGTTGAGGTAAGAAGATATTGAATCTACCCCTATAAGCTGATAGCATATGGCCATGCTTCCTCATTTGGTACTTTAACTGTTTTCATAGTAAAGATAGACATTTGTGTGTGAATAACAATGTCACAGTATGAACCCTTCACTGAAGACAACCTGATATATATATTTCGAGCAGTTGTTCTTACTCACGTCTTATGCACCGGATAAGTATGTACGTAATAGCGCATGACGTTAATCTATAAGTCAGCTTCCGAATGATGGCGTTCAAACCATGTGTCAGGACGATTGGTTGTAAGCACCTTCGCGATCATGCAGTTTTTATGGAAAGCTTTAGCTGACAGTTATGTACCTGCGGACTCGATTCAGGCGATAGGTGTCAAACCATTCGCGAAAGTGTAGAACCGAATATATTCGTTTTGCTATAGAGAGCACGTTTAGCTTAAGTGGCAGTCTAAGGGTGGAAGGTGATATTATTTACTTATATATTCTTATAGTTTCGTTAACAATGCAATATATCACTTGTCAACAATCCACGAATCACAAATGGTAAGCATCATGGAGGTCGCATTTCTAGAGCTAGTTTCGATCCAACCTCCAGGGATCCAGCATCAATCGTTAAAGCTTAACAAGCCGATAAATATCTTTAGTATCATTTGTCGATATATATATCTTTAGATAGATATATATTTATATATATATATATATATATATATATATATATATATATATATATATATATATATAGAGATATATATATCTATATCTTTATATATATATATATTTCTATATATATATATATATATATATATATATATATATATATATATATATATATATATATATATATATATATATATATATATATATATATATATATATATATATATATATATATATATATATATATATCACGCTAATCAGCATCTGCTGATCGTCACATTAGGGACAAACTAATTGAGCTCTGACAATGAAACCCAAGCTCGCGTGGTAATGTAGCGCATACGAATTGCATACAGGCATAGTTAGTCACCCGCATAGCTCACGCATGGCTCAAGTTGAATTGCGACATTTATCACTAAATTGGTACGATATAGATGACTACATTCGGTTCCACATAGTGGTCAAGGTTTGACGATATCAACCTTTTAATGTGCAGAATTTTGTCAGTCTGTTAGAACAGCCCGACCCAAAAAAAGTAATGGAATCCGAAGTTTCTCTCTATATCATAGATGTCGATCTGCTGAATATCTCTACGTCTATACGCCAGGACGTGCTGTCCGGAACTGGTTATCTGGTTATCTGTTGGTTCATTCATCGTTATAAAAAATGGCACCAGCTCTAATTATATATATGCCGTGGAATAAACACAGGGTGAAATATTTGACAATGTTGCTAGCATGCTCCTTTAGCTATATGATCAATCGTTAGTATTGGGATAGGTTACACTCGTATATGTCGAATAGGGTCTTTGCTGGGTGGTGTTTCAAAATGTAGAATTAACAAGTTGAAGCGGTCAAAAGAATCAGTTAGTGGACCAATTCATTTTCATTTTAATCACTAACTAACTTAGTTCTAGGTTTATTTAGTTTTGATAAAACACTTAATCGATATTCGGAATAAGTATTGCACAGTGAGCCGCATGGTCTTTAAACGTAATAGCTTATAATTGCTAGTGCCGTTAATTGGTTAAGGATTTCAGGTAGAGACAATAATTAACCTCTATGTACCATCTTAATAAGCGTCATGTATCGAACAAAGTTAACAAAAGGACTGCATTACTTTGGAAAACACTTCATCATGATTTAATGTTAAAAATGCCTAAAATTCGGTATTAACAATATAACTAGTCGTTGCCTAATGCTGCGTTCACAGAGTGTCGATTATGGCTCCCGTTTGGGATGAAACAGCGATACGACACGAAAAGTGAAAAAGTCTCCAATTCTCAATGATCTTGAATGTACTATCATTGTCTGAACGCAGTCGAATGCATTCGTAACAGAGTTCTATGGATCGGGTAAGGGCAAGGGAGGTCGGCCCAGCACTCCCGTCAGTAGATGCGTCCCATAACGTTGGGGAAGCTCAGCCAATTGTGTCTAGACGGATTGCAATCGGGACTATGTCGTGACCGATATATATATATATATATATATATATATATATATATATATATATATATATATATATATATATATATATATATATATATATATATATATATATATATATATATATATATATATATATATATATATATATCTATACATTTATATAAAATAGTGATATAGACTTATGGTTATATAATGTTCTTCTCATGGATTATGTCCTT
Source organism: Urechis unicinctus (assembly GCA_034190875.2). Taxonomy (NCBI): domain Eukaryota; kingdom Metazoa; phylum Annelida; class Polychaeta; order Xenopneusta; family Urechidae; genus Urechis; species Urechis unicinctus. The sequence goes on from CM067354.1 coordinate 11,080,095, forward strand.
GCAAATTAAGCAACTCCTTTCTCAATAATGTCTCATAACCCAATCATCACTAGCTCAAGATAGCCCAGAGCTCATTGCATGTAGGATTTTGCTTCAGATAATTAATCGTCCATGGCGTCCATAAACACACTAGTTTGATTTATTTTGCGTTAAATGTTTGATCTAGCTGTCATTTAACTAAAATATGCGTACCTTAAATGAAAAATATTACTGTATTAGAGACAATTGTAACATAACTGCATTGCATGCATTGGCCGGCTTTGCATATGGTGACTGAATGCCATGGAAGGCGCGAGATTAATGATAGGGAGTGAAAACCTGAAAAAATGGAAGCAAATATACCTGTACACAGTCTAGGTAAATTGCTGGATTTAATTAAAAATTGGCTCGACACACAGCCCCTGCACAAAATGATTTCCGTCAAAAGTGCCTATGCTGCATGCATTTATGCTGAGAATGTAAATTGGTCCGGTTATTGGGCAAGGCTGGTAGTTTTTCAACAACATTTGCTATGCAAATTAGGAAAAATGCGTAGATATATGGATGCGCTGGTCAAAGATTTTTGTTCTTCCTACAACAAATCATTGCATTCAAATAAGCTTGCCTTTAGTGCAGCACCTTCATCGTCACGCTTGGGACATCGCGCATGCGTTATACCATCCATCAGTAATAACTCGACCATGGTCTACTATTCACGTCCCAATCCTTGGCAGATTCTTTGCTTGATAGGGGATCGCTGATTAAAACACATACAGGCCAGCACATAAGGCATTTTATTCAAAAGTGCCATTGCGACTCAAAAGTATCAAAACAAAATACGTACTACACTTGGCTTTTCAGGAACCACCCGCATATCAATTGCAATCAATGAAGAGCAAGTTTACAGCAGTCATATGGTTGAAATGCGCAGCCCTGGGCGTTATAGTCTATTTTAGAATCGATTACACCAAGCGGACACCAATTTACTTGTATGCGTTCAAGGAGCCCAATTAGCCCGGGAGCTGTCATTGTGCGGACATTTTGCGCTGTAGAGTAATTACCGATTTACTGTCTTGCACGATAGCATTGTCGGCTTCCACATTGAGTGTTAAGCCTTTAAGATCGTACACAGGGTGACAAACTAAGTCGGTGAGGCAATGGTCGCCACTGACATGATTTTAGAACAGACTCACAGCGATTGTTCTTAAACAGCCGGAATGCTGCTAATGAAGTGATTAGGCAAGAACACAAAAGATAGAGCGAATTTTCAATACAAATAACAATTTGACAAATATGTGATACAAAGAATTACATCTTTGACTTTGACCTTGACAACTAGCTTAGTCATTTGATCGTAGATTTCAGGTTTTAATCAAAATGGATCAGCATAACTTTTAAAATGTGGCTTTTTATCCGTTGTATATGCATCTAATTTACGCGGCACAATTCTCAGCATAACATTGTTGAACGTGAGGGATCGATATTTACCTTTATCTTTTGTGACAACACAAAGTATTAGGCTACAATCTATACCGGCGCAATAAAGCAGGTTTAAAATCATTTAGCTTCACCCCTGTCAAACGAAGACATTAGCTCTCATAAGTAAGATATCAATAGCATAAAGCGGTTCATCTGGCGTCTGAATTTTTCTATGTTTTCGTTAATAGTCTTTGCTATTCGATATTTTGACCCCAACTGAATAGCTATGTCTGAATACTAATAATTTATTGTTAGGATTCAATGTTTTTATCGAACGATATCGTGAAGGAATCGTCATCAGCAGGGGATCTCATAGCTCATACATTGTGTCGATAAAAATCTGTAGAGCAGCATCCAACTCGAGAGGCGGCTACTGACAGCATGCACTTGTCTGTTGTAAGTAATGATACACCCAGAAGGCGTAAGCGTAGGGGTGAGGGTTGATGCGAAATATATATAACCCAAACAAGTCGCTGGAAAATGCTGCATTTGTCAAGATAAACTAATGAAAACTAATGGCTTGTTTATGACATCTTGCACTGAGGAGCCAGCATTGTAAATTGATAACTGCATAGTCATTTCAATGCATCATACTGGAAAGCTTCATTTTCGCGTCATCGCTTACTGTGGTCTAGCTTCGTACGTTATGTATTATATTATAATTCAATCGCATCCAACAGTTATTACATGATAACTTTTGTTGAAACTATTCTCAGATGATCTGATTTGTCAGAGCAATAGTTGTTCAGCTCCAATAGCTTAAAAGGGGTTCTTGAGTTTATTGTTCACAATGCGATAGTGATATTAGTTGCTATCGATTTGACGCCTCATAGAAACCTTTTACATTTAACGGGCTTGATGTGAACTACTCGCCTTCTAAAGCTCTAATTATTACAAACATCTACCATTATTTTCAGCAACAGCACAGGCTACTGTCATTTAATAAAATATCATGATTGTTTCCCTGAAAAAATCACGCATTCATGCATCATCAGCTATCACATGCAGCAACTGCCATACAATTTAATTCAAACGTCCTATAATGGCGATTGCAGTGCATTTTGAACTCTATGAATATACAACATTAACGAGTGAGGCTTTGTGCACTTTTACTTTAAACAAAAACAGTTTGGGTTTTAAATAGATCATGTTTTTGTACACAAGACGATCAACCAGGCAGGGGATATTGAAGTCCCAGTGAAAGGGGCATAAGGTTGTCAGACAACAAAGGCGCAGATCAAATAGCTGCGCGGAAATTTTTTGAACAACTCACGCCATGCCTGTTTTAAGTATTTAATAATACTACTTCGTCTAATATGAGACCGAAGCTAGCCATACAACACATTTGATTCCCTATGTGTATATCGCGCCTGACAAAGAAAGTTTCTTTGTTACATAGTCTAGAACTACAGTTATAAATATTTCTGCACAGAAGAGCGTACTCATATAAAGCATACGAAGCTTGATCCTAACTGTCCGTATACGCAAGATATCAGTCGTTCACTGGAGCCCATCAACCGCGCAATGCAAGTTAAAATCAGGAAAATATAATTCGCGTGTTCATATACGTGATTTTACAATCAGCTTGCGCTATGTATTACTGACTGAGATATTCCCATAAGAGTTCCAGACTAATGGCTATGACTTGTAAGTAAAATTTGACCTGTTTTCATTCAGTATCGTTGTCATTTATGGCACAGAGATATTTATCTGCAATTGTTTTTATCACGAGCGGCTATATTCGGCATAGGCAACAATACTCCGCCTTTTATTAAGACAGGGTCTGTGTTTTGTTTATTCACTGACGAGGACTAAAAGGACTTTGTAACTTTTCATTTTGACCCACGTGTTGGAGTTCAAGACGATGCGATTTTAAAGGTGATGTACAACATCCTGTCAGCCGATTGAGTGAATCGACCGTGAGAATGATAAAGAAGGCCAGCGCATAGCATTTGGCTTATAAGTATACTTGATACTAAATCTCTATCGTGTTCATACAAGCAGATCACAAAATTCTCAAATACCAATGAAAACATTGTTTAATTAAGTATAGGCGTCTTCAGCATAAACGTCATGGTTGTAGCTGTCATAGATCACAATTTGACCACTCAACAGCCTCACATATAGTTTGACTTTTGATTCAACGTAATTACTACTACTTGTCTTTACTTCATATATCTATTGATTAATGGAACATTTTTGGTCAATGGGCCTCGTATGCCCGCTCATTCGACTAAGCACATCCATGTTGGCTATTCAGTTGCACTCGTTACGAGGGAGAACGGTTAAACGTTAAAAAATCAAAGCCGTTTGGAAGGGTTAATAAAACACAATAGCCTCATTTGCGTGGATTCGCATACTACGCCGTCAATGTGTGTAAACAATGCCTGCATTGGTCATCACGGGTGTTTCTAGTTCGACATCCATATACGGGTGTTGATTAAAGAAGCACAACAAATGAGATTGTATTGAATTGAACGTTTACCATTAAAGCAGAAACCATGTCAGAGACTGTTTTGATTGTAATATCTTCAAGTTGGAATCAATCCATTCCATGTGGTTAAACCAACAGTTGTGTGCAGACAAACTATGCGTTCCGATCAATGAATGTGTCAAATCCTTCCTGAAGATGAAAACATCAGTAGCAATACGCAAGCCAAAATGCTGTGGTTAAAGCATTCTACATAGACGTCATGTTTGCTCGTGCCATTCATATAATGATATCATCAAGTTGCGCACATGCCCTACAACTTGATGTTTAAATAAGTATAATTTTCTTATTGACTTTCTCATCTGTACAATTTGTTTTGATTATTAATTGTAAAAACCGTGCTATTCCATAGACAGAGTATTCAGATAACTTTTCTTTTGCAAGTACTTACAATATCATGGTAGGCACTACTTTGGATAACTGGTTTGTGTTTACGAACACAGATTCACATTTTCTCTTTAGCACCATTTCATCAATTCACCTGAAAATTCGAGTAGCTAAATAACTAATTACAGAATTCAATAACAGTTTTTTTCTGGCAGAAGGAAAACGCTTGGAAAACAAACAAATATTTGCTAATCCTTTACAATCAGCATTATCAAAAAAAAAGAAGATAACTAGAAAGAATTCCATTGTACTCAAATCGCTAACCTCCGATTAAGTAGTGGTAGACGTACCTCTTCACACCCCACGTTTTGACGTAAAGACGACGTCGCTGACATGGCCGACGTTAGAAGCTATTGCGCAATGTATTTTTCGCTGACGGATCGCTTCCGAATTTCGGTGCGCGGTATGTCATCATCATTTTGCTGAGCTTAGCATCCTCATGGATGTGTGGTATTTGAATGAGGTCATTTTGCGACCTCATGTGATGGATGTGCGCTATTTTGCGCTTTATTGGATATGTCATCATCATTTTGCTGAGCTTAGCTAAGTGAAGTAATACCTCATGTCATGATGAGGTATATAAACGCGAGAGTGTCTCAGTTCTGCATTCACCATGGATGGGAAACGGATGAGCGATGCAGACTTGTTAAAAGCTGTGGAGCAAATCGAAATGGAGTAAGTGAAACCACTATACACGCGCTACTTTGCGCAGTATTTGATAGTGGTTTGGAATAAAGATGTAGTATTTTTGAAAAACAATTTCAAGAAATGCCACATAGAGTTGGGGATAAACTGTGCATTGGACTGTGGTTGTGAAATAGCTGCTGTCACAGAAACATTAAAACAGTTAGAAGCGGGAGAGGAGAGTTTTGTCGAGGTCTCTATGGGTGCAGACGTGACGATGAATGTAAGATACCCGGTCCCTATGGTGCTGATAAAGAAGGGCCACGTGAAAATGGACAGTTACTCGTGGTATATGTTTGTAGAAGCGTGGGACGAGTTGAAACAGCTCTACGGAACCCACGTGGAGAGAGCAAAATTAATGGAGGAATATCTGACGGTGGTGTACACTGACACGCTTGTCGATTTAATCGAAACCCTAATACCAGAAAAATGTCATGGATGTAGGATAGACCACCTGAGCCAGCTAGAGCATAATCTTTGTTTGATGGCTGAGCCTGAAGAAACAGTTCGGATGTGCATGGCGGACCCAACACTTGAAATGTCTCTGTAATTATAAGCTCTACATTCACAATCGAAAATTAAGAAAAACAACAGGCACAACAAAGCAGAGGAAGGTTGTGACGTAATCGGAAAGCTTAACTTCCACGTTCGAAGAACCCCACAACCCTGGTGTGCGTGCGACACCACGTGATTTACCGGATCTGAAATTAATTTGTCACGTGATCATGAAAAAACCGCTGACATCAGCTAAATTAATTCGTCACGTGATCATGAAAAACAGCCTACATCAGCTCGATCAGGGGGTATAAATAAGCGAACATGGAGAGATTTTTGTTTCATTCAGGATGGCGGAGGAGAACAGCAAGGAGTATGATTACATTGATGGACCGTTGTATACCAGTCGACGTCAGGGTCGCTTTCAAATCACCCAGTGGTTTAGTAACCCAGAACATTTGATCAATGATTTACAAATTCGCGATCGATGGAGACGGACATCAAATGAACTTACCTGCAGACGGCTTTCTCAGAAGTGGGACGGCTCTTACATCACTCACCGTATCGTTGATTGACGTGGAAGCTGGCCAATCAGACGTTGATGAAGAAGAAACTGTTGGTGAAGATGTGATTGGCCAAGTGAAAGCCCCACTCCCCTATTTTGAAATTACCCATGGAAGTGTGACGATGCGCTTTGATAGTTTCAATTGGTGGCAACTCTTAAAAGCTTAAGAAGAACTAACCGCCCGCAGACAAAAGATGGATGATCGCATGATGGGTGGGATATGATAATTAGCCCTTCCAGTAGTTTGATGAAACCATTGTTGTCTGACATAGCTCAAGAACCATGTGAAGAATGTGGAACGGGGGTATGTCAAGCCGAGAACCAACAAAAGATGTATTCACATTGCGTAAGAAGAGCGTTGGATAAGGTGGACGAACATCACGTAACTTTATTATGGCGCGTATTGTGTGAGCAACACAATTTGACTGAACTATGCCTTTGGCTATATAGAGAATATCGACGTACCATGTTAGGTTTTTGTGTGACCACCGAACACTGGTCTAAAGTCTTAATGGGGGAACCTTATGACTGTGAATATAACTGAAGTAATAGACGCATGAATATACATGATTTGTGATTGAATAAAAAGTGATAATATACTTTAGTTGAATTTCTTTCCTACTTATCATGACACCCAATGCATAACACACAGCACCTATCTATAAAAAGAGTGGGGAACTGTGAATGATAACTTGGTATGAGAATGGATCGAACCTTAAAACACCCCTTTAGTTGTGTGATGGCTGGTCGGAGCGGATGTGGAAAAACTTACATTGTGAGTGAGTTAATTAAAGGTAGTCATTTTGAGCCACCACTTGACCGAATCGTGTGGTGTTTTGGAGAGTGGCAAACAATGTACACTCAACTACCGCACCTGGAATTTGTAGAGGGTTTGAATTTTGAGACAGACCCCCAACAAAGAACCTTGTTGATCATCGATGATTTGATGCAAGAAACTGACGAATGCGTTACTCGCCTATTCACCAAAGGGAGTCACCGTGGCAATCTTAGCGTGTTGTATTTAGTACAAAATTTATTCGGAAAGAATAAAGAACATCGAACAATCAGTTTGAACGCTCATTATTTAGTTGTATTTAAGAACCCTCGGGACGCAGCAAATCATGCATATATCCAAACAAATGTACCCGCGAAACATGAAGTATGTACAAGAAGCCTTTTCGGATGCTACTTCACAACCCCACGGTTATTTGTTTATTGATTTGAAGCAAGAAACGCCAGATCACTTATGGTTACGAACTGACATACTACGACCCAATCAAGTTGTATACCTACAGAAATCAATACCGGCGATCATCGTGCGAACGCCATTCTTATAGTTAGACATAGACCATGGCAGAGCGTCTCAGAAAACACGCTGATACATTACGAGCTATGGCTAAAGCCAAACCCTCTGTCAATAGGGCTTTGATTCAAATGGCTAAAAAAGAATTGATGAATTGTCTATCTGAATGTACCCTCAACGTTTTAAAAGAAAACGTATCCTTGACTTCAGTTCAGAAGCGTAAATTAACCCGACACAAACAAGGTCTGTGCGCTTTGATCTCACCTAAAACTAACGTCAAGAACAAGAAAAGAGTACTACAAACCGGCGGTTTTCTCCCGGCGTTATTAGGACCTATTTTAGGTATCACTGGTCCGTTGTTAGGCAAACTGTTCGTCTAATTATGGCTAAGAAAATGATGTTGGTTGATCCCCAGGTGCTGTCAAGTACACGTTATGATCAAGCGCCCACTGTCGACGTGTTATCCAACTTGGATGCTGAGATGAGGGATGTGCTGAATCATAGTGGTTTATCAGAGGAGGCTAAAGTAGAATCTTATAACCAGATTTTAACAAAACACCGCAAGTATTACCGCCGGCACAGAACCCCGACACCTCTCACGACCTTAGCTAATGCCCAACCCCTCACACCCAAACAAGAAGATGTGTCTATTGCGGAAGTTGTAGAAACCATCCCTGATAAATTTCAGAAAAAAGGGCGTTTGTTATTAGAACACCTTCGAAAAAACACAGACGTGGGTTGGAATGAACGAGGGGAATTAACGATTAAAGGACAAGCCGTTAGTGGAACTATCGTGGCGGATTTAGTTATCGATGTGTTGAGACGACGTAAACACTTTGAACCAGAGGGTTGGAAAAGATTTGCCGAAGAGTTACGAGACTCCAACATTCACCAATTATTTAGTAGGTCACCCCGATTGATGGAACTATATCCGACAGGGTGCGATGCGAATAGATAAAAGACCTGGTGAGGAGGAGGCTGTGACACATGGCTGGACGTCATGGAAAAGTGTGTATTTCGACCCCGAGGCACCGGCCCCGTATGGAGGGGTGCAGCCATTAGTTAGAGCTACCAAACTCAAAACAAAGGCAGTCAGACAATGGCTGGTTGAACAAGATGCCTATACATTACATAAACCGATCCGTCGTCGATTTCAAAGACGACGCGTCATAGTCGGGGGGATTGACCATCAATGGCAAGCCGATTTAGTGGACATAGCTCTCTTAACCAAACAGCACCAAGACGTGAAATTTCTCTTGACCTGTATCGATGTATTCTCGAAATATGCGTGGGTGATACCACTAAAAAATAAAACGGGAGAAAACAAGGGTAGGAAGCCGCTGTGTTTACAGACGGATAAGGGTAGAGAATTTATCAACCGTAAATTTCAGACATTTCTTAAGCAACAGGGGATTAGCTTTTTTATCACCCACAACAAAGAAACCAAAGCTAGCATAGTCGAGCGTTTTAATCGTACGTTAAAAACTAAAATGTGGCGTTGTTTTACCAAACACAACACCAGTGTTTATCTACTGGTTCTGGCTTCGCTGGTGAAAGGATACAACCTCAGCTATCACCGCAGCATCAAGCGCACCCCGATATCGGTCTCGTTGCGTAATCAAGAAGACGCGTGGATAACATTATACAGGGAACGCTCTGACGGGGTTAAACGACCTCGGTATAATATCAGGGATTGTGTCCGCATAAGTCAAGTACGGGGTAAATTTAAAAAAGGTTACACTTCCAATTGGAGCGAGAGTTGTTTCAGGTGGAGAGCGCTCACTTAGGTTCCCCTAATGTGTATACGATAAAGGATGATAATGACGAAGTATTAGAGGGAACATTTTACGTGGAAGAATTACAGAAAGTGAATGACAAAGCATGGTATAGGGTTGAAAAAATTATCAAAGAACGTAAACGGAAAGGACAAAACAATATTTTGTCAAGTGGTTTGGCTACCCGGCCAGTTTTAATAGTTGGGTCAGTGGTGTGGAGCTGTATAAAAACTGAGATCGGAAACAAAAGCGTCATTAGGATGGAAGATCAGAGAAGTGATCGGGTGTGGACCATATTTGGTCTAGATATTCCAAAAGCCGTGTTTTTCACACAAATCCTCATTTTATATACCGTAATCATCGTCAGCATCTACAATCTATTGGCGGGTAAAGGAGATAGAAGTTTGTGGGCTGCTCTGTTAAGCAGTAGCTTAGGGTACATACTTCCCAACCCCACTTTGAAACATAAAGCGACGTCATGAGTTTCTTTCTGACCCTACCTTTCAACAGTTCAATGAATTATCACCCCAACAACACGTTGACAGGTTACTTTACTCGACTCCTTAAAGCTGTACAGTTGGAAGGGGCTTGGGAAGTGGGATTAGCGGAAATTCAGTACCCTTACACGTGGTACAATGTTACTGAGGACGAGGGGTTCGTTGTCATGGATCTCGTGGCTGGTGCGCTCAATCTCCCGGATGTCTGTTGCAGCAAGCAATATGACATTGTGAGTGAATTTGAGGAGGCCCATCCCAAATATTTTCACATTACCCCTGGTTTTTATTCAACCCGATCGTTGATAGAACCCTTTGCAGCCAAGTTAAAGGAGCAAAATGAGGAGCGAGTGCGTCTCACCTACAATTGAACACGACAGACAGCAACTATGACCCCAGACAATGAGTCAGTTGTAGTTTACATGGACGTGGGGTTGCGTCAAAGACTCGGTTTTGAAATGGGAATTTTTGAGAATAGTAAAGTTGGTCAGCACATTGTTGACCCTGATCGAGGTTTGTACGGACTTTATGTCTATTGCAATCTCATCGAAGCTCAGGTGGTAGGAGACACGTGGCTCCCCTTCTGGTATTATTCCAATCGATCACGATCGTCGCGGGCAGTTGATCAACCCCACATATAAAAAGATGTTTTATTACCCGATAGCCACCAAGACTTTTTCTACTATAGAAATCGATATAAGAGATCACGCGGTTGACCCATTCCATTCGAATCTGGTAAATGACAGTGACGTTACATTTCCGTAAAACCAAGAAAGATATATTTTGAAAACCATGGCTGATATTTACACCCCCTATTACCTGAACGAAGCGGGTGGTGGACTTCCCGTGTTTTCCCGTGCGAGGAGTCAGCGTGGACATAAACTTGGAAGGACTTGGGGGTCTGCCTAAAATGGCGTTACCGAAAAGTTTTACCTATCGTTAAAAAACACGCCTTGAAAACAGGAGTGAGGGTAGTTAGAGATTTGTTGGGAGGGAAGTCTCTGAAACAATCGGCTAAGAAACGAATGTTACAAACCGGAGAGTAAGGGTTCGATCAAATAGTTCATCCAAACAATCGCATTGCCAACCAGCCGTCTCTATAAAATGACTCGCACGAGGTAGGAGCAGTAGATCACGCCGTTGTCGAGGAACAACTCGGAGGTTGTCAAAAGATATTTCCGGTTAGATCATGGCACTGGTACACCCCCAATCTTGTCCCTGTGTTAAAAGTGAATTAGACCTATTTTCAATTCCCCCAACTCAAAGCAGTGTCGATCATGGATCGTGGATCTAATTTCATCCGGTAGCTGCTTTAGGTTCGGGTCCAGTTGAATTCAACATCAGCGGTTCGGGTGATGATTATATCGATCTGAACAACACGTATTTACAAGTGAATGCCAAAGTGGTGAAAAAGGATGAGTAGGTTTTGGAAGCTGATAGTGCAGTAGCACCCGTTAACCTATGGTTACACTCACTCTTTTCCCAAGTCGATGTCTCTCTCAACGAGAAACTTGTATCCTCCTCCACAAACACCTATCCGTATCGCGCTTATATGTAAACTCTATTGAGCTATGGTTCGGAAGCCAAAAACTCTCAGTTAACAGCTAGTTTATGGTACAAAGACACCCCAAAGCACATGGACGCGTGGGTGGTACTGACACCAAGGGGATGATAACTAGAAAGAAACGAGCTCAAGAGATTCGCATTGTGGATATGCTGGGCAAATTACATTTAGATTTATTTTGTCAAGAAACCTATTTATTAAAGGGTGCGGATTTGAAGTTGCGATTAGTACGCAGTGGTGACACCTTTGCCTTTATGGCAAATCCTGCAGCTGGGTTTGCCTCTAAAATAGTCCTGCAATCCGTGACGTTATTCGTACGCAAAATAAAGTTGAACCCCACCGTGCAACTGGCCCACATAAAGTCTTTAGAATGAAGCCCAGCTAAATACCCCATAAGACGCATAGAAACCAAAGTGTTTTCTGCATCGCAAGGAGCTATGAAGATCAATCAAGAAAATTTATTTTTGGGACAGTTATCCAAACGAATTGTAGTCGGAAGTGTTGATAATAGGGCCTTCAACGGTGATTACACTCAGAACCCCTATAACTTTAAGCATAACAACCACCCATTTTTAGCTCTGTACGTTGACGGGCAACAAGTACCCACTAAACCATTGCAACCCGATTTCAATCACCATATATACACCCGCAGTTATGCTAATTTATTCATTAGCACTGGACAACTCTACCAAGACGAAGGCAATGTCATAAGTTGGAGCGATTAAACCCATTGGCTATACACTTTTCGCTTTTGATCTGACCCCCGACCTGGGTGATAGTGGCACTCATTTTAATTTGTTGAAACAAGGAAACGTGTGCTTGGAAATTCGTTTTGGTACGGCCCTAGAACGAACTGGGTCGCTATTTTCATTGATCATAATGAAAGAGGGGAATATTTTGATTCTTATGGACTACCTCCTATTCATAACGTATTTGCTAAGTTCTTGAACAAGCATTGTGTGAGCTGGACTTATAATTCTAAGACATTACAAGACTTCAACTCCAGTACTTGTGGACTTTATTGTTTGTATTACTTAAAGAGACGATGTCGTGGAATAAGTTTGAACCAATTGCTGGATGTATTTACCGACGATTATTCAACCAACTATAAGCTGGTGACATGTTTAATTCAAGGCAAATAAACAACGTGTGTTGAAAATACACGATGTTTTTATTCTTAGTTTCTCACACAGCATTTAAATATCAATTTCTTACAGAGCGCATATCCATCGATAACATAATACCTTAGCTTCAATTTATAGCATAGTAACACATATCAATTCCTTCAATAGCATATTAAGGTATCACACATCTAACGGTTTAGTGCTTACACCATCTGCACTCACAATTCTCTTGGGGTAAAAATAACTTAATCCAACTCTAATTTGCGTATACGAATATATTGTGTTTTTGCTAACGCTAAAATCACGGTACACACTGCGACCCGATTTTTGTTCTCTCAGTACATTCATATATTTCTCCTTGTTCAGTTCGTTTTGACATTTATTGATTCCTTTACAGGAGGTTTTATCCGGAGTTCCACAACAGTAATAGGTTTTACTGCACAGTCCGATAAAACCATCTCCACTCCACTGCTCTTTACATAACCCTGGGGTAGGTTTATCATATTTTTGGCGGGTCACACAGCACAGTTGAGGTACCCACGGGGTTCCGTTCGTTTTACACTGTATAAAGTTGTTGGTGTGATCATCACACGCTGCAGCTGGCAACCACTGAGGGTAATCTCGGTAAAGTTTCTCTTTCATGTTGGATTTGATGACATCTGTTCGATGACTACTACTAAGGGCAATATAACTACTGTCAGTGTCCATCTGTACATAGGCAAAATCTGATCTCGTGACATACTTGTCAATAAAATCATAATAAAATTCAAGCATTCTTAATTTGGTGAATTGATAAACAAAATAGCCTATTTGTTGGGGTAAGTTGAGATCAATGGTGGTTTTGGCCATGTCGAATTCAAATAGGTTTGGGGTTAATTCGTTCAAGGCTCTGAATCTTTTGTCGTTGATCAATTTCTGACCCTCTCGATGGTCGGCGTATCTGACATCACAGTGTTTAGTTTTATCTGTGACGCATTTACCTACAAACATCGAAAAAACACATAAGCACTTGACTGGTGCTTTTTTTTCTTCTTCAAATCACAAATTGGAAATAAATTTGAAAATAACAATTAAATAAATACATTTAGTATATTTACCATATGCCGAATTTCCAAGTAGCTTAAAAGTTTCGGCTATAACAGTCTGACTCAGGTCGACATCACCCCCGCGTCTACACACAAGCAAAAACATTATCCAAAAAATAAAATACAACGCTTAAAAGAGTATAACATATAACTCCATTCGTGTATTCGTACATACCTGGCGTCTGATACAGTCTTCGGAAAATCGTTTGAAACAGGCTGGGGGTTCATACTTCCAGTGTTTGGTATATCTTTGTGATCACCAGACCATGTATCAAGTACCATTTCAGTAATGGGCAAGCAAGCAATATTTTTCACACCTTTGTAGCTCCCTAGCAACGTCCTGCCATTCCGTCTATATGAAAATAAATAATAAAAATCGTTATGACATCATAATGATCGCAACAAAATTCCTTATGATCCCCACGCCCCTTGTCACCTTGTTTACTCACTTTTATAATGTCCCGTTGTTCGGCAAAGTCTCGCATAAAGGGTCCGATTTCATCTCGTGTCAGTTCAATGTTTTTGAATATAGGGGTCATCTCACTAAAATAGTCTTTAAGAGTTTCTGGTACGTGTATATCTACTTCAGCCATTCCAAAAAAGGTTCCGTCACGTATTTTGGCTATGAGCTGTTTTTCCGTCAAAGCAGCTCGGGGTGGTTGAGGTCGACTGTACGTGAAAGCTTTGATGTGAGGGTCTGTTTTCCGTTTTTCGTCCATTCACAGCCCCATTCAACTACAACATTATATCCTAATCCTCTAAAATACTGGGTATTTCTTTCTGTTTTGGCACATAAATCACTCATTAGTTTTCCACTGATGGGGCTATGGGTCAATTTCAGACACGGTCAACCATGCCATACACATCCGTGAGACTGATATCTGTTTGAGTTTCTTTGCATCATCCATCTACGGGTAATTGCCGGGCTCCTAATCTTTTTTCCCCTCAGTTTAGACGGTGTTGTATTTGGTTTTGTGAGCTTTGTGCTATCCAAGCCAACCATTCATCCGCTATTCCGCCTTTTCGAGTCTGAATTGGTTTAAACTCAGGCGCGTGTCTTCGGATAGGAAAGTTGGCTGGCATGGGTTGAGACAGCACCCACAGATACAGCGCGTTGGAATCGTAACCCACGATTCCTTCACACAACTTTGCTTCATTTCCGTTCTGTTCACGTCTGATGTAAGTTTTTCATTTCTCGTGGTAACGATGAAAGATGATTGAGGGTCCGCCCACTATTCCATTTTTTTATCAACCAATAGATGTCGTTGTTTTTTTCGTCGGGTAAGGTAAAATAATCTTCCAAGTCTTGAAATAAATATTGCATGGTTAATCTGGGTACTTATATTCCATCCATCAACATATCTAAACCTCTCTCACTGTAAAAACGACTCTGATTCTCTATGGCTTCCAGAAAAGGTTCGACATCTAAATTGTTGTAATATATCAAAAAGTTTTTAAAAGTCTGCATATGACCTGCTTCCCACGCTTCTTGACATTTAGCGTATTGGTCAGCTGTAATTTTTTTTGTTTTAACGCACTGTAAAAAGCTGCATGGGGTGGTAATTCTGTATTTTTCAAACGATCGAGTGTCACCCATTCATACGGGAAATATCCCTTTTTCTGTTCACATTGAAAGGCTCGTAGGTATTTGTCGTATGCATATCCAGGTGCAATAAAGTTGGTGATATCCAAAAACCGTACATGGTCCGTTTCAATGCACATGAATGAGTTATTTTGTTTGATGGTATACTTGAGTGATGAGTGTTCTTGCAGGTAAGTTGTCAACGGTATTTTCACAACGTTGAGGTCATAATTCGATGAGTTGAAACCGACTGACGCTAATACGTGTAAATAGTTGTCAAATTTGCTCTGTAATTTCTGCAATGGGTGTTCTCCCTTGGCAACCGGGTCCCGTTGCTGGGCTTCATCGATTTTCTCTTGTAACTGGGTTAGGGTAGCTTTGTATTGAGCAAGCATCAGTAGATAGGTGGCGTTTGATATCTCCTCTATGTACATCATCATCCTGTCAATCAATGTTTTCGCGTTTCCTTCCGTTACAAAGCATTTTCGTGCTGTATAATCTGGTACATTGCTGCATACACTCACTGATAACGGCACATGTTTTTGATCCCAGGTGACTTTGGGTGAATTGATGGGTAGGTTGTCTTCTCCAAAATAACTTTCAAAATCATAGGTGGCTCTCTAAGGGTAAATACCGTCTTCTATTTCCATTCCTTCGTCCCGTAACGCTTCAAAGATAGTGGGTGGTAGATGAAAAACACCGCCTGGTACTTGTATTTCGTTTCCACAGTACATTTGTTTATGTGGCAATGTAGTTTTTTCTCACTTTTCCACAGCTTCTGACAGGTACCACAAATATATGATTTTCAATAAAGTTTTTTATGTAACTAAAGTGATTTTCGTGCAGGTTCAACTTCAAGGTCGAGGCGAATTTTGTACGCGTTCACTTGATCAAAGTTGGTACCGGAAACACATATAACAAAACGATCACATCTCATATTTCCATTTCGATATCAAATGATTACATCGTGTATGTTGTTACTTCTGTTTAATCATTTAAAGACACACTCGATTCTCGTCTAGCGTGTAAACGATGATGTTCGCTTTGAATTGTTCTGCTAGTCTTTCGACATCTTCAAGAGATACACCCGTAAATGTTTTTTTCTTTTGTTTTGGGTAAGCAGTCTTTAACAATGTTTCAGCTGGGTTCTCTAGAATTGTGATTTTCGCTCCTCTGTGTAAGGCCAGTGCTCTGAAAAAGCACAATCGGTCTTGATACGGTTGACCCGTTTTTAGACTTCGCTCTAACAAGTCGATGGCTCTGTTTCTTTTCAGGTGTTCTGGCACAACAGGTGGTGGGTAGCCGATCGCGTGATCATCAATTGGGTTCACAAAGATGGTAAAATTAGTCACTTCCTCTACAATCCATTTCGAATCCGGTCGTTGGTTCTGGGCGTAGGTTAAGATGTCTGTTTTGTTTAACGAATCCATAGCCCTGTCAAAAACGTCGGCATTCCGCACATAACGAGGTGTTGGTAGCATTCGATTGTTGTTAACTGACGAGTGAAAGTACCGCAATTCATCTGTTTCTTTGTGACGTAATAAGAATCCATAACATCCGTTGATTTTAAATGCTGAATCGCATTCCTCAACTATATACTGGTTGAGTTGGGTACATGACGTCAGATAAACTATAATTGTAAACTGTTTGCAGTCTTTCAAATCGCGTATGAGTCCATATAGCTCTTTCATAGCAGCCAACTCTGTCGACATAATCATCGATAATCTGTCAATATTTTTATCACCCAATGTCATAAAGATTTCCGTAATTCTCAATTCATCGTAATAGACCTACCCTGTAAAAGACCTACCCTTGGCATTGTCGACTGCAGCGCCATTCCAGTTTGTGTTTTCCCAGCTTGGTTTAACGAATCTAGCGCTGCATTGGCCTGTTCGATTTCATAAGCGTCCATGGCTGTATTTAAAATCTCTTCGCCTCCCGTCAAAACTGAAACACACACGTGTAACAAAACAAAAAATGTCAGTCATGTATGACGTATACCTGGCAATTCTATAATTCAGGTATAGAAAATAAAATCATGCTCACTGCTTTCCATCTCGCTTTTTTCCACGGCTTTTAACAAGTCCGCATCGCTCATCTGCCTACTGCGGTTGCTCACATCATTGAAACATCCATGAGGATGCTAAGCTCAGCAAAATGATGATGAAATACCGCGCACCGAATCCGTAAATGATCCGTCAGCGAAAAATATATTGCGCAATAGCTTCTAATGTCAGCCAAGTCAGCGACGTCGTCTCTACGTCAAAACTCGATTAGATTATGACAGGCACAAAGTTTTGGCTTTATATGTGGCTATAAGTACTAGCCTAGGGCTGTCACAGTGTCGATCATAAGCAGCATTTTACCATAATTTTGTCTCAGTGTTCCACCTTATCCCAATTCTTTGTTACCGTCTTCTGGACCGGGCCCTTTAACCAAAACCAAACAAACTTGTAGCACTTGAACATGGCGCACTACCATGATTCATTAAACGTGCACATCATTCTGCACATTGTCGTGTTGCATATTGTAATCCTAATCGAATGCACAGCAGGCGTTTTATCGCTGATAATGAGTCTAATGTTAGAAGAAAATGTCTATTGGTAAAATAGTACCATGCAATCTTCTGTTTGGATGAACATATATCGTTACTGGGGGAATCAAAGTAATACGACTCACAGCAATGTCATTTCGAAGAGCACCGGAAGTAAATGTTTTTGCTACAAATACATATAATTGTGTTTGAAATTGTAAATTCGGTGCACGCATTGTGGTTGACTACATACACTTAAACTTTAGTAAGAAACATTTGACAATGAACAAGCAAACAAAACCGCATAATTGCCTGTCATGAATGCAAAATGAAATTTGGCAGCAGCATGAGGTTTACCGTGGTTATGTGCCCTATAATGCTGAAATATGATTTCTCGAATGAAAGTTTTCAATTCTCAGTAAGACAGGCAAAAACAAACTAATCAGCATGCCATTGATGTTACCTACTTTGTATTAAATTGCATTGTGTACACCTGATACTCTAAATAAAGGAACAACGCGTATGGTTTCTAACTTGTTCTAACTACATTGCTTTTTGTGCATCGCATCATTGTTGAAATCACTATTTGCACATTTTAGGAGCAGGATGTTTTTAGAGCTTTGAGCTGCACTCAAATAAAGTTTATAAGATGACAGCCGAGAGTAGGGCTAAACATTATCAATCGTCGGGAACAAAAGAGAGATCGACTGTTGCATATCATAATCGCCGTATAAAGCACGTTTGCAGGGTGGCAAATTCAGCGTAGAATTACTGACAGAGGGAACTGAACTCGGAATCCTTAAGGTGAGATTTACTGCATTGCAGATTTTAGATATGAATAGTGGTTGATCGAAATATTATGAGTAATCTTGAGGTAAGTGCATGGTAATGCTTAACTGTTTTCCACTAACAAGTATTATTGTTCTCAAAGTAACAGAACCATGCAATATATCAAACGCAATGATAATGACTAGCCTCACAATCTGCTGTATCTTAGATAAACACATGAGGATACCTGTGATTATTATTAGTGAGTCCATTGACTGCAAAAGAGAGCAATAGCAGTGTTATGGATTGAGGGTGTTTTGGAGACAAAGCAATCAGTAAATTGGTATGGGTTTTATTTGTAGGAAAAATCACTTTGATCCGGTGCTCTACTAAATGAAAATATATATAGAAATTTAAATAAAATATATATATATATATATATATATATATATATATATATATATATATATATATATATATATATATATATATATATATATATATATATATATATATATATATATATATATAGATATATATATATATATATATCATATATATATATATATATATATATATATATATATATATATATACATATATGTATATATATGAATATATATATATAATTATATACACCTATATATATATATATTTATATATATATGTATATATTCATTTATATATGCATTTA
The DNA here is from genome assembly GCA_034190875.2 of Urechis unicinctus. Classification (NCBI taxonomy): domain Eukaryota; kingdom Metazoa; phylum Annelida; class Polychaeta; order Xenopneusta; family Urechidae; genus Urechis; species Urechis unicinctus. The sequence goes on from CM067354.1 coordinate 11,099,097, forward strand.
TAAATATACATTAATTAAATGGTGACATATGGTTTGCGCAGATCAGTCGCATCAACTAAAGGTTTTATCTATAGTGCAATTATAGTTCTGCGACTATTATAATTATGATAAAAATTAGCCAAGGTGGCTAGCGCTTTAATTTATGGACATGAGTCAATGCTTTTGCACAACAAATGTTTCAATCGCTTAACCCTGTGTCCGTTATAACCATCACATGCCAATGAAAATAACTGAGTCTAAAAAAACAGGGTATTTACTCCGTATGTGCTTTGTAATACTGAGCGTATTATATAGCCGATTAGACAACCCAATACTACGAAAATAATGATTTGGCTTGATTGACATGGAGACTTGATTGAGGCAGTTCGATCCACAGTTGTGAGATCTCAGTTTTTATATTCAGTATTATAGTACTCGTTAAGCCTATCAGAGGAGAGAGATCATTATATATGAATACGTCACTAGCACCAGTCACTTAATCAACCAGTCATATGTTGAATTACGAAGCCATAAAATGAGCAATACTGTAGGCATAAGCAATGTTGTCGGTTAAAATAAAGTACCGAAAAAGTATGCACAATTAATAACCTTTTAGGTTGTAGTGTAGAGCGGCAGATGACTGTTGCACCTTTTTTATTTATCACGATAAAAATGACCAAACTGACCATGGAATATATCACAGAATACTATACGACATAGCGCAAGCGTTTTCTGCGTTAGTTCTAATTTTTAAAGGTGGTGCACATGGCAAACCAATCAGCTATTGAACAGCAAGCGGATCTGGCCTGTATTGGTATATATCTACCTAGACATGAATCAATTTGTATTTTTTTGCTTCCCATAAAGCGCGCTATTAGCTGTCTTTAAAAGTGGCTAGTAATTCTGCTTGGACCTATTTGCTCATCAAATTAAGATTCATAGTCTAGGCTAACAGTCTTACAGACAGGCAGTTAGACGCTCTATGTAGAAGTTATTATCGATCATAATGTGGTTCCTTTGCCTTTAAACTGAGCTTTTAAATTGAATTTTTCCCAGGTGACCATTTCGTAAGACTGGTATCTTATAAAGAGAGAGAGAGAGAGAGTGAGAAGGAGAGAGATAGGGAGAGAAAGAGAGAGAGAGATAGAGAGTGAGAGAGAGCATTCATTTGTATTTGACGGCAGACGTAATGGACTTTTGTGATTATTAGGAGCGAACAATAATTATTCTTTTGTGGCAGCTGATTGTCCCATGGCACATCATTGCTGTGTTGATTATATTGGTCTTTCTTATTCGACGGATAACTGATAGACCGAAACACGCGATGCTGATATTTATTTCCGCACCGCCACCCACATATCGGAGAGAGGGTACATTATGGGCCGCACACGAGAGCAATTTAAGCTAATGGTATTTAATAATATATGATAATGTTAAAACGCAGTTATATAATCATAAGCTGTTCATATAGCAAGCGGTGATAATTTTTCGATGCATGCGTGTTATTTCCAGAATTGCTAGAGACAATTGCCAGAGATGAGTACAATGTTAACACCATCTACAACTGGTCAGCGATAAGAGCTTTCCATCTCACTAAAAACGCCAAAGATCTTCTTATAAAATATGCACAATTCTCGATCATGATAATTACACTAATTTATCTGGAGATGAACATTCAATAGATTATTATTATTGAAATTAAACGCGTGATTTGAACGGTTAAAATAGATGGAACCTGAACAATCGACCAACTAGGCCAATGGAAAATCACGGTATCACTATCATTGTTTTAGTAATAGGACCGACCGGGGATTGGGGGAGAAAGGATACATCACAATTGATATTCAAGCAAATAATGAAAAAAAATGAATCAAACTATATTGGTAATAATTGAAAGAGGTTGTGTAATTGGAAATATGTGCCTTTATGATGGTATATTAATTAAAGAAGTTAGCTCTCGTGAATATGCAAAGTGCGCTGTCACATTGGTATTGCCATGGTTGTACTCTGCAAATCTTGTATTAACGTATGTAGATACAAAACACAATGCAAAGACAACAGCGATTACACTTTTATATATAGGGCCCCAGAATTTTAGTTTCAAATGCTTCCTGTCGTCAATCAATCGGATTTCATATCTAATTTGCATCTGTATGACTAAGTAACAGAACATAGTTTTAATTGTCGTTCCCTGTCGACAAAATATAATAGTGCGTAATTTGTTGTACTGATCTTTATTTGTTCACTACAGTGAAATATATCTGTAATTGTTTACTGCACCGTCCCTCATAACGGCGTGAATGTTTCGTCAATAGCCTAAACGTTTCAGTAACTTTGACTGGACAATATCTTGTCTCTTGGGTGTGGGTAGACTGAACATATTTTCATGCAAAATTGACAAGCATTCGGAGTAAATAATATAGACTTCCTTTTAGGTAAGATTTGCGTTTAAAACTCGTTCAATTACAAGGTAATTCACCCACAATCCGTGTATCGAAGCGATGAGTTATATAGAGGGTTAACAGAGCCTTTTAATTACATCAGCTTGGTAGGAAGTGCATCGTACTTGGGCGCATGTGCCTGAAAGCATAACATGATCATTCGCTATGTCACGACTTCATAATAATTTCTAAACAACGGCATTCGCAATCAATAACGGATTCCAAATCAAAGTAACAGACAGCAATGCAAAATGGTAAAGCATAATTGCCAAATAATCTCACATGTATCGCATTACTGTCGCCATAATTCTTGTAGGCCCTTGATAAGATCTACAATATATATATATATATATATATATATATATATATATATATATATATATATATATATATATATATATATATATATATATATATATATATATATATATATATAGAGATATATATACATATATATAAATATATATATATATATATATATATATATATATATATATATATATATATATATATATATATATATATATATATATATATATATATATATATATATATATATATATATATATCTATATATATATATATATATATATATATATATATATATTTCTATATGCAGACCACTTCCAATGCGATACAAGGTACACCCAGGCTCTACAACGTGCCTTCAGAAGTTATATTCTGGTCCCCAGTCCAAAGACACAACTCCCTCGCATGGTATATATACTTCAGAATATATTGTGTCAATCAGGATAAATCGGACAGAAACTTCATTCCCAGTATCTCTTATATGGTAGTTGTCATATATCAAATGCAATTGTTGTGTTAGCAGAATTGTTATCTAAGCTTTTAGATTTGCCATGAACAGCCATGCGATGTTTAATGATAACGTAACTTTATCTGACGCTTTATCAGTAAGTTTTATCTTCTATTGTCAACATTGTCCTGCAGACAGTGTATTACAAAAGGTGTAGCTCAATTGACTATATGCACAATCCGTGTAGCACTACAAAAATCTCGCTTGTTGTTCTCTGCATCTTTCTAAAGATGTTCTGATCAATCTAAGACCTGCTGAGGTGTGTAAATATTGTGTTTAATAGTCTGCAAAACATTTTAAAACTATGTTATCCCATGGCCTCACTGTTAAAACTATGTTTACATGTGGCCTTACTGGTTCTATATCTGTGATATTGATATTGTTTGACCTGCATTTTAAATCCAACGGCATTTAAACAACAAATTATAGCCATATGAAACCTGATCGCTAGAGAGAACTATGAATGAATTAAATGTGGTGTCCCTCAAGGATCTATTTTAGTGCCTATACTGTTTTAACTATATATTAATGACATTGTGCACATCTCAACTGTTTTAGTTCCAATTCTTTTTGCTGATTATTCAAATATGTTTCTTGTAGGTAAGGATATTGATAACAAGATTCGAAAAATGAATCAAGAGCTTGATAGGCTTGTAACGTGGTTCAACACGATCAAACTATCATTGAATGCACAAATGTCTCATTTTGTTATATTTAAATCTAACCTTATTATCACACCAAGTACAAAGTTACATGCAAACAACCAGATATCAACGAATGAAAACCATGTAAAATAGTAAGTTGCTAAAAAAGTATAAAATCTTATGTAAAGCATGAAAAGAGTTTAAGTTTTCAACGTTAAGAATAATACATCACATATTTACATATCCGTATATTCCTTATTGTATTGAAATATGGGAAAATGCTGCATGGAAATATACTGACTCAGTTTTAATGTTGCAAAAACGGTGCTGCAGAATAATGACAGGGTCTCCTAGACGTACCAGTTCTATCCCCATATTCAAGAGGCTAAATATTATGCCACTATCAAATGTGAATGAATATTGTGTACTCTTATTTATGTTCGAGTACAATTCAGGTATTTTGCCAAAACGATTGTACAAAATGTTTAAAAGAAACCCTGATGCCTACAATGTGTACCCAAATGTAAATCGCAAATAGCTAATAACAGTATTATGTACCACGGCGTAAAATTGTGAAGCGGTATCTGCTATACAACTAAACTATGTATGTCGTATTATGCTTTCACAATAATTTTAAGAAAACACATTGTGGAAATATTTTAACAGTATTCATATTTATCTATATGTTAATAAGACCCAAGATTCTATTATTTTGCTATTGAATTAACCACACTAAATGATATTTGGCACACGCGACATAAATCTTTGTCATTACCATCGTTAGGTATGGAGTGATTCCAGGTACTGCTTTGTCAATATGTTTTTCTGTGCACTTACTTACACGCTGCATTAATTGTAAGGATCCATACATCATTAGATGTCTACATCCTTTTGCTTGCATGCCTTATATATGATGCAGCTAATATGTATGTACTTGTTGATGTTGCAAGCAATAAATTATTATTATTATTATTAATGTATATCAAGGATATAATCAGATATAATAGAGATAACATAGCGGTAATACGAGGGATATTACCTTATTAGCGTATATTTTTATGAACTAGAACTAAAAATTAGGGGGAAAAGTAAGTTTTTACAAATAAACATGCCTGTGTGTGAGCTACATTGGATGAGAAAAAAAATTAAAGCGTGTTAGGACAGAGCTTGAATAATTGTGTGTAATGTAATGACGAACCACGGAGACACATCCATTGACAAACAAACAACCATATCGAGCTGAAGAGTGAGAGGGATTTATATAAATTGTTTATTACTATGACTACATCGGTGTTGTTATATTAGTAGTAGATGATGACCATTCGATAATATATTTCGCTGTGCGGAGTGTGTGCAAAACTTAGAAATGGACATTTTTGGGTTTAACCTCACTTGCAACATCAAAGTTCACTAAGCGATGGAGCGTACAGGTCTCGGACAGGATATGGAAGTGATGTGGTATGCTAGTTCCTATTCAGACTCTCGGCACATGCTGCGCGTTCCACCCCACAAGTTTCAGTACAACGTCCAGTTTTATAGCGTGCCTATCTATAGATACATCAGGTCATGCACCCGATACTCGAAAAAGGCCAGACATTTGGAGCCTCTACTCCGCCATGCTTGAATTACTTTGGATAATACTCCTCTCAATATGGGACGAATGAAACGTGAGTGTCGATTGAGAACAACTACAAATACGGTTCCCCACCTGCCAAAGACTATGCTTGTGTGACTGCTGAGGGATTCAAAGCATGCCATTGAGATGTTTGAAAAATGGGCCCTTCGTACACTTTGCATTACCGGTACAGTGGCGCACCCTAAATAGATTTATCTAGCACATTACGTTATCATTTCAATATTTTGATTACCAGGCGTTATCTCTCAATTGAGTTATTACCGCTTAAGAACAACAGATAAAAGCAGGCTGCAAGTAATGGCATTAAGTCTCACGACATTTATGTTCTAATATAAAAACGCCGCGATAAAATTGTATGGGGTTCATACAGCAAGCGATTAGTTGCTTACCTAGAAAACCAGAAATTAAGCTTACTATTACACTTATTGATAATGAACAAAGTTTTAAACAAGAGGGAAGGATAACATTGATGTGTAAATGTAGCATGATGATTACGCGTTAGCGTATATGCAATCACTGAGAGCGCAGTCAAAGTCTACATTTCTTAGAAATTAAAATGATGGTAGGTAATTAATAATCACTGAAAAGGCGAATTATATCATTCTGTTGACCATGTTCTCAACAAAGGAAGCCTTTGTAAATAATAGGATCGCTCAATTAACGGTTGTTTTGACATGATGCTGAATATATGTCTTTCAGTAAATTAGCTTCCCGGATAATGTATTTCTCTCACCATCAAAAGTAGTAGTTACATTCGGCTGACCTTATCCTGCCTCAAGATTATTCCAGCTCATGCTATTCATAAGTGCATATGATGGATGAAATATAAATGATATCGGAATTAATTGGTTTCAACTAGGCGTAAAACCAAGTACAATGATCAATTGAGGACAAACACAATCGGTATTTTCTGGAACAGTATGACTCGCCTTGCTCTTTAAATTGGTTAAGTTGATTCAACGCGACCTATTGTGTAGCCAGTAATGTTGAATATTTAGAGATTCTGCAATTTGTATTTCCACAGTCACTAACAGTGCTTTACTTTTAAATCAAACCTAAAAGTGTAGTATGAAATAACTATCTAGGCTTCACTGTCCATGTGTCTTTAACACGTTGTCGTCATCCCGGCAAAACTATATCAAATGCTTCAAATTATTCCCGGAATGATTGCGGCGAAGCCACGTGTCCAATACAAGTCTTGATATGTCATGCAGACTGGGTAGAATGGTGTAGCTGTTGCCTTTATTACATATTTTGCTAAGTTACAGAGAATAGATCTGCTATAGGTAAAAGAGGTCCCTAAGCATGATCATTTTATGAAATGAAGACAACTTATTTCATTATCGATCCTTACCACATACACATGTGAGAACAGCATCTAAATACATATATAACAATGTAAAAGCGTTCTGCTTAAACGACCTACACACAACTTGTGCAAGATATAATGTAAAGTGGATAGTACTCATATAATCGGAATTTGTAATTTGGTAGTTGTTCATTCACCTAAAACAACGTATAAGTAATACAACGGCTATAATGCTCCGATTAAGGCAGGTTATATGAACCTCGGTGCTGTAATGTCATTAGGCTCTGGTTCCACAAGCTATTAACGATCGGCACATACTCGTTTCAACACCAGATTATTTCAGCGACAAAAGTTAAAAATGTTTTAAATTATCAGCTGCTGACAGCACACCACTTATATGGTATGTGCAAGTGGACGCATAAATGTAGCCCAAACGTTGTGCTCTATTATTGATGCTTTGACACAATATAACAGTTGTGAAGCTTTGCCTTCTTTTTCCGGCAAATGTTGAGCCTTGTTCAAAAGACAGTAAGCCAGTCACGTACAAAATGGACATCTTGATCTCCAAGTAAGTAACTTGGGACAAGCTAAGACGGGATATCTATGGAAGCAATATACACTACATAAACCAATAAACAGGCAAATAATGCATAAATTCAAAAGGTTGAGTAGGATATTTCCAAAGAATAATGTCCTGTAATCATTGATGCAGCCATAGAACCTTAATTTAATAAATATTGTGGTGGGTGGGGGGCATGGTTTTCTCCAAACTTATTGTGCAAAATGCTCCTAAATCTAGAACACCTAAAAGATTTATGACTTACCTATCATGAAACTATCTTAAATACCTACGTTAAAATTAAAGATCGTGCGATAGACTGGTCACAGTCACAACTAAAAGTGTCGGCCGGCGTTCGGCCCACTTTCATACAAAAATAGAAAATAAACCATTAGAATTAAAAGACATAAATAGTTAAATTTTTTACTCTCTCATTTTTTTACAGCATTGTGTATTATATTGCCTTGTACTGCTTTTAAATTACTTAGGGCTTTAAGTGAATTAAGAAAACAGAAAACAAAGTACACGACATGTCCTTATTCAAAAAGTGCTAAGTGCAAAACATGGAAAACAACACTAGTCCACTCAGAAAACACTAGTCGACTGAAACAACACTAGTTCGCAGTTCACTGTAATGACAAAACTATAGTCCACACATGCCCATGTCCGCATCCACCAGGATATCCGACTGATTATGCAACTGGGCCTTCTCGCCACTGTCCTGGAGTGTGAGGCCATCCAGGACATCTGCAAAAGAGTCTGTCTGTGTCTGCAAGGCCGAACCTAGCTTATCGCTTAGGTTCATCCCTCCACGACTGGAGGAGCTACTTTAGAGGGTGGCCATGGCCTGGCTGAGCACCCCCGGATAGGTGTCCTGCTAGCTGGTGGTGGAGAGAAGGACGGACCTGGCATGTGGTGGAGTCTGCAGCCGACAAATAAGTAACATAAACAATGAAATATTAGTAATAGACATCGAAAATATTAATGCTTTTAGAGCATTTAAGAATATTCATTGTACAATTTTACATACCGGTATCTGAAAGGTCTGCTGCTGGTGTTGGGCGTGAAGCTTGACCCGGCAACCGCAGGGAGCCTGGTGGGTCCCGGTTGAAATTTCTTTGAAATCCGTGCCAAACTACTTGCAAACCCATCGCAAGCTAATTGTTACTTTTTCGTGCAGAATGAATATGGTGCCGGGATGCAAGAGGCCAGGTGTTATTCATATGCGTTTCATGGATCATTATTTTGTAACGCATGCCAGCAGAACTTTTATCCAGATTGCCTTCAGATTATCATCACAACTTATCGCAGAAATCGACAAAATGCACATTATCGCCCTGTAAATCTAAAAAACGTTGTGCCGGAGGGTATTGGTCTTGCTGCAAATATCAGGCTTCTATTCGAAGCAGTATCTTCCTATGTTGGATGTGAAGTCACCAGATGAATAGAGGGATTCACAGAGAAATGGAAGTAAGTAAAAGTCAAGGGCAAATTCAACATATAACATATTCTTATCAAATTTGATACTATTCGAATGATTAAGCGCTAACGTCGAAGTCCATCGTCGCCAGTTCGGATTTGGTTTAAATGGGTCAATTCATTCAACTATCACACGGCTGCTACGTCAATTGTTAGGATTCGGGCTCACCAGCGACTCTTAAACTGGTGCATCTAAAACCAAATTAGTCGAAGGTAATAATTGCAGTGAAAGGGTGGGTGACCATCACAACTCATACCTCTAAATAATCGCCGTGTAACCTTAATATTATATTAATCATGAGTTAAATAAATAATCTAACTAAACTATGCATACAGACTGCATGTCAACGAACAGGTTAACAGCAAACGCAAGTGGTGGTTTGACATGATGTCGGCTAATCTACCAGCCATAGCCTTGTGTGTTTTACAGTTGTTATGGGATACGTAGGTTTACTTTTGCTTTTATAGGATCATGTAGCCTAATTTGCGTTTGTTTATTAACATAATTCACGTCTAGACCTTATTTTTATCAATTTAAAGTGCCATATATTTCTACTTAGCCCGTTTAAAACACACAAATTAGCATTATTTTACGGCTGTAAGACACTATTTGCATTATTCACGTTAGCGTGGATTATGCAACGACAGTCGTCACTGCAGTGTCAGAGGTTATATATTTGGTGGGAAAAACACGATTAACGCTACCATTTACATAATTTGGATGTATCATAGCATACCGAGCACCTCGAGGTTTAGCAAAGCTGGTGGGCAATTCAATGCAGTGCATATGCACGTCGAATATGTAATGGGCAAAACACCAGAAGACTGATGGATAACAGGTTTAGCGTCATTAATGTTTTAACCGGATGCAGATGGGACTCAAGTTGCATTATATTTCCATTACCGAAAACAAAACCACTGCCAATCTTAAGGTAAGAGTCTTTAGATGTGTCATTTGCATTCGAAGCTTCGCCTAAAAAGGGCTTGACGACAAATACGCACGATGAGGTATTGCAACACAAATCCTTTTTCGTTATATTTGAGGAAGAGATCACAATGCAAAATTCTACCTATTCACTACCTGATATTGCACAAATGCACTGATGCACAAATGATTAAGTATATTAAGTTAGTTTCCCTAAGCGACATAATGTAGTACAAACAGATATAGGGACCTCTAGTTTGTCGGTCGTTTCGGATATTATTTTCGTATCTACAAGCATTATGATGCACAAAAGCGGTCAATTCGCATTAACAAACGCTCATTCCGAGATTTAATGATCACCATCTTTTTTCCATGATTTACAGTAAACAACGACAAGCCAAGTCAATACATCTTTATTAAGGACTGTTGGTCCGATGGCAAAAAACAAATGGTTGGCTGCCTGCAAAAAAAATTCCAGGTGGTTGCCGAATACGAATAAAACGGTCTATCTTTTGGCGGCTTCAATGCATCGTGTTGTGGTACTGAATTACCATTAGCCAAGAAATTGACTGAATTGGCCGTTGGATATACCATAACTAAGCCAAGGCAAGGTTTAATAGATTCGCAAACCCACCCTTTCACGAGGTCTGAGTCTTAGACAGTACGGGAAACGTGAATCGGCATGTTTGTTAAGCCAAAAGAGGCAAAGACATACAATATCCCATAGTGAATTAAAATGCGAGAAATCGACTTGATGATTTTTAACTGAACGACAATTGATGTATAGAAACAATACCGTAAAGGTAGCCCCCCCCCCCCCCCTCCCACCCCCCACCAAGCGGTATGATGTGGTCGCAATGGAAGCAATAACATATCAATAAAAGAGGATTAACTGATTGTGATTACGAATATGAAGCAGGTCTTCGTTAAGATAAATATGCTAACAAGCTCAATGACAAATGACCGTCGATTTGCAATTAACGGGGTAAGAAGTGTCAACTGGGGTAGAAATCAGGGATGAGAGATATATGGAGAAAATGTGGTATAAACGTCATTATCAGTGGTACTAAAATAACCTTCCATTCACACAATCGGACAGAGAATGGGCAGCAGGCGATGACAGGCATAAATTAGACACGCCACGATCTGTGGTGCATAGCATTAGCGCAAATTATGCCAACCGGACATTCCGTCTGGCACTCGGCACGTGACTTTCAGACCACGTATAACGATCATCATAACATGGCCGTGGAGTGGTTGGAGTTTAAGACTGCTACCCAACGTATATCGTCCCAAACGCAACCAACGCACATATACTTTAAAGTGGGTTGTAAATGTATGCAACATTAAGCAATTTACCAGTCCGCGGGTGCCATGGGAACGGACATTTCTGTGCCGGTACGAGCCGCAAACCTACCCTTGACAAACCGATGGCCTAATTATTGGTAACGATCGGTCAATGCACGGCATATTTGGGTTGTCTGGGTTAATGGTAGTGGGTATGTAGGAACAGCCCGACGAAGGACTTGACCCGAGATGAAAGCCTTCATTCGTAGCTACTTACTCCAATCGCGCTGGAAAACAACCTCGGGAGAGATTCGCTATCGTGTTTGGGTCAGGTTCCTCTTTGCTGAAAGTGGGCATTCATGCACTGAAGCATTAAACATATCATCTTCACGAACGTCGAAAACAGTCGGTCAGAAATCGGATGATTCACTGGGTGTTAGATGAAGAACACAAGGTCATGACCGTATGCTACTTATACAAAATAAGGCTTTCAGTCGTTTGTACTCCACAATCTGAATGTGAACATCAAAGGTGTGCTTTTAATGCAAAGGGCCCTGGTGATAGAGACAGATCACGGGAGGCATATTATGTTGGTAACGCCGCTATTTAGCTGGTACCCGCAGCAAGGTCTGATCGTCTCCCATATCTGCTAAACAATTGTATATTATTGCAGCAACAATGATCTAACTATGTGCCTCGGTCTTTATTTTATAGTAATATGCATTATTTTCTGTATGATGTGACACACTATCTAAACAAGGCATCGTTGATTTCATTTACAGGGGCAAATCGTTTTCTTCGTCTACCATACGGATGTTGGAGTTTTACTTAAACAGAGAATATTGCGAGATGGATACCGATTGGGTCTACCTTTCCATCTTCACGTCGAGGGCCACGTTAACGTCCCTTGCAGAGCTCGATACCACCTTAGGCAAGGTATCGGTCACTGTTGCTTATTCGCAACCGCAGTCCAATTTGGGGTTTAACTACCATCCAAACTCTTTCTTTTTATTGGCGCTCTTTTTCACTACCATGAACATGCACACTCGTGGCATTAATTCAGACGTCACCATCTTTTCAATTCCTATTGAGTCAGTCGCCAACCACCAGGCAACCGCTTTTCCCATTTACCATGTTGCATGCATATGAAAAGAGACGCATCAAATATTGACCGCTCTACCGGTGAAGCTTACCACTCTACCCGAGAGCCGGTGGTGATGACGCATCGTTCTAGTGTGGATCTCATGTCATGTGACATATACTACTAGGTTATTTCAACCGACATAAAATTGTGATATTCAATCTTACAAGAGCGTTGCGCACACTAAATTTTGCATTCGTGTCACATTAACCGAAATAAGCGTTAAAAACCTTTGGATGGACCAACTATAGTCATTCTATAACAATGGTTTTCCAACAGACTTACTGCGGACACAGCTGCTGATTAATAAAGAGTTCTGAACGCCTTAAGTCATTGAAAAAGGCACATGTTTAGGGAGCCAACATTTTGAAATAAGGACGATTACAACACTTTCCGGTATAAATATTTTACACTGTTACGCATGCAGAAAGAGTTGTGGATTGTGCCAGTTCGGATCAAATGTATCTAGAAACTGCCAAAGCAGTCCGTATATCTATGTGGCTATATTTCCCGATCAAGAAGTGCAGAACAAGAGCCCAACAAAAACATTGGCAGACCATTCAACAATTAACAGATGGTTATTTGTTTGCCTTAGTAACTGGTTTACAGACCTCGCAGTTTGACCAACTATATCAGATCAAATGTGCAGCATCTTGGTTCGAGGTCGATTTCGTCGGTTCTACGATTCCACGGTAATATTTGAATGTTACATTGGCCATTGCGTAATTACTACTATGCGGAAATGGCTTGGGTATTGACCACAAACACATGCAAGTACATTGTTTCGGCCGTTATAATTGCCATACGGTTAACATCGCATAAATGTAGATTTTGTTTTCTGGATGTTTACGTGAATGATAACTGTCATGCAGTTTGTGATAAAGACTCGCCACGGCCACGTTTATTCACAGATCTAGCGGATGTCCAACAGGAATAAGAAAACAGAAGTCAATCATTTTAGCTCCAAGGCCGGGATCAAAATTCTGCACAATGTTCTTAGATTATTAACATTATGACAGCTACACATAATATACATTATGACGATGATATTGAAAGCTATTATGACAACACTCTTGCTGATTAGTGGACTAATTGTAATCATGTATTTGCGTATTGATATATGCACTGTTTGACTTGCGCGTTGTGTGCCTTGTATACTGTCAAAAGACAAACATATCATTTTTATTGTAAACGCAATCGCAACACAGTACAGCCTACAGGAATGCCACATGATTATGCGAGCATGGGCGTAGACATTCCTTACGGCTCATACAACACACACATGCAATAGATGACAAACAAGTTAACAGCAGTCGTATGATCAGAATGATGTTAGCTTGCCATGTTTCCGTCGTGATTTGATTAATTTATGCAATCTGCAGATCACTGTATTATGCGGGGTTTTTTCCATGGTACAATTTGCAAGGCAGCTGTCCTTGTATGCTTTTATTACAAGGACATTATTTGCCTGATACTAAAGGCGCGTTGTAATTAACAGTATTTCATATTGCCGCTTTCACACTGTGCCATAATTACCTACTCATTGGTTTTTTACGATATAATTGTCTACATGTACAATAGGTGCAATGCATTTACGATCATGCACCCAGACAACATTTGCAGTCGGCCAGACATTGGCGGCTATTAACGTGACTCACAATCACAGTAATCATGTGCAAACTAAAGATACTGCTTATCAGCGAAGACATAATACAGGCAATAGAATGTGACTAATGGCATGTACACTAGTCACTTAATAACATCGCACAATTCTGCCAGCGTTCGCCATGCAATAGAAGGCGCGAACATGATACGTCTCGCGATAGTGTTTGGCATTGATATACATGGATATTCTTACTCAAACACAAATATATACATATATATATATATATATATATATATATATATATATATATATATATATATATATATATATATAGATATGTATATATATATATATATATATATATATATTTATACATATAATTTGCGCTAATGCAATGCACCACAGATCGTGGCGTGTCTAATATATATATATATATATATATATATATATATATATATATATATATATATATATATATATATATATATCTATATATATATATATATATATATATATATATATATATATATATATATATATATATTTAAAAATACACATATATATAAATATATGTATTGTCAGGCATACAAGCCCATGGAAGAGAATTGTCTCAGACAGATGCCATGGGGGCGAATCGCGCGTGAAGCGTGTTTACTGAACTTCACTAGCAAAACGGACTTTGCAGCGCGCCGAACGACTGAGGCAAAGAACCCTTGTCACACCCACTTTCACTAATACCATATTTGGCTTTCAGGGCTACGCTGAGGTAATGTCTTTGAATACGAGCAAACAAACCCAAAGTTTGTATTGAACTGTTTTGACTGTGGCAGGTAATTGCTACCGGCGACTACCCTTTTGCTGCAAACATGAGTCAGCGATGATTCAGATTGATTGCAGAGGTACAATAGACACATCCATCAGTACCCTAACTGCTAACAGAATAAATATTACAACATTTCGGACCAACGTCGTTTATATTTTGGTTTTCTTCTCGCTTCTCCTGTCGTTTGCTCAGGTTGGAGGTAGAAATTAGATGCAAATATATGTAGCAAACACACATCACATCATACAGCACTGTGCTGGTAGCTGAACCATTATGTTGCTTGAACTGTTGTATGAGTTGATTTGATTAATATCAGCAATATCTCTGCTACTACGGTTGAATTCATATTGTAATATTGAGTTATCAGGATACTGTTAACCACTGACGTACTGATATTTTAACAAAGAAGACATGCTTAAAACGGTAGGTGTATCTTCGATAAGTACCGGTTGGTTTGCCTCATGCAATAATGCGAGGCAAATCCGTCCTCCTTTATCCATAAAACTAGGAAATGGAGGATTTTCTTTGTTTTTGCACCATAACAAATTAGTGATTTCTCTTCCGCGGTCATATGAATAAGCTTTCGCTATTAATTGGATGCATGTTTTTGCTATCACATTATTCCGCATTAAGCACTCAAGCGGAATAGCATATGGGGGGATGTAAATGATCTACGTAACTGGAACGAGTCGCACGCTAATGCCGCGTTTTACAAGATAAAAAAGGGAAAGCTAATGCCTTATTTATGAGATTACGCACAGAAGTATTCGACGATGTATCAAACAAGTGTATCAAGCAGGGTAAATTGATAAAGGCATCGTTATATGAATGAATGCCATTGTCTTGTTCTTTTGGGATAGCATCATTATATATGACTTTCTGTGATGCGTGCCTTAATCGCAACTAGCAGGTATTATGTAATAGAGGATGTCGACACTACACAAGAATGATCTGATACATATCATCGTGTAAACACGCGTGTATCAGCATTGTTAGCTAAAATAGGGTTCTTGTAAGCCGCATGGTATAGAAAGAGTAGATAACAAGTATGCTGCATCTTCACAATTTCTTAACAAGTATAACGAATTATACATGCAGTTTTGGTTAAGCCTAATCACAATTCGAAGGCACTTTATTGTGACAAGTCAATAATCACCACTTACATAGCACTATTAATCATGCATTGAATTTGCGACCCGGAGCGGCGGTGTTGTGCAATAATACTCATGGTGATAACTGACAATATTATATTTACTTTGCGCATATACATTTGTTTTTCTTACTAAAAAAACCCGACAATCTATGCATTAATGTGCATGCACATTGCAACATAGTTTAAAGACATGCAGTGAGCGATAGCAACGGATTTAAACAATACAGGTCAATGTGGACAAGTAGCTATATACTTATTTCCGGGGTGACAGCTCAACGTAGCAGACCTGAGAGGGCTTGGCGGTATGATTGGGCTTCAAACTTTGTTATATTTTGTTATTTTTACTTGCGGATGTAGTGCATTCATAGCGCCTGTCTGAATGATCTGATTTATACAATCGGTTTGTAACAAAACATCTTCTAGTCGACATTTTGTTCCAATGCTAGTCGTTGTAGAAATATATATATATATACCTAACTCGCGACAGACCATCGTTCTCTTTATTCTATGATCCAATTTTAAGCTGACTTTTCATACACACTATTGAAAGTCCTTCAGCTGATATGCTAAATGGTGTTTTACTTTTCGCCTTAATATTTACCGCTTATCAAGCTTGGGTTGTGAACACATAAGAGTTAGAATAATATCCAGGACATTTATTAACATCGATCTCGAAACAGAGTGTGAGCAAATAATTTCGACGCATCTGTCGAATCTGTTAATGTATTTTAAGCCTGCAACGAAACATTGCTCCATGCACTTGATAATCAATATTTTCATCAACTTATGCCCCTAAGATACGGAAAATGACGCCAGCGATATTGCATTGTTGATATTGTATCGATTTTTGCGGTATTCAATTTGTTATTAGTTATGCCTTATATGATCAAATGCTTTATTCACAAACGTGTGTTATTTCCATACTATAATGTACGTACAGTTGTGATGCTTTTGGCAGAGTGTGATGTGGTTATGGGGGTGTACCGTCTAATACCAAATGTAGGGTCTGTGAATCAGAATGAAACAGCTGTCTATACCTAACAGCGCTGCCTAGTTGGTTAAACAATCAAATGACGTACTACCTGGTTGGTAGAAATACAAAAATTGCCTTATTTGAGTCAAAATAACGGTGCGTAAGACAAAATGTCAATCTGTTTATACGCACACACCAGTTATTGTGTGCATAGTATTTTTAAAGAGTTGTTTGTTTTAGGCAATTAATTGCAGAGCATAGATACCGGTTGGTTCTATCATGATATGAATGAATGGAAGTGTATGTTTAGGAACGGCTACCATTAATAGCATTCAGCACTGACATAGGTGTTCACAGTACAACGGAAGTTGGCAGCTTTCTCTTTTTTCGGCACCTATTCTTGCTGTTAGATATACGAACTCGATTGGCTCGTCTTTAAAAAACCGACTGTTGACATGAGTGGTAAACGTCAAATTCTTTTCTTCATTATTAGGCATCTTTTATTAAAACACAAATATCGATGTAAGAGTTTTAAAGCCGGCGATGAAGATTATGCTCATTATTTGTTTTCCACGCGCCGGTATATTACCGATGAACCCATGCAATTGGCCCGCTGGGTATCCTTGCATAGATGTCAATGTTTGCAATCATGCCAAGTCGTCAAGCCAAGTATTATTGCGTCTGTCCTTGATACAGCTTAAATTTAAGGTGTATTCATTAAGTGGAATGAGTTGACTATATCCTAACGGCTTCAATGTGATTTTATCATAAAAATTACTAAGTCCAAATCTGTGATCGGTACTTTGAAGTATGTTTGAAATCTATGGTGTCGATGGTTGCCATCATTCATGAAGCACTACGACAACCAACCAATATACAATGTTAATATTGTATTGTGAACATATCATAAGGGAAGGGAGGGGGGGGGTGGGGGTGATAGTATACGAATATGCCAATTCCACTTACATGTCATAACGGCTTCTGTATAAATCAGGTTGAAGCTGTTGTCTTATAGTAACAGCACCGCATAATCTATTCAACAGTCATAGGCAACACAAAATTCTATAAGACGTTCTAACCGACTATGACTGGTTGGTAGAGATACAATTATTGTCTTGTTTGAGTCACAACAATGGTTCTTGGGACAGTATTATTTGGTGGTTAACGTCCAATTCTGACTATTCTTCTTCATTTAGCTTTTTAAAATAACACACAAATATAAATGTCATAATTCATAAATTGTGTTCTACGCATTGACGACGTAACATGCATATCCACCGCCAACGTTGCTGTTTTACTGATGAACCCATGCTATCAATCCCCTTGGGGCGATGTTATTCATGTATGTCAATGTTGGCATGAAAGTAGTATTCCGCTATCCCTTCAAGGAGCCACCATTTAACGCGCATTTACTAAGTGGAATAAGTTGTCTCATATTTAATAATGGCTTCAAAATTGGTGTCGTGTGACCATTCGCATGGCCTAAGAATTGATACATGATTTTGAAGTATGTTTTCCATCATTTATTTTAGGACACCAAACACTGCGACATCAAACCAATAAACGAAGTTAATGTGCGTTTCGAATGTATCATCAATCGCAGAAAGCAAATGAATATGCCAACTCCACTTACATGTCATAATGGCTTCAGTATGAGACTGGTGGGCAAATTAGCATATCTAAATTAGCAATGAAACCTGAAATAGCGAGCAACAAGCATACATGGACTCTAATATATTCTGCCCTATTCACATTATGTAGCGTGGTTTTTGAAAATGCTATCGACGTCATCTGAATCTATGCAACGGGCGATTGGCCTTCACCACGCTTTTGTCTAAACGACGAATTGCCAATATAGTGGAACATGTATATATGCAAATAGACACAATGCAATCAATTGCTTACCATATAACAAATCTCTCATTTGCACGAGGCTCCACAGCAGGGACATCTCTGCTGGCAAGCATTTGGGTGCATTAAGAAAATCAATTCACGATTCTACAACAATAGAATTGATCAATCATCCGTATCTCTGCTACGTGATGCATATAACTTGGACGTAGATATGCAATGTTTGACAGAGCGTTATATGCTATATATATATATGCACGATGTCATGAGCACATAAACACTTATGAACTCCACAGCGGCCTGGCATGATGGAGATATAAGTCGTTCTTAGTGGCAGGAGGTTGCATACACAATGCACATATAGGCTTTTTGATACTTTTGCCAAGCTTCATGGTGTCCTTTAAAAAAATTGGATTTAAAGTCACTTGAAAAAATAAGTGATGCTTGCGAAAGTGTGTAAGGAGAGTTCTTAAGCTTAATAGAAGAACGACTCTATCATACCGCTGCTTGTGGTACCTGATAGACCACCAGTTATTTTACTTTTTTCGATTGTGGGTCATGGGCAATTTTTTAACAGACTCGTCGTTCGACTTGTTTGCTATGTCACTAATGTAAGCTCATCTGTCGTATCGAATAATGAAGATCATGTCTGTCATTACTAAATTATAGACTACCAACAACTAAGATTATTAATGAAGGTAACCTTAATAATGTACGCGAATTGACATATAATCAAGTACAGCCTAATCAACAATATGCGCTTTGCAAGAATTTCTCAGCGCGAAGGCAAAATTAACTTCTTTAACACTGCAAGAGGCAGATGAGCTTCGTGTGTTCCTATGTACAAACTGATTGGTACTCATGTATTTTTTATTTTATTTTTTTTTTTTTTATTGCTTAATTAATATATCTTTTTGTAAACTTTGATTTGCGAATAAATGATATATATATGTTGGACGCCAAACATGCATCTGAATGAAAAAGGTGTTGGTTTGCTCCTCTTCATTCAATTAATTAATTCCGCATTATTTGTCAAGTTGCAGAAGCGAAATGATGATCAGACACTAACAATCCGATATAGGTATGCCAATTTACCTAGTTACGATTGTAGGTAAAAGATAATTTGTAATGACAGAGTGCAGCTAGTTTGTGTGTAAATGCTTAATTTGAAGCAGGTTTTTACTTATATATATAATACTCGGTGACATAACGATTGCACCAATATTATGCAGCCTATTTCGACAAAGTAATAGATTGCTAAGTTAGCTGTGGAAAGCTTGTTTTCCAAATGATCGTTAAGGTAGTGGTTCCCAACTGATTAACTTAATCAATGCATCGTCCTTGCAAGCATTGAATGGATCTTTTCGTGGTTTTATGTATGCAATCAATTATTGTTGATATATGTGTGTGAACGTGATAGCGAAACACAAGCGAGCAAAGTGTTATGCGGCATAGTATAGCAGAAGTATTACAATGCCAGCTCGTAACAGGATTCCCAAGTTGATTACTCTAACCTTGGGTATTATATCCTGGCTAAATATAAAGGATATGAGAGAGGTTGATGGTGCTTCTGGGGCCCATCGGCTGCAGTGCTTACAGGTGTTCTAATCTTGTTATTGTCATGGCGATATCATATTCTATGATATACTAGTGTTCATCGGCGGTTAGTAGCCAAATATTATCATAGCACAATGTAGCATAGCGGGTTAGTGTGCGCCGCCATGCGTTAAATAACAGCAATCAACCCAGAGGTAGTATTTTATTGATAATATAGCTAATGCCATTAATGATATGAAAGCAAAATGCATGCTACGATTGTAGGATGAAGAAATCTTAGCATCGAATTGTTTAACATGCTGCTCAAGTTTACATACAAAAGATGTCAATCTGTCGCCGTCATGGGGTGTTCATCCTCATCTGGTCATGTTTGCAGCCTCTGAACAATCATACGGAATGTATTGCAAACAAGCACAATTAAGCAATAAATACGTGCATCATTCCGTCCAACTTTAATGGTTCGCTATGCATGATGATGCATATTTTGATCGAAATTGCGAATATAAAAACAAACTCGCCTAGTACTAAATTATTAGATCAGCGACGATTTCCTCATATATCGTCCTCGAAATACCAAACAAATGGTTATATCATACACGAATATGAAAAAGGAAATTCAAAACTAGGTGTTGTCATCGACTAAAAAGAGGCTTCTGATGCCATAGATCAATATAGTGGATTGTTAAAACTACAATAATGCTGTACAAGAGGATTACCATTAAGATGGATAGCTAATTACTCTTAAATAGAGTGCATTGAGTACATTGTGTGTCATACGTTGGTACTAACTTCATTCATGCTTGTGGACACTGCTCCTTCTGCTGCTCATAAATGAAATGACTAAAATATCTACACGTGTAAGTCTTATTTTATTTTGCTGATAATTTTTTCCTGTTTTGTAACAATGATACAAAACTTTGAATGAGGAGATTAAAAAACTGATGGTGCGCATATAATCCGCTATTTTATCATTAAATGATACCCAATATGTAATTTTACACCAAGGAAGAACCAATACCACATTTGCAATGGAAACCAGTATATCAAACCAATTCAGATGAAAATAGTTAAAGATAGATGGCATTTTGTGTGAGGCCAAAAAGAGTTTTCAAAGATCTTAACTAATTTCACGCTACAGTTATGTGTGATCTACCCTTACATTTCGTATTGTGTAGAATAGTGGGGTGCAGCTGAAATTAGATTTATTCTATCAGTTCATGCTCTATAAAACGTGAGCTGTACAATACAAACGGGTTCATCACGTCCAACCAGTTGTAAGCATATATACGAATCACTGAACATTATGACTGTTGAGGTTTTATATGAATATCAAATTGGGGTTCTCCTGTTAAAATTTCATAACGGTAGTCTCCCTAAGGTTCTTCTTGATAATTTTCGCAGAAGATCTTACATTGTTCGTTTTGTCAACTAGAGAAGCACAGTTACTTCTTTTGTCTCATTGTTAAAGCACAATTGCACACAAAAGTATTTGATACACGGTAGCAATCCAATGGAATGCGCGCTCAACAAAAACATAATACTCGTATCACATATCTATATTCATTCTTATACATTTCAATACTATTTACATTTCACCCCGTTTAATGAAAACGTGTTGAAACATTATTTATACACGCATTGATACGACCCTTTGAATTGAGCAAAACATGTCATTGTTTGTCTTCTTCGTCTTCAACTTTTATATTGGTGTTTGCTCGCTGTTTGTTCGAAATAACTTATTAACGTTACTCATTATGGGCACTTTACAAAATGCTTTATCCCACAATTTTAACATATGGAAACCGATAGAGCAATTTTGGCTTGAAACCTTGAGTGCAAGTTACAGTACAGTGCACATTGAAACATTTTACATTGATCACTTTTTGCAAGCATTTCGTCGTAAGATACTGCTTACTGTGCGTTTTGCTAGGAGGTGACAACTGCTATTGGCAATCCATCTATTGTCAGACCAATAAATGGATTGGGCTAAAAGAAACATGGATAACGGCTGTCGAACAACTACTTTTACCATTAGCACGATTACCTATGGAGATTGCTATACCACCAGCACCATACCCTTTTCATTTGGAATACACCGTTGTTAATGTAGATGTTTGCAAACGGCTTCCATTAACGCATCTGTTAATTATAGTCGGATGTAATAAGATATTCTGATGACTTGACCGCCCACCTAACTTTGCCGTGTTAATGACTCGCAGAACTCGGCATAATGTCTCTAACAGCTGTGCTACAGTATTGAAGCATATTGGCGTGTTGCTGTCTCCTTCCGAGGCAATCAGCGACCATCACGATCACGAAGCGACACCTCTGCATCGAGTCTAGCCGGCGACCATTTCAATGAGCTTCAACCTTCATTGATATTACAATGATTCGCAACGGCCTAAAATATTGCAATCAAGAGAGCATCGGTGAGTAACGAGGCTGTTTACCAAATCGCATACATTATCATAAACGCAAGTACACAACGAGGTATTTGGAGACAAGCAGGTTTTTCTATTTAACGTTATTATGAATATGTTGCATGTCAGCAGGTAAAAAGACAGATGTTCATCACATCCTCGATATACCCAAGAGGTACACAAAGGTGACCACTCATATCATTTTAACGTTTTTAACATCGTTATTTATGGCAGCCGCGCCAATCTACATCGTATTTTAGCGTCCAACGTAACTTTAATCCATATCTACGCGGTTTTTCAAGCTGGTCTGGAATATTCCATTGCCTAAGTGGCAGCGGTAGTGATTATGCAAAATACGCAAACCACTGAACGAGCACATTGTCCTTCGACATTTATAATCAATGATTTAATCCAAAGTTAATTCATTGGTAAGATATTATACATAAAGGCGGTTAATTATGTGTGCCAAGAAAGGTATTCAAGAAAGCACAAGGTTTGTATTATATCCTTTTGTTACACTTGTAGGTTAGCTTGGATATAATAAATCTGTCCTACGAACGCTATCGGTTTTGGACTTTTGTGGTCCAGAAAATACCGCATCTAAAAACATTCAGCTCATTGTCCGCTGCACGACAGATGTTTACATAGCAAGGTCATCTGAAGCATCACACTTGATCCACCGCAGACTTGACCGTAGCAAATTCGGTAGGTCTGATGTGTCCATCCATTTCCTAAATAGTAAAACGCAAAACAAAAGTTTAAAAAATCACTTGTATAAAACCTTTGACTACGCATTATGCTAGTTTGACATTCCTCTATTCAGACAGTGATATGCAGTTATGTGCGATGCCTAATACAAAATCTGAATAAGCGAAAAACTAGTAAATTATCATTTTAGAATAGAGGCAGATTAAAACATTTGATTGTTTTCAAATCTTTGCTTGACAATTAAGTGAGAAGTCAATCGGATTAAATCATATTCAGAAATGTCAGTCCGTACTGCTTTAACCGAATCAGTATTCACACAACGTGAATGTTATCGTTTTTTATACGCCATTAAATGTATTAAGTTGTACAAGCAAACTGTATAAGCGGTATATGTTCCATTCATAAGATGGATGTCGCTATGAAAATTTGTCTTTTTGCGCCAAGTGAGATGATCATAAAAACTATTGGGGAGATTGCCAAATCAATCATATGTCTGACGATACAAAGAAATGTATACTCTCATAACAGACGCTTCAGATGTGACCAATGCAATGACAGCTTGGGGTTAGGCAACATTGCCGTCATTACCAAATGCGATCCCTGATGGATTTAAACCCTCTTAAAAGTCTTATCTTATTTTGCCAAGACCCTTGCAGATGTGGAGATTTACCCGATCGTGCGGTTGACGTTGAACATTAAATCACGCACCCAACGATTGATGAACCATGAATATAGATAAATACATAAAATACGAACGCAAGCACACACTCACACACATATTCACACGCAAAATCACACGCAGGCCACCAGAACGTAACATAATTTTTTGAGTCATCTGCTTTTTTAATCATCTTTTATCATTACCAATATATTATTCTTTAACTAAGGTCGACTCTCCGAACTCCGCGAACTGTAACTCACCGCAACAGATCATAAGCATTCATCCCACCCTAGTGATTCCAATTTTACGAAATTTTGCCCACCATCCCTGAGTTATCATCGATTTACCGCGCATCTTTTGTGCCTAATTATCTCTATGGACAGCACACGGTTGCTTAATTTCTAAGGTGAACGGAACTACAACGCAAGCCAGTTAATTAACATGATAGAAGAGCCGTCACCGTGATTATGTGTAGCTGATATGTGCTGATACGGGATGACAAGATACGCCACTTTGTACACTTATTGCATTTATTACAACCCTACAAGCACGCAATGGCCACTAGATAGCCATAAGTTTCTCACACATACAGCGTTACTGATCACTTTGCATAATTGGTGCTGACGTATTTTAAAGTATTAAATGGCTAGGTTTTTTCGCATGTAATGGATCTAATTATCAACCAAAACAAAAGCACTTTAAATCAACTTAACTTAAGCATAGGAGAGTATGAATATGATGCCGTGAATCCCAATAGTTGTATGCAACATCGTACAGCTGTCAATGTACCTCGGCTCGCTGTGATCTATTCATATATGTCATTTTGTATGATTCAATAATAAACCCTCTACTAACTAGCCTACTTCTGGCTCTAATAAGGCAGACACGGTGATGTGGTTGACGCGCATTTATCATTTCTTGTAATAACCGAACACATAATAAAGGTGGAAGCATAGTAAATGAAATGAAAAAAAGAAATACGAATATATTTTTGTAAAGCTTTATCACAAAGCTGATGTTGCCAGGCTGCTTGGCGTAGCTAAGGACAACAATCTGCAGCATCCAATCATGATAATGGATTATCTTTAACTTGAGTTATAACTTTCATCAGATTGATATCGTGTTATTTGGAATATAATTTCACCTTGTTAATTGCTCCATTTGTAACCCACCGGAATCAGGAGGCATTAAATTTATATATGCTTATATATGATCGTAGGTCAATTAATTAAAAAGAGAACGGATATGTACGGCAATGATTGTAATAGAAAAGGTTAATTCCGGAACGCAACCACCAATCTATACAAATAAAACAATTGTCGCAAGCAGATATCTAATGCTATTACATCTGCCAACTGCGATTACGTCAACTTGCATTGATACATACCCATATTAACCTCACAACCGCCACACCTATATCATATGATGCGGTAGCAAATACAAATATTCGACTTTACAGGCTGCATCAATGTCGCATGAACTTTTGAAAAGAGAAAAGGCTAAAATGAATTATGGATCTCGACCTATCCATAGTTGCAGATATTTTGCTTCTTCAAGACATCGATTGAGGGCTACTCGCGCGAGTTATCATATATGTCTTATTCCGATTATGATGTATTAATTTCTAATATTGATATTATTCAAACGGAATTGATATGTAAAGCACTGCGAACTCTTTGCGACATATAAATAGATCCGTCCTAGCCTCCTGTCCATTCAACCAGCACGAACTAGATGGTTAATCAATAGATAATTTATAGATATGTAAACACAACCACAATGCATTTACATGTTTACGAAGTACCAACATAAGCTCATCAATGGAAACGCAAGGTATATTTACATTAAATTAAGCATCGTTTCGTTACTTTATTGATGGAATACGCTGTCTGCATTTTGTGGTGATGACGGACAATAGTCGGAGAGTAAGTAGGGTAATATTCGGCCAAATATTACCTTGATATGATTTGGGCATGCCCGTAAAAGAGTTCCGTTATGATTACTGCAGCTTGGACAATATTATATGTCACAAACTCCGTATTTCAGTAATCGTTTCGACGAATGTTATTGAAGGCCGTGCGAATTCTGTTATATGAATAACATAACATAATAATACTAGCATTTATTTTGCAGACATGGTACAGATATTTAATGACGATCAAGTTTAAGTGCAATCATTAAACCAAGCGTGGGGTCGCCATCATAATGTGAAAATAAGATTTAGCAAAACATTGATATCTTGGTGCGAAAAATCGGAAATATATTCACATTCACGGGCAACACAAAGTTCTTGTATGGAGTTAACAAAATTCAATCTCTCTTAATCGATATTCGGTAGACTAAGCTTGTTTGACATATTATTTAAAGTAATGGTCTGGTCGTAAACCATGGCAGTATTAAGATTAAGTATACTCATAAAATATCTTATATTATTTGGGACATTCGAATTACTAAAGGCACATAACCAGCTAAAATATTTGTCAGACAGTGTATAACGAATATTTACGCAACAGTGACCGAATCTTTACATCGGCACATCTGTTTTCGACACAACTTCACAACATGCAGCATGCATATTCAACTGTTCGGAATAGCATGTTCATTAAGATTTAATCTTACACTATTCAGCTGCAGATTCGCATCGCGCTTTTTACAATTAAAAAGCAACAAATTGCTTTTTGACGCTTTAAATATAATATTATATTCTTTAGCAAACTCTTCGCATGTTTTAAGCATGACAAAACCGCCTCTTGTTTGACTCCATGGGTACAATACAAATTTTCAGAGAATCTATTGTTCCATTAACGTTTGATGCGTATACATGTTTAGTAGGAGTTTAGCAGTCATATCACATCTACCATGATCTTGTAACAAACCAAACAATTTCATAAAATTAACTCATCAAACGCTTTTGAAGTATCCGATAATATGACATAACATAATGTGTCTTCACTGACATAATAATCTATGATTTCCTTTCATACAAAATTGCACTGTGTTGTTGAGTCTGACGGTTTAAATCCAAATTGTTAACTACTCGATACCAATACATCTCTTTAATGATGAATAATCACATTATCTAACAGTTTCTCTATGATACTACTAAGAGCTACTGATCGATAATCATCACTACTGTTCAATGATATCTTTCTGTTCTTAGGAATAGGAACAAGCATGGATGTTAGCATACCACGTGGCGTAAATGGATGATTTAACATCACAGGAAAATGTTTTGATAGATGGGCATATTACTCATCGCAGCCATCCAATATGTGATCAGAAGTTAATTCACAAAAACCGTCTGCTTTATCTCGTTTAAGCTTACAAGCTGCTCGCCTAACTTGTTAAAATTCGATTGCATGCAAAGAGCCACATGTACCACCGGCACAAATAGAGTGTAAGTCATGACCCAATAAATCATTAAGGACATATATTGAAAACTTAGTATAAGACACATTATTTTAAGTGTTTCATATTTATCTGTTAAGACATTGCATATCTTTTCGACGCCATGCACGCCATCCATTACAGACGCAGTCGACTTTGCTTTGCAATGCTTGTTCCGTACTTCTTTCAAGAAATTCGATCATCATTTGGCCAAAGAAACTGCCAATAAATCAGACGCAAGCTTATTTTGATTTCTGATTACGCACCGTGATGCCCTTTTGTACTCCTGCGTTGCTTTACACTCGATGTCTTTAAGAACACCAGTGGTGGGACACCTATTTTTTCGACTCCAAAATACTGATTTTGCTTTCAGCTGATTGACTTACGTTTCCTATTCCCATGAATATATTGAACAACTGCTCTGACACACGCATTTATGATTTCCTCATAGTAATGATCAATATCTTCGTAATGGTCATTGCAATCAATCTGTGTACAAATCAATGCATCTTTTGAAACATTCAGCTCAAGTAACAACTTTCCCAATTTAAGCATATAACTATCAATAGCGCCGACATAACTTTCCCTCCATTTGGGTCTAGTGGAAGGGCGCTCATCCTTAACTACCTGTGGGACTTGCATATCTAGCCGTTCAAGTACAGGACTATGGTCCGATAAATCATCTCCTTCATGAAGACATTCGTATTGTGACGTTGATGTACTCAG
Organism: Urechis unicinctus; assembly: GCA_034190875.2. Taxonomy (NCBI): domain Eukaryota; kingdom Metazoa; phylum Annelida; class Polychaeta; order Xenopneusta; family Urechidae; genus Urechis; species Urechis unicinctus. Next base: position 11,127,179 of record CM067354.1, read on the forward strand.
ACTTTCGGACAACATGAAATGGTCCAGTGTTGATCTTGTATGTGACATATCACTCTCATAGGTAAAATCTACAGAGTTATTATCCAACAAGTCGCAAGGAATTAAACATTGCTACTCACATAATGTCTTCAGGGCAACAGTGCTATGGGAATCGGCACGAATGAAGTCAGTGTTTAAGTCAACTCCAATAATCACATCATCAACATCCGTGCAAGATATTATGACTGAGTTGACGTGGACAAGCAGCTCGACATACTCATAGTATGCAATTCAATGTTGTACATCAAGTTTGAGTAAGGCAAATCGTCAAAGGAATCGAACAATGACTGAACAAGTGGGAGTTTACCTGCGCGTAAAGGGTGCGCATTACACGGTTGATATCTTGGTCATCTCAGCAATAATCAGTGAACGTATAGCCAAGGTATTATGCGCCTTTTGAGCATGCAATCCCTTCTTTACAGTGATGGGCATGACAATGTATAACTGACCCGCTTAAATACCGACACCAATGATTTCAAGCGGTAAAGCGAAATGTTCGTATCAACACTTTATTGGTAGCAAATATCAAGTATATATGGAAGCCCAGATGGGCGATATAAGTCCGATGTCATCAGCGTGACAAATGTGGTCAATGCACATATTGCTGATACAATTCCAGAACAACAGTTACGCAATTCATTTGCTATAAGATCAACATGTGCTACCAAGATTTAGGGGTATCTTCACTCATCAACGAATGTTAGTTTATCGGACCTAACTAAGTTGGTTCCGTAATTGCTACCAATAAATTAATCGTGGAAGCATGTCAGGATAATTAATTAAATGGTACTTAGATAATTGCAAAGGTGTTGGTGCCGAAAAATTGTCTGTGTTAAAAATTTGGCTGCTTTTATGGTATACACTATCGCGCGACGTGTGTAAGGCGTTATTCCTACTAATCAACGTTTGAAGACTGGGTTAGCAAACCAGCTTGAGGATCCATTTTTTTCAGGAGAGCAGCTTTATGTTTCTTTGTGCCAACTTTGGTGGATGTATGCATATTTGAAATTTGACTTTTGAATCATCAAAGCACAAAAACCGCTATTAGATTACTGTAGTCATAGCATACGTGGATGTTTGAAACATCACTGCATTAGTCGTATCGATTCTAGATGGTAATTGAACAAAATCAAATCAAAAGCCTATTTAGCATTGGACATTGCTTGAACTGCAGTGATGGTACTCAAGCTCTTTAAAGCATGCTATTGTTATGTTATCTTGGTGTCTTGTGAGCATTCGTCGGACATTTGCGGTCATATTGTAATTAAACCATCTTCGAAGTATGTAAGAGTAAAACATCTTACCATTGCAGACATTGCACAAAATGGCAAGGCCGATTAGGCCAAATTTAGCTAGGGGAACAAGCCCATGCACTTGTCTGCAAATACAAATGAACACATGCGGCAATATTGAACAAATGGAATCGGCAATGGGCATAAATACGGAATTTGCGTTGATAACATGAACTGAAATAACCAGCATTCCACATTAACACACCATTTATGTCATCCTAGCCATATTACCGTGCATTGTGCAGTTTAAATTAATTAACATCTGAGTATCGTATCTTACTTGCCCCATATAAGAAGAAGGATTTATATACAGTTCATCATCAAATAGGATCAATTGGTGATCGAATAACTCCCCAACATCCAAATGCTACATTATGAAGTGATATTTACTAATTCACTGATTAGGTGGCCAAGTAGAATTTCCGAGTTGTTTTCGCATGTACACAGTTGGTAGTTATATCCAAATGTATTATAGAAGATATGGCTCATCAACTTGGTGTCATTTGGAGCAAAATCTTTTCGTGTGTCCGTTATTTTGTGTCATCTTATCTCTGACTAAATGCAGTCTTTTATTTCTTACGAACATTCTAGAACATCTATGTACAATGCAATCTGACGTAGAAACTCTCATGTAATATTATTAACACTGCGTTTATGCTTGTCTCCAAGTTTGCCGGTTAAACGTCGAATATGCAAAATTAAACTTACCGCAAATGTGAGATATAAGACAAAATCAATGTGATTAGGTGATTGCGATGTTTTTCGACCACAAGCTTGATGTGTTGTGCCGTATTCTAGCGACATGTAAGTGGAAAGGTTATAAATAACAAGTGAGTTTCACCTTAGATAAACCATCCTGATTATTTAACGCCTTCAATGAAGATGGCTGTGTGGAACATAACTCAATGTAGCGCGTTGGTTTACATCAACATTAATGGAATTATTGTATATTGGTGGATGAACAGTGTGTTAGGTTTTGCGCTATTGTCCTATTTGTATTGTTGCCATTTAATTAATTCTTTGTATCGGGCTTTTGTTTCTGTTTTATGCTAGCCTCAAGTGACCGATAACATCGCATTTAATGCTTTCCATGGGTTTTGAATCGTTCACAGAATTTCCAAGCGTCAGACTATTAATTACAATTAAATCAAACAATGGCCTTCTTAGGTTGCTGACATTGTTTTCGGAAGAACTTGGGAATAGCTTTGGGGCATACAAGATGAAGTGATATCTTTACTTACTGTCGCTTCTTGACTTCAGATACTGGAGCATACTGTCCCTTATATTTATGAGTGCAAAATTTTTACCACAGATTGCAAACAATATGCATTATTCGTTTGCTGTGAAATCGAGTGTAAATGGCATTTCGAAGTTGATTTTCTCGGTAATATTCCATTCGTTTCTGATCACTGCAACTAAGTTCTACAGCAATCAACGACGTAGTCTGTCTGCTGCATTCGCCTAATAACGCACTCCATCGATATTCGACAGACGGGGATTTCGGCCAAGTTTTTATTGCTGTTTTAAGATAAATAACATTGCATTTGGCTTTTTCTTAGCATCCATAGCACGCGACCAAGCGCAACATACTTTTGCTATAGATTCATTTACCCTTTCAATATCTAACAAATATCATAGCACATATGCAAGAGCTAGCCAGGCACGTTTTTCTGACGTGATAAGTGATTAACGCGTGGTGAAGATAAGGAATCATCAGAAGATGTTTCATTCACACCAATGCAGTTCTATTCGTTGCCTAACATTTTGTGTTTACAACACAGATGGCTACAATAGATAAGGAGTAATATTGCAATACTCTCGTAAACTGTCGCAGTAATAGTCTTAAATTTCAAGCACCTTTTTATGCGGCTATTTCATTCAGGATTGCAGTGCTGCCATCACACATTTGTTGGCAATGAAGATATGTTAATGTATAGTAAAGACAATAATAGGAGGGATATTCTCGACCACCATTTATTTTTTTTCCGTGAGCATAATTGTAGTCACCACAATGTGTTATTGCAACATATATCCGTGCAAAATTTCTGCAGTGAGAGAAAAATACAGAATTAAAAAAGATTACTTTCTTCAGTTTTGTGATCGCATCTAGTTTGCGCCTATGCATATACATACCGTGTGCGTTTTGAGCGTGTGACTGATTGTAATTCCGTTGATGATTGAATTAAACAGTAAAAAACCTAATGCTACCATAGACTAAGTTGTTAGACCCTGTCAGGTTTTGAGATCGACATAGCGCCAATGCGGAAGAGTGATGCCACAATTTAACTAAATTCATTTGAGGGTTTGCCCGTAGGATTATAACCTACATTCAATAAATGTATTACAGACAAGAGCGAATTTACTGATTTGCTACGAAGCAAACTTTTTTTTTTAGATTTAAGGCGTGATTAAGTACCTCGTTGAAGATGCGGTAGTTGAATCGATGAATTCCATCTCTTCTCAGATAGCCATACATTGGATTAGAATACACTAATGACCATGCTTTCAAGCCCTTGAGTATTAAAAGACGAAACACGATCGCACCAGTAATTTGGATAGCATATTCGTGCAATAAATCTGGTGAAAATGTTCTCATATATGCAATCTTCAAATGCATACTGCCAGATACAATTAAAACTGTGCAACATAACAAAGGATAGGCATATTGCCTCATTAACGGTATGTTGCAATACTTTCCAATACGGTATAGCACAAAAAACGAATAGGCGTTCATATGTATCAATCATGTTGAATGACGTTAGTAATAAAACACCGAAGCATCAAGTTTTATGCCACTATCGAACTGTCATAACTGATATAAGAGACTTTGCTCATAACTTTTTGATCGATTAGCATGGTATAGAGCACTTGGCTCGAAAGGACTTTATTTAAATGTACATTGTTATTTACCACATGTTAAGTGTAACTATTTACATAACACTTATGTTTACGGTGTATGTAGTACACGGGTATTTAATCAGGGCATTTGGATTTTCGTTGGTCAATAAAATAAGTTTTGTTTTTACAAAAAACCGTATGAGGATGTTTAATTGATAAAAACAAGCATAGAGTACGCACGCACACGCACAAACAGACACACACATAAATACAAAATAAAGTACTTCTACAACATATGTTATTGCTCAAGAGCATTCCACGATCATTAATGCAATGTGTGAACATTTGCTCTAGTAAATCATGCACTAATTATATAATATTGATTAGCAAATATCATACCAGGGTTTGAATGCTGCACACACTACCTAATTCTGCATGTGATTTCTTGTCGCATTTTTACGTCCGTTTGCGAGCAAACTCGCCGTTAGCAAAGCAGATTACTGAGACAATGCAAAATGTTTTAATGTCACATTTTCAGGATTCATCTAAGAGTGAGAAGCTTCATAGGTGCTGCAATTTTCGTTCTATACAGCATTACCTGAAGATGTCAATAATATAGCACTTAAACTGCGGTAGCTAGGTAAGTTATATATGATTCATAACTGTGATTTTTCAGGGTCAGTTATTTTGAATATGAAATCACATTTGCCGGCTAATACCCTAATTCCTGTCAGTCGGAATAAGCTGTGACGTCAAAGGCTGATGATATATGACACCGGCATATTGCATAGTTCTGAGCTTACTGAAGGGGCTTTCAGGCTAATGAGGGTGTGTTCCAATTTCACTTGATCATGTCTGCGACATATAACATTAGAATTGGTCGAAGAACTTACAGCGTGGGTCAACGGTTGCATGTTAGGGTACAACCAGGCATGTCATTCATGGACAAGTTATCTCAATCAATGCCAAGTTTCGATATTATTTGTCCTTCGGGTTGTATTGAACTGTGCTGAATAGATAATTAAAGTGATGGACTGGTTGGCTTTTATGGCCGGCTCTCACATCATACTGTTTAGATTTGTATCTTTGGTCTTTTAGGTCATTCTCACGTAGTCGTAAATTGAAGTGAAAGAAATAAGCTAATGTTAACTCAATTTTATAACTCTGCTTGCTAGCACAGTGAACACACAAAACTTTCAAAGTTGTGTCCACGGATCAAGAATCAACCCGGTTGAATAAACATATTATACTTAATATTCGCTAACATCTAAAAAATAGTTAAGATTTAATTATTGAGAAAACTCTTTTGTAATACGCTGCAGCACTTGTTAGAGAAATTATGCAACCAATTATGTGACTATCCGATACGCATGTGAAAAGAGTATCAGAAACAGAATAAGTAACTTGTTCTAACATAAAATCAAAATAAAACATTCTTTACGTTTAAAACAATCATGCAAATCTCTCAAGTGGCACGAGGGTGGAACTTGGATATCAATTTAGAGGGAACATCAATTTCTTTTGTTTTTCTGATCGGTTTCGACTGGTATCGGTTTCCTAATGCATAAGAACAAGATATGCAATAATGATTTATCAACCAACCATTTTAAAAACCAGAAAACTTTTGCTTAAATCATGTGTTCGTTGGCCACGTTGCACCGTATTAGCTCAGAGAAAACCACGAGACACCTTAATAAACAAGGATTCTATAACAGGAAATAGAAGCCTCGTTCTACCTTATCATATTTAATCCTTACTAAATCTTACTTTGTGGTGCTGGAACAAAGTTAGCATCTTATATACTGTTTTAATATATAATTAGTTTGCTCGTATGGCTGAACATAAAGATGATATTATGGCCTAAACATTACGCTCATAACCTGTAGATGAGCTACTAATATAGGGGGTAGTTGTTTCGAGCAAAAATATGTTATCACCAAAATCATGACTTTTAAGGTTTTGCAGGCTTAATTTTGGCTCTCATTTATATAGTCCTGATTTGACAGTATGCAAATCCTATAGTACGTTGAGCGTTGTTATAACCTGATATACCAATTTGCTGTGTAAGTGATTGCATTGGTTTATTTCTAGTGTTGTTTTTCGAGTTGTTAACTCCGACGCAATATCTCTCTCGGTATATTTAGCCTTAGTCTCGGCTGTATATGGGCATTTCGTTTCCAGCAGCACATGCATTCGTAGCCAAGTAATAACAGAATGACTCATCCACCAAATATATGGTTATGCAATGCACACCATAACATTGAAATTTCTGCATTGCAAAGCAGCATGTTTAGCGTAAACGTGTAGGTAAAGAAGGCCGGGGATTCATTTTATTGGCAGTTAGAGATCAAAGCAGTCTTTTGAATGATGAACTTGTTCAGAGGCAATTACTATGAACGTAGATTTTATGGAACTGGTGTTAAACTGCTGTACTATAACGACATTATATGTAGTCGAATATCATATAATGGGCAAAATATTAAGATATGGTGTGATTTAATATCTCTTATGTAGTACACTGAAGGACAAGGGGTTTTCAATTGTTAAGAGTTACACTTTACCAAATTAATGCCATCGGTAAGGCTATCAAAGGTAAATTCAACTAGAATACCCCGCAATTTACCAGTTACGAATAGCGCTTAATTGACTCATCGCATTCGAGGCATAGTAACCTGCGGATACCTTGGATCTAACTCAGGACGCATTAGATACTACTGACATTGTCGAAATGATTTGGGTTAATGACTGACCAGTCTTACTTAGCTAGGTCGTAGGTGTTCCAGCGGGGTAAAATATTATCAAGTGCTGTCTGGACAGCTTTTAGTAAACGAAGCCCTAAAATCGCATTCATCAGTCATTAGCAATTCACAGAAAGAACAGTACATAGATTTAATGCTTGAGTTGTCGCACGAATAAGTCATTACCTCTCGCAACATAATCCGTGTGATTTATAATGTGAGTGAAAGCGTATAAAGGCTCCATTTTGCCATCAACTGAGTGAGAAACCAGCTGTGCCTTAAAGTTTGCTTTACGAGGCAACCTGATGTCGCCTTCTGTCAATAGTCACTATCTTAAAGTTGTTGTATTAAATTTCCACGAGAAAATGTAGCACGTACTTTATCACAAATGCAAGCAAACGTATTGCTTACCTACGCTTTGTACTTATAATTGGTTCATTACACCAGGTGATAGGAGAACTACAACACCCGACAGCAGTATGCTGATTTAAGGTAACGCACGAAGCTATGTCGCCGACGAGTAATATGAGTTGGTCAACCTAGGCCGGTTCAACATGGCAAAACGAACTCAGCAATTTGGCACTCATTTCAACGACTTATCAAACAGCGCCTCTGCGTATTTCACCTTTACGATTAGATCACTTGCTTATCTGACTCATACGGGCGGAGATTGATCAGAATAAGAAGAATAAGAAAAGAATTTTACGAGGCCTTGCTTCATTCATTCTGCCAAGCTTTCATATACAATACATATACTAATTTATACGTATAAATCCAATCTTTCGTGCCCATATACATTTTCGCACATTTGCCGAATACGGAAATTTTTAAATCATTTTCGCTCATCATGGATTAGAAACATGATATTTGTTGTAGATGTGATCATTGTGAACCATTGGTAAAATTTCACGATCTCATTCAATGTTGTAGATTGATGAATAAGGAGAAAAATAAAGATTTCGGAAATGAAATTTAAAAAAAACCCAAATATTCAAATTTTTCAAATCAACAAATCAAACACACATGACTAAACATTATTTCGGCAATTTGGGTCGAAGTGGTTGTATGGAAGATATTTAGGTTTGCGGGTTATGTCAACGAATGGTTAGTTGTTAAAATTTTATTTCGCTATTATATTCAAGATCCAAAGAAATCACCCGTGAAAAATTATTTGTGTACGTTACTAACATTAGACTAACATATTTGAATGGTGAAAACAAAATATTTTTAATTATTTTTAAACAAAAAATGCGTTAACTTTCTGCGGAAATATTGGTATATTCTTTCGAGAACCCCAGTCTGCGAAAAGTTGGCGGTTTGTCCACTAAAGGTCGCGTTCGTGCTAATATATGCATATGTATATATATATATATATATATATATATATATATATATATATATATATATATATATATATATATATATATATATATATATAGATATAGATATATAGATAGATATATATATATATATATAGATATGTGTACATAGATATATATATATATATATATATGTCCATAGATATATATATTATAGATATATATATATTCCTATATATCCCTCTCTCTATATATATATAGAGGATTATCTATATATATATATATATATATATATATATATATCCTCTTTCTCTATATATATATATATATATATATATATATATATATATATATATATATATATATATATATATATATATATATATATATATCTATACGTATATAAATATAAAAAATACAGCAATTCATTGATATCTGAACGATTCTGCTTATTGTACAGTTGCGTGGGGTGATTATCTTTGTTTTATCAATACCATGACTTTTGCGGTTAAACACATTTGTGCAGTGCGTCGGTCTGGTGATATTCCAACCAACAAGACATGCGGATATGGTAGGTGCATCTTCGATTAGTTTGGATTGGTTGTCTTTATACAACTATGCGTGGTTAATCCTTACTCCATATTCCATGAATCTAGGAAATGGAGAATGTTTTCCCTTCCGCGATCACATAAGAAAGCCTTCGCTATTAATTGGATTAAGCACCCGAGCGAAAAAGCATATGGGGGATTAAACTGATCTACGTAACCGGAACGAATCGCCGTTAATGTGGCAATTTACAATATGAAGTAGTGAACGCAAATTCCTTATTTATGATGTTACGCACTGAGGTATTCGATGATATGTCAGACATGTGTAGCGAATATGGTATATTGATTATGGCATCGTTATATAAAAGCATATGTTAAGGCTTCTCATTATCGCCATTGACTTGTTTAGTTCTTTTTGGATGGCATTATTATATAGAATGCTCTGTAATACTTGCTCGAAAGGCAATCGTATTATGTAGCATATTACGTATACACTATATTATCATCGTGATCACCTTCGTTAATCAGCTTTATAAGTTCAGATCGGGTTCTTGTTAACAGCATGGTATTAATTGATTACATAAAAGTTTGCTGCATCATCGGAAGCTTTTTACATTTAGCGGCTTTATGCTAACTTCACGTTTTTCTAATCCCCATTTATTTCACACACGTGCACGACAGACATTTCCAAAAAAACAAATGTAGCAATATATCACCTGTCCAAATGATGCCAGAACAGCATTTGTCCCCACTCTACATCATTACTTTAAGGCCATGTTATGCATTGCAAATAACATTCATACCATCAATCATTATTAAAGGCCGTTGTAAAGCATTTTCTCATTCGAATGATATTTTGTATATTCGAACTGTTTTCATCAATCGTATGTGATATTGAAAAAATACAAGCCTTTTGGATGACACTTAGTAATCAATATCAACTGCAATATCCGTAACGGTATCCTGCATTTGCGAACTCAGCAGCGTGGTTGTGTAATTGCGATTCCTGAAAAAACGTCGTAAATCAGCCCACTCTAACGTTGCAAATAAAACACGTCGCTGTGGAGAAGGATCTCTTGCTTAAGATATTATAATTTCAGAATTGCCAATAAATTAACCTAAAAAAATGCTTCCACAAGCGCCTTATCAATTATAATGAATTAAACATGCAGTTTTAATTAAACATAAGCTCAATTCGAAGCACTTTAATGATGATAGGCCTTTAAACACCGGATGTACTTTGATATCGCATGCGTGAATCATATATAAATACAATGTGCGAATATGACAGCATACAACTTCTCAGGTTTAAAGATTACGCCTTGCAATATTCCAACTGTTGGCCACTGTAACGAGCTGCGTGAATGATCTAGTTATTTGCTACACTATGCTGTTCGTAGGGAACGGCACCTGCCTTTGCAATAAATATTCTGGAAGGTAAAGATTCTTCAACAGATATATAAGTTTGTATCATGAGGTATCTCATCGAAAGACATAATGGTTGGTTCATCGGTATAATTACTGTAACTATATTGTTGATTTCACTTGCGTCATTGTGAACATCACAGGAGTATCAAGTATGCACGGAAGTTTCCTTATGATCTGACAAACTCAACTCACACGATACGTTACTCTAACTCTAAGCAATTTGCAGCAGTCCGTTTAAGTTCCGTGGAAGAGCTTTCTAACGCACTTAAAGTCAACACCCCTATTTGAAATCATATGTTATCGAAAAAGGCCAATTCAAAGCAAATAGTCTACTCCACTATGTATAAGTTAGTCATTTCCCAAATCTTTGTGAACAGTGGATATAATGTGGCCCTTCCCAACTGAGGACGGATGTTTGACGGATGATATCTTGCGACAGTCCGATTACTTTGGCAACATAAAGAACAGTATTATCCCAGTTGATGGCGACGGTACATTTGTCAAGATGCAGGACCCACATAAAGGACAGGACATATTGATGGCTATAATCAGAAGCAATCTAGTTTTATATTTATACATTCTTGGTGCTACTTGCAGATCATCGCAATCTTCAGCTGACAATGTGTTACTCTATCGTGATATATTCACACATTACGCATTGCTACTGGCAAAAAAAGGATAACACAACACCACCGCATGAAGCAATGTATTGTTTTAAGAACACGCACAAAGAAAACTGGTGTGATTGAGAATGCAAAGAAAGGAAATGTTTAACACATGACAATAAACCCACAATATGTCCATAATACTTAACTTGCAAGCTTAATTGACATGCCATCAGCGCCTCAATTTAGGTATCGAGAATCAAGGAGCCACAATATTGTGACAATTAAGCATCTGCTTGATACTCGATTTAAAAGCACGATGCATCCAGCGTCGTCGACCATTGTTTTGTTGAATTGCCAACGCATTAATCGTTTCAAACATATCTTGACGAAGAGTCACACAGAAGGCAATTCAATCTTTGTTGTTATACGGAGGTTGCTTTTTTCATGCATTCTTTTATATATAGCCGCATTTACTTTTGCTATGAAGGACCTAATCAAATAGGTTTCGATATAAGATTAATAGGAAACGAATAATCAAGCAAGCAAGCGTACGAACTGCGCAATCAGTCAGAATAACCTACTCCAAATATGTGCAAATAATTTATATAAGAGTAATGCGATGACACAAAACCGGAGTAGAAAAGTCCTTTGTTCAAGGGTATAAGGTGCAGCCTCTGGAATGTAATACTACCAACCCGAATGATAAATGTTGATACAGGTATCCATATTCTTGCATAAAAAGACATATAATCATGACAACAGTTACAAAAACTCTGTACCAGAAGCCAATTCGCCCGAACAATTAGCATTCAAGGCAGAAATCTACCACTGTATATTTCATTGAATAAGTCAGTGTAAGTGTCAATTACGACTACCAATGAGGTAAAGCACCATGTGTTGCTATTACATACCTCTCCTCTAGTCGATCAAAATACATTAAATTTGCGACCGTGCTGTGCAAACATAATGTGGGTGATAATTGAGCACATCCCTTTTAATTTGAACATATATGTTTCGTTTTTTTCGACCATCAATGTACTGATGTGCAGGCACATTAGTACATGGTTAGTGGGCATGCAGCAATCGATAGCAATGGATTTAGACAATACGGGTCACTAGGGTAAGTACCTACATACTTATTTCTGAGGTGACCTTTAACAACGTAACACACCCGACATTGCGCTTATAATTTGTTATTTCCACTCGCGGACATAGTGCAGTCATATGGCTTTTCTGTTTGATCGCTTGGAAAGTCGGTTTGTACTAAAACAAGTTCAAGTCATCATCATGTTCCGATGCTACTCAGTGTAGAAACATGCATATGCGCATTCTGACAGAGTTTCATTCGTGCCATATAATCCTTCTTTCTATTTTATCATCCGATTTATAGATTATTGTGATAATGGACTATTGAATATCATACATCCGAGACGCTAATTGGTTTTTTCCTGTTCGCAATAATATTTGCAGTCTATTAAGGTTTTTATTGTGCACTCATCAATCACTAGACTCAGAATAGCTGTGCTGACGATATATTACATAGAATACCGGTATCTCTTGCGCACACAGTTGTCATAAGAATAAGGATACCATCTCGGACATTGGTATAAATAGGCCTCGCAATAGAGCCAATGCTAACAATTGCGACGTATCTATCGAATCTGCGAATGTTTTCTATGCTTGCTAGAAATATTGCTCCATGCACTTTATAGTCAGCGTGTTAATTAGCTTATAATCTAGCATACGGAAAGGGACAGTTATGTTATTGCATTGTTGATGTTTTATCAATCTGTGCGGCATTCAATATGGTCCGTATAATACAACATGTATTGTCTGTGAATCAGGATGAAAAAGTTTTCTACGCGTAGACTAAATAATGGTGCGTAAGACAAAAGTAGATCTGTATTTCTACGAAAACACCAGTTATTCAAAGTACAAAGTGTTATAGTATTTCTATAGTCACATTCACTGTTATTAATTTAGTGTAATCTAAAGAGGTCGTTGTTTCAGTTAGTTAGTTGCAGAGAATAGATATCGGTTGGTTCTATGATGATATGAACAACATGAACAACTTGAACGATATAATCAAGACATTATACTTAGTGTTGTTTTTATTCACTGGAAAGATAAGTTTCGGAACGGCTACCATTAATAGCTTTCAGCACTGACGAGATGGTGTTCAAAGTATAACGCAGTTGGCAGCTTTGTCTTTTGTGGCTACATATTCTTACTGCTACCTATACAGAACCGATTAGCTAGTTTTTAAAAAACGGCAGTTGACATGAGTGGCAAACGCCCAATTGGGCCTATTCGTCTTCATACAGCATCGTTAGTTAACACAAAAATGTCGATGCAAGACTTTAAACCCGGCAATGTAGAATGTGCTTTGTTGTCCCCGCATGACATGCGCCGACATATATGCCATTATACTGATGAACCCACTCAATCAGTCCGCTGGAGACAATGGATATTCTTGCATAGCAGTCAATGTTGGCAATAATGCCAAGTCGTTATTTGAGAACGTAGTATTCCGTTCGTCTATGAAACAGCAAACTTTTAACGCATATTTATTTAGTAAAATAAGTTGACTTATATGTCGTAACGGCGTCAATATGATTCTAGCGTGAGTTCGTTATTTTGAAGTCTGTTTGAAATCTATAGTGTAGATATGGTTTCCATCGTTCACTTGGCACTGCGACAACAAACCAATATACGATTTTAATGTTTGCAGCGCGAATATAGCATCAATTGCGATAAAGACTTCCATGTAAGTCTGGTGTCCAAATCAGCGAAAACAATTAGCAACCTTAAATAGAAAATAACTTGCAAGCATTGGCTCTCAGAGTATACTTTCTGCCCTATTCACTTTCTGCCCAGGGTGGATTAGCTGCCTTGAATAACGTTCGGACGGTTAGAAGATACAATGTACCGCTTAATATGCTTTATATGACCACTATCGCCTACGCAATAATTTCTTTCAAAAACATCGGTAGCATATCAATAGACGCATCTAGAATATATACACTAGGAACTGAATGAGTTTAAGAGTGAGTGAGTAGAAAAAGGGATCCGGGGAGATGTTGTAAAATACTTCCCATAGGTGTGTTGTTGATATTGCTGGCACTGTGGACCACATATCGAGATTCAAATGAGTATTCAGAGAATCGTCCCTCAAATTCTAGTGGATATTAATTGGGGATCTGGTATATATTTCTTGTTATGATTGAAATTAGTCCATCAATGTCGTGAGATAAGCAAAACAATAGGGAGCTTGTTTAGGCTTAGGCGTTAATATACGTGTGATGATTGCACTCTTTCATCTTCTGCGTAGCACATGTTCGATACATATGATATTGTGGGAATGTTTCATGATTGATCATCACAAAACAATTAGTGTGCCTAATTCATCTTGCGTTCTCTTACCAATACAATATAGGAGAGAAGTAAATCATAGTTTATTATAAGTGAGATGCTACACCTTTAAACATTTGTAGAGAAACTAGGTTAATAAAGAACAATAAGTTGACCAGGAGTTTTGCAATGACTTTTGTTTGTCAACGTAATAAGAATTGATCTTCAATGAAATGTAAAGTTGACTAAACTGTTCGCAAAGTGACAGCATTTATTGTACATTGTTTGCATGTGAATCAATTGCTAATAACTCTGTCGTGCAGCATCATTTGTTCGTCGTAAGCTGAGTATTTTCACCAAACCCATTATCTTTCTGTAACTGACACATTTTGGAACTCTAATTGCCGAAATAGCAAAATATCGTGCAGCAGATATTGTACCATATAAACAGTTACTTTTGCCAAAACCTCGGCGCAATGTGCGTTATCATATGATCATAACGACAATATGTTACGTTGAATAAATGCATTCCAAATTAAAGAAACGTATTAATCTCATTCGCAAACAACGACAACATGTTAGACGGCCTTGATAATCAGTACATGAGCTTTGATCTTGAGCTTCATAAATAAGTCAACTGCTTGCGTTCGCAAACGATTTTAACCTCAACAAATGGAAACATTGCATCCAGGTCGAAAGAACCAGGTGTCATTAATAATGAGTCATTCACATCCAGCACACAAAGCTTACAACCGCACTTAGGAATTGTTCATCGAACTTTATTAAGCACTTCTTGAGACCATCAACTAAAGTGTTCTAGTCCCAGTTTGGTTATCCGAACAAAGAGTGAATTTCCCGGAATCAAACCACTATACACATAACTCGAAGTCTGCAATAACAATGCTGTTACAGGTGAGTGACAGCGTTTTAGTATATGTGATTATAATATATGTGACCATTTAATTAATGCATTGTCCTTACAAGCATTCAATGGATCTTTTAGTGGGTTTATGTATGCAATCAGTAATCTTTGATATTTGTGGGCGAAAGTGAGTGGAAAATAAGCGAGCATATTGTAATGCGGCCTACCATAGCAGCAGTATTACAATGCTAGCTCGTAAAAAGATTCCCATAATGATCACTCTAACCTTGGGTATTATTGCCTGTCCGAATCTTAAGGGTATGCAACAGGTTAATGGTGCTTCTGGGGCTCATCGGCCGCAGAGCATACAGGTGTTCTAATCTTGTTATTGTCATGGCGATATCATATCATATGATAGATTCGTGTTCAACGGCGGTTAGGAGTAGCATATTATCATTGCACATTGTATCATAGCAGGTTGTGATAGTGCCACCGCGCTACATGAAAACACAACAACCCAAATGTTGTATTTTAATAATTATATATCGTATGTCAATAATGATCTGAAAGCAAGAAGCATACTGCGATTGTACGATGGAGAAATGTGAGCAACTAGTTGTTTAAAATATTGTTCATGGGGTGTTTATCTTCATTGGTCATGTTTACAGCTGTGAACGACGTTCATATGTAATGTTAGGCAAATAAACACGATTAAGCGATAAATACATACAACGTTATTGCTTTGCTATGCATCTTGGTGCGTATTTGATCGAGAATGCAAATACAAAAACATTTTCGAATAAAGACCGTCCTCGCCTGATTCTGAATTATTCCAGCAGCGACGATGTCCTCATATACCCACTATCGAGTGATATCTTGTGCTCATTCGATAGTGCATTCATCGCACTTGCCAATCCAAGTAATTGCTAACCATCTTAAGCAACATTGTATCCCTTCAAGAACCCACTATCACACATTTATATACAGCAACGCAATTTTTCAACGCATCTTATCGTAAATTGTTGCGACCGTTATTAAATATGTTTAATTTCATTGAACCTGGCCTGCCCAAAAGATATATACAAGGAACCACGCTTTTCCTGTTGTATATTTTCTGTCTGGTGAAAATGATGAAAACCATCGAATTAAAGGGCTTAAAGGACCGACTCGGTGCATACAATCCAGTATTTTATCATTAAATAAGACACAATATGTAATTTTTCGCCAAGAAAGAACTTTTATCGGTTTTGCAATGGAATCATCATTTTAAGCAAATTAAGATGAAAATAGCTAAATATTTTGGCGCTACCAGCCCAATAACCTTTTCACTTACGTTGGACTAAACCGATGCTGATGTAGATGTTTGCATATGGCTTCCATTAACGTAACATTCAATAATGGTCGGATGTACTCAGATATTCTGGTGAGTTAATGACTCGCAGCACTCGGCCTAATGTCTCTAATCAGCTGTGCTACATTACGGAAGAATATTTCCGAGCTGCTGGTTGCATCTAAGGCAACCAGTGACCGTCACAAACACGAAGATACGCTATTACATATTGCAATTAAGAGAATATTGGTGAGTAACGAGGCGTTTACCAAATCAAATACATTATCATTAACGTAAGTTGAAAACCGGGTTTTTTGGAGACAAGCAAGTTTTTCTATTCATCGTTTATATGAATTTGTATGTCAGCAGGTAAAAAGATGAATGCTCGTCGCATTCTTCGACACATCCACGAGATACCCAAAGATGACCACTAATATCACTTTAAATTTTTAACATCGTTATTTATTGTAGCTATGCGATTTATGTTAATGTCTCAAGCTTTGACCACACAGCGCGCGCGTCAATCAGAACTTGAATCCAAATCAACCCGGATTTTACACTGGTCTGGAATATCGCCTTGCCGAAGTGGCAGCGGTGCTCCACAAATAATACCCTTGTATGTAAAATGCGTAAAGCACTAAGGGAGCACATCAACCTTCGACATGACAATCAATGATTAAATCCGAAGTTATCCAATAAATCTGCCATACGAACGCTATTGGTTTGGACGATTTTGTTCCAGAACATTCTGCAAAGGGAAACGTTTAGCGCATTGTCTGATGCACGAAATAGGATTACATAGCAAGGTCATTTGAAGCATCCCATTCGATCCACCGCAAATTTGACCGTAGCAAATTCGGTAGGTCTGTTGTGTCTATCCATTTCCTAAATAGCAAAGCACGTAACAAAGAACAAAAATTAAAATAATCGTTGATGTGAAACCTTTGACAACAAATTTAGCAACCTTGACATTTCTCTATTCGGACAGTGGTATGCAGCTATCTTTGATACTTATACAATAGCTGAATAAATGAAAAGCTAGTAAATTAACTCATTAGGATTGAGGCAGATTTAAAGCATTTGCTTGTATAAAAAAGTCTTTGATCTGCAATTAAGTGATAAGTCAAAAGGATCAATCTTATTCAGATATCTCAAAGGTGGTAAGCATATTAAATGGACGAAAAGTAAATTATAAATTAAATACACGAAATATATTTCAAAGATATTACCTTGCGCTTTTGTGTAACTGAAGAAAACAAGCTGCGGAATTCAATCATGATAATTAGTGTTATAGCATGCATCCGGTTGATATCGTGTCATTTTGAATATTATTAAACCACGGTGATTATACCGTGTGTGACCTACCGGAATCAGGCGGCATTAAATGTATTTATGCTTATAGCAGTATAATAATTGGATTAATATTTAACGCATTAAGGATTAGATATTCTTCTTCAGATAGCCCGATTTGGAACATTGTGCCCGTTAAGATGTTGATTGAATGCTTTGAATAGACCATACGACACTAGCCAATGACAGTGCTATTCAGAGCATGTGGAATATTTAACACAGAAGAAAAGGACATGTTCGGCAGTTATAGTGAAAGAAGAGGTTAAATACAGTAAGCAGGCACAAATCTTTAAAAATAAAGCAAATAATGTAAGTAGATATTGAATGATATTACATCGTAAGTATATACATTTTTTTTCAAGGATGGTGTTCAAGCCTAGGTAGCCTATATCGCTATTGTCAAGATGCACTGACAGTGACCCTAATCAGAGTAACCCTCATTGCTAGTCGTTTATAGCCTTGTTACACTCACATGCACGCACACACAAATACACACACAAACACATACACACGGTAACGGAAGTCAAACCTAATGATATAACGATTGCTGTGAATTGATAGCTGTAACATCATAAGAAAAAACCTCACCATGACGCCAGTTGTGTGAATGCAAGGCTACCGCTGCTGAAACGATAAACTACAGCTGGACTTTGCGCATCGAGCTGTGTTTAATTTTGTTACTCAGCTATGGCACCGTTTAATGAGGACTTCGACATCATGTCAGTTTGGCAATTGCACTAGATATCGCACATATATCTACCAAAGCAGTCATCCTGTGATGGTGGCTGAAATAGTGTCAGTTGGTTGGCATTTGATCTTGATGGGGTATCAGCTATTAAGCTTTCAATTTTTGTAACGGGCATTTCGATCTGTATTTCGAGAAAAAAATATTACTTTCGAGTCTTCGAGTTTAATGTCTGTGTCAAAAAGCTTGTAAGTATTTTGCTGCAAATACGGTAGAGACTGACGCGCGACATGTGTAAGGTGTTATTTTGACTAATCAACGTTTGAAGACTGGGTTAGCAAACTGGTTTGACGATCCATCTGTTTACAGAAGAACAGCCTAATGTTTCTCTGTGCCAGCATTGGTAAATGTGTGTATATTTGAATTCTGCCTTTTGAATCATCAAAGTACAACAAGCGCTATTACTTAAGTGTAATCATAGCATACGTAAACGTTTGAAACATAACTGCACCAGTATTGTCGGTTCCAAATGGTAATTGAACCAAAGAAAATCAAAATCATATCTAGGGTTGGACATTTCTTGAACTGCATTGATGATACTCAAGCGCTTATAAGCATGCTACGAGCATTTGTTGGACATATGCGTACTTATTAAATTGACGGTCATATTGTTATCAAACATCTTTGTAGGACGTTAGAGTAATACATCTTACCATTACAGACATTGCACATACCGGTAGGGTTAATCAGGCCATGGCAAAGCCACAGGGCGACCAGTGCAATGATTCAAATTTAGTTCTGAAAACAAGACGTTGCTCTTGTCACTCTGTTTGCTCACCAAAAAATAATTAAGACATACGAATTTAATTGAATAAATGGAATCGACCATCAGCATTAATATGGAATTATGGGTGAAAACATAATGTTAAATAACTAGCATTCAACATTAACAAACCATATAATGTCATCCTAGCTATTTTACAGTGCATGGTATAGTTTAAATTAATCCACATCAGAGTGTTTTATCTTACTTGTCCCAGATAAGGAGATGGCTTTGTATACAATTTATCGTCAAATTGGATTAATTAGTGATCGTATAATGCGGACAACATGGAAACGCTGCGCTTCGAAGTGATTTTTACTATTGCCATGATGAGGTGGCCAAGAAGAATTTAACAAAGAGCCTTTCGAATGTATGCAGTTGTTCGTCATAAACAAATGTATCATAGAATATATCGCTGATCAACTTGCTTATGCATGGTGTCATCTTGTGTTGCTGCAACGGGAACCGAATCTTTTCATAGGCCCGTTGTTTGGGCCATCAACTACGTATTAACTGAATGCAGTCTATTTCTTAAGAACATTCTAGCGCATCTATTTACAATACAATCTGACGTCGGAAACTTTGCAAAATGACACATTTCAGGTGAAATTATTAACACTGCGTTTATGCTTGTCTCTAAATATGCCCATTCAGCGTCGTATATACGAATTATACACATCTCGAATGAAAGACAATAGACAAAATCTGATTACGTGATTGAGATATTAACCCAACCACAAGCATGGAGTTTGGGGTCGTATTCCAGCAACATGTTAATAGTTAGATTGTATATGACAAGTGAGTTTAAACCTAGATCAATTATCCAGATTTTTTAACGCTTTCAATGAAGATGGCTGTGTGAAACATAGCTTAAAACTTGCCCATTGGTTTACATCAACATCAATGGGCTTTTTGCATATTGGTGGATGAGCATTGTGTTGGGCTTTGCGCTATCGTCCTATTTGTATTGTTGCTATTTAATTAATTCTTTGTATCGGGCTTTTGTTTCTGCCTTATGCTAGCCTCAAGTGACCGATAACATCACATTTAATGCTTTCCATGGGCTTTGTATTCGAAACGTGCCCAGAATTTCCATGCGTCAGACTATTAATTACATTTAGATCAAACAATGGCCTTCTTAGGTTGCTTACATTGTTTTCGTCAGAACTTGGAAATAGCTCTTGGGCATATGAGATGAAGTGATGTTTTTACTCACTGTCGCTACTTGACTTTAGATACTAGAACATACTGCTCCTTTATATTTATGAGCTCAAATTTTTTACAACATATTGCAAACAATATGCAGCATTCGTTTGCTGTGAAATCGAGTGTAAAAAGCATTTCGGAGCTGATTTATTAAGATTGTTTAGGAAGCCCGTAGGAAAAAATGCTAGTCGAGCGGTCTGTTGGCGATCTACAGATTGATCACATACTTTTAAAATTTCTTAGACAAATCAACACATATATACATATATATATATATGTATATATATAAATATACATATATATATATATATATATATATATATACATATATATATATATATAGAGATATATATATATATATATATATATATATATATATATATATATATATATATATATATATATATATATATATATATATATATATATCTCTCTCTATATATCTATATATATATATATATATATATATATATATATATATCTCTCTATATATATATCTATATATATATATATATATATATATATATATATATACATGTATATATGTATTGATTGAACTGGTGTATTGAAACTTTAAAAAGTATGTGTTCATTCTGTAGATCACCAACAGACCGCTTGACTAGCATTGTTTTTATACGGGCTTCCTAAGGCCCTAGATACCGTAACCGGCCTGTAGGCACTTGCAGGCTGTGACCCATGGGAAGCTAGTAAGAAGTCATCCCCCGTACGAAGTTATGGTCGCATGCTTTATGGCGTGTCTGCAGACATTCTGCTGGTTCTCTATTGGGATCAATCAGCGGGTCGAAATAACCAATACGTACACAATACGGGCCCGTGGAGAACCCGTACGAAACCGTGCGGGCCCTGCAGGGGCTTTAATCGCATAAATCTAGGTTTACACATATGCATATATACATACATATAAATATATATATACATATATGTACATGTATAGTAAAATATTTGGATGTTTATAAATATAGTAATATATATGCATGTTTATATAAAAAAAAAATCTTATCTTCGCTCTGCTGCTATTATTGACACATTGATAGTGTAGCAGAAATTTATAAGTTTGAGCCATACATCTCGGTTGTTCTAGTCTTGACATGTTACTTAGGTCGTACTTAATAAAATGCTAGGGTCATCGATTAATAAACTAGGTGAACAGATTACTTTTTTTAAAGATATCACAATTCTGGAAGTGATTATGTGAACGAAAACGATATAACAAACTATGCATTATCTTCTGGCTCATGTGATACTGTGAAAGATAGTTTTCACAATGTATCTAAATTAGCAATAGTGAATAGTAGATAACGTACTTCTGCCACATATGTGATAGTTTAAATACATTCCACAGTAATTGACACAATGTATGTACATGTACCCAAGTAAGTCATGTACTAAAAAAATTATCTTCGATTCAAGGATGTTGGTGTAGCTCAAAATCCTATAATATAGATACAAAAATATCATGGCTGGCTTTAAATGCTGCACTAAGTACCTATCATGCTATGCTATTAATTCTGTCGCTTTTTACGTCCGTTTACAAGCAATCTCGCCTTTAGAAAACGAAGAGGACACTGACAAAGCAAAATGTTTAGATGTCCCATTTTTATAATTCACCTAAGAGTAAGAGGCTTCATGGGTGCTGAAATGTTTGTTCTATTCAGCATTACCCGAAGATGTCAGAAATATCGAACTTAAACTATTGTAGCAAGGTAGGTTATATATGATCCATAGCTGTGTTTTTTCATGGTCAGCTATTGGGAACATGATATCACATTTGTCTGCTGATACCCTAATTCCTGTCAGTCGGAATAAGTTGTGTCGCCAAATCTTGATGATATATGACACAGGCTAATTGCATAGTTCTGAGCTTACTAAAGGGGCTTTCCGGCTAATGAAGGTGTGTTCCAATTGCACTTGATCATGTTTGCGACGGATAACCTTGGAATTGGTCGAAGAACTTACAGCGTGGATCAACCAGGCATGCCATTCAAGGACAAGTAATCTCAATCAATGACAAGTTGTTTGCGATATTGTTTGTCCTTCGGGCTGTATTGAACTGCGCTGAATAAATACTTAAAGTGATGGACTGGTTGGCTTTTATGGCCGGCTCTCACATCAGTTTTGCTGATCGATTTTGATTTATATCGGTTTTCTAATGCATTAGAACAAAATATATAATATTGATTTATCGCCATTTATACAGCATATATACGAATGCTTTTAGTAATGCCCTACCAGAATGTAAGGGCTACCACAAGGCGCCAGGAGCAAAGCAGTTCAGTGAACTTAAGTGTGATTTGTAATAAAAGGGTGCTGATTCAATTATGCCCATGTGGTGAAGTGATCTGTGCACCAACAAATATGGGTATCACCCGTCTTCTTATACACTGCAACTATATACTGCAATATCCCGACTAATATTTTCTTCCATGGATGTGCGGATGGCTGTTTACCGATGGCTATTATAGGGCGATCGTAGACTAATTCTGAATCAATTAAAAGATTAAATAAATTAAATGAAAATGATACCTGCCTAATTAAGTAACGAAATATAAACACTTAAAAATATATCGCCATGGCCAATCGAAAATTATCGATACATCACAGCGACTGTGTCCAACACTCTGCTTATCTAAACTGCCCGCCTGGACGCATGCTATTGCTTATAGATCAAGGGAAGTATCAACAACGTGGAACCAGTAAGACGCTAAAAGGCCCGGAAACTCAATAAGTCTCAGCCGCGTTTTCACTGACCTCGTTGTGATGGTTGGCAGTAAATTCCATGTTATTTCCCACACTTTTTCTAGACAGTTGATTAGATTACTGCCCCCAACA
This sequence comes from Urechis unicinctus, assembly GCA_034190875.2. Lineage (NCBI taxonomy): Eukaryota > Metazoa > Annelida > Polychaeta > Xenopneusta > Urechidae > Urechis > Urechis unicinctus. The sequence continues at coordinate 11,150,446 of CM067354.1, forward strand.
AGACATTGAAGATGTTTCAGGAGCCAGTCAGGTACAGTGGTGAGCATGATATATGATAAGCTTGTATTCTAGACACCGGCTAGGTCGCTATGAAATCCAATATGGTGCGATAGATGAACTTCTGTGTTCCTACCATATAATTGTGCCCTGACATTCTAGTAGTGGCAGCTTTGGTCAAGGGGTATATATTGCATAACTGACACGGGCACATCTATTTTAAATCGGCATTGTTTGCTACGAAATTGCAATTGCAATATCAGACAAGATTATATAGCCATGTCAATCGAATTTCTTCTAGCGATAAGACTCTTCGTCTCACTGTGTTGTTACTTGAATCAAACCTCATGCAAAGTTGCTGAGGACGCTTGATATAGCTTAAGTTTATAATTATAATAGGTCGTACTTACTTCTAGTGACCTGTGATACCACAAGTGTAATTGCCACAGCACTGACTGAAAGTGTTTCAACAACCGCATAAATGTAAACAAGGTCGTTATCATTGATCATGCGTCAACAAAATCATGGAATGATCCCTGAGATTACATCTCCCAAATTAATTTTACATTGAGTTCGATTACTTGTTAGTGGCACATCGGCGTTACTGAATGTTTCGCCCCTACGCTTTATAATTCACATAGCCCCTTGTTTATTAAAAGTATATTTTTATTGAGGTGTTTTAGGTATAACGTTGTTGATTGCATAGTGCAACATATTGCACACACACCCTTTTATACCAGCAAGCTAGATGGAAACACTTGCGTTCATACACAGCAATATCCGTAGTAGGTGTGTTCCTATCCAACCTTGATATGCTGCATTTAGCAACTACTCGACAAAACGTGCGGCCAAATCAACGTAACATCATGTCCAGTATTTAATAATCTTTATTCGAGTATAATGACGTTTATTATCTTTGTGCAGTCCTTGTTTGTAATAAATAACCACTAAATGTTAAATATAACATCGTTGATAACGTACCGAGATATTTAATAGCGTTGCAGGTGATTAACAAAACTACGAATGGCAGTTTACATTTCTACTCTTTGGAAGAGAAGTGTAACTGCGGCAATGCATCGTTTACAACATTGGTCTACCCGTGCATTTAGTCATCTTTGATGCTGCTCAATTCAGCTGAAATCGGCTAATTTGAAAGTTACTTCAATATTAACTGGCATTTTGCAGCATGATATGCGACTCATAGTTAATAATGCGATCTAGTTCATTGTCGGTTTATAAATATGCAAATATCGGAGACTTATGTCCGTATATTGTTTCAATAGACATTCATGCATTAATCTGGTTTAATGAGATAGCCCGTAGGAAATGTTCTCCCTTCCAAAAACCACGCAGTAATATATTTGCTTAAACATTCTAGGTGTAGCATTCAATATGACAAACCGTTTCTTTTAAACCTCGTTATGTTCACACAAACTAGACAGATATTGTATTAGCTGACTTAAGTAACGATAAACAGGTTAGACTAGCATAAGCCGATTGTTAAACCTTGGTGCCAAACACTCATATTACTCGCGTCGCGAAAACTCGCGTATATGCATGACTTTTTTAGCCCATACTAGCGAGTTATTTGAACAAATTAGGAACCAAAACGGAAGTCTTATTTACATCCGCCATCCGTAATCGCACGCTTTCACAACTTTCTTCTTTGGAAGATGTATTGCGCCATAGGAACAAGGTGAGAATAAGGTGAGAAAACATTTCCGGGCGGGTGCGTATATAAACCATTCCCACAACTTAAGGAAATCAGTTCAATTTGCATTTTCCCGTCGACCGTTCGGGCCAGTGCATTTCCTGAACAGCGCAAGCACAAATTCATCACACCCAGTCAGATGACACTGTTAGCTGAGTGTAAGTGACAGAGTAGTTGTTATCTGATCCGTAACGAAAAAAAACCAATGACTTGTCGCAATAAGAAACGCCTCATTCAAACCATGCGATGCGGATTAACTCGCGGCTCCGATTTTTAGACCCGTGTTGGCGCGAGTTATCGGGGTAGACCTGTATATCTAGACTATCTTCCTAGTCAGTTAGTCAAAACATATAAGACGTTAATGTACAGCGTATCAAGTATTCCAAAATAATTCATCCCTATGCAGTACGAGTACATTATATGCTTTAAATACACACGTCATCATGCAGCTTTTACGTCTTATTCCAGGGAAATCGGATAATATCTCTACAGAATCAAGTACGCATGATCCACGTGCCGATGATATTATACATACAAGTGGTACAGGCAAATAACTAGTTTAACTTATATTTTTCCCTCGCTACATCGCTTTATCGTTGGATTCAGTTTAAAAATGCATTTTTCTTTGCAGGCCATTCCTAAGAAGCACTCGATGAACCGAGGAATGCTATTGACAAAATGGATAATGAGCATCTGATGCAATTACCGTCACCGACGTAAATTTGATCTCTCTGCAATTATCAGTTGAGAGGACATGTAATGTGGACTGATAAAATCGGCAAAGAAGTCAAATGAACGATATACTAAAGGAGAGCCTGGCTAAATGTTGTCTATTAAATCGGATTCGGATTTTATCCTATTCACAACCAATCATTTTGAAAACCAAAAGACTTTTGCTGAAATCATGTGTTCGTTGGCCACGTCGCTCCGGATTAGCTCACAGAAAACAACAAGGCCCCTAAATCAGCAAGGATTCTATAACGGGCAACATATGCGTTGTTCTACATTATCTTATCTTAATTGATCCTTACTAAATCTTAGTTGGTAGTGCTGGAACAATGTAGGCATCTTATATACTGTTTTAATATATTCAGTGTGCTCGTATGGCTGAACATAAAGATGATATAATGGCCAAAACATCATGCTCATAACCTGCAGATGAGCTACTATGTAAAAGTAATTGTTTCGAGCAAAAACAAGTTATTACCAAAGGCGTTAGTAAAGAATTGTTAAGTCTGATAAGGGTTCGCAGGCTGAATATTGGCTCTCATTTATATAGTCCCACTTTCACAGTATGTAAATTCTATTGTACGTTGAGCGTTTTTATTTGGTTGTGTAATTGATTGCTGTGCAATTTCGTCAATAAGTGTCCATGCTAACAAGACGGATGTTCTAACAAGACGGATGATGATGAATGATGATGTGCAATTGTGCAGTTATCGCATTATGCATGCCTGTACCCACATTTATTCCATCGGCAATACTGTCAAAGGTATATTCAACTAGAATCCACCGTACATGTGTGGCATACTTAAAGGATAACAAAAGCTGAATAAACTGTTGAAACAAGTGAACGTAAGTATTGCGTCCACTGATGACCTAAGCTAAACCTTTATCATCCATATGATATGAAAATAGAGAATCAGCTATTATTGATAGCTTTCTCACATTGGATAAACGATGGAATTCTTCTTTTTTCATCTTATATATCATAACATTGGTACGTAAAGCATTGCATTGGTTTATTTCAAGTGTTCTTTACCGAGTTGTTGACTCCGTCGCAATATCTCTCTCATTATATTTAGCCTTAGTGTCGGCTGTATACGCGAATTATATTACTAGAAGCATATACATACGTTTCTAAGTAATTACAGAATGACTCATCCACCAAATATATGGTTATGCAATGCATACCATGAAGTTGAAATTTCTGCATTGTAAAGCAGCAAGCTAAGCGTATAAGTGTAGGTAAAGAAAGCCGGGGATTCATTATATTTGCAGTTAGAGATTTGATTGTAAACAAAGCAGCCTTGTGAATGATTAACTTATTCAGAGGAAGATATAATATCTAAGAACGTTCATTTGTCGGAGCTGGTTTTAAATTGCTGTACTATTACGACATTACATGTTATGCACAATACGGGCATCTAGAAATTTGCAAGTCGATTGATGCGAATATCATATAGTGGGCAAAATATTAAGACTGTGTGATTAAATATCTCCGTATGCTTTTACATGTAGGAAACACTATATTGATTTGGAAATTGCTTAATGCTAAGGCAATTCCGCGCTACATATAAACACAATTTTAAGTAAGGAGTTGTTGTTACTGAAACATATGCCTACGTATCCAATATTTATCAACCGTATATAGTACATATAAGCGCAACATCGACTGTGGCAGGAAATTGCTTCCGGTGCTTGGCCGTCTGCTACTTACCGGAATCACCCTACATGGGTTGGATACATATTGATGTCATGGGTACAATGAACAAATTCAACGCTACCCTAACGTTTCATGTATTGGAACATTGAGGACGTATCTACTTGATAAACTGGTATCGTTGTCGCTCCTATAGTCGTATAGTATAGACATTTGATCCAACATATATATGTACCAAACATGGCTCAATTTAAACAGAGATTCATCGATATCTGAACGATTATGCTGTTGCGTGAGGTGATCACATTTGTATTATAAATACCTCGTCTATTGTGGTTCAATACATATGTGCTGTGTGTCGACCTTGTGTTATTCCAACGAACAAGACATGCGGATACGGTAGGTGCATCTTCGATTGTGTTTGGATTGGTTTTCTTCATACAACTATGCATGGTAAATCCGTGCTCCTTATTCCATGAAAACTGGGGTCACATGATAAAGCGTTTGCTATTAATTGGATGCAAGTTTTTGCTATCACGTAATCCCCTATTAAGCACCCAAGCGAAAAGCATATGGGGGGGGGGGATGAAAATGATCTACGTAACCTGAACGAATCGCCGTTAATGCGACAATTTACAATGTGAAGTAGTGAATGCTAATGCCTTATGTATGATATTACGCACTGAGGTATTCGATAATATGTAGCGAGCATGGTGAATTGATGATGGCTGCGTTATGTAAAAGCAATTGTTAATGCTTGAGTGCTTCGTATTTTTGCCACTGACTTGTTTTTTTTCTTTTTGAATGGCAACATTATATAGAATGTTCGTTAATAATTGCTTGAAACGCAACCATATTACGCAGCATATTACGTATAAACCACAGTATCATCGTGAAAACAATTGTTAATCAGCTTTGTAAGTTCAGATAAAGTTATTGTTAACAGCAGTTTGCTGCAGCATCAGAAGCTTTTTACATTTGTGCTTTTTCAATCCGCATTTAATCCACAAACCTGCACAACAGACAATTACAAAAAACAAAAACAGCTATATATCACCTGTGCAAATGATGCAAGAAAAGCAGGTTTCCCCACCCTACACCATTACTTTCAGGCCATGACATGCATTGCAAACCAAATTCATTCCATTAATCATGATTAAAGGCCGTTGCAAAGCATTTCATCATTCAAATGTTATTTTGTCTATTCGTACTGTTTTTTTCTACTGGCTTTTCGGCTCACACTTTAGCAACCGATATCAACTACAATATCCGTAACGGCATCCTGCAATTGCGAACTCAGCAGCGTGATTGTGTGATTGCGATTCTTGAAAAAACGTCGTTAATCAGCCCGAAACTTCTCTGTGGAGAAGGATCTCTGGCTTAACAGCACATTATTATTGCAGAATTTCAAACCCTAAAAGGTCTAAAAAAACCATGTACTTTGATATTGCATGCGTGAAAAATATATAATTACAATTTGCGAATATGTTATGCTATTCTAACCCATGGCGTTCCTATTGTTGGGGGGTCGAAATTAGTTCATGCTGCCAGTAGTATCTTCGCATACGCCTTTGTATTCATTGCATATTACGTCGGCGTGGAACATCAACTTCTTAGGTTTGTAGATTACGCCTTGCAATATTCCAACCGGTGAGTGCTTTGAGGATTTCCACTTTAACTTGCTACACTATGCTGTTTTGTGAGGAATGGCACATGCCTTTGCAATAAATATTCTGGAAGGTGAAGACTCTTCCACAGATATATATGTTAACTGTATTATGAGGATCTCCTCGAAACACATAAGGGTTTGTTCATCGGTACAATTACTCTAACTATATTGCTTACTTCACTTGTGCACTGCAAGCTTCACAGAAGTATCAATATGCACGGAAGCTTCCTTATGAACTGACAAACGGCTCACATAAGACGCTTCTCTAACACTAAGCAATTCGCAACAGCCCGTTCCACGGAAGAGCTTGCTGACGCAATTAAAGTCACCATCCCTATTTGAAATCATATGCTTTTGAATAAGGCCCAATCCAAAACAAACTGCCTTACCTGCTATCTATCAGTTAATCATTTCACAAAATCGTTTTGTTCAGTGGATGTAAAGTGGTCCTTTACAACTGAGGACGAATGTTTGATGGGTGATATCTCGAGACATTCAGATTATTTTGTCAACATAAACAACAGTATTATCCCAGTTGATAGCGACGGTACAGTTGTCAAGATGCAGGACCAAGCAAAAAGACAACAACATTTAGATGGCGATAATCAGACGCAATCTAGCATTATATTTATACATTATTTGTGCTACTTGCAGAACATCCGAACAAAGAGTGAATTTGCCGGAATCAAACCACCATACACATTACTCGAAGGCTGCAATAACAATGATGTAGGAGCCGAGTGGTAGCGTCTGAGTATAATATGAACATTTGCAACATTGGCACAACCTTTGGCTGGTGAGTTATGGGCCATAGTTAACCATACTATCTAAATCAACAGTTGTTTGCATGAAAAATACAGGCCTGTGTATATATCACCCTGCATGTCAAATGTATTATTAACGCTAATGCACAATGGATAAATAACCTTTGTGAAAAAACATTATATTCTTAATGATTACCAATTAAGATTCAGGTAGGGCTGAGGTACCAATGTGATAATATCATACACGAATATGAAGTGGGTGTTTTCATAAACTTAAGTGAGGCTTTAAATGCTATACACCATTATAGTAGATTGTGAAAACTATTATAGTGCTGTATAAGAGGATAAGCATTATGATGAATAACTAATTACCTCTCTGATAGAGTATATTAAGTGTCATAGATTTGTATTCATTTTGTGCTTGTGTCAAATTTGGCGTGCCCCGAGGATAGCTGTAAGAGACACTGCTCTTCCCGTTAAATATTAATGAAATGACTAAAATATCAACATGTGTAAGACTTTTTACATTTGCCTTTGATGACAATGCTTTCCTGTCTGGAAAAAACCCGGTACAAAACATTAAATAAAGGGCTTAAAAGACTGACTCAGACCCAATATGTAATTGTACGCCAAGGAAACAGCTGGTTCTGGCATTTTGTTTAGCGCCAAAAAGGTGTTAGTAAAGATCTACACTAACTGCACGCTATATTTATCTACCCTTACATTTCATGTTGAGTGGGGTGCAGCTTCAATTAGATTTATTCAATCAGTTCGTGCTATACAAAACGTGAGCTGTATAATAAAAACGGGTTCATGACGTCAAACCAGTTCTGGGCCTTTGTACGAATACACTGAACACTATGACTCTAAAGGATGTATAAGAATATCTAACCTGGCTTATCGTGTTTACATTTCTTAACGGTAGTCTCCCTAAAGCTCTTAATGATTATGTATGCAGATGACCTGACATTGTGCTTTTGACAACAAGAGAAGCGCAATTGTTTACTTTACCTCATTGTAAAAGCACAATTGCACAAAAAAGATATCCGTACGCGGTAGCCCTCCTACGAAATGCGCGCTCAACAAAATCCGAATGCTCATATCACTTATTTATGTTCAATCTTTGGAATTTCAATTATATTTACATTCCATCCTTTCAATGAAAACCTGTTAAAACATTGATTTTACACGCATTGATACGACCCTCTGAATTGAGAAAAATGTGTCATTGATTTTTCGTCGTCGTTAACGTTAACCTTAGTATTTGTTTGACTAATAAGAATCGAGTATCGCTGTTCATTCTAAATAAATTATTAACATTACTTATTATTGACACATTTACAAATGCTTTATCCAACATTTTAATCGCATTGAAACGGATAGAGCAATTTTGGCTTGCAGCTCGAATAACGACTACACGGCTGGGTAAGCATCTAAATCGGTAACAAGCTGACTGATAGTTATAGTATCAACGTGCACATTGATACATTTCACATTGATCACATTTTGCACGCATAATCATTTCGTTGTGTGATACGCCTTACTATGAATCATACTTTGCGTTGTGCCAGGCGATTAAAGCTGGTATTGGCAATCCATCCATTTGCAGACCAATAATCGGATTGGGCTAAAAGAAACATGGATTACGGATATCATAAACTACTTTTACCAATAACACCATTAGCTATGGCAATGTCAATACCATCAGCACCTTTCCCTTTTCATTTCGGTCGGACCAAACCGTAGTTAATGTACATGTTTGCATACGGCTTCCATTAACGTAACAGTCAATTATGGTCGTATGTATTTAGATATTCCGCTGACTTGGCCGTTAAAACATTGATTTTACACGCAATATTAATGACTCACAACACTCGGCATAATGTCTCTAATCAGCCGTGCTACATCATTGAGGCTTATTTCCTTTCTGCTGTTTGCATCTAAGGCAATCAGCGACCATCACGAACACAAAGAGACGCTATTGCACCGAGTGGAACTGATGACCATTTCAATAAGCCTCAGCGATCACTCATATAACAATGATCAGCAACAGCCTAAAATATTGCAAATAAGAGATCATCGGTGAGTAACGAGGCTGTTCACCAAATCAAATAAATTATCATTAACACAAGTAGAAAACGAGGTTTTTGCAGACAAACAAGTTTTTCTACTAAACGTTAAAATGAACACGTATAGCCAGCTGGTAAAAAAATGAAGTTATCTGCGATGCCTTATACAAAAGCTCAATTAGTGAAAAGCTTGTACATTATCTCTTTAGAATAGAGGCAGATTTAAAACATTCGCTTGTATAAACGTCATTCAGCACTGCTATATCCGAATTAATATTCACTCAACGTGAGTGTCATTTTTTTATATGCCATTAAATGTATTTAATTTTACAAGCAATTTATATAAACGGTAAATGTTCCACCCCGAAGATTGTAGTCAGTTTGGGTCAAAGTAAGATGCTCATAAAAGCTATTGGGGAGATCTGGCGATACAAAGAAATGTATACTGTCACAACATACGATGTGACCATTATAACTACAGCTCATGGTCAGGCAACATAGCCGTCATTAACATACACTGTTCCTGATGGATTTTTACTTTCTTAAAAGTCTTATCAGAAGTGGTGATTTACCCGACCGTGCGGTTAACCTTGTACTGATTATCACGCACCCAACGAATGATGAACCATGAATGTAGATAGATACATGAAACATGAACGAACATACGCACACACTCCCACACATATACGCACGCACAATCACACGCATGCCACCAGAACGTAACATATTTTTTAAGTTAGCGATTTTTAAACCCACCTCGAGCTATCATTAAGTGACGAATATCGCCAGTGCCCAATAAATTAAATATGTAATATTCCTTACCAATGTCGACTCTCTGAACATTTCCGCCTTAGTGATTGAAATTGTTCAACCCGTTTAACCATATGAACTGATTGCACTTGCTAACAATTTAATGACGACAGCAGAGATGATGAAAAAATCGATGTCACATATAGTGCTTCCGTTGACCTGTATTTTCAACCACTCTCTGACGACGGGTAAAGTTTCCAATCAATTAAAAATTGCAAAAATAATTGGTATCGACAGATCATCCGACGCATTTCCAAAAAGTTTATTGCCGGTTAACTGCTTGAACAATTGATGTACCATTGAGTTATTAATTTGTCAAATACTCAATACTATACCAACTGCAATTGGCTTTCAAAAACACCCCTCGACAGTTCAATCCATCATACAGTTACTAAACAAATAAGATAGTCCATCAAACAGAACTCAAAACGAGTATTTTGCGCTCTTTTCAAACTTTTGATGGAATAGACCACGGTATACGCTGGGAAAAATAGCGCAACGTGGAATAAGTGGGGTGGCGCTAACATGGATGAATAGCTATTTTACCGATCGAATACAATCCACTTATGTAGCTGAGCCCAAATACCTCTGCATTTTTTATTATTCGCCAATTATCCATGTCCTGCTCAACAGAACATCTTACGTTTGTATATACTAAGCCATTTACACCTCACCTGATATCCATACTCTCTTTTGTTGGGGCCAGTCATGCACTTGGGAAAGGTCTTGTCTGCAATTAATTGTTTCCCAACGCCACCCCCCCCCCCCCACCCCAGAATATATTGTGTATAGACCAACTATCAAATCTGCAAATATAAATGAAAATGATCTGACAATTTTGGTACAGGACAACCCGAAGAAGCTTATAAGCTTCGTGATATATTTAGTGACGAAGACCTTTTATGGAAATCCTCAATTTGCTATTTCATTCTCTATTCGCTATTAATCAATTCAAACACATGCTCCCTCAATTAGTCTTGCGTACCCTGTACTTCACTTTGGCGCACCTGTATGTTAAATATTGCATCCTGATATTAACAAAGAAGTACTTCATGAACGCACCAAACGTTAAATAAATCATGTTGTAGCAGCCACACAGATCCCATATTAATGCGTTGCGGTATTCTGGCCGTATTTGTGTACCAATTTGAAAACCACTCATTGCTGATTGCCAAGTAATCATATCTGATCGATGAGCCTTACAAAAATACGTTAAAGTTACACTCCACTTAGTTCCACATTTAGTGCTCAAATCATGAGGTATAATAAGAAGACAGTTCTGGGCCCGTGCTTACAACGTTACATTATCTGTTCTCAATGGATATCAAGGAATTGTTCTGGGTTCGAATCAATCTGCTGCTACTATATTACTACTACGTCTACATTATCTACTGCTACTACTTCTAGTACTACTTGACTATACAAGGAAGAGGTGTGATAAATGTATTTATCTGCTCTTCGTTAATCATCAGCTCGACAAGATCAAACTATACATTCGACACACGAATACTACTTTACGGCCAATTGTAATATTGTTGGGAGAATGCATTTGGACTACTACTTGGTAAACCGTAAGCGTTACAGTAAACTATTATGATAATCATAGATTCTCCTATTTGTATTTGAAAGGTAAAGTGGAAATGCGTAATATCAGCCGACCTTATCACACATATCTTTCGAATATATCAAAATTGCTTATTATGATGCTCCACTTAACCCCCTTTACGTACGGTATCAATGTGAATTGTTGGGCATGATGATTTGGACAAGTGACAAAATACTCAGGGAGGTCCACGTGTAACACGTAAAAGAAACGTGCAGAGGGGGTGGATTGGCTATGATGCTACACGTCCATACTTTCTATGTGTGCCATTTCGATAAGATTGTGAATGACCTGACAAATGCAAAAGGCATATATATTCAACTTATCAAGCGCAGCACCATGATCATAAAATACTGACATTGCCATAGATATCACTGTCTGACATGTTCTGGCAAATTGTTTGTTTTACCTAAAACACTGTTGGAAAGGACTAGATATTTAAGGTGAATGTTTAAGTCCGGGGTACTGCTTCATCAAATGATGCTCGAAAATAACTTTGGATTGTTATTAGCTGCAAGTGAAATGAAGGCCGCGAGTGGCGATCATCATGTCAAGATATATATCGGCATGATGATTAGCGCAAGTGACAAAATACTCAGGAGAGGTCCACGTGTAACACGTTTACAGATACATTTATATATATATATATATAGAGTATAGATATATAGAGAGATAGAGATATATAGATATTAGACACGGAGAGATATATAGAGAGAGAAGAGAGGGATATATATATATATATAGAGAGAGAGATATATATATATAGATATATATATATATCTCCTATAGAGATATATATATCTATATATATAATATATAGATATATATATATATATAGATATATGTATATGAGATATATATATATCTACCCTATATATATATACACTTTATATATTATATATATATATATTTATATATATATACATATGTGATATGTAGATGTATATGTGTATCTATATAGATATATAAATATATATCTTTCTATATATATATATATATATATATATATATATCTATATATATCTCTCTATATATATATATATATATATATATATATATATATATATATATATATATATATATATATATATCTCTATATCTCTATATATATATATATATATATATATATATATATATATATATATACGTATTCGACTATTATGGACATGTAGGAAAAAAAAAATTAAATTGGTGATCATTTCTTGTTTTCTGTTGGACTGTCAGTAACATGTGTCGGTTTCGTCAATTTATTTTTGATTCTTATTGTTTTATTAAACTTATATGTTTTGTGTACCAAAAAGGATGTTCCAAAATAATTTGGAAACTAGGGACTCGTATAAGAACAACTATTTAGGAACATAGCAAAAAAACAACAATTTTGGGACATAGCAAACAAGCAACCATTTTTCTTATCAAATTAAAAGATATTCTCGACCAGCAACACAATTTCGTCTGAAAAAAAAACACGAGGAAATTTACGAATAATCCGACCGATTTCCTGACTAAGCATTTCGGTTCCCAGCTCATTGAAAAACATCGAATCCAAATATATTTGTTTTTTATTCTCGCTATCGAATGTCACGTGGATAGGATATATATATGAAGGAAGTAATTCTAAACAATATACCAGAATTTGTGAATAAATATTGATTTTGTAAACGCCTCTAACTATTTCCGGCGCGATGCATTAGCCAAAACCTTGCAATGGATAAAAGTGAATGGAAATAAAGTACAGTGTAACATCTCTTTTAAATAAAAAATTGTACAATCAAGCACTCAAAAGGTCTTTTTCTGGATCTCACGTCGTGTGCCAAGATATGACTGTGTTCCAAAAAGGTTGGTCGATTGCCCCAAAAAGGTTGCATTCGTATTAATATATGTATATATATATATATATATATATATATATATATATATATATATATATATATATATATATATATATATATATATATATATATATATATATATATATATATATATATATATATATATATATATATATATATATATATAATAGATATATACTTTTGTATTTATAATAATTATTATAATATTATACAGGCCTGGAATTTCACGGCGGCCCTATAAATGGCCGTGATGCCCCTTGAAAATGACCAAATATTACGGTCAAGTTTGCCGTGCCCTTTCCCCCAATGGCCGTAGTGCCCTTTTTCACCATTTGCATCCAAGATCCACCGGGGCCGTCTACCGGTAGCCTGACCGCGCCGCCGACAGCATTTTGGACCCAATTATTAAATCCCCACCATCCAGTCACTGCTGCATTGAACACAACCCACAACCAAACTTCACCACGCGGCCTCATTTCCGCTGACAGATTGACCTCTTTAATGTTGGCCCCTCCGAAAATTAAACGCAACACACATGTAAATAGAATTGAACTCATTGCTTTCCAGCGGGAGTAACATCATTACACGAAGGCAGCTGCTATCCAGAACTAAATGTAGACTGGTCGTTACTCAGTTTCTAAAACTATTCTAAATAGTGACGTCTGGTCTTCGGGCTAGGAGAGCGAACCAGCAAGGGCGCTGCGAGATCAGTGAGCGAGATCGATCATCCCTGGAAACGAAGTTGCTGCTGTGTGCGATGTTAACGGAGACCAGAGTTTTTGACAATCAAGGTTGTGAGAACTTCTGTTGTTTATTGAACACGCTGACAGCACATGATTGGTAAAAGTTTGACATCGCGTCGTCGTTGGAAGTCGCGTCGTTAGATTGTTGTCAACGAAAATACACACTTATCGTATCCTGTCACTTCCCTTCGTTCATGTGTTTGAGTCCTTACTAAATAACATCGAAATGCCACGAAGGGATCGTTTGAAACGTTCGAGACATCTTGACCTATAGAAATCGGCAGTCAAATGCATGTAGCTGAACTCTTTTTTTGTCGGGTAAGTTTTTATTTTGTTGGCCCTCTATAAAGCCGTACGGTCCACGAGCACGAGCTACTATCCACACAGAACCAGATGTCTCACTCTCTGATCCTGCTTATGAAGCAAGCTCTGATCAAGAAGACATCCAGCTGATCGTCTCCTCTACTGGTACCCCTTCTCAAGACTCATCAGCTACTTCTGCATCAGAGAATGAGAACTAGAAGAGATGACCATTGGCATTCTAACCTCATTTAATTGTTTCATAATTGTTGATGTTAATTTTTGATGAGGCAGACTCAGAGTGGTCTTTGAGAATGGTTTATTTAAAACATTAAAAAAATTTGAGGTCCTATAAATGAATTGCGTCTTAAATTTACAAATCTTATTTTACACTCACTGCAACATTGTCTTGTGAGTACACAGAAAAGAAAGTCTAGTGATTGGACCACAAGGCTAGTCAATTCTCACCGCGTCTAGTGATTGGTTTTAAGACCAAACCTCCTCTCCTCAAAACATTTTTCATCAAGTGACAAGATTAAATGAAAAGAATAATTCTGGAGCGGTCTAATTAAATATTCATAAAATGCAAATAATAAATTTACAATTCTTTTAAAGTTAAAACTGATCTGTGCTTCCATAATTGTTTGTGTTTTGCTTCCATTTTCTTCTTTTAAAAATTCTTTGGACTCCGTGCCATTTAAAATGTTTCTATTTGGCCTTGGTGCCCTCCCCTTTGGCCTTGGTGCCCTTCAAAATTTGCACCTCACGAAATTCCAAGCCTGATATATATATATATATAGATATATATATATATATATAGATAGAGATATATATAGATATATATATATAGATAGAGAGATATAGAGATATATATATATATATATATATATATATATAGATATATATATCTATATATATATATATATATATATATATATATGTATATATATATATATATATATATATATATATATATATATATATATATATATATATATATATATATATATATATATATATATATATATATATATATATATATATATATATATATATATATATATATTTATTTCTGTGTATAAATATATTCATATACCGCAATGTTGGATGAATAAGCTATGCCCACATGCAAAAGTAGACATTTACGTTCTATGTTGACGCCAGTTTGTACAGTCAGATGAATGTGTATCGCATGGAATAAATTGACTCACACTTCCCCGCAGCGGATAAAAATTTGATAATTTGATATAATAGTCGGCAACATTCCAACTGATTATTAAGTAAGCGTGCTTCCATTTGAACACATACGTAGACATACACATACGAGCGAGTCGGTTACATGGTTAATCCAAAAAGCGAAACAGCTGGGTGGGAATAGCATATCAGAATAGCGCCATTGTATTCGCGTAGTCACGTTTTAGCTACCGGCAGGCTTAGAATGATAGGTTACTAAAACGATCTCACTCTATTAATCTGACATGTCACTGCCAGGAAACTGTTCCCTTTATATTCGTTTTATTATGGTTGATGTATTTTCAGCAATCGAACTTAAAGGTCCCTTTAGAAAGAATTATTTTACCATCATGCCATTTAACTAATTGGGTTTGAAAATCACTTCTACTTAAATCCGACACTGAGCTTCTTTGATAAATACGTTATTGCTAGAATCTCATGGCACGGATGCAAATCCATGCAATAGAACAGCTTCTGTGATGGCAATGCAATAGTTCCATCGCTCAGCGAAATATTGGCTGTTGCTCGATGAAGAGATAACAATCACGTGCGTATGAGGATGCCTTTAAAGTCTCTTCACGTGGGCTGATAGGTGCTTAACAGCATCCACCTGTCGCCATACCACTCGCCAGATCATCAGTCACAGCGGCACGGAGCTACGTGGTGACCAATTATATGCTGTACGCTGATGGTGTATCTAATGGTGTTCTTGCGCGATGGAAATGTTTGAATGCATGTTTTTGAAATCTATGTCGGGCGCCTGCAAAATAGGCCGATGGAGTTTCTGATATACCAGCAAGAGAGATCTGGGGCGAATTGTCATAGTTCTACCACTGATACCACATATCATAATAATGTTTACATCCATTGTGTCTTAATTATTATTATGACGTTTTCATTGGGTAACATTTGTTGATTGGCGGTTTTTCTGTGGTTACTGATGCTTGCTGTAAATAGTAACACGCGAATATAAAGCTCGGCAAGCATTTCAGGACCTCAGATACTCGCATATCCTTGACACATCAACTTGTTGCATTTTCCACATTGACTATGTGCCATTTGATACTTGAACATTTTTGTAAACATCCCTGTACGTACATCTGTTTATCATTTAAGTGACTTGCGCTAATAAGCCATGACGCATACATTATACTGAATGTCCTTAGCTAATTCATAAGTCGGAAACGTTAGATGCTGGACTAGTTGCTTGCCTTTGATGTTGAATGTACTGGTCCTAACTGCGCCTCACAAATATGCGTTGAGCAATACGACGTGTGCGTGACTGTGCCATTTTTATCAGGTTATTATGAACGTGCTGGTCTCATCTAATGACAATGAAGTAGTGAATGTACACATAAACCTCGTCTTGGTCATCATCTGATAGTGTTGATCATACGCACAGACGCCTACATCCATGCGTTAGCTCGCATTAACAAAATTGCAAAATGCAATTAGATATGAATGAATAAGCAGCGTCAATGGTTTAAAAATACTGTCCGGCTATAGTTCTCTACATACAATGCATGCGGTCCAAGGTGTTTGGAAAATTGCTAATACTATTGACCCCTGTTTGCTCAACGAAACGTTATCAACGATGAATGGCATACTGATTTCTCGGCAACATAATACATAAGTGATTGTTTTTAGCTTTTATTGGAAGTTTTATGCATGAATGCTTTATTCATGCATGCTGTCGTTTCGCATATATCGATTTAGGCCGAAAGTGCTTGTGGTTTTGCCTCTACCAGAATCGTCATCAAGATAGTGCGTGATATTCCACTGCCGCTTGATTGCCACAGCTTGGTTTCAATATACTGCGAGATATGGTATTTTACAACGTTTAATGTGCGTCCCGTGTGACAAATATTTTATTATTTAATTGAGCATTTGTGAAACTAGCATCTTAATTGATTTACTAAATCGCGGGCGCATTGCGTTAGAGGCTGGATACAAGTTGAAATATTTCCCGGCCAATATTATCGTACATAAAGCATTTTTCATGCAACTGCAATAAACGGAAGTCTGTGTTCTGCATGTTAATGGAACGCTAGGGGACACATCTTGACGCTGTAGACATTTTCTGGCTTCTGCGTCAGCGGTGAGTATAGTTTTGTGCATTGAATAATTATTAATCATAGTGATGACTACCAAAAACTAGAATGAGCTTAAAATAGTAACACAATCATCTGAGAAACAACATGATGCATTTGTTTCTAGGTTCGATGCGACCAAAATTGCGTGAAATTGTTTCTGGTTAAGGTGTCATCGTACAAAATATCGCTGAGTAAATTGTTTTTGTGACCGTTTTTTATTGCTTCTAAGCGGAAACGTCCTCCATAGATATCACACAATGCTGCATCCATGTTTTAGTATTGAGTCAATTTGGAAACATAAAAATACAGAACATTGATTAACCGAACGTGAAGATGAATATGAATGCAACCATATCAGTATACATTATTTCGTCTGCATCTGGCTGCTCCATTACTTATACTGATGGAATCAAATGATCTATGATAGGGCTCAATATATCGGGTGGTGTCGTCACAAGTGCTGGTCTATTATTATATTTGTTGGCAATGGAAGGCTGATACACACTCGTTTCTTGTGCTCCTGTGCTAACAAAAAAATCACAATTGCAATACTGAGTGATGCACGCATGTCGACATCCATTCAGAAACCGTCCTTGTAAATACATCAGCAATATAATCAAACACAGTAAATCTAGTGTATCAAAAGTGAACTGCAATGAGCATAAGAGCGGCGTGCATAGTTGCATAATAAATCTTACTTGGCAAAATGTGATAATAGACTAACATTTATATCTAGGGTACAATTTGGTAAGCCAAATATTTTTCTGCTAAAATGTACTTTAGCTGTATTATCATAGCTAGAGTGCACCAAAAGCTTTCATGACATGACTGGCGTAAGTCCGATAGAGAATGCACTCAGTGGTAAGACGTGGTGAGTATTTTGCTTATATTGTGCAGTACTAGCACCAACAAGCACAACAAAGATATAGATAAAGCTAACGTTGGGTGACTAATCCGCTTTCTAACACGAGCACAATCACAATCGTGAGTTTTGATAGTCCAAAAATTGCAGAAGGATGCAAGCGTTTAACTTTAAGAGATATTTGGAGCAACATATTGTGCCAATTGTGCGACATATATCTCTGGTATTTCTCGTATGCTGGTCAATTCACAACTGTGTGAGACAATCGATAGAGATGTACTTGGCATGGTATAGACGACACATATGCCGTAGCTGGCGTTATGATCTATCCACGTTTAGATGTTGCTGATTGGTGTGCAGTTCAAAAGTAAGCAATTTTGATATTTGAAGGACTGTTTATACCACGAGAGTTATAATCGGACTGGTATAGTTTCTACAATTGTAGCAATTCGGTGCTGTTACTTTCATCTTTAATGGCCTGATATATATATAGATATATAGATAGATATTCCTAATTTCAGGCACCAGGCCCATAGTAAGAGTTCGGCATAGATACATAGTGACGTGGCGTATAATATCTCTTCACATACACCACGCGTAAGGTGTCTGCAACCTTTTCCCTGTGTCGAGTTACCCTCTATTAAATAGGGTAAACTGAAGAGGGTGTAATTATTTGGTGGTCAAAATACATGTTTTCATCGATAAAACGGTTGAACTCCTGAAGACATTGTGCTTGGCTCGGTTTGCACATCGTCATACAGTGTTGCGATAAAATAGTTATTTTTGTTCTCAGCAGCAGTCCTCATGACAGCTAATGCGCGCCACAGGTGTTTGTTAAGCAGTGCCTTTGTAGAATGTCACGCGTAGGGCAGCAAGCAGCTGATCGTTCCAAAAGTTATGATCTTGACACTGGCATAAAACGCCACCTGCTCGCGTTCGCAAACGCTTTTAAACGTCAACAAACGGAATACTGCATACAAGGCGAACAAGCCAGGTGTCATTATAAATGAACCATTCACATCCAGCAACATGTGCTTACACGTTGGGAAGATTTCAGCAAACTTTATCAAACACTTTATAAGGCCATCTACAATAATTAATGATAGATTATTTCTAGTCACAGTTTGGTTATCCGAACAAAGAGTGAATTTCCCGGAATCAAACCACCATACACATTACTTGAAGTCTGCAATAACAATGGTGTTAGAGCTGAATGACAGCGTCTGAGTATATGTGAGTATTTGCAACATTGGCACAATCATTGGCTGGTGAGTTATTTGCCATAGTTAACCATATATCTAAATCAATAGTTGTTTGCATGTTGATTGACAATAATAATAATACGGGCGATCTGTGTTGTTTGCGGATTAATTGCAGTTTGTGCTGGTGTTTTATGCTTTTGATACCGTGACTGGTATGATTTTTGGTGTATACACAGCAACCATATGCACCGGATGTTTAGAAAGTAGCTGTATTAAAACCCAGCATTGGTGACCAATTGCAGATCAGTTATGTACAACATAACGCTTGTTGGAGTGATTCAGGAAGACGGAACTGTGCTTTCATTGTTGGTAGTCAACGCGGGCGACAATAAGCTAACTATACTTATGCTGGCCAATGCCTGAAAACAAAAGTGGGAAGCTGAATTAATATCGCCAAATAAAATTGATCCAGGTTATTTGCAGTAGTTCAGCACTGACGATGCTGCGGATTGTGCATGCAGCCGAGTAACCATTGTTCATTTGTCATGGACCATGTGCAGCAACAACAACAATTACTTAAATCAAGCCATCTTGTAGTCACAAGCTAACCGATGTGTCATTAGTATCTTGCAAGCCATCAACCAATAGCCGCAATAAGAAAACAGTATCATCAATCAAGACGGCTTGTCGTCACAAGCCAACCGATGTTTCATTAATATCATAATCGCCATGTTCTGTCAAAGCTAGGTTGCAAGTTGATTCTATGATGTCCGACGGATATCTGCTTGAGCTGCAGAGGATACACACATTTGAACGCCTAACTGTAGAGACATACGAATTCTGTGCATGGGCAATATCTTAGGCAACCATTCCTTATAAATATACCATTTAAAATACATTTATCATATATGGGTTAAAAAGCTCAATACAATAAAGCGTTCCCAATGCCCAGTTGTTCGTTGCGGCGAATCACATCACTATGATAATATCCATAGCGTTCTTACCAATGTAGCCCATTATATCGCTTGTGTATCGAAAATGATATCGACGGCTATTGAATCCCTACAACGGGCCATAAGTCTTTATCACTATTTTGCCCATAAAAGTTGCCAATATTACATGACAAATTGCTTATATAATGGAACATGTATATATGTAAAAATAGACATAATGCAATTGCGTACCATATAAAAAATCACTCACTCGCACGGGGCTCCTCAGCAGAGACAGCTGTGCTGGTAAATATCATGCGTGCACATCTGAGTATTTAGTAAACCTGTTTATGATTCTATTACAAGATAACGAATCAACTATTCGTATCCCTGCTGCGTAATGTTGAGATTAGTATGCTTTTAATCGTAGCCTAGAACAGATGTCCAATGCATGACAGAATGCTCTCTGTTAAATATGTGCGCGGTGTCGTGAGCACAAAAACTCTTATAAACTCAACAGCAGCCTGGCATGATGAAGATATGTCCCGGTTTTAGTGTCAAAATGCACATATATAGGACGCACATCGTGCATATGAATGCAAATTGTATTCGTAGTTTGCATCTCTTTATCTGATTAATTAATTCCGTTTTTTTTTCTGAATGATCATTAAGGCAGTGATGTTATTATTCCTTTGTCGGTCATAAACCTGCAATGATGGTGAGGCAAATTTTACGAAATTAATCAAGCGGTTGTAATTTGACAGTTACCGTGTGACCAATTCGTAATGTTCGCACGGTTATATTTCTATGCGCTAATTCAGCAGCCAAAACCAACTTGGATAAGTAAAGATATACCCTACACTCTACATATCTCTGTGGAAGGTTTCCGGGGGACCACTCTAAGCTAAATCAGCAAATACAGTTTGACTCAGATAACAGAAAGATAGTAAATCAGAAGGTAACATACCGATATAGGTATGCTAAAGTTACCAGTAAATACAAGATAAATGTAATGCAGCGTGCAGAGGTCAGCAAGTGTTAACTAATATCCAGCACCCACACAT